>ML675609.1:25238165-25280453 GCA_007922155.1 Mesoclemmys tuberculata | reverse complement strand
AAAGAAAGAAAGAAAGAAAGAAAGAAAGAAAGAAAGAAAGAAAGAAAAAGATCGATGAGAGAGTTGTCACTAACCTTGAGATCTCTCTCATTTCAGACTTTCAGATAAAATGCCTTAGGTCAGATAAGAGAAACGAAAACAAATGCGATTAAAATATTAAAGCTGTTAATCAGCAAAAAGAAAGGCTGTTTCCTGTTTATGATATGAGTCTTCACATAAAACCTACATATGGTGCACTCCAAATGCAACATTATCTAATGAAGAAAGGCCCCATGCTACTGCTGGGCCATTTAGTCCATTCTCCAAGAAAGGTGTGGAAGCTCCATTGCTTCGGATTTTTAAAATTATACTGGCTAAAATATTGGAAAATTCATTGAAGGAAACAAAATGTGTCATAGGAAACACTCTTTCATTTCTAGGGAGATAAATAAACCATTCTAATAAGTCTTTTACATCTCCCAGTTTCTATGGTATAGTAATGTCATGGTGCCAGACAAAAGTTGTACAACAGGTGGAAATTACTACTTAAAAGAAACTAAAGAATTTTACTATATTAAAGTGTCATAGCATACTTAGAGTAAATAGAGTAGATTTTAGATGCACTAATGACATCAGCAATGCATAACACAAGGTTTGCCAACTCTGTGATTGCCCTGATATCATTTGTGAGAGAAAAATTCAGGGGAGGAGGGAAGGGAGCCTCTCCCAGTTAGTAATCAGTAAACATCATTATCCACAAAATACAAGATCTCAAAACCACTGAAGAAAATTAAACAAGTACAGCTAGTGTTGAAAACACACAGGGGACCTTGTGGGTGGTTACACATAATAATCTGCTATTTAAGTTACCTTAAGCGCAGAGCTGGAATTTATAAAAGTGCTCTGCATTGGCCTAACTATCCCCATTGAACTCAACTGGGTAAAACTCCCCCTGACCTCAATGGGAACAGATTTAAGCTAAAAGAAGTGCTTTTGAAAGTGTCACTCAAAGTGTTTACAAATCATTATAGCTCTGATTTTACTCTCAGAACAGAAATAACATTTCATAGTCTTTGTTATTTAACACATTACCTGAGCACAGGAACAGAAATACCCTTAAAAGCTGAGTGGAGTGTTGTTGCCACGGTTGCTCCCAGGACATTAGAGAGACAGGTGGGCAAGGTAATATATGTTTAATGGACCAACTTTTGCAGGTGAAAGAGACAAACTTTCCAGCTTACACACAGCTCTTGTTCAGGTCTGGGAAAGGTACTCAGAGTGTCACAGCTAAATATAAGATGGAACAGATTGTTTAACTTAAGTAGTTAACACATATTTCAAAGGACCATTCAAGGTGAAGTGGCCAGATAACACCCATGCCGTCATGGAGGGTGGAGGAGGAAAGAGTGGAGAGGGGTTTAAAGACTGTTGTCATAAACCATAAATCCAGTGTCCCTAATAAATCCATGATTTTTTTGTGTCTAGCAAAGTTATGAATTTACGCGTAAGTTCCCAGGTTTGTCTTTTGAAAGTGTTGTGCTGGTTTCCTTTGAGGATGAGAACTGAGAAGTCAGCATGGAGTGATCACATTGTGAAAAGTGTTCATCCACAGGTGTTATGGTGATTTTGTCTTTTATCATTTTTCTGTGTGGGTTTATTCAAGAGCATAGCGATTGTCCAGTTTCATCCAAATAGTTGTTATTGGGGCATTTAGTGCACTGGATGAGGTACATCCACATGTTGTGATAGGCATGTGTAGGACCCATGGCCGTTGAAAAGTGTATGTCGTGCGGGGCATTGAGCAGCATAACTGTGGAGATATGTCTGCAGGTTTGGCATCTGTTGTTCTTGCAGGGTCTACTCTAGTGCCTCTTCGAGTTGGTGTGTCCTGGTCTGTGGGAAGCTTGCTTCTGAAAATGAGCTTGCAGAGGTTTGGGAGTTGTTTGAACCAGAAGTGGGAGGTCAGGAAAGATTTCTTTCAGTGTGAGGTGGTGATAGGTGACCACTAGGGGTGTGAGGTCAGAAAGGGGTTCTTTTCCTTATTGAAGCAGGGATATGTTCCAAATACTTCCAACGTGTTAGGGCTAGTCTACGCTTAGAACTTATAGCGACACAGCTGTGCCAGTACAGCAATAAGAAAGCTTGTGTAGCAGTGGCTAACATAGCTGACATAGCTACTGCCGATCGTTTAGATGGTTTTATGTCAGCGGGAGAGCATCTCCCACCGGAGCCAACATAGCACCATCCACACAAGTGCTTATGTTGGCAAAATTTATGTTGCTCAGGGGTGTGTTTTTGTAGACAAGGCCTTAGCTACCACCTCTCAGGAAGGTGGAATGCCAATGCCGATGGGAGAAGCACCCCATTAGTGTAGGTAGTATCTACGCTAAACTGCTACAGTGGTGCAGCTGCAGCAGTGCATTTTAGTGTAGACATAACGTAAGACATATGTCTACTCCTTAACTTCAGTTTTAAATTTATAAAATAGAAGTAAGATGGAAACTAAAATTCTCTTTTACACTCACCTTTCTTTTAGACAGAGCTTGATCGTCCACCTCCACCCTCCTTCCACCTATATAATTATTTACAATCTGTGTAAAGTGACTGTTAAAAACCCTAACACATCAGAATGGCCCTCGAAGGGCCAGGTTGATTGCTTCCACAAATCTCAACCAGGATGGTTCACTATGACACACACCATGTTAGGCTATCTGTAGGTGTAATATGGAATGGAACATGGTTTTCGTAGTTTACATATAATCTGGTTTTGGTTTTATGTTTAGTAATACTATCTACGGGACATTTTGTGAAATGTTTCACAAGCGCAAAGAGTGATTATGCAACTATATTTCTCACAGTAAATTGTTGGCTGCCCAAAAATACAGGCCATTTTAAAATAATGATTGAGAATAGTCTCTTTTAATGAGGCCTTGAGGGAAGATAGCATGAATTTTAGAAAATAAATTAATAAACTTTTACTACATAGCACATATTGTGTGTTAATATTATGCACTTCTTATAATCTTTAATGTGCTGTTGTGCATGTATCAAAAGTTAATGAAGAGAATGATTTTAAAACAAAAAAATTAAAAAAATTCTACAGTGAAGAAAGCAGTTACCAGACCACCCATGCAGTCTCAAGCCTGTCAGGTATTTATATAAGGTGGATGAGATAATATCATTACTGGACCAAGTTCACCAAGACAGCTACAACAGTGCTGCATACAAGTATTTCAGAGGTGCTTTTCATAAATGGCTTTCTATATATTGAAACATCAAATCCTGCAACCTAAAAGATCTGAGGGAGGAAAAAAAAAGTGGATCAGGAGTCAGTTGTTTGAGATTACAACCTCTTCCAGGGCACTTTTAATTAGAGAAATTTTAGAGAGGGAATTTCAAATATTTTATCAAAGCTTTAGAAATATCATCCTTTTTTTAATGTACTGGATATTCTTTTGCAGAAATCATGTGTTTCCCACTAATTTGTTATACTCCCCCATTACTGCTTCTTACAGCTACTGGACCCAAGAACTAACATGATTTTCAAATCACATGTGAAGCGGATTAAGAGCTTTGCATTTTTCTATGGCATAAGGGTTTTTTTGTTTTGTTTTGTTTTTTTGGGGTGGGGGTGGGATAGTGTTTCTTGTAATACTATATTTCTGACCCTTCAAGCAGACACATGGGGCTCATTATTGCATGTTTGGGGTTATTTCTGAAAACCCAGAAATAACTTAACTAGTGAATAAACATTTTGAGTACTAAAATGATTAACAATGAAACACCTCCCTGGCTCTAATTCTCAGGGCTATTTATCTCCCAGTTCATTATGAGACCATATAAATAATTTAGTATTATTCACTGGGATCAGATTGTAAAACTGCTTAATATAAATCTAGAGTTAAGGTGGGTGAGGTAATATAGTTATTTGACCAACTCTTTTTGGTGAGAGTGACAAGCTTTGGCGCTCACACAAAACTCTTCTTCAGATCTGGGAAACATACTCAGCCCTGGTCTACACTAAAAAATTATGTCAGTATAAATGCGTTGCCCTTCAAGGGTGTGGAAAATTCACTCCCTTGAGTAATGCCATTATATTGACCTCAGAGGTGGTGCTGGCCCACTGGGGGCCCTAAGCAGGAATATTTAGGGCCCCACACACACAGCACATACTAAAAAAAGTGAATGGGGGGCTGCCTTGAGATGCTCAAGGCCCTAAGCAATTGCTTAGTTAGCTTAAGCCTAGCGCTGGATTTGACTGACTGAACTCCCGGTGTAGACAGCGCTCTGTCAATGGAAGAACTTCTCCTGTTGACATACGAGTAGCTACCATCTCTTAGAGAAGTGGAGTACCTACGCCATGAGAGAAGAGCTCTCCCATTGGTATAGGTAGTGTCTTCACTAAGCATTACAGTGGCATAATGGCACTGGTGCTGCTGTGCCATTGTAGCATAAGTGTAGACCTGCCCTGAGTATCACAGTTAAATACAAGACGGAACAGATGGTTTAACATAAGCAGTTAACACATATTTCAAGGGACCATTCAAGATGAAGAGGCCCATTAATACCCCTTCAGTCATTGCTGGGGAGGCAGCTGAGGGCCTTGTTACTGTTACTTAACAGAGCGGGTTGTGGTAATCAGTTTGTAGCTCTTAAGAATTGTTTGATTAATCAGATATCTGAAAAATCTGTGCTCCTGAATACTGGAATATAGTCTAATAGGTAGCCACAGAGCAATCCAGAGAGAGAACAAAGTCCCATCTTTAACTAAGATAGCAGTACAAATGGCTGTGGAGATGGTGGAAATATCTCAGAAGAGGACCAGGGGCCAGATTCAGAAAAGTATTTAGGTGCCTAAAGATGCAGATAGATGCCAAGTGGGATTTACAGTAGTGTGTAAACAATAGATGCTTTTGTGAATCCCACCAGGTGCCTATTTGCATCTTTAGGCACCTTTGTGAATCTGGCTCCAGAAGCCTTCTTCTCTTCCCTAGCTTTACATAGGTGTGCGCTAGGCAGTCTCCACTTGCTCCTCACTGTTCCAGGAGCAGGTGTAGCCATGGTCTCACTATTCCTTGCTAACCCCATTGAAGCAGTTAGGCCAAGAGTACAAGCCCCACAGATCAACCTTGGCATAATGCTTACCACTGGTATGGGGACAGCCTGTGTATATAACAAGAAATGCCATATAGCAACTCCAATAATATACCTTTAGGAAGGCAGGGACCCACCTCACCACCATCTGAGAGCAACAATTTAGCAATGAATTGATGCCATAGTCACTCTATTTGTCATCTCCTAGTTAAGCAAGTCAAAGATATTACAAGCTGCTCTGTTATTACAGGATTTGTGTTCAGAAGATGTAACTGCATTCAGTACATTGAAAATATTCCTCTCAATCCGACATTATTCACTAAATATCATCATTGCTGTCAGTGTTTGAACAGCTTGTGTAGAATTAGCTGCAATGTCTTTTGGATTAAATATCTTTTTGTGTTTACCTTTAAAAATGTCATTTATTCTACATCTTCAGTATTTAGATGGGCTCATCATTTAGTAGCATTATGGTTTAAACTAGAGTAAATGGTGGGTTTCCTGTAACTGGAAATCTTTCAATCAAGATTTGAGGACTTCAGTAACTCAGCCAGAGGTTAGAGGTCAATTACAGGAGCCCTAATAAATGTACATGATCAGAATATAGAGAAAGGACCCTTTTATCAATAGAACAGGAGCTCTAGCAGTTTATGATAAAAGACAATCTTTTCATTAGTAACCGTTAAAAAATAAGATAGTAGATCTGAACTGAAGTAATAGTGTTTATCAGAAATCAGTATTTCCCCTTCATGAAGTGATGGCCGTTGGTCCTTTGCAGATGCACTAAGTGACCTGGTTTCTGCTTCTCTTCCTATTTGATTATCAGTAAAATTTTGCTTTCATCTAGGAAAATGTTCATACTAACACTTCTGAACTGATAACTTGTTGAAGATGTAATTTGTGTGTGTAGTTTAAGTGAAGCTGTTATTAAATTGTTAATGTATGTGCTGCTGCTAGTTTCACTGGAAGTTCTTATAATGTTGAGATTTTACAGACACACACACTCACGCACCCCTACACATACTTTTGGGGGGGGCAGTGAAATCAGGGAAACCCTCAGTAATGTTACTAGATTTTACAGATTTACAGTAATTACAATTTATTGTATAGATACACATCAAACTTCAGCTCAAAATTCTGATAATTGCAAAACAGCTGCTGAAGATTCTTTATAATGTTGTATTTTGCCTACAATGGAAAAAGTACAACTTAGTTTGTGGGTAAAACCTATCTGAAGTTGCTTTATCTAAATTTTTCAAAAAATATTACTGATGTTGTCATTCTATAGCCAAAGCTCTGATACTATCCATGTTGGAGTAATGGCAACTCCTTTTATATTGGTGACATAAAACAGCAGTTTCATTTATCTTTCACCAGTGATTTAACTGTCCTCCAGATATGCCAGACCAAAGAATTTTCTGTCAGAATTTATACACCTGCATAAATAATCCAAAGGTACTGTAATAGAAGAAAGCTGCTGATGTAACGTAATATCAGGTCTTGAGGTAATGGTACATCGCCTGTGCCAGGCTCATACTAATGGTAATAAATGCTCCATTTCCTAAGAGCACGCTTCACTGAAATCCTGCATAATATGGATTTATTTTTAGTAACCTGCATACATTTCCTCTAGAAAAAATAGTCTTGTTATAATAATTGGTTCTATTGTGTTGTTCTGAGCTATGACTGAAGACTGTAAGTGATAGTAATTGTTTCAATTAATGTGTCTAGGCACTGGGAATGCAGGGTGTTTTTGGTTTTTTTGATTTTTAAAGAATGTGTAAAACTTCACATGAAAATGAAAAGTATCCAAACATGGTTGCCCCTAAGTGAACCTGAAAGTGAGCATTTAATATACTACTAATAATAACTGTCTATTACATTAGTACCCAGAGGCCTCCCATGTGCTAGGTTCTATACAAACATAAAATAAAAGATGACCCCTACCCCAATGGGCCTGCTTTTTACATATGTGCAAGTGTCTCTAGCTCCAAAAACACACTGGTCCACTGTAGCATTAATGCTGGCATAAATAACTGAATTATAGTTTCTCCCAAAGATTGTTCTTACCAGAAAGCAAACATTCTGGTAAGAGTCTCCCCAAGGCTTATTTTCTAAAGAGAAGGAATGGGAATATCTGTTTATCTAGGTATTTATATTGCACCCATCACTATGAGTACAAAAGCCATGGGAGCAAAGTTATTTGCAGCCATCTTAGTTTTGCAGGATTGCAAAAGTGACATGAAGTATGGTCAAAGAGCAAGGTTTTCAAATCCTGTCAATCAACCAGTAAAGCATCAGCTGTCACAGCAATGTTGTATTTTAATATTACAGTAATGTGTTTTCTAGATTAAATAATCAGAGCGCTCAGGATAAGGAAATGAAAGAGTGACAGCACACAGAGAGTAGCAGGAAAACAACTGATTTAAAATTAGACAAAGAAGCAGAGGGATTAGGTAGACAACTGCAAATACATAAAACTGCACTTACTATCCATTTGCAGCAGAGCCAGCCTGTGAGACTTCTTAAGTCCAATTACAGGTACTCCCATCTTCCGTTCCGGGACTCCATAAAGATTCAAGGTAATCTCAGCTTTCATCTAAAAAATAAATTTCCAGATGAAGAGCAGAATGGACCCAGTGGACTAAACATTTGACTGAGAGGCAGCAGCGCCTGTGTTCTAACTCCCAGCTCTGAGCACCAGTGAGCAAAGAGAAAGAGACAGCATAGCATGGCAAAGAAAGATGTGGTGCATATGAAAGAATGTGAGCACAGGAGATGCTCCTTTTCCATGAAAAGTGGAGGGGGAAAAATAAAACAGAATGAACAAACACAAAAAGACAATAGAAAGAGAGAAATTAAAAAAGGAAAGTGGTACTGCACGCTGGTAAATAGACTGGTGTGAACATGAAAGAAAAGGAAAAGGGAATAAAAAATAAATTTATATTATATATAATTATTAATTAAAATTAATTTATATGATAAATTATATTATATAATATATATTATATTAATATTGTTGGGTATTTTGGATTCCATAGATACATACATAAAGGGAAAAGAAAATTATCTAAAATTCACAGTAAAATTATTGGGCTGGTGGGAGCCTCATGGCTCCCTGGATCCTCCTCCTTTGGCGAATTTTCCCTTGAAATTGCTTTAAAATGTCACCAGATATGTAGAGATTCAAGCAACTAGGAACCATTTCTCATACAGGAGAGAAGGCCAGTGGTGACTGAAGATCCATTCCCATTTGTACACCATGAATCAGTTAGGCTGAGGTGAATCAGAGGTCTCATATTGCTAAACTCTTCTATAAACCTGAAGCTGGGCCTTTGTATTGCAGGGAAATAATAGTAGACAGGGGACATTTTCCTTTTCTTGGGGGCAAGGAATCCAGCAATAGTTTCACAGACCTTCCACAAAATTATAAAATAGTCTTACTTTTCTGGTTACATTTTGCTTTGGGAAGATCTAGAAGACTTCTTTCTCAGGCCCGGACTACACTTACCTTGGTGATTCGGCGGCAGTCAACAGGAGATATGCAAGTGACGTAAATCACTTGCGTATCTCCCGTTGACTTTTCAGCATCTCCTCCGCGCAGCGTCCATACTGCGCTGCGTCGAAGGGAACAGCGCTCCCTTTGACGCAGCGCTACTCCGCTTATGGGGGTGGTTTTCCTGCATTGCTTCCTGGATCAACTGAGCGCGTCTATACAGACCGCTCAGTCGACCCAGAGCAATCGATGTGACGGCGGCGAATTTGCCGCCATCAATGTAGACCCAGCCTCAGATACCTCAATCCCACATCCATTTAGCACTAGCTCTTAGATCTTTACCAGATGTCCGAGGATACACCACAATGATGACCACTCCGTGTCTTGTCAGAAGCGTAAAATTAGATGGACACCTTATGTCACTGCTGTGAATCAAACATTTTTCAGCTTGATCCTGCAAACAGTAACATGCCTTTCAGAGGTACATCAGGAACAAACTCTCTTGGAGCATGGTGCTGTCAAATTGGATGATTTTTTTTTTACAATATTTATAAGGACAAAGCACAAGAGAAGAAGCAGGAACATAAAATAAGTTATTCAGAAATGACATTCCTACAAAACCAACAGGCAGGCTGTCAATGCCAGTAGGAATATTAGTGTGAGCCAGAAACATGCCAGGGGGGAGGAAGAGGGCTCTGGCTTGCTCGGTCCCTACTCCCAGCAGCCAGCCTGTGCAGGGCAGGGAAGCTGCTTCCCCCCCAGCCAGGCTCTCGCAGGAAGCTGCCGCACTGCACAGAGCAGTGACTCAGCCGGAAGTGACTGGTTCTGCCTCCCCTTCTGTATCACTGGAGTCAGCGCCATAGTGATCTCGTTGCATCACCACTGGTCTTTAGTAATGGCAGTGCAAACCTGGAGGGAGCCGTCATGGGGAGGCCAAGGCATGAAGAGAGGTTGCCCCACCTCAACCTTTTGGTGCCACCTCCCCGATTAGTGCCACTTCTCCTTGAGGTGTATGATTCCACCTCAGGGTCAGAGGAATACTGTTTGCTCCATGGGGCCCAGGATAGTGTGGTTCCAGACGACGCCGGGGAGCGGTGCCATGGGGAGGGCAATCATGTCATCCTTGCTGGCTTGCTCCAGTCGGTAGTGGATGCTTTTGTTGCCGGTAGTCTGGGGCTTGATCCAGCCTAGGAGGGGAGCGGTGCCATGCTTTCTATGAGCTCCCTCGCCACCTGAAAGGTTTCCAGTGTGGAGAGGACTGTAACTCCTCCTTGCAGCTCTCCCTGGGCAGGGAGTTCAAAGGCACTGGACTCGATGGGGGGCCGGAGTCAACAGTACTGCACCCAAGGGGCCAGGGCTTGAGTGGCCCAGCACAGGTCACAAACCTTTCACTCAGATATTTTTGGCATTGGCAAGTGTCCGCCATCATTTTCTCTCTCCTTCTTACGCGGAATCAGGGACTGTGAGTGGTGCTGCGTCACTTTGCGTAAACTTTGAGGTTGGAACCCCTCTTGCAGAGTCTGACAGCTGTTTCCTTTGTCTTCTCAGATGCAGAGAATGAGCTGGGCAGGGAGAGAGAGGGATGTCTTGTGGCGTTTGTCTCTCCTTTTTATAGTTTCAGCCAAGAATCAAGAGACAGGGTGCCTCTGGTGGAGGAAGGAGACCTCACGCTGTTTCTTTGTTAAGATGTGGATCTCTTTGTCCCCACTCCCCTTTCTTGACAAAGAAGGCCACCTGATAGATGACGGCTGTCACAGCCAGGTCATGGACAGCCAGATGTAGTGATCAGAGCCAGAGTCCACTGCCACAGGATAAGAGTCAAGAAAGAGCTGGGTCAGGATACCAGAAGCACAAGACAGACTTGAGAGCAGAACCATGAATCAGTAACCAGAGTCAGGCCAGCTTTGGATACCAGGAGGTCAGAGGCAGGAGACAAACCAGAGATCAGAACCACAGTCAAGCAGAGGGAGCAAGGTGGACCCAAGTTGCATGAACAACTGTGTGTTCTTGTGCTGGTTTTATATAGAAACTGGACCAACAAGGGCCCCCAGCATTCTGCTAATCAGATTCCAGGACTGGACTGTCAGGGCTCAGCTTTTGTCCTAGCCACCATTAGCAGATCACTGGATGACAGGTTATAGCTTACTAGCTCCTAAGAATCCTGTGGACAAGTGTTCAAAGCCCATGTGTCCTGACATGGGCATATCAGCTTTGTTGAAACCTAGCTAGTGTGTCAGTTTGTCTTTGGAAAACTGTTTTAGCCACACCCCAGACTTATCTGGGAAACACACTTCAGTCATGATTTCATCTTATGTTCATAACTTCACACAATGTCACCACATACATTTTACCATGGTATCATTGATCAGCAAGTTATCAGTTTTCAGATGATACCATTCAAGGCATGCTTTGTACACAGATTACAACAGTGTGTAGGAGTGCATTCGGTCACACACTTATGCCCCGGAAGAGTGTCAGAGATAGCAAAGGAAGAAACAGAGCTGCAGCTTGCTGAGACCCAGGGAAGCTTAAAAGCAGAGACCTAAAGTGGGTGGTAGTGGCCCAAATACAGCAGTTTTGTGAGTGGCCAGCCAAGAGGAGCTATCCTAGGGCTGTGTGTGTGACAGATATAAAGGTTTTATTAGAAGCTAATGTTTCAAAGAACAGTACAGGGTTTACAACATGAGAGCAAGAGGCATCCAGGTGGGGGTACGGGCTAACGGTGGGTACAGAGCCATTGGGGGTCAGGGAGCAGAACGAGATCATAGCTCGAGGAGTCCCGGATGGGGTGAAGAGCTGGGGTTTAAAGTGCAGGAGACAACACGGTGATGGGGGAAAGATTATGCGTCACAACAATCGCAGGGGGTGTGGAAGGGGCTGAGTTCATAAGTTCGTGACAACGTGGCGTCCCCCATGGGGTCCGTGGGGCGGTGGAAGTACTAAAGTAAAGCTTGCACAGTCCTTCTCTTTGGTAATTCATGCATCTGGGAGGAAACAGGAGAATCTGGATAAAAACACATGACTACTCTTTGTTTGGATCTACACAACCTCTCTCCTATGTTACACCCCTTCTCTGAAAAGCTCCAATCAAGTTAACTGGTACCTTTGTTGACTCTACTATATGGTTACTTTGAAGTCATCTGAACTCATTTAAGAGTGAGTTTCTCTCTATGTAGGCTGTGTGCAGCTTAATTAGATTCAAAGACAGTTTCTGCAATCTGCTGATAAACGCAACCCTTTGTTAGTGGACTGCAAATTTACCAGTAAAAGTGGTTCCAATCCTGAGATAACAAAGCAGCCTTTTCACAACCCACTTGAGTTGGAGTCATTCTATTTCATTACTAAATACAGTCTTAGACTACAGCAAATGCTTGACCTTTGTTACCTTGGTTTCAATTAATGTCATATTCTGATGCCCTAGTTCACTTTGAATAGCATGTGTAATCTCATTAAAATCAATGCAGCAACTTGAGGAATAAAGTTAATTCAGTGTGAGTAAAGGTATCACTATCTGACCCTTGATATTTTCAGTCACATAAAGAAATAATTAAAATTAATAACATTAAACAGATCATTTTAACTCCAATCCCACCTCCATCACAGAAAATAAACCCAAACAATAAAGAACAGTGAAGTACATACAGAGAGACGTGATCTTGAAAACCACAAATACATTTTAAACCAAACAACAATAGTGAATTACAGGAATCCGTTCATAAAATCAACGTCAAACAGCTTTTTAAAAACAGTGATTAAATCTCTTTAAAAATGTTACCCAGGAGATGAGTCTGTGAGATAGAAAGAAGCAAGCAGTTGTCCTTTTGTGTCTTGAAGTACAGTCTTTTAAACCTTTGACTCCAAAGCATTCCAACTAACTTTTTATCTCAAACTGTCCCAGATTGAGGTGTAAAATATAAATTCTGGCAATTCAAGTGTAAAAGTATAATTAGGCATGCCAAAAAAGAATTTGAAAAGCAACTAGCCCAAGATTAAAAAACTAACAGCAAGAAATTTTTAATGTACATCAGAAGCAGGAATCATGCCAAACAATCAGTGGAGCCACTGGATAAAAGGAGACCTCGAGGAAGACAAGGTCATTGTGGAGAAGCTAAATGAATTCTTGGCATCAGTCTTCACTGCAGAGGATGTGAGGGAGACTAACACCTGAGCCATTCTTTTTAGAAGACAAATCTGAGGAACTGTGTCAGACTGAGGTGTCAATAGAGGAGATTTATGTACAAATTGGTAAATTTAACAATAATAAGTCACTTGGACCAAATGGTAACTACATCTGAAGGAACTCATATATGAAATTGCAGAACTACTAAGTGTGGTATGTAACCTATCATTTAAATTCAGCTTCTGTACTACATGACTGAAGGATAGCCAGTGTGATGCCAATTTTTTAAAAAGACTCCAGAGGCGATCGTGGCAATTACAGGCCAGTAAACCTAATTTCAGTACCAGGCAAATTGGTTGGAACTATAGTAAAGAACAGAATTATCAGAAGCACAGATGAACATGATTTGTTGGAAAAGAATCAACACAGCTTTCGAAAAGGAAAATCATGCCTCACCAATCTACTGGAATTTTTGAGGGATTTAACAGGCATATGGACGGGGGTGAACCGGTGGACATAGCATGGGCGGCTGGTGAACCCCTTGTTAGGGGAGGCTAGCCCATGGCCTTGCCCACTCCGCCTGAGGTCACGCAGCCCCCGCCCTGAGTTGAGCCCCCTACCACAACTGGTAGAGAGGAGGACCCTCTTTCAGCTGGCCCGCGCCATCAGCCTCCCAGCACCAGGGGCCCTGGGTGGGTGTGGCCCCAGCTGCCCCAAATCCCAGCTGGTGGGCGGCCCTAGAACTGGGTGATTCAGGCAACCCCAAGTCCTGGCCACACATGGCCCCAGCACTGAGTGGCCCCAGCCGCCCCAAGTCCCAGCCGGGCTGTACATGGCCCTGGCCCCAGCCCCGGGTGGCCCTGAAGCACCAGCTGGTTGTGGCCGCAGCCACCCTGGAGCACCAGCCACCCCAAGTCCCTGCCAGGCAAGTACCAGCTGGGCGGAAGGCAGCCCCCGTGCCAGGCAGCCCTGGAACATCAGCCGAGTGCGGCCCCAGCTGCCCCGAGTTTCAGCCAGGCAGCCCCAGCACTGTGTGGCTCCAGCTGTACGTGGCCCCAGCTGCTCCCAAGCACCGGCCAGGCCGCATGTGGCCCCGACTGCCCCGAGTTCTGGCTGGGCATCGGGCAGCCCCAGTGCCACGTGGCCCCTGCCACCCCGAGTTCTGGCCAGGCTATATGTGGCCCCAATGCCGGGCGGCCCCAGCTGCCCCGGAGCACCAGCCAGGCATGACCCCAGCTGCTCCGGAGTGCCAGCTGCCCCAAGTTCCAGCTGGGTGGCCCCAGTGCTGCTTGGCCCCAGCCGCCCTGAGACCCAGCCAGGCCACACATGTGCCCAGCACCGGGTGACCTCAGCTGCCCCAAGTCCCATCCCCACCCACTTCGGGGGAGGCTGAACTGCAATGCTACTGAAGAGCCAACCAGCTGGCGGACGCAGCAGGAGGGGGCGGGGCCCCAGGGTGGAACGTGCGTGAGGTCACACCTGTCTGTTTGAGAAGGCTAAGCCTTCCCCCACCTATTATTCCAACTGCCCATGGGACACAGTGTACTTGGACTTTCAAAAAGCCTTTGAAAAGGTCCCTCACCAAAGGCTTTTAAGCAAAGTAAGCTGTCATGGGATAAGAGGGAAGGTCCTTTCATGGAGCAGCAACTGTTAAAAGAAGGAAACAAAAGGTAGGAATCAATGGTCAGTTTTCAGAATGGAGAGAGGTAAAAAGTGGTGTCCCCCAGGGATCTGTATTAGGCCTAGTGCTATTCAACATATTCATAAATGATCTGGAGATGAGGTGTGAAAATGCCAAGGTCAGGGCAGGCTGTAAAAGGAGAGCAGAGTCTCCCAGCCCTGTCACCAGTGGGTGACACTGAAGTCAGACTTCCCAACCAGCCACAAACAGTGCTTCTGATTTCCCACACTGGTTATAAAGAAGCTAAATGTGATAGCGGATGGATTTCTTCATCAAGTAGTTGAAGTACCTACGAGAGGGGATGCCATCTTAGATTTGGTTTTGGTGAGTAGTGAGGACCTCGTAGAAGAAATGGTGGTAGGGGACAATCTTGGTTCGAGTGATCATGAGCTGATTCAATTCAAATTAGATGGAAGGATAAACAAACGTAGATCTGGGATTAGGGTTTTCGACTTCTCGAGGGCTAATTTCGAAGAGTTACGGAAATTAGTTAGGGAAGTGGATTGGACGGAGGAACTTGGGGATTTAAATGTGGAGGAGGCCTGGAATTACTTTAAGTCGCGGCTGCGGAAATTGTCGGAAGCCTGCGTCCCAAGAAAGGGGAAAAAAACCATGGGCGGGAGTAGTAGGCCAAGGTGGATGAGCAAGCAACTCAGAGAGGGGATTAGGAAAAAGCAGAAAGCTTACAGGGAGTGGAAGAAAGGCGGGATTAGTAAGGGAAGCTACCTTAGTGAGGTCAGAACGTGTAGGGATAAAGTGAGGAAGGCTAAAAGCCGCGTAGAACTGGACCTTGCAAAGGGAATCAAAATCAATAGTAAAAGGTTCTACAGTCACATAAATAAGAAGAAAACAAAGAAAGAAGAAGTGGGGCCGCTATACGCTGAGGATGGAACGGAGGTTAAGGATAACCTAGGCATGGCCCAATATCTAAATAAGTACTTTGCCTCGGTCTTTAATAAGACTAGTGAGGAATTTAGGGATGATGGAGGGATGACGAACGGGAATCTGGATGTGGTGGTGGATATTACCGTATCTGAGGTAGAGGCCAAACTTGAACAGCTTGATGGGACAAAATCGGAGGGACCGGACAATCTCCACCCGAGGATATTAAAGGAGCTGGCGTGTGAAATTGCGAGCCCGTTAGCGAGAATTTTTAAGCAATCGGTAAACTCGGGGGTTGTGCCGTACGACTGGAGAATTGCTAACGTAGTTCCTATTTTTAAGAAAGGGAATAAAAGTGATCCGGGTAATTATAGGCCTGTTAGCTTGACGTCTGTCGTGTGTAAGGTCTTGGAAAAAATTTTAAGGGAGAAAGTAGTTAAGGACATGGAGGTCAATGGTAATTGGGACAAATTGCAACATGGATTTACTAAAGGTAGATCGTGCCAAACCAACCTGATCTCCTTCTTTGAGAAGGTGACGGATTACTTAGACAAAGGCAATGCGGTAGATCTCATTTACCTCGATTTCAGTAAGGCGTTTGACACGGTTCCGCATGGGGAACTGTTAGTTAAATTGGAAAAGATGGGGATGAATGTGAAAGTTGTAAGGTGGATAAGGAACTGGTTAAAGGGGAGATTACAGCGGGTCGTGCTGAAAGGTGAACTGTCAGGCTGGAAGGAGGTTACTAGCGGAGTCCCTCAAGGATCGGTTCTTGGACCGACCTTATTTAACCTTTTTATAACTGATCTTGGCACAAAGAGCGAGAATGTGTTAATAAAATTTGCGGATGACACGAAGCTGGGGGGTATTGCTAACACGGAGAAGGACCGGGATGCTATTCAGGAAGATCTGGACCACCTTGTACACTGGAGCAATAGTAATCGGATGAAATATAATAGTGAAAAGTGCAAGGTCATGCACTTAGGGATTAATAATAAGAATTTTACATATACGTTGGGGATGCATCAGTTGGAAACGACGGAAGAGGAGAAGGACCTTGGGGTATTGGTTGATAGCAGGATGACTATGAGCCGCCAATGTGATATGGCTGTTAAAAAAGCAAATGCGGTTTTAGGATGCATCAGACGAGGTATTTCCAGCAAGGAGAAGGAGGTGTTAGTGCCGTTATATACGGCGCTGGTGAGACCCCACCTGGAATATTGTGTGCAGTTTTGGTGTCCCATGTTTAAGAAGGATGAATTCAAACTGGAACAGGTTCAGAGACGGGCTACTAGGATGATCCGAGGAATGGAAAATCTGCCTTATGAAAGGAGACTCAAAGAGCTTGGCTTGTTTAGCCTGGCCAAAAGAAGGCTCCGGGGGGATATGCTTGCTCTATATAAATATATCAGGGGGATTAACGTTAGGGAGGGAGAGGAATTGTTTAAGTTTAGTACTAATATAGGCACGAGGACGAATGGGTACAAATTGGATATTAGGAAATTTAGACTAGAAATTAGACGAAGGTTTCTGACCATTAGGGGAGTGAAGTTCTGGAATAGCCTTCCGAGGGAAGTAGTGGGGGCAAATGACTTATCTGGCTTTAAGACTAAGCTTGATAAGTATATGGAGGGGATGTTATGATGGGATAGTTTAATTTGAGCAATTGATTTTGGATTATCGGCAGATAAGTCTGCTCAATGGTCTGTGGGAATGCTGGATGGGATGGGAACTGAGTTACTGCAGAGAAATCTTTTTTGGGTGCTGGCTGGTGAGTCTTGCCCACATGCTCAGGGTTTAGCTGATCGCCATATTTGGGGTCGGGAAGGAATTTTCCTCCGGGGCGGATTGGCAGGGGCCACGGAGCTTTTTCGCCTTCCTCTGCAGCATGGGGCATGGATCGCTTGCTGGTGGATTCCCTGCAGCTTGAGGTCTTCAAATCTCATTTTTGAGGATTTCAACAACTCGGTCATGGGTTCGGGGTTGTTATAAATGTGTATGGGTAGGGTTTTGTGGCCTGCCTTGTGCGGGAGGTCAGACTAGATGATCATATTGGTCCCTTCTGACCTATGAGTCTATGAGTCTATGAGTCTATAAAATATACACAGCCCCCTTTACTGCATTTCAGTCTCTGGCCCCCAATCAGACACTAGGTCCAGTAAAGAGATGTTATTTAAAATTCTATGCTCTTTACTAAAAAGTTTTCTTCTGACCCCAAATCAGATACATACAATTGATTTGAAAGTCCATATATATCAGATTTCTAGTAGAATTGTGGAATTTGCAGGCTTATATAGGCCCTCTGGTGTACATCCAGTACCTGGATGGGTCTCAGTCCTTTGTTTCACAGCTTAAGTTCAGTTCAGTTGTAGGTGAGTTGATCCAGAGGTAAGCAGGTGGCTGAAGACGACTGAAGACAAAATGGATGTGGTGCAGCTGCCTTTTATGTCCTTTGGCCTTTGTCCATGCTGCTTGTGGAAATTTACAGGAATAAGATGGAGTCCAGAGTCACATGAGTAAGTCCTGGTGACTTATTAGGTATATTCCTGGCTTGTCCCCCTGGCTCCCTATGCCCGGGAATGTCTTAATGGGCCATTAAGCAGGCTAGTGCTGCAACCATCCTGTCTGGGGTGTTGCCCAGACATAGCACAATTTGAAATACAGATATATCAAACATATCCATAATTTCCATTACACACACAACACATGAACACAAACATCATCATCTTACTTAGCACATTATAGCCTTTCTAACAGTACCTGACAGGGCATATCTCACATGACTTATTATGATTCTGACATATTGATGTTAAATAGTGTAATAAATGCCCTCTTCCTCCCAATCCAGCCAGCGTGACAAGGGGTAAACTGTGAGATAGCAAAATCAGTAGACAATAAAAAATTACTCAAGATAGTTAAGACCAAAGCAGACTATGAAAAGTTACAAAGGGATCTCACAAAACTAGGTGACTGGGCAACAAAATGGCTGATGAAATTCAGTGTTGATAAATGCAAAGAAATGCACATTGGAAATATAATACCAACTGCACAGACAAAATGATGGGCTGATTAGCTGTTACCACTCAAGAAAGAGATATTGGAGACATTGTGAATAGTTCTCTGAAACCATGTACTCAATATGCAGTGGCAGTCAAAAAAGCTAACAGACTATTAGGAACCATTAGGAAAAGGATAGATGCTAAGACAGTAAATATCATAATGCCATTATATAAATCCATGATACACTCACACTCTGAATACTGCGTGCTGTTCTGGTCGCCCCATCTCAAAAAAGATATATTAGAAATGGAAAGGTACAGAGAAGGGCAACAAAAATTATTAAGGGTTTGGAACAAATTCCATATGAGGAGCGATTAGTAAAACTGGGACTGTTCAGCTTGGAAAAGAGATCTATAAAATCATGCAGAGTGTGGAGAAAGTGAATAAGGAACTGTAATTTACCCCTTCATATAACACACAACCAGAAGCCACTGGATAAAATGAATAGGCAGCAGATTCAAAACAAACAAAAGGCAGTACTACGTCACATAACACACAGTCAACCTGTGGCACGCATTGCCAGGGGATGTTGTGAAGGCCAAAAGTGTAACTGGATTCAAAAAAGAATTAGATAGGTTCCTGGAGTATAAGTCCAATAATGGCTAGCAGCCAAGATGGTCAAGGATGCAACCCTATGTTTTGGGCATCCCTAGCCTCTGACTGCCAGAAGTTGGGAATAGATGACATATGATTTAGGTGCTTTAAGGTTCATCTGTTTAAATAGATGAATTTTCACTAGTCAGTTTTTGAGTGAAATATCCTTTCATTTTGAAAACCATGATATGTGAAAGCAAAAGAAACATCAAAACATGTGCCCAAGAAGCAGGACTACAACCAAATCCTATTATGATGAACTTGCATGTCTGCGGCTGGGAGACTGTTTTTGAAAGACCTGTTACAACATCCATTGGGGGGCTGAGCTCTGCCAAGTCATAATTCAGCACTTCTGGGCCTGACTCATGATTGTTCTCTGACCCCTTTATGCCAGCTCTGCTCCTGGTGCAGGGAAAATCCTGTCTCAAGGTAACAGTGTCCTTCTAAAAAACCCACAAAAACTAGTGGTCACAGAAATTACATGTATTATCACTAGCTATATTTTTCACATGCTGGCACATACTGGTAGGTCAGTCAGATATTTTGTGATTTTCCACTCCCTGTGTGGGGTAGTGAGTACATGCATGAATTCTATAGTTACTTCCTGTCACAGCAAGGTTGTGTCACACCATATATATTAACATGGTATAGCAAGAAAAATGCAGTAAACATGGAAAAAGAATTCAAGTAGAAAGCATTATTTTCAAAATAGGTATGTTACCATCTACAAGTGCTCGCATGACTCATCAGAGATACAGTAGAATCGAATTAATTAGCAGCCCATTAAAAAGGCACTTCCACTTAAGTAAGATGGTTTCCAGGTATCAGATTCAGTACAATGATAAAAATGGATTAAAGATAAAGATTAAGAAGACTTTCTATGGCTAAAATGGTGTCAGACTCATTCGGTAGAGAGGGCTGAATTAAGCTTTTCGTTAGGTCTGTGATCGATGGCAACAAAATGAGGGCTGTGCACTGCACTCAAGCCATAATGAAATTCCTACTGATGTCAAGGGGTTTTTGCACAAAGCACACCAGAAGAATATGGAACATGATCGAGGAGAGTGGGAAGCCCATCACCAGTTTTCTTCTATGCCCCAACTTCTCTTTCCAGTAATCTAGGCAGGGTAGCTTGTTTCTTTGCCCCCCTCTTAAACAGTTTACCCATCTGTAAAGGGGTGTCTTTTAGGATTCCCAAACCTTCTGTAGATTCTACTGCATGGATTCTACCATTCCCATCACATTTTACTCACTAGATTTCTTAATTCCCCATAATTTGTGTTCCTGACATCTAATACCCTTGCAGTACTTCTAGCTTGTACATTAAAATGTATAAAGGGAAGCATTTCTTTACACAATGCAAAACTAACATATGTAACTCACTGTCATAAAACATGATTAAAGCAAAGACCATAATGGGATTAAAAAAAGAACTGAACATTTATTTACATAGATAATATTCTGAATTATACTAGATAGGATAGCAATGCATAAGTAATATAACGCTTTAGGACATAACCACTATATGAATGAGGTTAGGCAGAAACTTCCCCTGTTGAAAGGTTATTTCCTAATTTTCTTGCATCTTCCTTGGAAATGCAATCACTGTTAGAGTGAGCATAGCAAACTGGATGGACTATTAGTCTGATCTAGTATGGCAATCCCTATGTTCCAGTCTTTATTACCAAGAATGCAAGTAGCTTGCAGTTATTGGTATCAAACATCTCCATTACTTTCAATCAGTTCCCATCTGTTGGTAAGAAGTTAATCCATACTTCTTTGGTTGGACTCTAGTTTCTGGATGATAAAGCTGACTTCTGTGCAATTTAGAAACATACATGATGTTCCCTTAACTGCATTTGTTAGTCAGAATACAACTCTAGAGCCCTATGAGTCTGGCATTCTGATCTGGGAATTGTTCAGTCTTGCTGTCCTCTAACCGCAGTGGTCTGTAGGAGATGCCCAAACTTTTCTCTTTTGTTTTTAGTTCCTTAGTCCTTTTACACTAAGTATTTAACTACCAAAATCCTTATTGTAGCTGGATATTGTAAAAAATTAAAATGTATTAAGCCAATGCTCCACCTTATCTTTCCTTTCTAGCTCTTCTTATAAGTTGTATCCATTTGCTGACATTCTAGTTAGCGATATTTTCAGAAATTAACCAGGGGAACCACCATTTTAGACTTGAGTCTGATCAACAGGGAGGAATTGGTTGTGATTCTGAACATGGAAGGCAATTTGGGTTAAAGTGATTATGAAATGATAGATTTCATGGATCTGTGGAAAGGAAGTAGTGAGAGTAGGAGAATAAAAACAATGGACTTCAAAAAAGCAGACTTTAACAAACTCAGAGAACTGGAAGCCTGGGAAGCAAATCTAAACAATAAAGCTGTTTGAGAGAGCTGGCAGTTTCTCAAGGAGATGGTATTAAAGGCACAACTGAAACCTATCCCAATTCGAAGAAAAGATTGGAAGAATAGTAAGAGGCCAGCATGGCTCTGTCAAGAGCTCTTTAATGGCCTGAAAATCAAAAGAGAATCCTACAAATAGTGGAAACATGGACAAATTGCTAAGGAGGAGTGCAAAAGGTCAAAACAAGCATGTAAGTACAAAATCAAAAGGCTAAAGCACAAAATTAGTTATACCTAGCAAAAGCCATAAAAGGCAATAAGAAGAAGTCCTTTTAAATGCAGTAAGAGCAAGAGAAAGATGAAGGAAAGTGTAGGTCCTCTACTTAGCAAGGACAGAAATCTAATAACCGATGACATCGAAAGAAGTTTAATGCCAATTTTGCTTCATTCCTTCTTATTAAGGTTAATGGTGACCAGATATTCAGTACAATCAATATTAACAACAAGGGGAAAGAAATGCAAGCCAAATAGAAAAAGAGCAGATTAAAGAATTTTTAGGTAAGTTAGATGTTATTCAAGTCAGCAGGGCCTGATGAAATTCCTCCTAGGTTACTTAAGGAACTAGCTGAAGCAATCTCAGAACAGTTAGAAATTGCCTTTGAGACCTCATGGAGGATGGGTGAGGTCCCAGAGGCTGGAAAAGGGCAAACATAAAAGGAGCATGTTTAGTCTTGATAAAAGAAGACTGAGGGTAGACTTAATAACAGTCTTCAACTACATTAAGAGCTGTTTTAAAGAGGACGGTGATCAGTTGTTCTCCATGTCCACTAAAGGTAGGACAAAAAGTAATGGGCTTAATCTGCAGCAAGGGAGATTTAGGTTATATATTAGGGAAAAGTTTCTAATTATAGGGTAAGTCAAGTCCTGGAATAGGCTTCCAAGGGAGGTTGTAGAATCCCCATCATTGGAGGTTTTACGAACAGGTTGGACAAACACCTGTCTAGAGACAGTCTATGTTTACTTGATCCTGCCTCAGTGCATTGGACTGGACTTGATGACCTCTTGAATCCCTTTTAGCCCTACATTTTTATGATTCTCTGAATATCAACTCACCACTTTCAGGTATGCCCATAACTGTCTCTTTCACTTAGTAAAGCATCTAGCTGTTCTTGCTTATTTCCCATACTAGCTGCATTTGTGCAGATTGTTTAGCCCATTAATAGTACTTGGAAACTATTTGAATTAAGTGCAGAGTCTCCCCCTCTAGCTGCTACCTACTTTAAAATCCACATAATAAATCATGATAGTTTGATTCCACTTATGAATCTTACCCCCAGCTATGCCGACAAAAAAGATGGTTACCAACCTTCTGTAACTGCTGTTCTTCAAGATACGTTGTTCATGTCCACTCCAAGTAGATGTGAGCGCACTGTATGCACAGTTGCTGGAAGTTTTTTCCCCTAGTGGTATCCGTAGAGTCGGCTCTGGAATCCCCTGGAGTCACGCCTTCATAGTGCCCTATATAGGGCTCTGCCAACTCCCCATCTCTTCAATTCCTTCTTGTCGGCAGATTCTGACAGGGGATAGGTGGGTGAGTCTTAGAATGGACATGAGCGATACATCTCAAAGAACAAGTTACAGGAGGTTAGTAATGTCTTTTTTTCTTTGAGTGCTTGCTCATGTCAATTCCAAGTAGGTGACTCCCAAACAACCCTGTAGAAGGAGTTGGAAATCAGTGGATTACAGACTGCAACATTGCCCTACCAACTGCTGCATTGTCTCTGGCTTGATGAGTGTGCTGCGAAGGTGTGGATGGATGGCCATGTTGCAGCCATATAGATGTCCTGAATTGGGACCTGAGCTAGGAATGTTGTTGAGGATTCCTGGGCCCTTGTTGAGTTAACTGTCAGTGCTAGGGCTGGTACATTCTCCAGGTTGTAACAGGTCTTGATGCATGCGTGATCCATGATGAGATTCTTTGAGATGAGACCAGGCGGCCCTTCATCCTATCCACTACTGCTACAAAAGTTGAGAGGCTTTTCTCAATGGTTTCATTTTTTCAGTATTAAAAAGTCAACGCCCTCCTAATGTCCAATGAATGAAGCTTCTGTTTGCAGCTGTTAATGTGCTGTTTGGGGTAAAAGACCAGAAGAAATATGTCCTGGTTCAAATGGAACTGCAACACTACCTTTGGGAGAAAGGCTGGGTGCAGGCGCAGGTTAAACTTGTTTTGGAATGACATCGTATAAGGAAGCTTGGATGTGAGGGCCTTAAGTTCTGAAACCTTCTAGGTGAAGTGGTGGCCACAAGGAAGGCTATCTTCCATGATAGGTATAGGAGCAAGTATGTTGCTAACAGCTCAAACAGTGGCTTCATCAAGCTGATAGCACCAAGTTAAGGTCCCATTGGGGAACCAGCTGACATGTCTGAAGAAATAACCTGTTGAGACCCTTGAGGAAGCAACTTACTGTATGATTTGCAAAGCCTGAATGGCCTGCTACCCAAGGATAAAAAGCCGAGATTGCAACCAAGTGGACCTTAACTGATGATACTGAAAGTCCCTGATGTTTAAGATGTGACAGGTAGTCCAAGAGAAGTGAATGATAGTTTGGGTGAAGCACGTCTTCCATTTAGCCAGGTAGGTAGCCCTGCTGGAGGGTTTCCTACTACCCAGCAGGATCTCTGACCTGCTCTGAACATTCCATCTCCTGGGAGTTTAGCCATGCAGTTTCTACGCTGTGAGGTGGAGGGATTATATGTTTAGGTGGCAAAAGTGGCTATAATCCTGAGCGATTAGGTCTAGTAATAGCAAAAGACTGATGGGAGTCTCCACTGATTGCTCGAGAAGCATGGTATATCAGTGCTGGAGCAGCCAAACCAAGGCTACCAAAATTATTGCGGATCCTTCTTTCCTGACCTTCAACAGGACCTTGTGAGCCAGAGGTATTGGAGGGTTTGCCACAGTGCCTTTGTGGTATTCCGAATCATCTTTATGAGAGGCAAGGCTATCCTGGCTGGTCCATATGGGGTTAAATCCCCCCCTTCAGAGACCTCGTCAACTTAGAGCCCCAGGTTTTGGGAAACTCTATAAAGGAGTTCCTGGTGGGCTCTGTTGTCCTCTGCAGCTGGTGCTGGTGAGGAGCCAGCAACTGCCTTGTCAGATAAAGAGACGATGATTCCCTTACTGGGGTGGTCTCCTGACCTGCTGTGCCCAGGGGATCCCATGATGCCAGTTTTTCAAGTTCAATGCTAGGGTCGACAACATTGGGCTTGATGTCAGTGTTGAACCGGGGAATGGTTTCCAACCAGGGCGGTTGTATCTGCTCCTGGATGCCAGTGACAGTGAGTATCCTGAAAGAGGCACCTGGGTTTGATGAAAAGCGCAAGGAATTCAGAAGGGTCACTGAGGTGGTCACAGCATGGAGAAGGGATGAGTGGTCTTCAGATTCCAGTACCTCCCTCTCTCCCAGTGCCGATTCCGCCCGGAAGTGTAGACTCCACCTCAGAGTTGGATCCTGAGCACTCAGTCCTCGGAGACCAGGGCCATGTGGTGCCCCTCGATGCCAGCAAAAAGTGCCAGGGTGATGATTGATGGGGCATCATCACGTGCTTCCTCTTAGAAGGTACCACACGCTTCCTTGGCACTGAGGGCTCTGTCTCCTGTGCTCTTTCTCATGTCTGCAGGGGCAGCATTGTGCTTTCAATGAGCTCCCTGGCCACCTCAAATGTCTCTGAAGTGGAGGGAAGTTGTAGGTCTTTCTCTTTGAAATCCCTGCAGGGGATGTTTCTAGGTACTGGACTCGATGCATCCCTTTCAGGGGCCAGAGTTGATGGCACCATGGCAGCGGAAGCGGTGCCTGAGTGGCCTGGCACACGTTGCACTCCACTTGCACTCTTACACCCTGATGGTTTGGGCATTGGTGAGCATCCTGTCTGTTTTCTTTTGCTTCTTCCTCGGGACAGGGAAATGAGAGCAACACTCCTGAGGTGTCCCTCAGTGCCAGTGACCCATGACACTGCTGGGGTTCTCTTGAACCAGAGTCCTTTCTCAGCATTGAGTCTTATACAGATGCCGGTGCGCTCTATATCAAGATCAACATGTTTGGTTCAGACGAGCTCAGAGATGGTCAGAGAGCCACTTTCTTGAGGCTAAACTTTAACCTCTGGCTCCTCTCCTTCTTGGTCCTTGGGAGAAAGTCTCTGCAAATCTTGCAGTGGTCCCTCTGGTGAGTCTCTCTGAGACACTTGAGGCAGGCAGTGTGTGGATCACTCCCGGGCATGGGCTTCTTGCAAGCCCTGCATGGCTTAAACCCGTGGGACCAAAGTATATCCCAGCTCCGGAAAGAAAAGGAAAAGGATGATTCCTTAAGGGGATCTACCTCCTACAAATACCTCCTACAAAATACTAACACTAAATAAACACTTAGCACTACTCTAACTATTTACAGATAACAGTGTGGATAACCACTGTGAAGGGGACACTTGTGGAGCAAGAGAGCACAGATTCCAATCGACTGTCACAGGCACTAAGAAGGAATTGAAGAGGTGGAGGGTCGGCAGAGCCCTATATAGGATGCCATGAAAGCATGACTCCAGGGGGCTCCAGAGCCGACCCTATGGATACCATTAGGGGAGAAACATTCCACCAACCGTGCATGCAGTGTGCACGCACATTTGGAACCAACATGAGCAAGCAATCGAAGAAGAACCCCCAGTGTAGACAGAAGAGTGCTTCTGTTGACATAGCTAATGTTGTTCCGGAAGGTGGTATTCCTGCACTGGCAAAAAAGATCCTTCTGTTGACATATGTTTACAGCAGGGAGATATGCCAGCGTAGCTCTGCCAACATAGGCTCTGTTGTGTCGCCTCAGAAACTGTGCTGCACTTTAAAAAATAATTACAGTTCTACCCTTCTTCACTGCAAAGAGCTTTCACCATGTAAAGCAGTGCATTGCTGCTCTAAGCCAGGTAGAAGACAGTCTAGCTAAACAGCACCAACAGAAATGTGAATTATCCCTTCCCGCACCATTTGTGAGGTGTGAACCACTGAACTGCTACTAAGCACGTTTCTTAAGAAACACAAACACAGATCTTGTGTTAAGGCACTTTTTGAAACACCGGGCCATAGCTTGACTCAAGATGCATCTCTTTTGTATCCAGCCAGTAGAGCAATTAGGCCATAAAGCTGCCTGACCTTGACTGCTAAAGATTCCACCAGCATGGGAGAATCCACACCTACTTCCCCAACAAAAGCCTGGGAGAGGGGTCTGACCAGACACCTTTATGGTCCAACAATTCTGAACTGGAGTAACTATCCCTTGCAGGCCATACAGATGGCATAATTCAGAGCACCACTGGGACTGCTCTAAAACTTGCATCAGGGTGGCTCAGATCTTGTATCAAGCACAGCTTGGCCATACCCAAGGATCAAGATCAGTTAATGTTGGCCCTCTTCTGCTTATTTCCTTAATATGGAGCATTTTGCTTGGGTTGTGTATAGACAGAGCTCAATTTTTCAAACAAAACGAATGAAGGGCTAGGACCAACGTCTTCACATAGGGCCATATACTGGAGTCAGTGGGAATCATACTTGAGGGCAGAATTTGGCCACTGGTAAATACACAGTTCAGTAAATATACTTTGTCATAGCCTATGGTAGAACATTATTTATAGAAATGCAAAGGACTGTGTAAAGTATATACAGTATTCATATGTTGGATTTGGAGCTCTGTTACTTCGCTATAAAGCCAGAGTAACTCCACTGACTTCAGATTTACATCAGTGTAACTGAGATCTGACTCTGCCCCATAGTATGAACATTTGTCACGTCAGTAGCTGGATTTGAGGGATTTTTGTAAGGGAATGTAGTGCTTGTAATAGGCATCAGACTGGGGGGTGGCAGAGCACTTCTAACTCAGACAGTGTCAGTGCATGCTTCTGCGTGCTTCCTCAACCCTGACCAAGACCTCTAAAAAATGAGAGGTTAGGTCTTTGTGCGTATTCTGTCCTTATCCTGTGCTGAGTATGCCAGCATGTGAGCCAGCTTTGATGACAGTCTCTTTGATATGGCCATCTAGCCTCTAGGAGTTGGACTGAGCCCACCAAAGTAATTTAATTTTCATATAGGTCATGAAACAGCCACAGGCTAGATGATGATTTCTAGGATTCCTCAAACATGGACAAGATTCAAACTTATTACCTAAATGTGAAAGGCAGCGATGTATTTCCACAAGTTACCACAGAGTTACCACACCACACTAGCTGAGACGCTTCATTGCCTGTTCAGGGGAATTCGCAGATGCCATCACCTGGTAACAGATGGTAAATTATCACTTTTAAAGCATCTGTTGTGTTTTGTACGTACTATATCCTGCAAAATTAAGGATTATATATTTAAATCAACATATATAAACCAATCAGAATATTAGTTACTCTGAATGACCACTTTACATTATATTCACTACTCTTGGACATTAGAACATAGTTTTCTTAAACAGGCCTTCAGTACTCTGTGAGAATTTTCAGTTTGAAAGGAAATTGCATGTTTGAAATGTGTAGTGGTTTTAGTATTTACTCAGTTCACTGTGCATATGAATCATCTCCCTAATACATTAGCCTATATTTGGCTAGAAAGATGCATATGCATAGACATCAGAGTGACAGAGCCAGACAAATTATTACATTTAGTAAATCCCTGATTTCAGCATGACTGGCTGTTGCAATGAAGATTTTGAATGTGTCAACTGAATTATTTTAAAAATTAAAGCAATGCAAAAGGTCTTTGAAAACAGTATGACTTGAAAAGTATTGGGAAATGTGTAAATTAATCACACAAGTCAAATCCAATATTTACATTACGTGTGTTAAGCTCAAAGTGGCCTATAATGTTGCAAATGAAGAGGAAAGATAAGTTGCTCAATGCTTCTAACCACAAGTTTACGCACTTGATTTTAACATAACAGTTTTGGTCTCTGCAATACCAAGAATATACCAAAGTTAGTTTAACGGGCTGCTACCCTAAGTCAGTCTTGCTTTACAGGTTTATTTTAGAATAATACATAAAACAAAGAATTATTATGATTAGCTCCACAGCAATATGCTTAAGTACACTAATGGTCATGTTTAATCCCTCAGAAAGCAAAGTATCCAGGTAAGGCTGACCCTCTTATTCATGTTGCTGAGTGAAAAGCTAACAACCACCA
The DNA here is from genome assembly GCA_007922155.1 of Mesoclemmys tuberculata. Classification (NCBI taxonomy): domain Eukaryota; kingdom Metazoa; phylum Chordata; order Testudines; family Chelidae; genus Mesoclemmys; species Mesoclemmys tuberculata. Next base: position 25,251,994 of record ML675609.1, on the reverse strand, counting down.
AAACATCTCTCACTCACCCTGTGTCAAGATGATTTATCAGTCTTTCTTCTCATCATTTCATGTGGGGTTTAACCAGACTCTTCCAATATTTCCTGTTGTTGAACTATAAAAGCAATACTTAACACGTCCAAAGAACTGAACTAATGCATCCTCTGAGGCAGGCACAATTATCCTCATTTTGCAGATACAATGGTAAGTTTGGTGACTTGTCAAGGACACTAAAGTCTGTGCCAGAGCTAGGACAGGCACTTGGGGATACTAGTTTTCAGTCCATAAGACCATGCCCTAATGCCTTCCAAACCTGAAGAAGGAAAAGAGATTCCAACCCTGATGTTCCTGGGGCATCTAGGAAGCCAAATGCCTTTATTCATCTTCGACACCTCTGTACCCCTCAGCCTGCTGAGGGGCCAATCTACCAGGCCTCCCTCTCAACATTTGAATTCTACCTTCCAAGATAGGAAGCGGATGTTAAGGCTACCATCAGCACTACCAACTCCTTCCAGTTTTCCTGGTAGTTTTTCTGCTAAGCGAAGAAGGGAGGCTGCCATGCAGAATGGTAGTTCTCCACTTCCACTCTCTCCAACCTAAATCCCAACCCACATGGCATTCAAATAAGGGGGTTTCCAGGGAGGGATGAAGCACAGAGAGTGGGCTCCATTCTCCCCTTCCAGGATTTATGGGCCTTCCTGTCCCTTTTTAATATTTTATTTCTGGCCATGCAGCAAAGGGGACATTTGGCCCTTTAGTTGGATCGCTCATCAATTTAATCAAAACACAGCTTTCATTCAAGCCATTTTGCAAAATGTAACATGGCACTGACTGCTATGAGAACAGGATATTTCACTTAAAATAAAGGAGTGCATTTATAATCAGATAAATTGATGTCCCTACTGTGTATGTTGCTTTTCATCCAGGACATCAAAGACCTTTCTGGAAACATGAATTATTATTAATGAAATCTTAATATGTTTAAATCCGAAGAGCCTTTAGTTTAGATGTTTAGATATTTTTGTTATCACATAACATGAATTCTGCACCAATTAGTGAACTTCTTGTAAAATAAATAATACTTATTAAACCTTTTATATCTTGTGAGGAAAAAACAATCTCAGGACCAGGAGAAAAGAGTGTGATGGTTTAATTGGTAGGATTTTTGAGGTACAAAAAGGAACAAAAACCCAGGAAGCTAAATTGAGTTCACAGAAACCTAATCTTTAATTAATCTTTAAATAAACATCTGACCTCACACAGAGTTTGTAGTTAAAACTGAACATTTCCAAAGGGAGCTTTGCCACCTAATCTAATAACAATTTAGAGATTGTTACTAAAATGAGATTTATCTAAATTAATGCTAAAGAATTATTGTCCACATGGAAAGTATCATAAGTGCTCCCAACAACAATTTGGGGTCTTTAAAAGCACTGCAACACTGGGAGTGTTGCTGGACACCTGCTGATATGTCTTGTAGCAGAATAGGCTTTGCTAGACATAATTTTGAACATTTTTTGTAAGAGATGAAGAACTGGTGTCACTGGTTTGTCCAATTTTCTGGAGATTAGGGAGGGTATCTCCATGGAAATTTAGATTCCTGCCTGAAGACACAAATATAACTTCAAGGAATGTTCATGAGGACTTAAAAAACTAGCAAGAATAGGGTTATTTTACACTTCTTGACAATAAGCATCTGCTTGATATTTGAGCTAAAGGACTTCAACCTTTAGATCAATAGTCAGTAAAGGGTAAAAGCCTCTTTTTACTCACATTGCCTTGCACCCTTTTAAAAGAAAACTACAAAACAAAACCTGAGTTAAACCTAGCATCCTGGGAAGGCCAGGGTGTGGAGGAGAGCCTATTCAGTTCCTAAATGAATTTTAACCCAAGCTGTGAAGAACATTTACTATATATAAAGCCAAAGCTGTATATTTGAAAACAGAGCAAGAGGAAACTTTAACCCTAATTTAGCTTTCCAATTGTGAATTCATGAAGATATAAAGCTATCAGATTCTCAGTTGAGCCCCTCTTGTTCATTCACTAGACTACTGTGAAGGAACCCAGTCGCTGGCACCCCAGGTGGTTTACACCTCCGGAGTCTGAATGGAGCCCCATCTGCTCCAACCTTGGGCATACTCTCACAGTGCAGATGCTCTGAATGGCACCCCCTCATGAGACCTGTAACCTACTGGGTCCTGTACTTTCTTGTTCACACTCCTCCATAATTTAAACACATTTACTCCCAGAATTCCACCATAAGAGAATGCCAGATCAGTTAGAAAAAAACATCCTACCTGCAATGCTCCTCATGGTTCACCCTTCCCTTGGGAGTCGACAATCTGTATTTTGAAAATAAGGGAGGTCCCTCTGCCTCCTGCAGAACCCTTGAAAATTGAGTTTTCAGCTTGATAAAGATACACAAAGTTCATAATCTCACATGGGATTAATTAATTTTACAGAGATTCCCTAAATAACCACAAACACACGCTAGCTTTAAACACGCCCTGAAATATAATCATAGCACACTGCCCTGAGAGCTCAATCATTCAGAAATAGTAGGTGGTCTACATTCATGTCACAGGAGAGACTGAGTAATCAAGGTAGGGCACTAGAGGAAGATCTTGAAGGCTGAATTACTCCATCTACATAGCTGATTGTCCTCCACGTAGCTGTGTATATGCTCGAGTTTAAGTTCTGCTATCTGTAATTTCCAATGTGTCTGGTTAGTATTGAATTTTTTGTCTGTTGTTAGAAGTCAGACAATCTGTCCTCTTTGCTTTTACCAGAATTTTTGCATGAAATTAAGGACTTCACTCCAAATAAAAAGCCTGTGTAGTGTATGTCTTTGCCTTTGCCCCACCTGTAGAAGCATCACTCATTACACTTGACTGGTTATTGTCCAGCCTTGTGAAGCCATATACTCAACTTGTTGACTTTTTCCATCTGTTTGTAAAACTAACTTTTAAACGCCACATCTGATCAATTCCAAATTTTCAGGGAACATACTAGGCATCAGTGGTCAGAACCTTACTGATTTTGGGAAAACCAGAAAACCAAACAGGATAGGAAAAAAATGGGAGATGCATTGAGCCCTTGCCATTTATTTAGCACAGCCACAGTTTCAAGCATTTCTGCAATTGTCTATAAATCAAACCGGTTGATGGCACCCAAACATGGCCTCCCCATAGTTTAACATACTGACACCCTAAATGACTTCTCTCCCAGATAAATAAGGTGGTGGGAAGGAGGAAATGGGGACATACACACAGCCCATAGGATAGGGAGGGGGAAGAGAATGGTGCCCCCCCCGCACCTCACACACACACTGCAGCAAAGGCACACAGAACCCTTAACTGGAGGGAAATGGGGACTCCTGGAATAGGGGAGAGAGCGAGCTGCTGGCATGGGGGAAGTGGAAACGGAGTGCACATAGGAGCCCTGGCACAGAGAATGGGGAACACCGAGCGACAGGCATGGTGAAGGTGTTACAGTAAGAATCTCTGAAACAGAAGGGCATTGGAGGGTCATATGGATCTCATGGAAGGAATGGAGAAATGCAAGGAGGCCCTGGTATGTGGAGTGAGCTCACCTTAGACAAGTTATGAAATGTGTGACCTCTTCAGTAGCTAAAGATGTGAAAATTCCCCAGCTACATGCACTTTATGCATCTACAAGACCGTTGGCATGGCTAGCTACTTCTATTTTAAGGAAGAATGGTTTTAAGAAGGATACACTGTCTAGGGGTTGTCTTTACTTGAGGCACTAGTTGGTATCTGCTGGCTACATTCATTTTATACATATTGGGACAAAACTTCCAATTCAGGAAAAACTTCTCAATGCAAGACTGGAACAATTGAGGCAAATGCAGTTTTAAAGACACCTTTACACTCCTCTGACACTAGAGTTGACTGGGGTCTGGGTTGGCCCTTTATGAAAATTAGAACAGCTATTGCAATTCTGTAACTTATGCCTACTTAGTCAAAATGCTGGCTGGCAGCTGGAGATCACTGGAATGGAGGGATGCCCTTGCCTTGGGAATCTCCTGAGGTGGCATAGAACCAGCACACCTTTCGTGATTTGATCATATATTTCTTATTTTCCTGTTCTAGATATATTGGTGCCTGCCTATTTGTTCAACCATTGAAAAGTCACACATGATTAGAATGAGTTTTACAGATATTTTAGTTTCTGCAAGAAGTGGGACAGGATTCTATTGTCAATCAGGTCTTACAATAAGAAAAGAAATCAAATAATCAGAAGGACTCAGTAAAATAGTGTTTAGTCAAGCAAGTGCATTTATTGAGCGTCTAATAAGTATTTGTTTAATTGCAACAAGTCACTTTGCAACATACAAAATAAACATTGGACAATTATAATAAGGCTCCTTTCCATATGGATAAATATTTCTTGGGAACATGGGTTAGAAAAACTAAAGTCCTGTCTAGCTGACAGAATGGGTGCCTAAAGTCTGATTCTTAGAAAAGGTTTCTAGGACCAGTCAAGCTACCCAAAAGATTCCCTTAAAAGAAACATCTTAAGTACAACACTACATTTAGAAACTGAATTACGTACTGGAGGAAGAAAGTAAGGCAGGAAAGGTTTGTATTTACACATAAAAAGCAAGCAACATAAATCATCAAATGGACATTCACTTCACATTTAGCATTTATACCTTTAGCATGGGTGAGCTACTAAACTGGACAGTTCTCAATTTTATAAAGATTCTATAGTGCCTGCCATAGCAGGATCTTATGACTGCAAACATCCGAATGCTAAGGGCAACAAGAAGGAATGGAAATTTTCCCATAATATGTTTGACAGAGATCATTTTAATATTGCACATTTCCATCAATTGAAGACAAGGGTTTAAGTGAAGGGAGACAATTTGGCTCTTAGTCTCTCCATTCTTGTTGGAAGCAGACCAACCATTTCTTTACTGAGTTCTAGTTCAGTTTCAATGGCCTGGACAGCTTCTGGATACTTCTCACAATAGTCTACTAGAAATGTGTAATATTCCAATGAGGTCTGCATATTCTCCAATTGTTTCTTGCCATCTGAAGTAATAAGTTTGCCATATAGTCGTGCAATATGAAATTTGGCCACCATTGCAGGGCGAAGAACATCATCCTCGAGTTTTTCAGGAAATATCTTATCTGGGTTCCTCAGAGAATCTAAGAAGAGTTCATAGTACTTGACTGCTAACTGAGCCAGAGAATTAATTTTTTTTATAGTATGAGAGTCGAGTTCCTCTAGCCTGTTACCAATAGCTACCTTTAAATCCATCATCTCATAGTAGGTATCTGCTAGCTCAAACTGAAGCTGCCTACTGATCAGCAGGTAATATTGTGGATTCAAATCCACGTACATGGGCTCCAGCATATCTATTCTACGTTTGTGCATCTTGCAGCGTCTCTCATAATCTTCTTCAAAGAAAGCAAGCACCTTAAACAAGGCACTGTGGTCCTGAATAATTTCAATATGGTCAGTAACATAGCCATCAAACTGAAAGAACTCTTTTGCTTCATTAACATAATTCTGACCCACTAGGAAGACTTCTCTGGCTTCCTGAAAATCTAAAGGACATATACAGCTCACTTTCTCTTCTGTGGCTAATATAGAGTCACAAAGATCACTGGTTCCAAAGAGAACAGCTTTCTTCCTGCCCTTCTCTTTTTCATCTTCTTCTTTTTTCCTTTGGGCTTTAAGTTCTGATTGCCTATCTGGATCCAACTCTCCTATGTTATCCTGAAATGACAAAGCATGTTATTTTAAAATACATGTGGCTACAGAGAATAATATGCATTGAAGCTGTTTTTAATTATAGTCCTCAATTAAAAGGGAAGTTTGAAACAAGAGACAGAATGCTAGCCAATTGAAATTTATGTAAATTATGATTTTTACCCCCCTTCCCGTGCTGCGTGATTTATTTAAAATGGATATTAGAGAAGTATGTCTCCACCCCATGGGGTTTTTGTATCCAGACAATGGAGCTGAAGACAATCGATTGAGGTCTCAATTCAGCAAAGAACTTCAGCACATTCTTAATTTTAATGGGCACTATGTAGCCCTGTTCAAAGTCAATGGGACTATTCGGATGCTTAAGTGCTGAATAAGGATCACATTACCCACATGCTTACAGTTTAACACATACTTGAGTGCTTTGCTGAATTAAAGCCTAAGAATGGGACACTGTGGATGAAGATCAGGGAGTCTTTAAAGTTGCTATGTTCCATTAATCAATTTTCAGGGCTGAGCAAACAGTTTATTTTTGATCCAGTCTCTATACTTATTTGAAATACAACAGCTTTAAAGGGTTAGCAGTTTTTAGAACATGTATAGCCTAGAGTTCAAATATTTGTCTTCTGATTACTGGTTGTGCAACTATGTATCCTTAATTGTTGGTTGTGAAGCAATTCCTGATATAAACAATTTTTCACTGAGTCTGTTCACAGTTGTTCAGAACTAATTTTTGATTACCTCAAGTAATTTCTGAGCACTTTGCAGAAGAGTCAAGCAGTACTTAATCCAACATCTTGCAATTTCAGCTTTTCTCTGTCGAAGATCCTGTTGATCTTGTTCTGTTTCATCTGATAAATACACATATCACATAAAGAGCTGAGGAGAAATGAAGTATTCAAGCTCAAATGTTACATCCAAAGGAACAACTATTACATTGATCAGGATGTTTTCTGTCTTTCCATTATAGTTCTAAGAGTGAAAAAGTTATAATCTCAAACTCTAGCAGACAGAAGGTGGATTACTGTGGATCTATCAAGCAGGGCCTTTAAAAACAGCTACTGAAGGTATGTAACAAGCCCACCACCTGGTCTTGGAGTTTTTCCAGAATATAATAAACAAATTTGTTTTCTGTTCTAAAATAAGGTCTCATCTGCCCTTCAAAAAACAACTAACAGCAAAGCTACTCCCCGGCATGATTAAGACACCGTTTGCTCTTGCAACAGCTCTAAGAATTATAGTGAAAGAATCAACCAAATTGAGGAAGCAGAGTATGTGGCCAATCCAAAGTATAGGAACAGGAAGACTTACTAGCCCACAAACTCTTACGCTCTCCTCCTCTCCCCAAGTTTCCCACCACAATCACAATTTGCAACATTGCTGAAGTCTCAACACAAGTGCCAAAGACTGGATGTTAAAACTGAACTACCCTACCACCTCTAGGGAAAGTAAAGACTGATTAGTGGGGCAGTGTGGAGAAGCTTGCCCTGCTGCTGCCATTCTTGTTCTGTAGATAAAAAGGATGCTTCAGTCTCCAGTGCTGTTAAGTTAGTACCTTTCACAGGCACTACAAAGTTTTGGGGGGTGTTTTTAAGGGGGAAGGAAGAGTGGAAAAGTTATCAGTAGCCTCAAAGTGAGCTCTATTTGTTCATTAGTTTAAGAATCGCTGCACTGTACATAGCAGATTGTTCTGGCTTTGTTTTACTAACAGAATTTAGAAATGTTCCATTCACATGCTTGCGGGTGCCTGTTTTTTAAGCAGGTTTTCTTATAAGCAAGTACTCAGGTGAAGTAACTCTAAATCTTTACTGACCAATCCAGTCTTTTCTTCTTTAAGTGGGATTTCATTAGTTGGGGCCATTTGATATGCAGAAGTGTGACACATCACTGACTGATAGAGCCCCTAGTTCTCATGTTTTAGATCCCAGAATTTTCCATATGATGATTTTCATAGTACAGTGGTTGATGATATAAAAATTAAGAGCGGGGGGGGGGAAGAAAAAACAAACAGAAGGAATTCCCAGCACACTGTAATAAATATCATTTTGCATTTATATAGCATCTTCTATCCAACAATCTCAAATCATTAGCCTCCTTATCTATGTGAGAGAAGTATTATTACTCTTATTTAACAGATGAGAAACTGAGGCACAGAAAGGTTAAGCAATTGCCCAAAGTCACACAGGAAGATTGTAGCAGAATAAGAAACAGGACCCTTGTCTCTCAACTCACAATTCTGTGCCTGAACTAGAAACCATCACTGCCTATATATTTCTTTGTTATTAAGTAATCACGTTTATTACAGTAATGCCTAAGGGACAGCTAAGAAAAGGGCCCCCACTGTGCTCGGTACTGTAGAAACAGAGTAGACAACAGCCTGCAGAGTCAACAGCATGATGGCAGCAACTATCATGTTAGTTCCACTATTACTTGGGGTGGGGAGAGATTTAGTTTGGAGGAAATAAAAAAAATGAGAAGGGAAGGGAAGGGGAAAAGAAGGTAAGAGGGCAGACGTGAAATGAAGCTCAGGTGAAAATACTGGGGGGAGAAGGGAGAGCCAATCAGCACAGGGCAGAGAAAGTCCAGTAAAAAATGTAGAGTTCTCACTGTCTATAGGTCCCTGTTTTGGCTGCTATTAGAGTGAGTCTGGATGGCTCATCTTTGCAGCCCACAGGCCAGTGGGGGTGATGCAAGCCCCAGTGTGTGTGATCAGGGCTTCCCCTACACAGTTCTGGATACTGCAAGGGTCTGGGAGTGAAAAAATGGCTCTGATGGGGCCCCATTTTACCCCTCCCTGCCCCAGTGCAGCAGTACCAGCTTCGGCTACTTATGTTCCTACAGGCTGGAATATCTCAGTGGTTTCCTTGGTGAAATCATATCAACTTTCTGAGCTCATTATCAACCTAGTGATCCAGACAGTAACACCCATGGAAATCTAAAAGTGTGAATTCACAGCTGTCAAATATTTCATCTTTATTCTAAGATGTCTTGACAGACTTCTAAGATTATTACAACCTTAAATTCTTGGGTTTCCTTATCTTAAATGGCTCTTGAATATCCTGGTCATACCGTGCCTCCTAACAATGTAATTAAACTGGCTATATGGGGTATAAAGGGTGACTCTAGATAGACTTTTGTCCATTTTCAAATTCCCAAAAAAAGTCTTATGGGAGGATGTTTATACATTGTGCAGTCCAGCTGACTGAACTCTTGTTAAGGGAAGCTTGGCTGTGTTCTCTTAAGCTGTAGTTTATCCCTGGATAACAATGCCAATTGGATTTAAGGGGACTACATTCCAATGAGCACGAATACTTTAAAACTAGCCAATACTCAAGGCAGTGATGCCAGGGTAGGGGAATCCAAAATGCAGCCCTTTTGAACACTAGCTCACTCTCCCATGAGTCTATAGCCTCATTTATCTGAAGCTTTCAGTTGTCCAAGGCTTTGAAACACACAGGGTTGTGCTGCAGACATGCAAAACCAAAGCTTACTATTTTACAGGAAGTAATGGAGAGGCAGGATGTTTCAAGTAGCACAGCTAAAGTCATGTGACTGTGAGCCCCCAGAAGTATGGCTGTTCCTTTAGGCAGGTGCAAAGTTTCTTCTATTTCACTTGATTTTGTTGATTTAAGAGTTGTTTATTTCATTACACAAATACAGAGTAAGTCAAGGATGACAACTACAACTTTGTAAGTAGCATCTTCTAGTGAGATTGCACAATGTCAAGTGACAAATTGTAGGCTGTTTCACATGTAACTGCTTTTCTGCTGAAGTCTTTATTTTAAGCCTATTCTCAGGAAACGTCTTCTTGCATCAGATTTATTTAGTAGTCTAACTTTAGGGATTGCTCTAAGCAGACTATACACCGTACTGTAAGTGTGTGTGTGCCAGGACTTTAAAAAAATGAAGGATGGAAATTTTCTCCCAATACTACTGCAAACACATAGGTAGAAATATTCCCTTTTTAGAACAGGCCCAATAAGTTTTTTTCCCATCCTCCTTGCAATTTCTAACCTCCATCAATTTTACAAAAAAATACTAAAGTATCACCCGACTCAGAGAAATTCCTGAAACATCAGCAATAAATAGCTAAGCTTTTTTCAAGATGTTTACATGTAACAAATCTTCAGAAAATTGATTTAATTTTAGCAGTGGTACAAGGGAAGATAATCAGAGAATTAATAGAGGGAACTGAAACTATTATTAGAGCTCCCAAATGAAGAGCATATGAGCAATTAACATCCATACTGGCAATGTTTATTTCAAAGCTACTTGTCTGAAGCGAACTACGATTAAAACAAAACACACACACACTTACTGTCCTCTGCAGACGGAGCCTGCCCAGCTTGGCTAAAGATAACATTGGCAGCTGCTAAACAATGTCGAGACTCCATAAAGCATTGCTGTGGGGGAGAGAAACAGCCGTGTTCAATAGGTACAAAACAGCCAAAGAGCTGCTGCTTCAGACTTAACTAAACCCTGCAAAGTATATAGTTAGGACATGTGAAGATGGGGGAAATTGCAGAATTGAGAGATTATGGGGCATTTTCCTTTGGATACTAGAAAATATAGGTATAAAACTGTACAATTTGAAAGATTTTTTTTTTTACATCTACTATGGAATATAGCACCCTCCCACCAATTGCCCCCATCTCAACCAACCCCCACAGAGGCAGTTGCTGCCTTTTATAGCAGGACTGAAGCACGAACACAGTAAATTTTTTCCACGCTGCTATGATCTAGACTACTGTCACTTCCTGAGGTCTGTGGTAAACACTGTTTGTGGGAAAAAATATAGCACGAAGCTGAACATAAACTGAGTATACATTATGAGTCAGATTCTGATCCCCTTACTCACACAGCCTTCAATAAATTGTGTGTACATGCTAAAATATCCAAAGTTATTTAAAGGGTGCAGTGTAAAACACCCCCCCGAATTTATTTTCTTTGGCTAGATACCAGTAGTAGGTAGTTAAAAATTAAATAATTATTTTCCTTTGTTTCACCTTTAAAAACAAAAACTCTCAAGCACCTCATCATACCTCACCATTAATTTGTACTACTGTGCTCACTGAGCTTTAATTCTTAAGTTTATCCTCTCCTCCCCCCTGCTCACTTTCACTTTTGGCAACATAATACCATGGGAAGTGCAACCACTGCACTCCCTTAAGACAGATGTTTGACATTTGGGGACTATTTGTAGGTTTAAAGGAGGACACTTTAAAATCCAGTAGGCATCAAGTCTCTATGAGCTATTGGAACAGCAACTGTGACGTTGCAGTTACTTTTTGATTGCAGGTTAAATAAATAATAACCACAACAAACAAACTTTGAAATTATTACCTTAGTGAGATAATATTGTGACAAAGTAGCAGCATTGAGAGCCCACTCTACTGGATAGTAGCCACTGTACTCAAGCTGTCGTTTAAGAGTAGTATGGCAATACTGGGCAGCCTTCTCAATCATTTCCAGGTGTTGATAAACTTGGGCCAGATAATATAATGTATGGGTATAGGCCTTTTCAAATCTGGGAAGACAATTTGGGTCTTATTTTAGATTTTTATTTTCTTTTTTTTAAAAAGCCATCACACTCACATTTTAAATGTATGTTTTAGTCAGCACCCACCTTTTTGATCTCTCTTGATCTGTAAGTTTTTCTTCTTCTGCCATGAAGTGCTCGTTGGGATCAAGGGGAGGGTTCCCATTCTGCAACAGAACAAGCAGTATATCCAATACACAACTTTAACTTATTCAGTGACATTATGCTCCCTCTGCTGGCTGCAGTGTGAAACATATAATGCAAGATCAGAAAGATCTTTAAGCATTTGCAGTTTTTCAATCCCAAATTCAACAAATACAGACTATTGATTTTCCACAGAATTTCTGAATATTACATCTAATGTGATTCCTTGAAGTCCATGAGATGATTTAAGAAAAAGCAAACAGTATATCTCACTTTTTCTCCTGTGTTATAAAACTGCTTTTCTCAGATACAACTTCTGTGTATATTTTTTTAGAGCATTACATTGTCATTCTAAAACTAATTTATTCTGATTCACACTGGTCTCATGAGTTTAACGTTACTCATGTGTGAAAACACAATGTCCCTGGAGAGGCCCAGTGCCCATGAACAATCTCTTGATCTAAGGCCTAGTCCACACGCTGTTTTTGAACTCGTAAAAGCATTTTGGTTAGGGGTGACAAAAAAAAAAAAAAAAAAAAAAAATCAAAATAGCTATACTGGTACAAGTCCCGGTGTGGATGCATTTACATTGGTATAAAGGTGCCTTACCCCAGTTCAGCTTATTCCCCTTCACATGTGGGAAAAGGTATACTAGTCTAAAGCACCTTTATACAGATATTACTGTATTTCAATTTCAATTTATTACTGTATTTCAATTTATTAGGTTCAATAGCAAACAATGAAACATTCATTCCAAAGAGACACCGCGCTTCATGAAGAGACTGAAGCAAAGAGGAAAGCATCTCTCTTCCATCAGTTTTAAATGGGGAAGTCATAACTTTGAGTACTAATTTAAATAGATTTAAACATGTATTTAGGATATCTAGGAAGTAAATGTAGTCTTGTTCTACATTACCTTGTTTTTGTTCACTCTCTATGGATACGATTTCCGGGGTTTATACAGAATGTTCCTGAATACAGTATCTTGCCATTCTATCTGTTCCACCTTGCTATAAGACATCTGTCAGATAGTTATAGCTAACATGATTGGGACATGCCCATGCCAAGTTTATGGCACAACTTTGTCTGCACCTAACTTGCTTCACAGGTATGTATGCGCTTGCCTTTTGTAAGAATTCTGTACAGCTATCCCCTAGTGCTTCCAATGCCGGCTGAAGGGCTGAAGATTGTGGATGCTTCTCCAAGATGGCTTCCTCACGTCACTAACCATTCTGGAAGTTTTTAAGCATGCCAGCAGATGTCACGTAATGTGTGATTAGCTTATGAGCATTTTCAATATTAAGATCAGTTTGGCAGTGCAACTTGTACTAGTGTACTTGGTAGTTCCCCAAGTTCATTGCTTGATCACTTAAAAAATGAACAGTAGATAAATGTTCCTGTAATAACAGTACCTAGCTCTGAACAGATTTTCATCCATATCTCTCACACTTCACAATGGAAGTTAAATATCACTTCCCTCCTATGGGAAAACTGAGGCATAAAGAGGCAAAGTGACTTGGCCAAGATCTCTGCAATTCAGTGGAAGAGCTGGAACTAGAACCCACATCTCCAGATGCACAGCCTTTTACTCGTTGGGCCACATGGTCTCCACCAAGATAAGAGAATAATGTCAAGAGGCACGAACTTCTATAGCAGGCTCGGTTTGTCCACATCCTCAAGACGTACCATGAGGCAAAGAGAAACTGGACGAAGCTTGAGATTAATGTGAGATAGGACTGACGCATTCAAATCATTCTGTTCTTTACACTTAGAATAAAATTGAAGACTTGGCCAGAATGGTAACTCCATGGCAACCCACCTCCCTCTGCTTCCCTAAAGGCTTTGCAGAGAAAGGAGCAACAGCTCAGAGAAACACATTTCGTGGCAATCACATGCGATTCATGAGGTCAGGGTGGATGGGGAAAATGGGCTTGTCCCTTTATTTGCTTCTTTATTTAAACAACCCTGAAAGTTGTTTTTAAATATATATATTTTCTGCTTATCTTTTATTTAGGTTCTGTCTAGCCTGGAAAAGGATGGTGACTGAAGAACTAATGAAGTGCTGACATCATAAGAGTGTGAAAGCTAAACAATCCAGGGAGGAAAGGATTGTTAGAATCCATTTGTTTAATGCTTTTTTTGGTTACACCCAGTTTAGCATCAATAACTAAATTAACATTTTTTAAATAAAAATTTGTTTATTAAAGATTCCCACCAGTTCAGCTGAGGTGCAAGAGCTCATAATGCATTCCCTCAGACACTCCCAACAAGTTCTTCAGCAAACTCCAGGAAACCAAACATAACATTTCTGAAGTTTAAAAAGTTACAGGAATAGCAGCACCAGCTCTGTCCTCTTTCCGATCTCCGAGTGCACTCTCAGATCTCAGACCTCCGAGTGCACTCTCAGATCTCAGACCTC
>ML675609.1:25146857-25233051 GCA_007922155.1 Mesoclemmys tuberculata | reverse complement strand
TTTATCTGTACACCCACACACACCCTTTATACAGGGGGATTACCTTACATATACACACACTTTATACAGTGGTATTACTTTATATATACACACACTTTGTACAGTGGGATTACTTTATCTGTACACCCACACACACACTTTGTACAGTGGGATTACTTTACACACACACACACACACACACACACACTTTATACAGGGGGATTTACACACTTCCCCACCCCAGCTCTGCACAACACACACCCTGTCCCCAGGACGCGCTCTAGGGCAAGGCAGCTGCAGCACCGATCTCCCCCACGCTCTTCCCTGTACTGAGCTGGTTGTAAGTCTCAAGCAACTGGAAAAGATGAGTGCCCACTAACACTGCTCCCATTATTTCTCTCAATCTCCAAAGGGACCAAGGGAAAATACAAGAGCACAGGCCATTTAAACAATTTGGTCCTTGGGTCCTTTAGATCTAGTCATGACATCCTAGTTTTACAAGGCAAAGGTTTTTCCTTTTTAATGCATTTTTTCCTTACTCTCAGACCTCAAGAAACAGCCTGGGAAAGGGCAGCGTGCGGCCACAGCAGCTCTCGTTCCAAATTGTACACAAACAATATAAAATAAGAAATCTGGAGAATTTAGATTTTTTTAAGAGCAAGATAATTATTTAAACTATGTTTAATGTCTAGATTTCAGTTATATGTCATAAGAAAAATAAAGGAAACAAAAGAGGATTTTAAAATATTAGAATACAGGGCCTAGTTTCTATGAAATTCCTTCACGCTGAGTCTGGACTCTAATACTAGGGGAAAAAACCAGTAACTTCTACAGAGAAGTTGATGAAAATAAAGGGGCAAGGTATTTCTTTCTTCAGCCTTGTTCTTCCCTCTAACCTTTGTAACACTCCATTATGTTTCTGTCCTACTCAAGCATTTCTAGACTAACCTCCCTCCTCTTTCTTAATGAGAACTAGGCTCTTGAGCATTAGGTGATACAGTCTTTCAGATGTGCTGGGGGATATGAACTCAAACGGCAGGATAGGTGACAGTTTAGATACACTAAGATTTAAGTGGACCACATTCTCAGCTCCAGCAAGTAGCAATTTGTATACCAATTCCTGTAAACTTCACATTAAAGAATCAACAGCAAATATAAAAACATAGCACTCTTTTCATCCACAGATCTCCAAATGCTTTGCAAAAAAGTGAGTAAGCATTATCCCAATTTTAAAAGCAAGCGAAGTGAGATTCAAAGGTGCAGTGGTTTATCCAAATTGATAGAAGTGTATATCAAAGATGGGAAGAGAATCCACAATCCCTTATTTCCAACCAAGTGCGCCATCTGTTGGACTATGCTGCCTGCCCCAAACCATATGGCGTTGAAATCAGCCCTCTCTCTCTCAAAACATGACTATGGCTCACCTTCCTCATAGTACTGATTCTCAACCAGCACAGACAAATATTTTTATCTAAGAACTGTACAGTCGTGCTGCAGGCTACTTAAGGAGAGAGTCTCATTGAGCTGGGTGGGCTCATGGACAGAAATAAATTTGTCCATTCAGATCAGGGAAGCTCTATTAGAATCTTACTGGAAACAATGTGCTTATGCAGGATTATTGCTAACAAGTTTATAAACTTCATGCTGACAGGGTCCCACAAAGGAGAAAACATTTGCTTAATAACATGATTTTCTTTGTTCTATACAGAATTGTTTAGTTTCTTCCTAAAAGGAATAGTGCAGTGTTCAAGTATGCAGGATGATTAGCTAACATAATTAAGACACGCTTCAGTCCTATCTACAGCCTATCTGAATTGTGTCTAAACCACAAATTAGCACATTGCGCATTGTAACTGGGTCTGGCAACATCCTTTTGTTAGCATGGATAATTGCTTTCTATGGCTTTACGCTATTCTTCCTTTGGCTGCTCAGACGGGTGAATACCACTGCTCTACTTTAGACATAAACTTACTCTTCCATTTTTGTAAAATAGCACACTTGGTGATTTCTGCAGCTCTCAAGAACCAGAGTCTTTGCTTTGCAGGTAAATAACCTAAGATATAATTTTCAGCTGACATTCACCTGCTGAAGCAGAGCAGTTTTAACTCTTACATCCATCTCTTTCCACTGCTGTCTGACTGTTGGGGCAGTCCCATAGCATATGCATTGAGGTACCTTCTTCTTTGTTACATAGCCCACAAACCTCAGAGAATAAGGCCTTGCTCTTGTTCAACCTCTATGCCATCCAATATATTGTGAATAAAATCTTTTGTTGCATCAAGTATAGCTTGAGAGCCACAGAAGCATTTTTAACATTTCAGAATATGCTCTGCCACTGGCACTCTTTTAAGAGCTGTGATAAATCCCCTTCCCAGACTTTCACAAAACTCGAGACTAATGCAGTTCCTCTTCATTAACAGAGTATACATAGTGAACAGTCTTGGGGACTTTATGAAGCATTTTGAAGGTTCCCAGTAGTTCTAGGGCCTCTGGTAGTTCTAGGGCATCCAGACCAAATTGATACAACTAAGACATTTGCTAACCTAAATACTGCTCCTACCTGCAGCATGCCAGGTCATGAAGTTGCTTTAGTGTTAGAAATGGAACAAAAACCACACCACTGACTAACTGGGAAGTTCAAATGATGCCCTTGTTCAGCCAGTTCTTCCAAAGGATAGATCTGTTCCCAGTTCCCAACTCTGGGTTGACACAAATAATGCATTTGCAGGACAAGGATAAAAATGGTACCTCTTTGCTAAGATAACCTAGACCTTCATTCAGCTACCATTGTAGGCACCTTACTTCTCTCCATTGGACAAAAACAGGAACTAAGGAGACCTATAGGGGGAACTGGCTGCATTAATGTGTGTTCAATTTCCATCCATGTGAATAAAAGGGTGTTAGGATGCTGGAACCAGTATGATATCTGTGTCACAATAAAAGCATAATGGTAATTTTATAGGTCTAGGACCCCAAACCCCTCCTTGCCTATAAGGAGTTGGAGTTTATTAAATTATAGTTGTAAGCACTGATCAAGGCCCCACCAGTGCAGGGTTTGGATAGGGAAGTTTTGTTTCTACTCCCTCAGCATCAGGCAGCTCATTAAAACAACAGTTAGCAAGGCTGTGGCATTCCATATTCATCAATGAGTCTGTGCATGTTCACTCTATATTGTTTTGTCATAATTCAAAACTCCCATATAGAAAACACACAACATGTTTATAGGTGCCAACTTTACCACACCCAGTTCTGGGCAACATATGTGGGGGGTAAACATCATGGGGACTAGTTAGATTGGCATAGCTGTCAACATAATGGGGACTAGCTAGATCTGTACAGTTGTCAAAGAAAGTTAGGAGTTAGACTAATCAGGAACACAATACATCAAAAGTAGTTTATAGATTATTTGTGAAGCTCTTTGCCTCCTGAGGTTTTTGGAATGAATTGGTCACTTCTCCAGATAGTACATGAAACAATGCAGGAAACTTCATGTAATACTTAAGCCCTTTTTGTTCTGCCCTGGCCCTGGCCAAAATTGCCCTCTATCCACATCCCCTGCAAAATCTTGAAAAATCATTGCCCCAGTTAAGCTTTTTCCCGTGGCCTTGCATAGAATGGATTGTTTGGTTGTGAACCTAAGAAATTTAATCATCAGTGCTCTGGGTTTAGCCCCAGGGGCAGGCCCTGGGACCAGAGACCTGTAGGCTTTGCCTTAAGCAGATCAAGGATTTCTACTAGAAGTTTGGGGATAAAATCCAGATGTTTCCCTTATTCTGCTCCCGCAGCAACTCCTCTAAGATGGTTTCTTTGTGATCTGCTTTCCAGATCAGCCAATGCAACTTTAACTAATTTTAGATCCCTGAGCTTTCTCTGAATTTGGGCAGCCAGGTCCTGCATTTAATCTTCTACTGAGGAAAAACATCCTACCTGATAGTAGCCGCCAGGAGGATTTAATAGTGAACACTGCTGGTTGGAGTGTGACTGTAGCTTTCTGAGGGTGTCCGCAGGAACCTTTTTCCATAGAGTCAGCATGCTTTCACAGTCTGCAGTGGCAGACATCTTGGCTGAGGGCGTTTCTCTTCTGGATTTGCAGATGTACGAGAAACTTGCTTTTGCTGTTGAGCCACTAATTGGCATCAGCACAGTATAAGGTGTGTGGTTTATGGCTTGTGAAGAAGAAAAGGTGGTGGTGCGTGACCAGCAGCAGATGGGGTGGATGCTGATGGACTGCCTGAGCACTCAGGTTCAATTCCACCACGTTCTGCAATGACCCCACAGTGATCCTCAGATTCCATGATTTTTAAAATTATCCACATCTTTCCCCTTTGGGGATGTTTGTTAAGGATGGGATGGCAAACAGTCAATTTCACTGAGAACTTTGACAGCCATCGATCTAAAACCAGGATTGCATTAGAGGCTAAAAGAGAGCAGGAGCTAATCTACAGTATGATGGGAAAACAGCATCAGATTAGAGAACTCTCAGGGTGAGCTTTAATGGGGAGGGGAGGTCTCGCTATCCCACAGGGCTTTTTTTTTTTTTTTTTTTTTTAAACTTTCATTTTCTTTTAATGTTACAATTTAAAAAGATCAGGTCTCTTGGGGCAGTTATGTTCAAGTTTGTCCACATACCACAGCGCAAGCATAGTACAAACGACTAACAGGAAATTCACATTAGTACACTACCTGTATCCATTAACCTCTTAACGGGTATATTTACACTGCAGCTCAAAGCAAGCTCAATGTAGATTTGCACTACCAGGGCTCATGCTAAAAACAGCACTGTGAATGTTGTGGCTTGGCTGGAGATTGGGCTCTCAAGCCCAGGGCGGTAGGTCGGCTCAAGTGCCTGAGCTGCAACTTCCAGGCTATTTTTAGTGGTTTAGTGCAAGCTGGTCTACCCGGACTGGGAGCCACGCTCACAATTGCAGTATAGACATACACTGAGAACCTGCCTTTTTGGGTGACAGTCAGTCAGCTCTTATACATATAGGCAGAAGGGGATTTCATTCAGAAGTATGAATCGTTGTTTGAAATGTGTACTTGTAAAAATATCAACCATGTCCATCAGAAGTAGAAGTAAGTGGAAGGAGACAGCAAGATCTTCTTTTAAAATGAACCTTATGCCACTTCAGCAAGTGGATTTTGTTGCCATCCTCACTTATAGACGAGTGACTAGTTTAGCAAGTAATAAAAACAAACAGGAGAGTTCAACAGATTTTAATTTCAATAAAGTTACCAAAATGCTCTTTGAAAACTTCGTTTCTGGCCTCCATTTTTGAATCTGTCATTTTTGTTAAAACCACCACCTTGCCTCCCATTCCTGAAGTTAGAGAAACCTCGGCCTCCTTCACGAGGAGTTTCTTCTAGCTCAGGTAATGCCATTGCTACGGACAGCTGCCAACGTCTTGAATCTTGCCATTGCTCCTGATCAAACAAGTTTAATGGGTTCATGAAAATATAAGAACTGAATTTCTATGCCTACACATTCACAGAAGTTTACAAATGACATGGAAAACTGCAAGAACATGAATTCAGGATTAACCAAAATTGTAAAAAACACATCACACTAATGGGTAATAACTTAAAATGGGAGACTTAAAGAAAGACATTTCAAAACCAATCTCATCCTCAGCAAACTAGTTCATCAGATCAAGGGTCAACCTTAGTCTTTAAAACCCTTGTAATTCACAATCATGAGATGAAGGCAAGAATAACTACAAGGTACAGGGAAGTTGGTTACTATTAATGCTGTCAGTTAAGGGGGATGGCAGCAGCCGAAAGGACAAGACAATGTAGAAAACAATGCAGGATTTTGTAGCAGATGAAGGCAATGTACAGGCAAGCAAAAAGAATCAGAAACAGCAAAAGGTTTAGTTAACAAGTGCTGCAGGAAAGAATGTACTTTGTAATGAGTGTGCAGCCCTCTTCATGCTCAAAATTTTTGGATTCTTTGCATTAAATTCCAAGCCTCATGCTACCACAGAATAACCACATAACTAACAGCTACAGTATTTGGCTTAAATGTCCTAAAGAGGATTCAAAAGGCCTTGTAGAAATAAGATCATACCTGTATATGACTTAGCTCAGCTGCAGGGACATCAAAGCACACCCCCTAAACACAACAGAGATAATATTAATTTACTGTCCAACCAGGCACCCAAAAATAAAGACTTTGGAACACTAGCTTCAGATAAAAGACTCTCTCTGAAACATTACTTATTAATTCCAAGTAAGAATGAAGATTGTAGCAGAATGCTTGCTCTGTGTTATTTTAAGAGTGCCTTTTTGTGTTCTGTGGACATAAAAATTTTAGATTTGCCAAGAAACGAAGAATCAAATGCTTGGTGCTGACAGCAGTCCGACTTCCCTAAAGTAATGTATCTGTTCAAAGATAGGACATGAAATTCCTACAGTTCAACTTCTCTGCTCGAAACACAGAAGTCAGGTGACCCAGTGGAGCCAAGTCCCTGAACTGCTGAATGCAAAGTATTTACAGTCCAGTGTGGGCAATAAAAAGAACTACTTGTCTATTTTACTGATGGTGGAGAAGCAATTTCAATCTGTTATTGTATCATAACAGGTTCCTATTTGAAGTGAATTTCCTATCTTCTCTCTTATTGGGTTACAGTAGGGACAAAATGTAGAAAAACCACCTTCATCATAGACACAACTTTGATGCTGTCATGGTACAAACCAACACCCACATTAAAAGGAGATGCCCTTAAAGTCCCCCAAATTAACCAAACAGACAAAAAGTAGGATAAACCATCTCACCATCTTTCCCTTGATAAAACGCATTCGGGTAACTTTATTGTCTATTTCATCACCAAGCTGTTCCTTTAGTCCTCGCCAGGCATAGCCAATGTTGTGCATCTCTACTGAACATTGTAATGTCATTGTTACATAGCCCTTTAAAAAGAAAGGAACAGTGAAATATGGTCACAATGAAGGACTTAACCAGATTCTGGCAGATAGTGTCCAATTTATCCAATATGAACTGCTTATAAATCTTTGTGACTATTGTAACATTTAAGGGTCTTGTGTTCTGATTAACAAGTAGGCTGTCTGGAATAAAGGCACCCTCCATTCGTATGCTTATCAAAGCCTCCAAGAGAAAATGAAGACTAGCTGGGAATACAAACTGGTATTAGGCTTTAGATTAAATATTTTTGTTGGAAGTGGGGGAACAGTTATTAGGTGCACATCAATATCCATTTCTAAAATTACAAAAGGAAGATGGATAAGAACTTAGTATTGTCCAATATAAAGAAAGGAAATCCAATTGGCAATGTAACAGGATGAAATCTACTGTACTGACTCCAAAACAGAGTTACCATCCAATGATAAACTGAATTGAGTGGCCCCTGCTCACATCAAAGAAAGGCAGAGCTTTTTCTACAGGTCTTCTCTGTAACAAGATATTCCTAGAGACTACCTGCTGGACTCTCTTTTTCCTTAAAATATGCTGGAATTTGAGACATTTTCCAGAGAGACAGACTAAGCCAGCAGCAAAAAACATCCTATTAACTCAAGAAACTTCACTGAAGTTTTCCATTATAGCATCACAATTTTCTGTAGTTAAGATCTGAGACAATTGAGTGGTCCTTTTCTTAGTGTGGGTTAAAAGAAAATATACTAACTAGTTTCAAATTTCTTTGTTTTCTGTGCTATGCCAGTAAAACTGGAATTTGATGTGAAGTTAATAGCAGCAGCTCAGGCACCTAGTTGGGAAAGCAACAAAAGAAGCTCTGTTTGGACTCAGCTAATAACTTGGGAGTACCTTGTAAATGGAGACCGGAAGCAGCAATCTCTATAATTAAACGGTGCCGGAAAGCGATGATGAGGGCCAGTTTCAGACACAGAGAGCTGAAGGGCATCAGGCCTTTTTTTACATTTACGCAGTAAACTTGCAACACTGCTTACCATTTAAAATAAAACCTCTCTCTAAGATGGACAGAATATCTACCTCTCTCACAGAGTTGTTATAAGGATTAGTTCATACAGTGCTTTAAGCATGGTAGTGACATGCAACATTATTTACCGCATCTGAGTTGAGCAAGGAACGCTGTTCAATGGAAGTAGCCCCAGAAATATGGGCCAATGCTGCAGCCAGGGCTTCCACTGCCCCCTTTTCCTCTATCAGCCGCTGAGCTGACTGTTTGAAATAGTCAATGGCAGAAGGAGGAACAGAATCCAAAAACCTAAGTATTTACAGCAAAGATTTGATAGATCAATATACAGAAAGCCAACATTACAAAGTTAAATTGTGCATTAGACATTTCATAAACTGATTTTATAATACACAGAGATGCATGCCTGTATATTTAACAGGATTGAGCCTTACATCTCCATATTAGCATCAATATTTTTCTTCTACAAGTTCAAGACATCTTGACAATTGTGGACAATTAATTAACATACCTGATAACATCTTTACTGGAAGCTTTAATTATATCTGTTGCTGTAGGCACACCTACACGCTTAAATGTAATGCCCTGAAATTGAGAAGAAAAGAAATTACAGCTCAAGGTCTTTTCCCTACAGTATTCAACAGAACCAGACTATAGTCAAGTCCTGTTTCCAAGGCCACCATGCCCCTACTAGTGCTAAGTAGGAAATCCTTTGTTCAATCTTTATTTAATCATGATTTTAAAACTATGCAAAAATATCTCTGATAAAAAACAGAACACATTGAAGTTGTTCTTATTTTGTTAGCTTGTGGGTACCTGTGTTTTGATCACATATTTGAATCAAAGATGTTAGAAACGAAGAAGACTCACTGATTAGAATCCAACCCCACAAGATATCTCAGATTCAGACACAACCATCTTAGCCAAAAGTCAGTGTAATAGTCTGTGCAAATGCTTTGAAACTGAAAACTATTTCATCATTTGAGAGTATTTAACTCTCAAAAGAAATGGACAACATGAGGGATAGAATTAGGCCAGGGAACTAAGAGGATGCTTGGGTTAAGACTCTGCTTTTATTACATAAATTTTATCTCTTCCCATTAAACACTGCTGAAGGAAATAAGGCTCTTGGATAAATGTTTAATAAATGCCAAAAATAAAGAGAACCTAGGGTTCAAAATTCTCTATTTAGTGTTCAGCAGTTAATGATACCCTAAAACAGAACAGGAAATGCAAAAAGTGGGATTTCTGACATCTAATCTTCGTAGGGATTACAGAACTCCAAATGCAAGCCTCAGCACGTAAGTGAAACAGGAGAGGATTTTCATGTATTTCATTTTTAATTTGTAATTTTAAAAGTCTGCATGTTACCAATTCTGTACCTTCAATGCTTTCACGTGGTTGTCAGAACACCATTTCAAAATACCCTTTAAAGATAGATTTTTGTATAACACAGAAACAACAGATTGTAGAACAGTGTATTACCATATTAGAAATCAACTGCTATTTTAAAAAGTATTTTACACCAAGTTTCCCGTAAACTAGCCATGGGAAAGAGTTACTTTTGCCAAGCACAGTAAAAATAGGAAAACTTGAAGTACTCAACACAGCTCAGTACGTAAAATTTTTTTTCAAGACTAGCATTACCGTTTTAGTTACTGCCTATTTCTGGGTTGGAACTGTGAGACCTTACACAGCACTTGGTTGTGAACAAGCATGCACACTGAACATATGTGCACACTATTATCTGATGTTCAATGACAAATTCAACAAAACAATCCCAAAGAGATCTAGACTTACCGCTTTTTGTTCCACGTTTCTTAGTTGATCTGCTTCCTTTCGCTGATAAAAACAGACACAAATTCCAGCCCGTCCAGCTCTTCCTGTGCGCCCAGACCGATGGATATAGGAATCCACATCCTTTAAAAATGAAAATTAACACATTTGAAACGTAAGTTTTCTAAAATTAAAAGGTCTAGAAGGTTTCACAAGACAACTAGAAATTTTAAAATCCTTCTAGTTTTTATAAAATCCAGAGCTCCCTTATCACAGCTGTATAAAAAGGGGTTTGTAGGAGGGTTATGATAATGGGTTTAACTATTCAAAAGATAGTAAACATTAAAAAAGAAAAAGCAAGGTTCAAATAAAAAGGGAAGTGTCTAGTGAAAAAAGGAGTAACAAAACCCAAAATAAATAATCTTGCAACACAGTAAAATAAATCTAATTCACCCAACGCAAGTAGTCTGTGTGAAATAAAAGGTTTCTAATAGGAATGTTTTAGGTAGTGTGCCCCTTGTAAGTCTGTTTGGAAATGAAATGACCCTCCACAAAGAAGAAATTAAAAAAAAAAGGTTAAGAGTAACAACAGATTCAAGTAAAAAACTGCAAGTATCACAAACTTAAATGAGAAAAGGCTTCATACAACCTGAAATCTCACTGGAAAAATAGATAAAATTCAAAATAGATTTAGAAATACTGAAAAAGGGCTTTGGAAGCTATACTATAATATTCCAAAAAAGGGGCAAATACCTTCACTTAAATTAAATCAATGCTAAAAAAAAAAAAAAAAAAAATCAATGCTCAACTGCAAAATTCTACACCTGGCATTAAAAAAAAAATTCTACTGCAACACTACCATCTTAAATTCATACCACAAGTAAATCAACATAATTTATTAATCTGAAGCAGCTAAAGTAATCATCTGCCATTGCTGCTCTGTCATATGAAAAAAAAAAAAAAAAAAAAAGACTGATTCATTTATTTTCTAAAAAAGCATGCCCTTTTTTTACCTTTGGGGGTGAACTCTGTATGACCAGGTCAACTTCAGGGATATCTAAACCACGAGCAGCTACATTGGTTGCAACTAGAACTCCAAATTTTCCATTTCTAAAACCCTTTAGTGTGATCTCTCTCTGTGTCTGTGGAATGTCACCATGCAATGACTGGGCATCCTGTCAAAAGAACAGATCGTTAAGACACAATCCAACAGAACTATCGGAGCAGTAGCATCCCAATGACAACTGTGGCACAATTTGCTGTTTCCCCACAACCC
This sequence comes from Mesoclemmys tuberculata, assembly GCA_007922155.1. Taxonomy (NCBI): domain Eukaryota; kingdom Metazoa; phylum Chordata; order Testudines; family Chelidae; genus Mesoclemmys; species Mesoclemmys tuberculata. The sequence continues at coordinate 25,222,110 of ML675609.1, read as the reverse complement.
AAAGACCGTTCACAGCAGTAGAAAAGAATACAGCACCAACTGTTTGCTACATGTGTTATAGGCCAATATGAAGACAAGAGACCTGATCCTGATTTCACTTTCACTGGTGTAACTTGGGAGTAACTCCACTGAAGATACAAAAATATAAAACTAGTATGAGATCAGAATCAAGACTAAGGTCCCAGCCCTGAAGAGCTCCCCAGAGGCAGAGAAAATTTGGCACAAAGTTGTCAGGGACACAACCAAGCCCAATGGACAAATGTGAACTACCTCTGCTGTTTTCAGGAAAAGAGGTGCTGCCCAAATGTGTCTAGCAAGGGTGAGGTCAGGATCCAGAGAATTCCAGAGGAATTCTCAATATAACATGCTAAAGCAGAAATTATTAAATACAACAAAGGGTTAATATTAGCATTAAAAGCTGAGCGTGTGTGTGTCACTTCACGACATTGTTAAAAAGTTATTAGCATATTTAGCTGGTTTACTGTTAATGAACTAAAGAAAATCTCTACATGCAGGACAGAGAAAAGCAACCGCACAGAATTAAGCATTTCTAGCCTGTATGGTAAACCGCATTTAACTAAACACTAAATATATCTGCACTTCCCCATTCCTTCTCTCTCTTGATTTTAATATTCAACATCAAAAAAACAACATTTGGTTTGTAAGAATCTAGGATTATTATTCATTATGGATAAAATTCATCTAAGTGTAGAAGGCTGACTCAATATTCCCTACAAGGCCTGAATGAATGGCTTAAGTGGTTTTTTAAAGAGTGAGTAGGTCTTTCAGTCCTAGGGTAAATTTCATGCTGTGTTTATAGGACGCCCCATGTCCCAAATACAACCATGCATCTTCTGTATACTGGGTAAGAGCCAGGAATCTAAACAGCATGTTAATATGAGCTGTGATGTGTATTCCATTATTATTCCTTGTTGTATCATGTCAGCCATATGGTTAGAATTGTACAGTACAGAAAAATAAAATTCCTGTCTCCCAGCATCTTGCAGCCAAAAAAAAAGGACAGCATATTAGGGTCAAGGAGGAACTTGCAACTTTCTGAAATGTCCCCACCCACCCACACACACACGTCTTGTTGACAAAACAAAGTCTACAGTAATAAAATTCTATCTTCATTTCAGGAACTTCTAGCCTTGATGTTTACAACCATGACCTTTTCAGACATCAATACCTGTTTAATAGAAGAGTTCATGGCCAGCTCATTTGCATCCTTTTTAGTCTCACAAAAGATTATGGTCCGTCCATGGCTGCCACTGTAGACCTGAATGACATCCCCAATGACTGCTGCTCTCTGAGACCAGTGACACTCTATAGCCAAATGCTGTTAGGGAAAAAAAATACATGTATGTTATATCTGTCATTCAGCAAGAGGTCAGCTAACCATCTTTAAACAAAGACTTAGAATATTTTGATTTAAAAAAGCTTCTAAAAATATTTAGATTTTTATTTAAAATAAATTTTAAAAAAATATTCTCCCCCCATAAAACAGCTTTATGTGGGTTAGCAATTTTATTCACTGCCAAAAGAAAATTAAGCTACAGTTATTGTAATATCACCTTGTGAAGGTCAGAGCCATAACCCATATTATCCATACTATATATTCCTAGCACCTATCCTACTCAACAACAAAACTACTTACCTCTACAGTCATAGCAGTCTTTTGAGTCTTCTTTCCAATAAGATCAATCTGTTCATATCTGGATTTCATGTATTTTTTAGCCACATCATATACCCAATGCGGACAAGTTGCAGAAAAGAGCAGTGTTTGGGGGTTGTCTTCAGAATCTTTGAAACAACACATCACTATCAATAATCCTAGTAGTATTTACAACAACATGACAGCTGATGTTTAGTTACAGATTCCATGTTATAATGACTATTTATAATGCAATAAGCATAATTTCCAAAAGTTTCAGACAGCTAGTAAGTTTATATCGGAGCTGGAAAAGTATGTTATTTTAATACTGATCAGCTCAATAACCAAAGCATAAATGATTACAAGTGGAAAAAAGTTGATTAAATATCAATGGGACCCACACTGTTCCCCATTTAAGTCAATAGCAAAATTCGCAATGATTTGAATCGGGTAAAAGTAGTAACTCAGCTGATGGTTTACCATTATTTTCAGCATGATGCTCAGTACATTCACTCTATCATCACACTGCCCAGACTTGATGCCCTGTTCCAATTAAGAATTTAATATACAGTAGCTGTCACTGATGAGGCTTCCACCATTTCCAACACAGTCAAAGCACAAGGAAATATAAGAACGACCAGACTGGGTCAGACCAATGGTCCATCTAGCCCAGTATCCCTTCTTCTGACAGTGGCCAATGTCAGTTGCTTCAGAGTAAATGAACAGAATAGGGCTATGCTCAAGTGATCCATACCAACATCCAATCCCAGCTTCTGGCAGTCAGAGGCTAGGAACATCCCGAGTACAGGGTTGCATCCCTGACCATCTTGACTAATAGCCATTGTATTCTACAAGAAATCTTCTGATTGTGGAATACTTTCCTTCAAAAGTGGTCCATTTAGAAAGACCATTTCCTTCAAAAAGTACTGCACAATCTGAAGAGATCTTGCTCTCAGGATGATTTTCCCAATCATCAACTTTATCTGTCAAAAGAATTTATTTTGCAGACAACGCAATACTCGCAAATTCAATATTTACCTTTTTTGTAAACAAAGGCTAGAATTTCTTCCACTTGTTCAGCAAAGCCCATGTCCAACATTTGATCAACTTCATCCATGACAACATGCTTCACATTGGAAAGATCCAGCTTGCCATTCTGAAGGTGGTCTTTGATTCGACCTGGAGTTCCAACTAAGATGTCAATGCCGTTTTTAATATATTCAACTGGAAGAAAAGACAGCAAAACAATACATGTGTAAGAATGCTGAGAGATCACAGGGTTTCCAGGGCTGGAGAACTATCAACTTACGGTCATACTTCTAATTAAAAAGTAGGTAGTTAACACCCTAACCCTGTCACCTTTGAAGATAGAATTAAATAAGTTTAGGCAGGGGCATTGGAACAATTTTTATAGCAGGGTGCTGACAGCCACTGAACCAATCTCTAAACTCTGTATATAATGAAAACCATTTCAAGCTAGGGGATGAAACAGCACCCCCCCACACCCCTAGTTCCATCACCTATCAGTTTTAGGTCACAAGCAAACATGTGACCTTCTACAAAGACTGCTATGATAAAAGCAAAACTGATAACATAAAAACAATGCCCTCTTCCAAAATCTTCATTTTCATTCAATTCACATTTAAAACCCATCAGGATTTCATCATATTTTTCTTCTCCCAACTCAGTCCCCCCCCCCCTTTTTAAACAAATACTTGACAATCTATCCAATCATTTCTTCTGCAGTTCTTGCTGTCACTCTACCGTACTGATGTCAAGTGACAAGTTCAAGGCTGGGCTCCTTGAAAAGTGCTCTCCAATCACATTAGAGATATCTAAGCCAGACTAGTGAAGCTAGAAGCAGCATTGCAAGATGGAAGGCACAACAGGACAGACAAAAAATGGTTTGATTTGTTCAGTTTCACTCTCCTCTGAACAGGGGCACATCAGTCAGGGGTTTAAAATGAGCACTCTGCTTTCTTGAACAGTCATCCTGTTCCAGTGTTCTTCCACTTAGGAACATGATTATTTCTTTATAAATCTAAAAGAAGTGTTATAACCTTTGAAGAAAAGAAATTATACATTTGGATAAAGATCCCCTTGGATTCTTTTGGTGGAGACAGACCCAACTTGAGTTGCCTTTTCTTTTTAAAAAAATTTCAGGTTCTGACTCAAGTGAAAGCTTAAGGAAAACAGCCAGTTTTATTCCCTGAATGATTCTCATGAAATGTCACCTGATGTCAAAACTTTGATACTTACTTTGTCCATTATATGGAGTTCCTCCATAAAAACAAGCCACTGTGAGTTTCTTCGTGATATTCTTAAAGTCTCGGGCTACCTGGTTTGCCAGCTCTCTGGTTGGAACAAGAACTAGCACCTAGACAGAATGATAAAACGGTCAGAAAAGCACCCATTTGTTGATTGGGACCAAATTCCCCACTTTATCAGGTAAGCTGTGCTGCAAAGCTGATCTGACCCTGCCCCCTTGAATTTTCTCCTGTTTGTAATCACCTGTGGTTTTATACCACATTCATGCCTATGGTATCCAAGCAGCTCATTATCATTCAGGTCACACTCTCAGCCAGAAGGAGATTGGTACATCATGGCTTCTATATTCCTTGCATAACAGCAGTGCCTTTGTGATATACTTCACACATATTTAGCTATTTAAGGGTCAGAAATGCTTTAAAACACTAGCAATTAATTCTCAAAACCTCTGGACGATAGATAAGTGTTGTCTGACTCAATACAGATCAACAAACTGAGGCAAAGAGGGGAAGTCATTTCACCAAGGCCACACAACAAATCAGCATCAGAAATGGGATTATAAAAATCAGAAATTTCTGACTCCCAATCCTGTATTCATTTGTCTAGATCAGGCTGCCTCATTCTCTGACTGGCAATGCAACCGGATTTAACAGTTGAGGAAAGTGCAATCAAGATGGCCCAGAAAGAGGTGTACACAGTAAGATAGCTCTCAAAATCTCAAAACACATACATTTTATAAAACTGCAATGATGATCAAGGCATGGGTCAGTATTAAAGGACAAAAAGGCGCATGAAACAAAACTTTGGCATAACAAGCAACCTGCTATTTAATTTATTTAAAAAGAGAACCACTGACATTTGAAGTACTCTAGTAAGCAATAACTCTTCCCATCTCCCAAATGAATTGCAGTTGTTATCCCACAAGAATTAAAAACGCACCGTCAACTGGTGAATAATATTCTTAGCAATCTTTCAGATAACATTAGATAATATTTACTCTAAAGGCAGGGCAAAAGGATGGAAGAGATGTGTTTTGATTCTGCACATCAAAACAAAGCTGGCTGATCTAATGATAAATAGGCCAACTTTATTAATACTCCTTTAAAGTGTATTATCAGTTAAATCACCTGCCTAAGTAGAAGCGTAAAGACCACTTGTGCCAGGACTTGAAATCATAACTTAAGCTGTCCCAGTGTGGAGGGGAAAAGCAAGCATCACCCTGGAGTTTATATACCGAGGCACGAATAATTCGGGACAACACCAGTTTGCCTGTCCATTTAATCTTTTTTGAGTCAGAGAGGTATCAAACCATTCAAGAAACCCACTCACTAGGCACCTAAGAGCAGAATTTTTGTACATGTGCGTATGGATATTAGGAAATTTAGACTTGAAATTAGACGAAGGTTTCTAACCATTAGGGGAGTGAAGTTCTGGAACAGCCTTCCGAGGGAAGTAGTGGGGGCAAATGACTTATCTGGCTTTGAGACTAAGCTTGATAAGTATATGGAGGGGATGTTATGATGGGATAGTTTAATTTGAGCAATTGATTTGGATTATCGGCAGATAAGTCTGCTCAATGGTCTGTGGGAATGTTGGATGGGATGGGAACTGAGTTACTGCAGAGAATTCTTTTTTGGGTGCTGGCTGGTGAGTCTTGCCCACATGCTCGGGGTTTAGCTGATCGCCATATTTGGGGTCGGGAAGGAATTTTCCTCCGGGGCGGATTGGCAGAGGCCCCAGAGGTTTTTCGCCTTCCTCTGCAGCATGGGGCATGGGTCGCTTGCTGATGGATTCCCTGCAGCTTGAGGTCTTCAAATCTCACTTTTGAGAATTTCAATAACTCAGTCATGGGTTTGGGGTTGTTATAAATGTGTATGGGTAGGGTTTTGTGGCCTGCTTTGTGCAGGAGGTCAGACTAGATGATCATATTGGTCCCTTCTGACCTATGAGTCTATGAACACAGCAGATAAGATGAATAGAGGGAAGGCACATTACATGACTGCAACATAACCACAAAAAAATCACAAAGCTGTGTAGTCTATCATCATTAGGATACTGTTCCAGGATCAGAAGGAGCATTAAAAAAAGGAGTAAGTGGTAAGAAAGAAGGGAATATTTTTAATAAGAACAAAATAATTATGAAATCACTTTCAAATATTGACATAATTTAATCCATCAGTTAGTCCTCAAGTGGCTAAACTACCTTTGGTGTGCGCCCTCTCCTCCTCTCCAATGTGTCTCCCTGAAGTTTTTCAATCAAAGGAACAGCAAAAGAAAATGTTTTTCCAGTTCCAGTTCGAGCCTGAGCTATCATGTCTTTGCCATCATATATGGGCTGGAAAGTCTTTGCTTGCACAGGAAACAGGTACTTTACTTCTCGAGCTGCAAGACAGTTCAATAAAGCTTTCTTAAAAGGTGCACCTTGAATCCACTGTGAACTGAGCTGAAAACCTTTCTGTATGATAATGAAAAGCAAACCAAATTCATGAGACAGGTCATGGCACGTCCTGCATCTGACAGTGGGTGCAAATAGTAAATGCATTTATTTTCATTTCTACTATGCTTGGCAAAACAATCTTCTATCTTTTTCTGGGGGCAAGATTTGATATCTAGGGTAAACTAACATTTTTTGCTACACCTGGTACATAACAGCAACAGTAGACGCAATTGTCTGATATCAGTCAAGGTTGGGGGATTTTTTTGTTTTTAAACACAGAATCACATTAAAACTCAGAGAAGTCTGAAAGATGCTGTACAAAGAGGAAAACATTAAGGGGGTTAAAAACTGGACAGTAGTACATACAAATTATTAATGGTGTGACTTCAGAACAAGGAAAGTTTAAAGTAGTACACTGGAATCCATTCTGGGACCTAAATTCTACAGATACTCAATGATCAGAATAATGTGAACTCCACAGTGATTAAGATCACAGAACATACTAGTCCAGGATAGCAAACCACCAGACAGAAGAGTTCTAAACTGCTAGAAGATATAAAAATTGAGATAGATGACCAATTATAATTTAGATTTAATACAGATAATTTAAGGTACTATCCCTGAGAAGAAATAATCTGCATAGATATAAAATGAGATACAGCTATTTAGAAAATGATATGCAGAAACAGATACAAAAGTTACAGTAGACAACAAATGTGACAAACTCACAATGGAATGCTGGACAGGGAACTGTCTTTCTGCAGTTTCTATCTAGAAGTAATTGTACCACAGAGGAAATACTTTTGCCTTGAGAAGACTACACTTGAAATAGTGTAAATGTGAAACCATCATTAATGGGAACAAAGGTGCCTAGTGGTTACAATGCAGTGCGGGAGTCAGGACTTCTGGTTTCAATTCCTGCTTGTGTCACTAACACAGAATGATTTTGGACAAATTATTTTAAAAGATACTTGTGATCTGTTTGGAACCATCTTTTTGTTTGAAAATTTATTTTGTCACAGAAGTTACCTTTAAGAAGCTCAACTGTCTCTTTGGAGATAGAGAAATTGGAGAAGGCACCTTCTTTCTCCTCTTCTGTCAGTTCCTGTTAGATTAAAATAAAGGAACAGATTAGCCATAAGGAGACAATCAGTTTACTATATTATTAAGTCCCACACCATTTTAACTCAAATGAAAAAAAAAAACTTCTCTGGAACAGTCTCACCCATAATCCCCTGTGAATCTGGGGGAAAATGAGACCCTGAAAGTCATCTTAAAGCCTTGATAAATGCAGGGTTACAACCATTGGCCCTTGCACTTCAGGCTGTTATTACATTGTATGTATACAGTTGGGCATTAAGTGTCTTTTTGGATTATTTGTGTTCCTTTTGCTAATCAATCATTTTATACTCACCCCTAAAAAACATTAGAAAATTGTTCTTCCAAATGTAGTAGAAATGAAAACAAATACGCATTCACTATTACCATCTATTATCCAGTGAAGAACATTTCTGGATGATGGAACTTTCTCAGAGATTTTGCAAATCCTTATTTTATTTAATTTAAACAATCCACTACATTGACTAACTTGAAATTAACTACCCAACTTCTGCTACAAAACCTGAACACAAATTACAGGTGATATACAAAATAAATCTACTGTTGACATATTTCCCTATGTAACATGCAATAAACAGAAGAGCTGCAAGACCCACTTTTGTGATAATGTACAAGAGGTGAAATCAGTGAGCAAGGTCTCTCTGAAACTTGTCAACAAGACTCTGATCATTCAGGAGAGAGCAACTGAAGGCGCTCCATTCTCATTCCCAAAAGCTCTCCTGTTGTAATACTCCTTTCTCAACCTATGCTGATGTGTGAAATGAGATTAATGTCAGATATTTTCTAGGATGAAGGCTATGGCCTTGTCTACACAGGAAAATTTAATGGCTTAATTATACCAGTATAATTTCCCAAATGCACACTCTTATCCCAGAAAAAGATATAACAACAGAGAGTTATACCAGTATAATCATGCCAATAAATTTCCCTGTGCAAATAAACCACATATATCCTTCTTTGGCAGGGGATGGATTTACAGAGCAATGGTGAGATTTACCCTTTGCATTTTGACCCCTGAATGCAGGGCAAAGGGATCTAAAAGCCCTGGACCTGGCAAGGAGGGAATTCTTTGTAAAGCAAGAACTGAGGAATACAGCCATAAACTGTCTTATGAGGACCCTTTTGTAAACCCTTTTGGGAGCAGGAAAAAATTATGTAGACCATACAGCACTGCAGAAATTCTTGGCAGAGCTGCTGCCTACAGTCAGATTGGTACAGGCTGTAACATAGGCAGCCCAAGTTATCTCAGGGGCTGCTCCAACCACCAGAGCAGACCAGAAATAAGAGAGCTTAGAGGTGGCTTAAACCCACTTTAGCATCCCCTCCTCCTGGGCTGTAAATTCTGTGCTGCACCTCCTAGAGATATAGAACAGAATCTCACTCACAGTGAGGCTTCGCTATTCTAACTACAATGCTATTATCCTCTGCTCTAGAGATGACACACAGGGGTTTTTCTAGCAGTGCTGAGCACTTCTACCAAAGAAGATTGGTAAATTACACTTTTAAAAAGGAGGTAAAATTAAGGGTTTCAGTGTGTACCGTTGCCGGCTCTTGGTCACTGTCATACTCCGCACTTGATGCTTCGCTGGAATTACACTGAGTTTTTGAGTGTACAATGCCATTGCTCATGGAGGATTTCATCTTGTCCTCTTGGCTGCTTTCTTCAACAACTCCATTCACTTTTTCTTTAATTTTTTTCTTCTTTTTGGGCTTAGGCGGATCAACGTCATCTTCAGATAGCTCATCTTCCTCTAGTTGGGACTTCAGCTCCTTGGATTTATTGCGGCGTTTAGAAGTCTTCTCCTTTTTATGCTTCAGAGAAACATCATCAAACAGAAAAGGACAAAAAATAAAGTCTATGAAGAAAAGTAAAATGTCTGGATTTTTCATCTGTGATGCCAATTCCCCTTCAGGAATGCCTTTGTCATTAGAATCTTTCTGGCAGTCATATCCCATTTTGATAAAACCACCCCTACAGTAAGAGGATATCCAATCACAGATTACTTGAGGACTGATACCGAATATTGATTAATAAGTACTGAATATGAGGAGAACCAGATTCTTGCTAAGCTAGTAGTGGATGAATTAGTGTCATACGCACCTACCTGTTTCCTCCTTCGTGACTACTAGAAGTAATTATTATTTATATTACAGTAACCTCTAGAGCAGCGGTTCTCAACCTGTGGGTCGCGACCCCGGCGGGGGTTGAACGACCAAATCACAGGGGTCGCCTAAAGCCATCGGAAAATACATATTTCCGATGGCTTTAGCCGCTGAGAAGTCGCGCTACCATCTGTAGCAGCGCTATTCAGCTGGAATGCACACCGTTATGGATGCGTGTTCCAAACTGAATGCCTGCGCGCATGCGCAGACGTGATTGCATCATCCGTCCGGGGCCTAAGGGGCGGGAGAAGTGGGGGGAACGCTCCACAGTCCATAGCAGCGCATTACGTGTGTCCGGCGCTTGCTGACGTCACCAGTGGGCGGACGCAGCAAGCGCCGGAGGACAGAAGCCTAGGAGGCGGAGAGCCAAGAGAGCCTGCGAGACAGCCTGCTGGTGTAAAAAAGGTTAATAATGTAAAAACAGTACACACACCATACACACAATACTGTGTAAGTGTAAGGTGCTTTGTGTGTAATCATTATACAATGAGAATACTTAATGCATATCAGGTATTTACATTCCGAATCATAACTGTAGCAAAATTACAGTTTTGAAGTAGCCACCAAAATTATTTTTTGGTTTGGGGTCACCGCAATATGAGGAACTGTATTGCGGGGTCACGGCATTAGAAAGGTTGAGAACCACTTTTAGAGGCCACAAATGAGTTTGAAGCCCTATTCTACTAGGCACCATACATGAACATCTTCCTTACCCTGAAGCACTTAAAATCAAAACAGACAGAGCAGACAAAGGATGGGAGGGGAAAAAGAGTCATGGAGAGGTGAAGTGATTTGCCCAACGGATTTCTCACCCACCCTATATTTCGGGGGTGAGGTACTCCATAATGCTCGATCCACCATGAGCTGTAGATTTTAACCCAGTCTTTCCCTGATAAGTCAAACACTTTTGCCATTTCTTGTACAAGTTGTGCATGTACTTCAAGAGAAAAATCCCGCAACATTCCTACTTGCTTAGCCACCAAATCAAGGGTCTTAATATCATGCATCAGGTTAATGGCATCATCAGGAACAGCACTCTCTCCTGTGTCCCACTCAAGTGCCCTGTCCCACCCACAGGGCCAAAATATTAAACCAAACCCTAAGCTTCTAGATGCTGACATTTAAATATCTATCTCCATTTCACAAAGTCATTGGGGATGGGATAGGATTAACAAGTAAGTATAAAGCTTGCTGTAACCTAGTTATAGTCTGTCTACACTGCAGCTGGGAAGGGTGATTAGGGACACAGATAGACAAACTCATGCTTGCTGTGCTGGAACACTCTAAAATAGCAGCGTGGTCACTGCTGCACAGGTGAGGGCTTAGGCGGAGTCCAACCCCATGCAACCCCCTGGCTCTGAGCTCAGGTGGCCAGCCCAAGCCCCTGCCAGGCCCACACTGCCATTTTCAGACAGTTACTCAGAGCAGAGCTAAGATGAGAACCACACACCCCGGCTGCAGCGTGCGCACAACTCGAGGTCTCCCTACATCGCCTGAACCCTCTAACTACCCGGGTCACCTCTGGCACCAGTGCCCAGGCCGGGCACCTCCCGGAGACGCTGGCGGAGCGTCCCCAGGGAGCCCCGTTGGGAGAGAGCCCAGCTCCTCTCGGGGCCCGGCAGAGCCCAGGCCGCCGCTGACCGGCAAGGGCCGAACGGCGGCAGGCCAGCGGGACGGCAGGCTGGCGAGCCCCGCGGGCCGCTCGGCGGCGCGGGGTCTCCGCCCGTCACCCACCCGCCCGGCAGGGCCCCGCCGCGCTCGGCAGGCGAGGCGCCCACGTGGCGCAGCCAGGGAGGCCGCGTGGCGTCAGGCGCCAGCAGGCTCGGGCACAGCGCGGCTCTGTGCGGGGCCGCCCCGGGCCCGGCTCTCCCGCCCAGCGGCGGGGATCGGGATCGGGCCCGGGCCCGGGCCCCGCGCGGCGGCTCGGCCCCGCCGCTGCCGCCTCCACGCCCGGTACCTTGTGCTTCCTCCTCCGGCCCGCCCGGGCGGCCTCGCCCTCCAGGGGAGTCTCGGGCTCGGGCTCGGCGCCGCCGGCGGCAAGGAAGGCGGCCGCGGGCATGTCCTCCGGCTCCTGCTCGCGCTGCTCGGGCGCGGAGCTGCCGCGCGGGTCGGCGGCCGCGGCGCAAGGGCCGAGCCCCGCCCCGGGGCCGGCGCTCAGGAAGTGAGGCGAGAGGCTGAAGGGCGCGCCCGGGAGCCGGCTGCGGAGCGGGCCGAAGGGGAAGGGCGCCGCGCCGGAGCCGAGCAGGAGCCACCGCAGCGCCGGGCCGGGGGCAGGCGGGGGCCGCGCCGGGCCGGGTCCCCGGGCGGAGAGGGCAGGGAGCCCCCCGGCCCTGCAGAGCAGCAGCCTGCGGCACGCGGCGCCCATCCCGCCTCGCGTCGGTGGGTGACTCCGTCACGCCAGGCCCGCAGCGCCCTCCCCGCGACCGCGTCACCCGTGCGCACGGCCCCGCCCCGCCCCGCCCCGCCCCGCAGCGCTGGCTTCAGCGGCCGGCGGCGGGGCTGAGGCGCTCTCTGCCGTCTCAGGTGCGGTGCGTCACGCGCCCGCCGCAGCGCACTGCCGCGTGAGCCTGGGCTCAGCGGGACTCGGCTCTCGGCCGCCGCGCTTGAGCGCCCACGTCGCGCTTTACCCCCAGTGAAGCAGTGTCCGAGCTGCGCCGGGACCTATGGCGCGGGTGTCCGCCGTGCGGCGCGCAGACCCACGTCAAAGCCAGCCGGTCCCCGCCTCAGTCCCTAGCACGCCTTCCCCCGCCGCAACTCCCTCGCCCTCGCCGCGTTGTGCTGTGGGAAAACGCTCCTGGCCACCAGGCTTGTTACACTTGCAGCAGGACGTTTGACCTGCCCCCCGCCCACGGAGCCCGCCAAGAACAAGAAGGCACTTCGGTCTGTGCGCTCCCAGCTCCCAGAGCCAGCCAGCAACATGGAGGAGGCGCCATTGGACGACCTCCTTGTGCTTGCGCTTTCACTCCTGTGTCAAAAAACTGGCAGCGCTCCCGCACGGCGCTGGTGGACATTTCGGCAGCGTTTGCTGTCCCACCAAAAGTACCCGACTAATTTCCTGCTGGATCTGCAGGAGGAGCAGGTGGAAGAGTACTCAGGCATGAGGGATGCTGCTCAGTACAATTGGCATAGCTGCTGATGCCCCCTGTGTAGACCACTGCTTCTGGGGCAAGGCCACAAGCACGGACTGGTCAGATCATGTCATGCAGACATGGGATGACCAGCAGTGGATCCAGAACTTTTACATGAAGAAAGCCACATTTTTGGAGCATTGTGAGCAGCTTACCTCCACCCTCCAGTGTAAAGAGACACACATGAGGTCACCCTTGCCAGGCCAGAAGCAGGTTGCTATAACTGTCTGGAAACTGGTTACCCCAGACTGCTACAGGTCTTGCCAACCAATCTGGTTGGGAAGTCAACTGTGCGGAAAGTGGTAGCAGAGGTAACTGGGGCAATCAGGCATGTGATTTACCCCAAGGTGGTGGGCATTAGATATTCCTGAGGTAACTGCTGGCTTTGAGAAAATGGGGTTTCCTAACTGTGGTGGTGCTATTGGTGGGAATCATGTACTCATAGTTTGCCCTCCTCAAGGAGCACATGAGTACCTAAGCCACAAAGGATACTACTACTATTGTTATGGAGGCACTAGTGGACCACAGAGGCAGATTTATGAATGTTAATGTGGGCTGTACAGGAAAAGTTCACAATGCCAGAGTTTGTCATTGCTCTGGAGTCTAAAGTTATGGACACTGGGACACTCTTCCCACCAAATGACATTGACATAAATGGTGTTACTGTCCCGAGTTGTTCTGGGGGATGCTGCATATCCTCTTGCCTTGGTTTATGAAACCATACCCTGATGTCAAAGGCCCTGGCAAAAAAAGGTTTAATTACACTCTAAGTAGGTGTAGAATGGTTGTTGAATGTGCTTTTAGCAGATTAAAATCACATTGGAGCTGTTTGGAAACCCATTTGGATGTCAGTTCCATCAAAGCTGTGCATTACTGTGACTTGCTGTGCTCTTCACAACCTTTGTGAAGTCAGAGGTGAGCCATTTCCTCCTGAATGGACCTCTGGTGGTGAGGGAATGCTGGATCAGTACCCTCAGCCAGAAAGTGCAGCTATCAGTGCGGGAGCTGGTTGCATACGCGCAGCAGAAGTAAAGGGTGCTTTGTGTGCTCTCATTATGGGCTTGTGTGGCCTAATGGAAGAGGGGGAATAGTACCTGTACAAACATGCTGGGGGGAAAACTGGCTCATTCTTGGGAGCATGATGGTCATGACTGTAAGTCAGAATGACATAATGAAAAATAAATTTATGTTGGAGGGGCAGCAAATAGAGACATACTGTTTGCTTTGTTATGTTAATTACTCCTGAGCATGTTTTTACCTTTATTATCTCAACTCCTGGTTGTATGATGTGATGCACTGATGGAATTCACTTTCTTGAAAACATTATTTTTAAACAGGTTTTAAAACAATAAACCACTCATACAATCTTGGGCAGGCTAGCTGCCATTACAAAACCAAACCGCCCAAAAAGGGCAGGACATAGTTAATACCCAACAATCTCTCTGTCACATCTCCTAACTCCAAGTTCTTATTTTCCTTCTTTACTGCACAGGATTTAGCTGCCTTGCTCAACTGCTCATGAGTCCTGAGTACACGTGTTGTTCCTCCCTTCCCACCCCCCATTTGTGCAAACTACTGCTGGGCTGAGGGGTATGTTGCTGAAGCACCATGGGGGAAGGGCGGGGGTGTGAGAGAGAGAGAGAGAGAGAGGAGCCAGTGTTCTTGCAGCCATTACAGACAGGAGTTGCTAGAACAGTTCTTTCTGATGGACCCAGTCTTCCTCCCTTAGCTCCTGTTCCAGGAACTGCTGTGCAATTGCCTTTTGCCTTGCTGAAATACTGGCCTCCAACTGTGCAGCAAGCCTCAGCCTGTCTGCCTACCAGTCAGCATAGAGGAGATTGCCTGACAGCTATGGCTACAAGTCAAAGTTCTCCATTATGTGAGCACTGTCCTATAAACACCTGAAGTGGTCTAGATATATGCAAGAACTCAAAATCATTAATTTCTTCATGGGCATTTCTATGGTGCTAACATCATAGTATCAAAGTACTTTACAAACAATTAATTTGTTCTTCACAACACACCGATGAGAGGTGGTGATATTTACCCATTTTACAGATGGGCAACTGAAACAGAGAATAAGGCCAAAATTATCAAGTGTCCACTAAGTTTGAGTAGCTAATTTAAGATACCAGGGCCTGACTTTTTCAGAGTTCTTAGCACTTTTACAGCAGTAACTGACTTCAGTTACAGTTATGAACTCTCAGCAAATCTAGCCCCAGGCCTTTTATCAAAGCCTAGGAAATGAGGAACACAATTAGTGACCAATTGAAAATGTAAATGACTTGCCCACATAGGAATTCTAAAGCAGAGAGAATAAAATCCAGTTAGCCAAGGCAGCATTCAACTACCTCAGTCACGAGACTATCCTCTTTTCCTGCAAACCCTTGCCTCATTCAGTGTGTACATTTTGACTTCTGCCATAAATGAGGCAGGAGGTCTTCAAACAGTTTCATTTACTACAAAACTCTGATTCACATCCAAGGGATCATCAATCCTGTACACCGAATGAGGCAGATGCCTTGTGGAAAAAAATAGAATGCAATTATTTACCTAAATACTATCAGTGTAAGGGGACTGAATTAAGGTTACATGGGTAACCTCATCTGGGTAATTCCTAACCTGTGAGTGCAAGACTTTGCACTTTTATAATGTTCTCAATGTAATTTGTATGTAATTTTCTAATTTAAAAAATTCTCATAAACCATAGTGAACCCTGGCACCAGCAAGGCTTGGACCTTTACATCCACACCACAGACCTCTACCATTTGAGATAAGTAACTGGTAGCTGTAGTAAGCTGCTATCCTCTATGCAGACGGCCACACACAAAAAAAGGGGGGGGGTTGTTGCTTTTTTTGGGTCGGGGGAAGAGGGGGTTGAAGGAACTCTGACAGCAGTCTAGCTTCTCCACATTCTTTTGCTATGTTCAATACCAGGTTAGAGGGAAGTGTTCTGTAGGGGTTGTAGATCCATCTGTCCATATGAAGCAACATATACTATTCACTCAGCAATTACATGACCATGTACAAATGACCATGAAGAAATGATGTTTTAATTATTTTGGAAAATGGACAGTTTCTGGCACCAGTGGAGACTAATTCAAATAGAGATTTTAATATATGCTATATAATAAGCCCAAACCAGATTTCTGATTGCAAAAGCCACATCCTGGAATGAGGCTCTGTGGAGCAGGCTGATGTATATTCTTTAGATATAGTTGAGGGAAACAATAAAGCATTAAAAAAAAACCCCTGAACTGTTATTCTATTAATTGGTCCAGTAGACAGCCATCCATAGCAATACAGGAAAAACAAAATTTGAATGACAGACTTTGCAAGTGGCACAAACAAGGAGCATGACATTTTTTTAATGTGGATAAAAATATTTTAGTCCCATTTCTGCAAATTTTATTCTCAGAGCTAGCGATCAAATGCTCGGTCAAAATTTCGCTTTTGGCCTCTATTTCTGAATCTGTTTCTATTAAAGCTGCCACCTCGCCTTCCATTCCTGGGGTCTGAGAAGCCTCTGCCACCTCCTCGCTGGATTTCTGCTAACTCAGGTAATTGAGCTGCCACAGTCAGATGCCAGTGTTTTGAATCCTGCCACTTTCCCTGGTAAAAACAAAGTTAAATCTGTATTTGAACTTTATACATGTAAGAGCTCAACACACAGACAAACAACTTGCAGGAAAGCAAATACAGTGCATTTTACAGCTTTATGAAATTGTACAATTGCAAAATTGAGACTAAGAACGGAAAAACTACATAGAATATACAAACTAGTATTTAAAAATAACTGACAAGTATGGACTGGAATTAAAAATAAAATACGAAACGCAGGAATCATCTGATTGCAGATTTTGTAAAAACAATTATGAGTTAAACCAACTGCAACCTACTGGGTCTCAAGATTATAAAAATGAAAGTGCACATAAAGACAGCCACGTAATGTACACATTAAATAAATACAAGCATATGTCATCAAGGAACCCTTGGCGTCCTATAAAGCAGAGGTTCCCATTTGAGGACTTTGGACCACTACTAGTCAGACACCAGGGAAACCATGTGATGCTGATAGTTCTGTTGCTGTGAGTGCAGATCCAGCCAGAAATGGATGCAGTAGCAGTGGCAGCTTCTGCTCCATAAAGTGTTATGGAGCAGCCAAGGCAGCACCACTTCCCTCTCTCCTAAAAAGAGAGCTGGAAGAGCCACCAACACTCCCCAATACCTGCGTCTGGACCAGGACCATCCACCACTTTAGGACTCTGGGCCTCTGCTGGGTTTGGGAGTAGGAGAGCACTAGCAGTGCACTCCTTGAATGAAGGACCAATAGTTAGAGTAGATCTGATTTTCAGGAATTTATTTTTGGACAAGAGCAAGGAAAACCTGAGGTTTCAATTGGGGACACCTGACTAAGAGAAGTTGATCTAGGAGGATTGAGGGAACTCCATTTTAGTTTGTAAAAAACAGATTGTGGGGTAATAAGTAGAAGTGGGAGGGAAGGAAAGTGACTATAAGGTGAGGTGATGAGAACAGATTTTGACTAGAGGGAAACTTGATTTAGAAATCAATCATTTTTATTGTGGAGGAAATCCATTTTGATTTGGGCTGAAATGAAGTTATGACAGGGAACTGCTTTTGATGGGATGCTGAGAACTGGTTCTGGCTATGGAGTTCAGTCTGCCAGCAGCAATGGGGAGGAGCGATGGTCCACAAGATGGTCCACACTATGAAAACGTTTGGGAACCCCTCCCATAAGATAAGAACTACTGAAATAAAAAGAATACCTGTATTTGTCTTAGATCCACTGCAGGAATATCAAAGCACACACCCTAAAAAAAAAAAAAGTTTAAAGTGGATACCAGAAAATCTAGACCTTGTAATCCATTGGTTTCAGGCAACACTAAAGCATCTGTTAATGCATACAGATATAGTTTAATTAAAGCGATCTGTGAACTTTCACTTTCTGCAGTCAAGTCTAACTTGTTTAATATTTGTGAACTAAAGCAATTTTACCTTTGGGGAAAAAAAAACACTGACATGGAGCAACACAGTGTTTTGCACACCTGTAGTGTCTTTAATCCGAGATCTCAAACTGTTTCACAGATATTAAGTAGTTCAACACAACTATTTTTACCTGACGTACTTCACCAATTCTACCCTACGTGATGTTTTATGTATTTTCTCTTTTCTGAAGAGCCACTTCTTTCCATAAATAGTTTTATTACTTCTCACCAATAATCTGATTATGCTTCCTTTCCTAAATTGTTGTCCACTGTCTCATACGGCTCACTCAGTTTGTAAATTCTTTTCTACAAAGAATGTTTGACTTAAACAGATGTGTATGTTTACAGTGCATTTAAATAGTCAAATGTAGAATGTGAACCTTCTGGAGTTCAACTTCATGAAGTGTTTATTATTTCAGTCAAGGAAGAGAGGACTCCAAACAGTAGGTCACAAGTTATAGATAAGGAAGCCTGTGTACAATGTTGCCCACACTGTTCAAAACATAACTCTGTAGCCAGTCCACAAATCAGTAAGGGGATTAAAAGAAAAAGAAAAAAAACAGTGACGGCAACACCACAAATACCATCAGAAAAATTCACTCTTTAAAAAGAAGAAGAACTAGAGAAATTCAGTTTGGAGTTGACAGTAAAGCAGTCTAGTGGCATAAGTGTCCTGAAAAGGGATTTTAGAACTGAAAATTACTTACCAAGAAAGAATAGTCTGTGAAATATGCATGAAACTCTGCAAATATTTATAAGCCCTGCCTTCTGAAAGTTGTATTTTTGAAGGAAATAACACTGACTACACACTTATCTCAGGAGGCAGTTTTGAAAGGATATTTTCTTTAAAAACAGTTTCTAAATCCCAACGCATAATCATTCAACTTTATTATAAAGGCTAAAAGGAATGATAAAGTTAAAGACTCATGAAAATGAAGCAAAGTAGTGATTTGGTCTATAATTTTATTCTTCCTTCAAGTCAGTCTTTAAATGGATATCAGCTTGCAAAAGTTAGTTCTATACCTACCCAAGCCATCCTCTCTTTAAAAAAAAAAAAAAAATTTCTCCTCCCCTATTGGTGTGTTACTCATACAAATAGGGAAAATTGATTATAGAGGTGAAATGGTATGTGCCTACTTGCTCTACAGCATTGTCAAGCACACAAAGTAAATCTGAAGAGATTTTTTAAAAAGTATTTCTCTAGTCTTTCAATTTTAGCATTACTTTTAACAAAAGCCTGACAGAAGTATGATATCAAAATTGACAGCGTCCCTTAAAAAACCCCCATCTATTCCACAATTACTATGAGCACTACACACAATGCCAGTGTCCATTACTTTTAGTGGTTTACCTATTTTGGATATTTACATTAAAAATTTATTTAAGCCCCTCCCTTAACATTTCAGTTCAACCAAGTATCTTGTGTCACTGTAGTGATCACTAACCATGAACTGCTGCATTGTTAGATCACAGATTATTATGTCTAGCCCCTCCTCAACCAGAGAAAGGGTGACTTGACAATCAGGCCTCAAAGGGTAGAGGTGATCAGTCTCTCCTGCCTTTTAAGAAGAGATATCTACAAGCTTAAGAGTATAGTAAGCAAAACTATAAAGATAGAATGATCAGTCTTACCATTTTTCCCTTGAGAAAACACATTCTGTTAACTTTCCTATCAATTTCATCACCCAACTGTTCTCTTAGTCCTCGCCAGGCATAGCTTATGTTGTTTATCTCTTCTGAGCATTGCAATGTCATTGTTACAAATCCCTGAAGAAGGAAAGGCAGTACATGGTCACAATGAAGGAATAACCTCAGTGTGTTCCCGAAACAACGATTAGCATGCATCTAATGAATCTGCCTATTCAGAAGTTACATAAGGTTATCAGATGGCAAATATGTACATTTGAAGAGGTTGGCAGATAAAACCTGGCCATAGTCAGATCTTTTGTATATTTTATATTGAAATAAAAAAGAACTAAACGAGCACCTAGCTCAGGCTCAAGGTAATCCTTGACAGAATTAAATACACAGTCCAATTAAAAGAGCAGAAGATGATCCACCCCTTAGCAGAGTCAATACAACCCCCCAAACATCCCCTTCTCTCAAAGCCCTCGTTTCCCCAAATAATTCAACACTTGAATCAAGCAAGCCTCAAATGTCCACTCAAGTGAGTTTATAGCATGCTCCCAAAGTAGTGTGTGCCAAAGAGCGATGTCAACTCCAAAGTCAAAGAGCAGTCAGCAGCTGACTCAAGTATCAGGATAGCTTCATCTCAATCAGGTGATGGCAATTGTGGTAGTATTGTATAAGGAGACAAGCTATTTAGGCTATTTAGCTAATTCCAGTTGGAAACCAAGAGTTAACCCACGCAGAACTATGTGCTCACAGCAAAAGAAAGACACACATTGAAGTGTGTGGCTGATTTCTACCCCAGTTTCAAGCTAGGTTTCAGTTTCAGGCTACGTTTATATTAGCAGCGCTTTATTGGATATTCCAATAAAACACTATTACTGTGGACACAGCTATACTAGCAAACCTGTTTTTTGTACCGGCATAGTAAAACTGCAGCCCACTAATTAAACAAAGTCCAACTTTGCCAGTATAGCAACTGCATTTACACAAGGGACTTCTGCTGGCACAGATGTCAGTCAGGGATCACACCTATTCACACCCCTGATCAACACAGCTATGCCAGCAGAAGTCTGTAGTATAGACATAGCCTTAGTTGGAGTTGTTTAAGGTGTAGTCTCATTTTGAAGTGGCAATAGTAGCAAGATGTACATCCAAGAAAAGAGCATCAACCTCCCAACTAGACCCAGATGGTCCCAGTCACTGCTATTGTAGGCTCATATAATAGCAGCTGGAAGCGTAATAAGACCCTCAAATAGTGAACTTGTCTTATCTGCCGTTCACTCAGAGGGGCCAATATAATCTGCACCATAACCCCTGGTTACTTTCGCCAACCTATGATCAACTCAGTTTTCTCTGGCTTGAGATTCACTTTCATTCAGGCCAGATACTATATAAAAAAACACTAACTGCACCCTCTGGGTGAGATGACAGAGCGAGAAACAGCACACATGCGTACTAAAACACTTACATCCAGCTCCCATCCATAACTCTTTAACACCAATAAACAGGAAGCTGGTAAAATGGGACCTCTTAGGCAAAAGTTACATCAAACTACTCTGGGATCTATGAAGAAAGAATGAAGCCACCACATGGCAGCCCTGTGTCTGCAATCAAGTCTACACCTCAATTAAAATATCTAAGGCAGCTGACCTTGCAGACACCTGATCTTTATCCATGTGCCAGCAGAACACCACCATTGAAATTTCAATGCTATGATCAAGTCCAAATCCAGATTGACAACAAACATCCAGGAAATCTAAAGTATCTAGATTCAGAGTTCTCACAGAACATTTCCCATAATAGAAGATTTGGTGGTAGTTAGGTTAGATAGTTAGCCTCATTGGAACATATGTTATACAGATAATGTGAGTGTTCAGCATTCTGCTGTCCTTAAAGGAGATTACAGTCTCTATGAAAGTACCCCACGCTTCCTCTATAAGTAAACTACCTTTACTAATCAGCTATTTCTATTCTATGAATGCGAAATTACAAGCAGTTCATTCTTGTGTCGGAAGTCAGTCTTCCTATGGGAGAGCAAACTTTTCTATAACCACCAAATGTGTTTGAGAGATTAAATTTCTTTTAGTTAGACTGTAGCTCCATGATAATTAAAATTGAGACGTAAATTATACCAAACATGCTCACATTCAGATATTTGAAATCAAAAACTTTAACAGAAATAAACTAAATATTCTTACCACATCTGAATTAAGCAAGGAACGCTGTTCGATGGAAGTAGCCCCCGAAATATGGGCAAGTGCTGCAGCCAGGGCTTCAACTGCCCCCTTTTCCTCTATTAGCCACTGAGCTGACTCTTTGAAATAGTCAATGGCAGTTTGAGGAACAGAATCCAAACACCTAAGTATTTAAAAACAAGAACGTTACTTGGGAAAAGGCAAAATTTAGACAGTGGAATCTGGGAGCTATGAGATAGAAGAGAAATTGCAAGAGACCCAAACTGGATCAACTGATATCAGTGAACAATTTATTTTATTGCCATCTTAGACAAATGGATGGCAACCGGCAATCCATTCAAAAAGTTATTACAAATGAGAATGATGTGAGGACAAAAGCAAGGGTCACTGAACATACCTGATGGCATCTTTGCTGGAAGCCTTTATTATTTCTGTTGCAGTAGGAACACCTACACGCTTAAATGTAATCCCCTGTAATTAATAGAAAATGGAGCAGTAGGAAGTTTACACAGACTGTTCAGAATTGTATTATGTCCACCTAGTGCTGGAATTCAGTTCAATAAGCATTTACCGTTAAGTTTCCTGTGCCTATAGCTGAAATAACCATATATTGCGCACATTTTCTATAAAGCACTCTGACACAATGGAGGTTAGCTTGGCCTAAAGTTTCCTATGTGAATTCCTTGGGCTAAACATGTTTAGAACCTCATTAAAAGGGGACACTAACAGGTTAAAATTCATACTTAAAGAGACAGGATGTCCCACTGTACTAGTAACAATTTAGATTTAGAAAATGAATATTTTAAATATTTTTCACTATTTATACAGCTTGTTTTTGCATTTCACTCAGCTTACCCATGACAGTTGGCTAGTTTATTCAACTTTTTTTTCCAGTCAGTTTAATCTATTTAATTCATTTTCAAGTATGCTGCAATGTTTGGTTTAAGTGACTATAGGGAGATCATGTTCCTTGAAAAGAAAGAAACAGTTTCCACTGGAAGCTTTTAAAAATGTGTTTGTTGATATGGTGTTTACAAACCAGTGAAGCATATTTTGAATCTAAACTGAGCGGGCATCCTCTCGAAGGTAATTTCATCAAGTGGCACTAACATAAAAACATTCTAAAATCTATCATTATTAGGGTGATTTAATCATATGTTCTCTTTACTCAAACACGGTTGAAGGAAAAATGACATTCAACATTTTAGTTTTTATTTTTAAGAGGGCTAATAGAATAGTTACTAATACCATATTCTAGTTTTATTTTAAAAAGCTTCAGCCTTAACTAGCTTTTCTTACATAAGAAAGGTTCCGTTAGCTATTTAATGAACGTAATCACCTCACATGCCAGCATGAAAGAATCAAAAGCAATGTCAACCAGTTCTCACAGTGGCAAACAAATATTAACTTTTTAATCAGCCAAAAATGACTCATTTTAGAACTAAAATCACATATTTCATTTCTAACTACCTGCTTTGTCTATTTCGAAACCTTCCCAAAAAGATTCCCAAGAGAAATAGAAGTTCTACTCAAAATTGTAACTTAAAATAAGTCAAATTTAAAATTTACTTTAATGAAATATATTCTATTATACAGCCTTTATAAAGAATGTCAAGGAGTTTCACCCTTAACTCGTAGATATGTCTGCACTGAAAAAAAGAAGTCAGTTCTTAATTTAGATAAAATAATTCAGGTTAGCCAAACTTGGGTTTAAATTGCAGTGAAGACAAAAGTTGGCTTTTAACTTGGGTTGGCAGTTTGAGTTCAATTCCAGGCTCCCATATAATCTTGAACCCAAGCTGCTACCTGAATTACAAGTCAGGTTGTATTCATTGCAATTTAAACTCAAGTTAGCTAATTCGGGCCAGATAAACATATTCTTAAAATTCAAGATTTTGCAAGTCTGACATAAACTAAGAGCTCAGAATCTTATGAAACGAAAAAAAATATAGCATCTCAACTTTTATCATCAAAGAGAAAGGTACCATGTGGAACACCATATACCAATTACACATGTGGGCATCAAAGTTATTATCCCAGTCAGAGAAAAAAGGGAAAGCAGCTAAACTTCAGTTGGAGAGTAATGCTCACTGTATGCTTCCCAACAATCTGATTATCAAACATTGTACGGACTGCAGGATTTTAAGAGCTATCCTAACACATTACATGCACTAAGTATACATGACTAAAAAGATACAGTACTGCTTTTTGTTCCACGTGTCTCAGCTGACTTTCTTCCTTTCGCTGATAAAAACAGATACACATCCCAGTCCGTCCAGCTCGTCCTGTGCGCCCAGAACGATGGATATAAGACTCCACATCCTTCAAGATAAATATCTTTATTACTTTTGTAATTAGTCAATTTAGCATATATACAAAGGTACATGGAAACTATTACATTACTGTTTGGGGATAATGTACTCTAATAATTTGAATCTGAGAAATTAAAATTTACACATTGAATTTATTTCTTTAGGTCAAACTAGATAAAAAAGATTCCCCAAAAGCCTAGGGAAAATATTGCTCAGAGCCCAAGTTACAAGCCTGGGCCAACTATGCACCACTATGCTTCGGTTATCATCATAGGGAATCCAAGCAAAGGCTTCAATTTGCTGTAGTGCACCTCCACATATAGCTAATATACCATGCTTACCACAGTTTACAGGGTGAAAAGTAACATGCTGACTTCTATGGGAGTCAGCATGTCCCAAGCTAAGTTCAATAAACCTAGGTCTTCCCTATATACTCCTAACTTCCTCCAGTGTTCTCTCCATTTACTGGGCTCTTCTTCCCATCCAATTGTTATGCTGCTCTCGCCAGCCATTCCATTCTACTGCCTCTCCAAATCCTTTTCAAAGTCATCACCATACACCACTTTTGGGGGCAGGATTTTAGTCAACTTTGCTTGACAGTTAATACATCAAACAGAGCTAGAGCCTGACAAGGTGGCTGGGAAGAGCGTCACCAGAAGGCATTTTCAAAGGAAACGCCACAAAAGGAACCATGGATTCTACAATGGATGCATGCTAAGAAGTATTTTGATCAGAACTACCACCTCCGGTTACTTGAAACAACAAAACTATAATACTAACAAATTTAACAAAATTCTGTGTAGTGAATACCACAATTTGATGCTACTTTATCATATGAAAATGAATGGAGGACGACTATTTATATTACAAAAGACACCCAACATACCCATCTCCTACCTTTGGCGGTGAACTTTGTACAACCAGGTCAACTTCAGGGATATCTAAACCACGGGCAGCTACATTAGTTGCAACCAGAACTTTAAACACACCATTTCTAAAACCTTTCAATGTTATTTCCCTTTGTTTCTGAGGAATGTCACCATGTAGCGACTGGCAATCCTGTAAAAGATTATTATGACACTGCATGAAAGGTCCCATGCTATAGGAAAGATACTGAAGAACTGAAATATTTAGTTTACATGACAAATGATTATGCTAATACTTAACTTTTATACAGTGCTTTTTACCCTTACAGCCCAAAGTGCTTTAAAAAGAGGTAGGAAAGCATTATTCCCATTTTGCAGATTAGGAAATGGAAGCAAGAGGTATCTTGCTACTGGCCACAAAGAGTCAGGGTCAGAGCTAGATATAAGAACCCCATCCCAGCATCCACTCCAGTGCCCGATCCAACAGACTTCATTCGTTGACTTCCCAAAATAAAACATAAAAGCCACCTCTAATGTCGTGCTATTCACACTATTGTGCCACTATAATATCACTGTGATTTAGTTGCCTTTTGCTAGAAAGTATACACAACATTATACACAAAAGTAATTCTTAAAAGATAAAAATGAAAGTTAAAAAAGACTAAAAAAGGTGTTTAAAAATAATCCACTTTTAGAAACACACACATCTGCCTGAAAGTTTCTTTACCTATTATTACAAACACCCAAAATTCAAGTAATTGACAGATTAGAGAATATCGTTCTTTACTTTGTGCACGTGACAGAATTGTATGTATAAAATGAGTTAGTCAGATGGCTCCCTCTAACAGCATAACACTGAGACACAGCTGGTGATCCATTTTGAGAGACTAGGTCATAACTGATTGAACTTTCATATACTGCATAAGAAACAGACAAGGAAGAAACTCATAGGGCGTTATCCTATCCAAGTGAAAGGCCAGAGCTCAACAAACATCCAAAGTGTGGAGTCTTCACTTGCCCCTGTGAGTAGTAGCTCTGGGAAGAAAACTGGCAGCTATCTAGTCTGATTCAGGTGGAATTACTTTCAAGAGAAATGTAGGTGTGATCTAAGATGAACCCTGTCCTAGTAGAAACTTGTGTATGGCAGATCAGTGACCAATGTATCAAGAGAGGAAGGTGATCAGGAGCAGTCAACATGGTTTCACCAAGGGTAAGTCATGCCTGACCAACCTGATTGCTTTCTATGAAGAGGTGACTGGCTCTGTGGATGTGGGGAAAGCGGTGGAAGTGATATGCTTTGACTTTAGCAAAGCTTTTGATACATTCTCCCACAGTATTCTTATCAGCAAGTTAAAGAAGTATGGGTTGGATGAATGGACTATAAAATGAATAGAGAACTGGCTAGAGCATAGAGCTCAACGAGTAGTGATCAATGGCTCCATGTCCAGCTGGCAGCCAGTCACAAGCGGAGCGCCCCAGGGGTCGGTTTTGTTCAACATCTTCATTAATGATCTGGAGGATGGGGTAGACTGCACTCTCAGCAAGTTTGCAGATGACACTAAGCTAGGGGGAGTGGTAGATACCCTGGAAAGTAGGGATAGGATACAGAAGGACCTAAACAAATTGGAGGATTGGGCCAAAAGAAATCTGATGAGGTTTAACAAGGACAAGTGCAGACTGCTGCACTTAGGACAGAAGAATCCCATGCAGAGCTACAGACTGGGGAAGTGACGAGTTAGACAGCAGTTCTGCAGAAAAGGACCTGGGGTTACAGTGGATAAAAAGCTGGATATGAGTCAGCAGTGTGCCTTGATTGCCAAGAAGGCTAATTGCATATTAGGCTGCATTAGTAAGCGCATTGCCAGCAGATCGCGTGGGATTTGATAGTAGCCTTTAACTACCTGAAAGGGGGTTCCAGGGAAGATGGAGCTAGGCTGTTCTCACTGGTGGCAGATGACAGAACAAGGAGCAACGGTCTCAAGTTGCAGTGGGGGAGGGTCTAGGCTGGACATTAGGAAAGATTTTCACTAGGAGGGTGGTGAAGCACTAAAATGGGTTACCTAAGGAGGTGGTGGAACCATCTTTAGAGGTTTTTAAGATGGGGTTTGACAAAACCCTCACTGGGATTATTTAGCTGAGGTTAGTCCTACTTTGAGCAGGGGGTTGGACTAGATGACTTTCTGAGGTCCCTTCCAACTCTAATATTCTATGATTCTAATGCACTCTGTTATCCCATCCTCCTAGTGGAATCAATGGCCACTAAGAAAACTACCTCTGCCAACAGGCACAGAAATGAGCATGATGCTAAAGTATTAACAGGGGTGTCCATCAGAGCAGTCAACACTAAGCTGAAATCCGAAGGAGGAGTTGGGTCCCTGGCAGGTGGCAACCATTTATGTAGACCTTTCAGAAATCTGGTTGTGATAGATTAATTTCACTCACTCTGTCTATGTGAGGGCAGATCACTGAAATAGCCACCAGATGCACCCAGTGACTCAAGGACCTCTTGATGACAGCTGGTAGAGGATACAGTGATGCGTAAGGGTTAGAGGGATCCCTGGGTCTGGTATTTACATTCTAGTTCACCAAGGACTGTCATGTATGGTTTCTACTGAAAGCCTGTATCACACTGGTGATCATAATCTTTGAAAAATGTATATGCAGATAATATGTAAAGAGATATGTAGATATACATTGGAAATTATGTGCTTAAAACCTTGTAGTTAAAGGCAGGTCACCCAGTAGAGACAGACTCCTTCAGACAGGAAGTGGAAGACCCACCTATCTTACAAAAGGAGTATGTTAGCATACTAGTTAAATGCTAATGAAGGAAAATTAACAGGAAAGGAGAAACAGCGGGGTGATTGGCAATACACAGTTGTACACTTGCCATAGGATAAGCTTTCCCTACCAAAAAGGTTGAGCTTTTTGGCGCCTGTGTCTTTGGGGGTAGCCTTAGTCCAGCACTACTGGCTCTTCTCATTCATCACGGCCACAACTAAAGAGCCACATGTGGGATGTAAATTTTTTTTTAAAAAAAGTCCAAACTGCTGGGATGAAACCTACCACTTACATTGTATTCCTTTGGCCACAAATGGAATGGAGAAAGTGTTTTAACTGCCTGCATAATGGCCTCATTGATAGGCAGGGCTGGCTTTCCTGCCACAGTGGGATGGAGAATGGCGATCAGGAGAATGTGTATTCTCCTCCACTAGCTCCACTTGGATGCCATGGCAAACTGCCACTCTCCTGGGAAACTCCTGGTATGTCTTGAAGTCACAGCAGGGATGATGCCTCCGGTACCAGAGCCTCATCAGTTGAGGAGGAGGATGCCTGAAGCCGAGGCAATAGAGGTTGCGCCAAAGGTTAATCCTGCAATACTGGGCATGCTCCAGCATTGGAGCAAGGTGAAGCAAGTCCTGAGCTTGAGCATCCAAAGGCTGATCAACATCAACCAAGTCAGGGGGCCTCAGTACTAGTAGAAGGATCCCTCCTGGGTTGGGAGAAGGGGTGAGAGGGAAATCTATTTGTAGGAGGCATAGATGATGGCCATTAAGGGGACTAGTACAGTACCAGACTCCAGGCATGCCTGACCCAAATGTCCCGATCTCTGGTTGAAGTCTTCTCGAACCCATGCCAGTGAGTGCAGGAATGAGATCAGGAGGGAAGATCTGGACTCTATGTCGATACCCAGAAAGCCTACCTCAAAGCTTGATAAATCTCAGAATACCAAGGGCCAGGGTAACATGGTACCAGGAAAGGTCTTCTATGACCACAATCTATCTCTGTATCAGGAGCATGGTACCAGGTGAAGCATGGACAGCTTCCTAGCTCCTGGTAATATGCAGTGTGAATCCAGCACCAAACCAGACGAGGAGGAAAAAGCAGTACCAAGCCCACAGCTGGTGGCCCCAGACCAAAGCATTCTGGCACCAAGGGCCTTGACACTGGTCCTGGACAGGGAATTTTGCCCTGAAGCAACAATGACCGCAGTACCAACAGGCATAGTAAGACCCTGGACACAGCATTAATCTCTGATATAGTCAGTACAGACATGGTCTGCTGTCCTGCTGCAAAGCGGAATGACTTGTGTTGGAGCCATGGTAGCCAGTCTCAAAGGTCTCTGGGAGGGCACCAGAGTTGACGGCTCAGAACTTTCTGTATGAGCCACTATCAAGGAGCACAGAGCCAGAGGGCATACTCCGCCATTGGTACCAGAACATCTCTCTGTAGAGGAGTTCCACATACTGAACTTTGAAGAGCCAAATGCCAACATTTTCTTGGAAGTCTTGGGCCTCAAAGACGACAGTACCACACACAGGGATCTCCTGCGGCTCCCGTCTGTAGGCAAAGCCAGGGAAGCATTACAGGAGAGAGAAGAACTTTCCTTGATGATCAGTTGGTTTCAAGGCTGGTCTAAGAGCAATCTCCTTCATGATGTAATGGAGATGCTCCTCCATTAGATTCTTTGTCCTGTTCTTGAAACCATAACAAATAGAGCTCTAATGTGACTCATCTAAGCACTTGAGACTGCACAAACGAGGGTTCACTGACAAGCGCAACCTTTCTGCAGCCCAAACAAGGTTTAAAACCTGGGGACCTTGGCATAGATTCACTCAGAATCACTGGGGCTTGGATGCTCTGCTGACTGGGGGAAATAAAAGATTAAGAACTAAAAAGAATGTATTTAAAAGACAACAAAACCAAATAAATAAAGATTTTAAGCATCAAGTAACAAAAAGTAACCACTAAGTATAAATGATTTTGTTCACAAGGAACACAAATGTTCTGGCCACAGAGGTTAAGAAAGAACTGAAGGAGGGGCAAGACAGTTCTTCCCTTTATACCATACTGACTGTTCCTGATTATCTTCCTCTCCTCCAAATGGATTCCTCCTCAAAATGGATTCCTTGAGGACTTGCTCCATGATTTTTCCGGAGACTGAGGTGAGGCTGACTGGTCTGTGTTCCCCAGATCCTACAGTATCCCTACAGTCACCTTTAAGGAAGGCTCTCCAGCATCAGTGCACAGGACACGTATATGTCTTTTACACTGTAGGTGTGTGTGCAGGCAATCAAAGAATGGACAGTGCTCTAAAGGACACTGATTTAATCTGTAAAAGCTTTGTCTGGTGTCTCTGAATGATGTTTTTTTCCAGAAAAAATGTCTTTAAAACCATCTCTGCTCATTCCAAGCAGAAGCTAGAGATCTGCTATAGAAATCCAACATTTAAGTCTACAATGCTGTAAACTCTGGACTGATTTTGATAGTTGTATCAAAATTCTGAAACCACGATTTTTCAGCTACCTCCTATCCAAATTGGCCTTGTCCTCATAGAAAGAAAATTAGACTCTAGCAGATTTAGTTAACATGGGTCTGATGCCACCTCCATGTTAATAAACAGAAGACTATCTTGTAACATAACAAAGACAGCATACCTGTTTAATAGAAGCATTCAGGGCTAGTTCATTTGCCTCCTTTTTGGTCTCACAAAAGACTATGGTCCGTCCATGAGTGCCACTGTAGACCTGAATGACATCTCCAATAACTGCTGCTCTCTGAGACCAGTGACACTCTATAGCCAAATGCTGTTGAAGAAATATTCTAGCATTTAGCTTGCATGAAAAGCCTTAAATAAATTCAGTTTTAAAAATATAGTATATTTGAAAATGTACACTCCAATATAAATACAAAGATGTACACTCCAATATAAATTCAAAGATTCATCCTTAGATGAATGTATTAGGATGAGACAGAATTAAATTAGACATATTATTAAAAGCAATCAAATGCATGGATCTCTTTTGCCCACTATAAAACTGAATAAAACCATGAGGTCGTAGGAAGAAAAATAAAGTATTTTGCAAACAAGTTTCCCCACATAGAGAGAAACCAAGAATGAGCTCGTCTTCCACAAAGCAGGGTTGGGTACACAGAATTTTGTCCCCTCTAGATATTTACCTCTATATATTTACTAAAGTTTTATGGCAAGTTACAGGAAAAGTATCAACATTTTGAAGACAATGGTTTAATTAAAGTCAATTCTTTGTGACAATGGATTATGGAATTTTTCAGTCCTACTGAAGCAACCATATAGTGCTTTACTGACCAGTCAAAAATGAGTTTTAGGATAAACTGTTTAAATGGAAGTAGTTTGTGCTTTTAACAGAGCTAATATATTTAAATATTTATATTGTGTCCAGCACTGTGGTATCTGAATGCATATCAAAGAGTGTCTTCAAAGGGTGGCATATCTGGCAGAGTTTAAAAAGTCAGCCTACTGATTCAAAGCAGGGTTTTAAAAGTAAAGGTACATTCAAAGACCAGAAATAGCCAAACTAACAACATAGAATTGTGTTCAATAACTTGTTCTGCTTTAGGCATCAGTAAGGTCACCAGCTATTTCAGGAGAAAATAGACATCAACATTTACAAAAAAAGTTTGGTATAGAACTTGCTCCAGTTACTCAAAAAAGTATTATTTCAAAATATCTTTCCAAGTTACATCAATAAGAAAGATATATTTATGATTTTTTTTCAAATTCATACCATAATAAAGTATACACAACATGGAAAAAGGAAAAGAGTCCTAAAAATATGCCACACAACCCAAGTTACTTACTTCTACACCCATAGCAGCTTTTTGAGTCCTCTTCCCAATGAGGTCAACCTGTTCATATCTGGATTTCATGTATTTCTTAGCCACATCATACACCCAATGTGGGCAAGTTGCAGAAAACAGCAATGTCTGTGGATTGTCTTCAGAATCTTAAAAACACAACAATCTGTTTCACAATCTAAGGTATCTAATATCCTAAAGGGGGCATGTTGGTTCAAGGCCCCAAATTTGCCCCATGTACTGTTGTGATAGCCTCAGATAAATAAAATATGGACAATATTTATTTGTGTTGTCTTCATGATGGGAGGTACTCTATAAATTGCTGTTCTCTTTTCCAACCATTCTGGCAAACTGCCCACTTTTGAGACAACTTCCAGATGAGTAAAGTTAAATGTACCTCCCTCCAGTGTTAATACTGATCCATGTCAGCAAAGTGGAGGAAGGTCTTTCTTTGGAGCAACATAAGGTGTTCTTGCCTCCACCCTTATAGTAAGTGTGCCTCTCTATTCAAGAAGGGAGGTAAAAGCTCCATGTACTTATGCAGACCATGGCTAACCAGGCCACCAGACCAATCCTTAAAACATCTATCATTAGCACCACTTTCTTCCTTTTAAGTTAAAAAAAACCAAACAAACCCAAAAAACCAAAAATGAATTTTATCAAGATCTAACTACTAGTACCATTCAGAAAGCTGCTCTGACACCCACACAGAAGTAATGTTTGTGAATGCTGGCAGACCCAGTGCCTGCTCATGCCAAGGTCCTAGGCATTACTGAACACTAACAAATGCATAATTGTAATCCAGTCTGGCTCAACTGTGTGTTAGCACTGTTAAAATAAATGTCAAGTTGATAAGAACATACAGAGGGTATGAAATGCTCATGAGTTTTTGCATGCATTAATCTCACTTATAATATCTGTTACTATATTATAAAGTAATATTTAAGTGTTTGCTTTGTAACTATAAAAGTGTTTGCTATGAAACTGGAAACCCCCCACCCCACCCAGTCAGGAGAGAAGCATTATCAAGTGTGAAATACTAGTTTACCGTAAGAGGTGTCATCTGCCCAACAAAAGACCTACAGATTCCCCCAACAAAAGACCTACAGATTCCAGACAAACCACTGTGAAACATCAGTGGACAAAAGATTTTGTTGATTGCTCCCTCACATATCCACAAAGAAGGGATATGCACATACCCTTCTCTCATCACAGTTTGAACTGAGGGATAGGAATAAAAATCCCTGACTAGAAGGAATTCTATCACTATGCTTCCTGGAATTTGGAGAGGGCAATATTCTAAAGTATAACCAAAGGATCCCCAAGCTGCTTAGCTTGAGTTAGCCCTAAAAACATATAGAGGTGGTATATTACAGCAGTTTCTATTTCAAAGGAGTTAGTCTTAGGAGTAAAAAGTATGTTTACCTGCTTTAATCTTGTAAATAACTCTTATTTTTTCCTAGTTAATAAATCTTTAGTTAGTTTATTATAGGATTGGCTACAGGTGTTGTCTTTGTTGAGAGATCTATAACTGAACTCGGGCAAGCGACTGGTCCTTTAGGACTGGGAGTAACCTGAATATTGTTGGGATTTTTGGTGTAAGGGACCATCTATCAAAAGGTAGGCTTGCCCTGGGTGGCAAGACAGACCGGAGTGTCCAAGGAAACTGTCTGTGACTCCATGCTAATACTATTATGGTGCTTGTGGAGTTCACATTTGATACTTGGTTGGTGAAAACTAATTCTAAAACACACAACCAGTTTGTGCCCTGGTCTGTAAGTCTGCCCTGAGATTGGCACACACGTGGTGCCACTCAACAACATGACAATGCTAATCCTAGAAATATTACGGATGTAGGAAGAAAAAAAAGAACGGCTTCAAAAGGAGTTTATCGTGAAGATTAAATACGAGCCTGATGAGAGGTCCAGACCCGATGAACATGCTGAGAAGGGCAAAAGTAAGGAGTTTCCATGGACACACCAACTTGCCATTTCAGCCTATGGAGAGGTGCCAGGGAAAGTTTCTATTTGTCATTGGTAGATGGACTTGGGCCATGCCTAGAGTGGCATCTTAAAGATTCCGAAGATTGTATGAATGATTTCCAGTCTACAGCACACTACCTACCTAGTGACATCCACAGCAGTTTTCACGAACACTCATTTGTTTTCACTACCACTAATATAGTCACAAGGAATTTGATTTACAGGTTTTATAACACCATATGCAAGCACCTAGGGTTTAGTGGACTAATTACTAATAATATTCCTTGCTATTCACTTAAATTCTGAATTTACCCTTCTTGTACGCAACTCGTAAAATGTCCTCCACTTGTTCAGCAAAGCCCATGTCCAACATCTGGTCAACTTCATCCAGGACAACATGCTTGAGCTTGGAAAGGTCCAGCTTGCCATTCTGAAGGTGGTCTTTGATTCGACCTGGGGTCCCAACCAAGATGTCAATGCCACTTCGAATTAGATCAACTGAAAGAAAAATTAGTAAAGATACATATAAGAGTAGAAGAGTTTAGAAAATGGCAATAGCTTACAAGTACAGGATCGCTTTCTTTCACTACAGTGGCAATACTACATTGATAAATGTTCTAACTGAACAGAAATCAGAAAGTTTATACAGCTGAGAAATACTGAAGCCACAGCTTGTGAAATCTTACGTCAGAGTTAGTTTCCCTAAAAGAAAACGGGAAGGAAAAATTGACAAAAAGGACAGCCAGGAATCACAGTGGTCTCAGCACTGAAATATTTTTTCTAATAAGCATGACAAGCGTGATGAGAGTTTAGTGGTGAGTTAACAAATTGTTTTTTTTCTATCTTTTAAAAAACAGTTGGCTCTCTCCAAATTTATTTTAATCAGAAACTGAAGTCTCTTTTGGGAAAACTTGACTCTCAAGCCATGAGTTAGTTTACAAAGCTCACTATTTAAACTGAGAAAATAAGATGGAATTTAAAAACGTTAAGGGAGAAGTGTTTCCTCTGAAAATTTCTTCATTCTGCAGTCAATGCCACTGAACCAATCCCCTTTTCCTGAAGTCCTATAGGAAAATAGGATTCCTCTTCCCTCTCGGCCTAACCCAATAGCTACGCCCATGATGCATAATCCATTAACAATGAATTGTCTTCTTCCCACACTAATTATCCATTCACAACCATCCAGATTTAACTAAAAACATTACTATAATATAGAACTTTTCCTCCTCCCTCCTGAATGTAAGGATCCTCTCCATGAGAGGTTGCAAAGATGCCAGTTCCAGTAACAGCTTTAAGACTTAACATCTTCCACCATTAGATTTACTTTGCTGATGTTTGTAAAACACAGGTTATTTACAGGAAAAGAACCAAATACAGCTTTTCCATATACACATGACAAGAAATGTCCTCCTTCTCTCTCAAACGCCCAAGTCTATGTGGAAAAGGTCCAAGAACCCTGGAAATAAAGAAGGCAGCTGTGTGTTTTACTAAGAATCCTCTTGTTTTCCTAGCACAGATGGACCCTGAGCTGCACTTCCAATAACCAGGTTACACCTGGAGCCCTATGAACTGGGAATGGGTGACCCTGAGTCCTAGAGTGTGAATTGGGTACGAATAGGTGCCTTTCCCTTGGAGCCCTACGGATGGGAAACCAGGTTATGCCTTAAACCCTACGGACTGGGGGCAAAGGTGGGGTGCCCCAGTGGGCGGGTAACAGATTAGCCTACTTAGTTTAAGAGTCTTCAGGTTTCTGATTAAAATTATTTATTCTGGAGAGAGCCAACAGTGTTTCAAATGTTATCAATCAATCTGCATGTCAGTCATTAGACAGAAACCTTACTTACTTTGTCCGTTATATGCAGTTCCACCATAAAAACAAGCCACTGTGAGCTTCTTTGTGATGTCCTTGAAGTCTTTGGCTACCTGGTTTGCCAACTCTCTGGTTGGAGTAAGAACTAACACCTACATAGAAGGAAAAGAGTTTAAAAATAGATGCTCCTTCACTTGGAGTCTGCCAAGAAGCTACACAGATTTTCAATTTAGGTCTGAATATTTATACCTATATTGTAAGTGTTGCAGGATTAAATAAATGGCATTTAAGCACAGTTCAAGGTTCCTATGGCCTCATCACATCACAAATGTCATTTTACACACCACTACCTTGCATAGGTGTGTAAAATGCATGACAACCTATACCAAGACCTAAACATAATACTACCTATTAAAATATTTTAAATTTAATTAAAAAATATTCAAGCAGTACCTATTTGCTGCTTTAGTTTTCAAGTGAAACCACTGAACTGGTGGCAGTTACTGGCTAAGCACCTGGAACTGCAATTTGTTGAAGTGCTAAACCAGCTTTTGACAGCAGTAGCCCCTTCTGTAAGTTGCAAAAAAAATATTTTCTTCATTTCAGTTCATTCAGTTAGTTTCATTCAATGACTAGTTCACCCAAAATTAAGAAGCCAACTGGGAGTAGGAAAAATGGGAAAGCTTGTCTTCCTCTGTTTAGAACCCCTTTGATTCTTCTTGTACACCGGAGAGGATGTGCAGTGCCAGGACTCAGCCAACATTGGATACGCATATCTCACAAAAGCCTAAGTGCTGGGCACCCTCTCTAACTGAGGCCTCGTCTACATTTACCTGGCGATTCGATGGCAGTCGACGGGAGTTACTCTGTAGCTTGCGTAACTCCCGTCGACTGTCGTGCTTCCCTTCTGCGCGGCATTTTAACTGCACTGCGCCAATGGGAACCACGTTCCCATCGACGCAGCGCTATGCCACTTGAGGAGGTGGCTTTATAACATCGAATTCTGGATCAATTGGGTGGGTCTTCACTGACTGCTCAATCGATCCAGAAAGATCGATCTGATGGTGACGACTTTGCCGTCGTCAGCGTAGACATACCTTCAGAAGGCTCTGAAGGTGGTCTCAGAGCAGCTCCATCAAAAGAATCTTCACCCTGGCCACTCTGTCTTCCTTGGTCCTAAGACTGAAGTCATTACAAATCTCACATTGATTGCTAATCTGAGACTCAGCCCAACACTTTTAAACAACTAGAATATGAATCATTCATGGGCATCAATTTAGAACAGGGATTGGCAACCTTCAGCAAGGGATGTGCCAAATCTTCCCCACCCCTCTCCCAGTGCCAGAGCAGGAGGGGGGGAAGATGGGTGTCTGTGGCCTCATTCCCAG
This sequence comes from Mesoclemmys tuberculata, assembly GCA_007922155.1. NCBI lineage: Eukaryota > Metazoa > Chordata > Testudines > Chelidae > Mesoclemmys > Mesoclemmys tuberculata. Next base: position 25,185,532 of record ML675609.1, on the reverse strand, counting down.
CAGCAGTGGCAGGTCTGTGGGCCCGTTCCTGCAGCAGCTGCACCGCTCCTGACTAGGGGTGCCGCTCAGCCCATGTCAAAGGGTGGGACCGCGTCGGCAGGGGAAGGGGCCTGGGAAAGGTACAGCTCCAGCTAGGGCGCCATGTGCTGCTCAAAGTTGGTGCGCGTGCCACCTTTGGCATGCATGCCGCAGGTTGCCAACCCGTTTTAGATAGGGCTTGAAGCCCAATCACTATGGCGTTCCTCAGTACCAAAAAATGGAACCCCAAAATTGGGGAACCAAGAAACTAACTTTTACAAAACAAAAAGTTATTATTAACTAAGCCTAGCAATCTATACACAAATAGATGCTGAAAGAACTTGCGGAAGCAAAACAAACAAATTCCAACAACTGTCAAGAGCAGTAAGAAGGAACTGAGTCAGCAGCAGCTTCACTCTTTATACCTGCACACAGTAGTGTGTGACAGCAGAGGGTGCTTGAGTTACCCCAATGGCTACTACTGAGGGAAACATTTCTGACAATAACGCTCAAGGTGAGAACAAACCAAGAGTGGAATGCCCATGTTCAATCACCTGAAGAACTGAAAACACAGTGCAGCCACTCCACCCTTTACTCACTCACACTGAAGCATGAGGTGGCATGTGTGTGGCCCCAACAGATAATCCTATTCAAAAGCTTGGACCTCAGGCACATGTGTACCTACAACAGAATCCACATGGGCACATACTCTAAGAATCCTTTTTCACAGAAGTCTAAAAACTTGAACCACTATGATAAAGAAAAACAATAAATGTGATATCAGAATTTGTTAGCTATAGCAGTGCTTCTCAACCTTTCCAGATAACTGTACCCCTTTCAGGAGTCTGATTTATCTTGTGTACCCCAGGTTTCACCTCACTTAAAAACTAACTGCTTACAAAATCAGACATAAAAATACAAAAGCATCACAGCCCACTACTGAAAAATTGCTCATTTTTAGCATATAATTATAAATCAATTGGAATATAAATATTATACTTAGATTTCAGCACAGTTTACAGACCTGTATAAAGTCATTGTCTGTATGAAATTTTAGTTCGTACTGGCTTCGCTGGTGCTTTTTATATAGCCTGTTGTAAATCCCAGCAAATATCTAGATGAGATGATGTATCCCCTGGAAGACCTCTGTGTACCCCAAGGGTACACGTACCCCTGGTTAAGAACCACTGAGCTATCACATAATTTAGTTACCTTTGGTGTGCGACCTCTTTTCCTCTCCTGCATGTCTCCCTGAAGCTTTTCAATCAAGGGAATGGCAAAAGAGAATGTTTTTCCAGTTCCAGTTCGAGCTTGAGCTACTACATCTTTGCCATCATATACATGCTTGAAGGTCTTTACTTGCACAGGAAACAGGTATGTTACACCTCGAGCTGTGAGACAGTCCAATGAGACTTTATTAAAAGGTCCAGTGAGCTTATGAGTACATTATATTTGGTGATTGATTTGTGTAAACTTTAACACGGCAGAACATCATAAGTAGACTAGTCACCATCCCCAGAAAAAGCAGGACTGTTATCATTATTTTCTCTGATTTACTTAGTCTCAGAATCCAGTTCAAAACTGCTCTTGGACTCACTTCACCCAATCTGCTAACACTGCATGCCCAGAGATACTGATTACTCTGTTCCTACCCACCAACCTTTCCCTCAAGAGAAGAATTATGCTGCCCTATTTATGAAGTACTCTCCACCCATCTCTTCAATCCTTTGATTTAAACAGCACCAGAAAGCCTCTTCTCTTTATATCTATATAGATATCAAGATCCTGTTATAATGACATTACATACAAATATTGTGTCATAAATTTGTTCATTAGTATTTGTAGTTAAGAGCTTTTAGCTCAATTTCAGTGGAAATAATTCTTATTCTGTAAATGGAATAAAGTAATTTTAAACCACAGTATCTTGATATTGGTTTTATGTTAGTTAAAGTTCTACCATAAAGGTTGGGCTGACTAGGATTACATATGTGGACAGAATGCCACTGGGGTACCACCAGAAGTGCGACAACAGTGTTTGCATGCACACAAGAGAAGGGGATATATCACATTTCCTGCTTATTACTAAATTTCCCTCACAATCAATACAAACAGAATTAAAGATGCTTCTGTGCTGCCACTTTTACTATGAACTTATGCCAAAAAAGTTACCTCGAAGAAGCTCAATAGTCCCTTTGGAAATACAAAAATTGGAGAAAGCACCTTCCTTCTGCTCTGCAGTCAGTTCCTGCTAGGTAAAAATAATATTTTGTACATGAGTATTATGAGCATTTCAAAGGTAAGAAAATTAAGGCAGAAAGGTTAAATGACTTGTCCCAAGATCTGCCTTTTGTAAACTGCATGCAACTGCTATAAAGTTTACATTAAGTCATCACATATTCTGTTCCTAATGCATTTAAATTCAATGGATGCAAGTTATACATAACTAGGGCTTTCACTACTCATTCTGTTTAATTCAAGGATGTTTATTTTTAAAACAATAATTAGTGGCCCAGTGATAGTGATTTGTACTGCAATAAGCAAAAGCCAAGTTTGATTCCAAGCCATTTCTTACTCCTTGGCTTATCAAACCACAGGTTCACTGCTGAGGCAATAGTTTTAAACCTTAAGAGTCTGAACCATATTTCAACCTCTTCCACAGATCATGATGCACTTTTAATACAGTTTTGATGATATAATGGCTACAACACAGAATTCTGAGGAAAGAAAGATAGGACAGGGTACTTCAGGGCTCTGTGAGGGGCATTAAGTAAAACTTCACAAGCCTATTTTTCTGTAAACCTTCAGCCTCTCTCCAGAAGAGAACCAATGAGCACGCTAACCCTATTGTTACTTCACATCAAATGGGGCGCAAGCAAGGAAAAAAACAAGCAAAGCAGTAACAAAAGAATATAGGAGTAACTGCTTCTTTCCATCCTTCCAAAAGAAGTTTTCAGCAATAAGCACATTACATTTAGAAATACAAATTCTACTTATGATTTTGGGGGCTAATTTGCAGTAAAGAATTTTCATTTTTAAATTAGTCTAGTTCATCTAATGGGATTTAGACGACTAAATTAAGCACAAATACTTAGAGCATGTACACATATACAGTAGTTTTCAGCTAGAACCAACTCAAGGTTACTTCACTGTAAAAACATATATATATATATATATATATATATTCAAGGTAGACCAATTAAAATAAATTCCTGGCAATTGCATTTATGTCTAATGAATAGTGCAGAATCTTAAAGCTCTACCTCATTGCAGCTTTTCAGTCTACCAATTATTACCCACAGCACTGAACTGCCTCAGTCAGGAAGCCATATTAGTGTGTCATTAATATTAAACTCAGTTCTGCTATATTCTACACGTTTTAACGTGTTATTACTATGCAATTTTAAACAAACAGAATTACTGTGAGCTGTGACAATGTAATACAAACTTGAACATTCAGACTTTTCAAGTTTTGCAGACAACCAAGTTATAATTTAAGTGAAAGCTAAGTATTGGTTATACAAAAATAAGTGTTGAGAAATAACTCCATCTATTAGATAATTTCTTCCAAACTCAATCATGTTGTAATACAGGAGCTAAACACAATTGTAGCAAAACCCAGTGACTAGTTGCACCTGCTCTTGTTCGCTGTCACTCTCTCCACTTAATGCTTCACTGAAATTACATTGTGTTTTTCTGGGGGGGACTCCATTACTTAGGAAGGAGGATTTCTTCTTGTGCTCTGGGCTTCTTTCCCCAGTATCACCATTCACTCTCTCTCTTTTCTTCATCTTTTTGAGTTTGGGTGGTTCAAGATCTTCGTCAGACAGTACATTTTCCTCTGTTTGAGATTTCCTCTTCTTGGACTTTTCATGGTGTTTAGATTCTCTTTCTTTTTTATCTTTCTATCAAATAAACAAAGAAACCACAATTAAAATAAAACTGCAGATTTTCATACCATCCCAAGGCTTTGTGAAATTGTAAGAACACGTAATTGTTTTAAGATGAAAGGAATTTGTTGCTGTATCCACCTGTAAATACTTGTTTCCATATCTGTTAAAATCAGAGGCAGCTTTTGCATAAGGGCATGTCTGAAGGTAGACTCATTCCGGTTGTCGGGGAAAAGCCCATCATGCATTGCACTGATTTTATTTACAAAGAATTTACATTTCCATTCATTAATGGAATTCAATCCCAATACACATGTGAAGTTTGCACTCCATTAAAAAATTTCAAAGAGGCCAATGTCATGTTTTATTCTTAAAATTGTATCCTCTTTTTGTAGATTACTTGTAACAGATACTATAAAATCTCTTTTAAAAAGATAAGCATTTACTTTGTGTGTGAAGTAGAAACACAGGGTAACCAGACTACACTTGAGTTTAGGATACTATTTCTGACAGTAGCCAGTACCAAACAGGTAAGAAACCTGTGAGATGTTGTCATAAAAGCGTTTACAGGCTTACGCCACAGCACAGGTTTTGAGTCGAGCGCGCACAACTGCACGGACAGAACGTGTTTTTTAGTCCCAATCGGGCTCTACTGTCTGCCGGGGGCGTTTCTAGGTTTGATGCAAGACATCCTCCCAAGTGCGTCTAGTCCCAAGTGCAAGGCTAGTCCCGATTCCTGCGCAGAAGTGCCGGCGCGCAGAAGCGCTGCCTGGGTGCAACACCAAAAGCTCAAAGCAGGGGGGACTGCTAGTGGGGCTCCGTGCCAGTCTTGCCTACGGGAAGTAGGACGGGAAAGGCCAAGAGACAAGGAGAGAAGAACGAACCAAGCCAAGGCAGCGCATGCCCCATCAGCGGCAGGGCGGAACCAGCCCCAGAGGGTTGGGAGGGACCAGTCGGCGGGGGCACGACCGGGGACCACAAACACAAGCGGGCCGTGGAGGGGACACTGCCCAACTCCCAGGCGATGGCCCTGGGCCGAAGACGCCGCCACCCCGCAGGGCGAGCCCGCGGCCGGGCGGGGACCTCGTGCAGGGACGCCGCTGGCTGCCCCGCCCCACGCAACCCGGCCACGCGCTGCGCGCGCGCACAGAGCCCACGAGGCCGGCCTGACGCCGGTTCTCGCCGTGCGCCCGAGCCGCCTGCGCAGCTCCCCCTCCCGGTCGCGGGGGACGGCTCCTGCCGCAGGCCGACAGCAGGAAGGGCGCCGGTACCTTGTGCCTCCTCCTGCTGCTCTCCGGGGCGGCCCCGGTCTCCATGGGGCTCTCGGCCTCGTCACCGCTGCCGGCTCCGAGCCGGGTCGCTTCGGGCATTTCCTCGGCCCGGTTCCGCGCGGACACGGGAGCGACGCTGCCGCGGGGAGTGGAGACGAGCGTGAGGGGCGCGAGCTCCGTGCCCGCCGGCACCCGCTCGCCGGCCGGCCGGCAGTCAGCGCAGGCCAGGCCAGGCCAGGCACGGAAGGAGGCGGCTTAACCGGCGACCCGCTCGTCACGCGCGTGCATGCCCAGGGGCCGGCCCTCGCGCGCCACGCCTCCCACCGAAGCAGCGCCGTCACACAGAGCGGAACGCAGCGCCGGGGGCCTGCGGGGCCCGGCATGCACCGGGGCAGCGGCGTCACTGTCCGCGAGGTTCCGCGCGCCGCTGGAAGCGCTGAGGTGGTTACCCCGCCCGCGCGGGGCTGCCCTCCCTCTGCCTTCTCGGCGCCGTGACCAGGGCAGGCGCCACAGGCCACTGAACCCCCCCCCCCCGCTTCTCCTGCCCCGGGCGCTGTGCAGGCCGCGGCCGGCTGTTTCCGGGAAGGGCCTGTTTGAGGCCGCTGGCCCGGCAGAGCTGGGAGGGCGCCCAGCGCCTGGCCGTCTGTCCCGGGGTAGCTGCCAGGGCACGAGGCCGGCCGTCTGTCCGGGCGATCTGTCAGTTCGATGGGCTCAGGCAGGCTCAGCCACCCAGGTTATCTTATTTCTTTGTGCCTCAGAGGCGGCACCTCAGCCCTTTGTATCAGAGCCAACCCCCATGGCAAGTGCTAGGGCCAGGTAGCAAGGAGCAGTTCTGTAGCTGTGACTCGCCCTGGGGCGGGGGCTCGCTTTGCGTGGCCAAGCTTCTGCATAGCCTCATGGCTCAGGAACAGGAAAACTAGACTGTAATGGTCCCTACCAATCCTCTAGAAACATCACTGCAGCCTGCGTGATTAAAAACCCAATGTTCATTCTCAGGCCCTACTTTGTGTAGTTTTTCCCTTTTCATCCCTACTTACAATAAACTACTTACAATGGGAGTGACTAGAGACCTCTCCTTTAATACTTGAGGGCAGATCATTTATTTAATAAAATTATTTGGGTTTATGTCAGTACAACCTTTTCTGATTTCCTCCCTTCCATCCCCATTTTATTTATCAGAAGCTATCTGACCACACAGTAAGTGATAATCACTTCACAGGGATGTAACAGCCAAGAGAGACAAGTGTTCACCCCTAGGGGGCATCATTACTGCTTCTCAAATGCAATTTGAAAATCCTTCTCTTAAAACCCTGATTTACATAATCAGTTTCAATCTTGTTTTGCACTTTCCAGTAGTTTCCCTAAAAAGGTTGATTCTCATTCTTTGGTAATCTCTAAACTATGTCAAGGGTGAAGCTAGTTCCTTATTCTTAATTGGTGGTACCTGCTCCTTATGTAAAGGACCAAAGTGTTTAAAATACAGCAATGTAAGATTAACTTTTTAGGCATATCATCAAATTAATATGATTGTGCTGAATTACTAATTATTTATTCATTAATCAAATAAGATGGTTTCTGACTGGCTTTATGTCAAAATAAGTTTGGGGTCACCCCCAAGTGATACATTCCCCTGACTGTCAAATTGTTTTGAAGGAGCTGAGACATGTCCCTCACTGACACAGTTTTATTCCTGTGCAATATGTTGCCATGTCACCCAATTTCCATATTGTGCAGAATTTGAATAAGGAGGGGATTTTGACTGACTGTGTATGACAGTGTCACACGTGACACAGCCCCATGATCAATAGGCTGTTTTGAAGGAGTTGGGACATGTTCCTCACCCACTTAAAACTTTGTTCTTGAGCAGCCTGCTGGCATCTGTTACACCTCTATCCTTATATATTGTACACAGATTGGACAGACCAGCTGTGCCAAAATGTGTCTCAGGTAACCCCAAGTGCTATATTCTCTCAAGTGAGGGACCATTCTGAAGGAACTGGGATGTGGCGCTTGTTGACCCAAAGCTTTGCACCTGCACAATGTGTCAAAAACTCCTATCTCACTTGCATACCGTACATAGGGCTCACATTGTACAGAGAGCTTGAATAAAGAGCTGGGTTTTGACTGACTATGTGACAAAATAAGTTTCAGGTCACCCATGGTGACAAGGAGCTGGGATATGCTACTCAGTAGGCCCCAGAACAGTTCCTGTTCCATGCTGCCATGTGTCATACCCCCTCCACAAACAAATACACAAACTATCCTTAAGGAACTGGGGTTTCAACCCCACAAATGACAAAATTCTCATTTCACCTCTAACTTAAAAGGCCTTTTAACCAGCAGAATTCTGAAGCACACTTGTAGCGGGTGAGGAACTGCTAAGGCAGTATTATGTTTAACTTTATTACACTTTCCTTTTCCTCCATCTCAATTTAACTCTGATGAAGTGCAAGTCAGGGTTCTATGGCTAAGCACTTTTCTGAAAGCCTTAGGGAGCTATTATATTTAAAAGCATTAATTTAACTGTTAATAGTTCTGTCAACTTCAAAGAGAGGTACATCACATTTTTTTGGTATACAAACATTTTATAAACACAAAGTATAGTAAATAGTATCTGGAATATCTATGAATAAGTTTAAAACCAAAGCTATTAGTCAATAAATCTACTGGTCCTTTATACAGGCTTTGCCACTTTGTTACTGTTACAAATGCAAAATTTCAGCATAATGTTTACACTTATATACTTCCGCACACACACAAATGTGAACGCCTTAGTTCTTTTCTCAAACAGGATTTCTCAGTCTCTTTAGTATGGCCACAATACATGGTGTGTTTTATCTAGATTCTTCAGAGTTTGAGAAGAATGGCCACATTTCAGTTCTCTTCCAAATATTTCACAGCCTTGTCAACAAACACAATCTCAGATCCTTACAGCTAGCAGTATTCCAGTCCCTGGGTTAGGCAAGTTGATTTTACAGTATTACACAAATTGATTTTACAGTATTACCCATTGGTGCAGCAGTATGATAAACATAATATGTGGATATACGTAGGTAAAGTAAAATTAAATGTAGCTAAAGTAAAAGTTTCCACTGATGTCAAGATGTTTTTCTGGTATGCCTGTCCACTATTGCAAAATAGGGGAAACAATGCAGTAAAATTATTAAGATTTTTCAGTACAGCACATCTTACCAGACATTGCAGGGACTTAATAAGAGAGGTAACACAACCTGTATGGAAACAACAGATATTCTTCAAAGAATAAGCAAGGAGCAATTTGCAGAAATTCTTCTTGTGTTAAACTGATTCCATAAGATGTCTGGAAAAAGATGCTCTAGAGAATGTAAATGCTCCTCCAAATATATATTAGTGGTACTGAACTGCAGGAAGTCTTGTTCAAGTATGTCCCAGTATCACTATTATGGAGTGGCATTATGCTACAAGCAATAAAATTGCCATTAACAAGAGACAGTTAAAACTGTTGAAAACTGGTTCGGAATTGTGAAAAATAACCAGCTCCATCAGAGAGCTTCAGAGTTTGTGGAAATTAGGAAATACACAATTAAAGGCAAACTACAGGCAACTCCAACAGCCATCTTGCATGTCAGTAACAGGAAGCGGGAATCTAAGAATATAGTAACTGACAAGGTTTCTGATTTAGATATTCCAGAGCCTCCCATTCAAGGTGAGGCTTGGAACAAACATCCTCATTCAACACCCAAGAAGCAAGCCAAATATTTTCAGTCCCCAAGAACAGCTCCAAAAACCAAAACATTTTCTTCATCTTACTTCTGTTGTGCAACAAGCAAAAGAAAATCACAAACAACAAATATACTTTTATTTCTAACACAATTAAACTCTGATAAATATAGTCTTTTTTCTGTTCTAAAATTGTCTAACAAACAAGTGTTCTTATAGGCTTCCTAATTTCTAGCTGTCCATACAATTTGTGAAAACATTACAGATGGATTTACAACCAATATTGTTGTCTGTTGATTTTTACATGCCTTTTGCATGTTTACTAATTGAAATACACAATATCAAAGAAGAGGTACAATACTGATTAGCACTTACCTCAGAAAAGCAATTTAGGGTTTGGCATGTCCCAACTCCTTCAGAACAGTCACATGATGGCAGATGTATTTTGTCACAAACAGCCAGACAAAACCAAGTTCTTTATTCAAGCACCATTTACCCTATGGAAGTGGGACAGGGGTGTACATGGCAGTATATTGCTCAAGAATGAAGTTTCAGGTTGAAGAGTAGCATATCCCAGCACCTCCAGTGCAGTCTAATGCTTGGGAAGGGGACCCAAGACTTCTTTTGTCACCTACAGTCAGTCAAAACACAGCTTATTCAAGCCATCTATATGACATGGAAGAGGAGTAGGAATGCAACCTTCTGCAGCATATTGTGCAAGAGCAAAGCTTGGAGTTGGCAAGTGATATGTACCAGGTCTTTCAGAACAGTCTGTCGGTCACAGGGAAATGTCCCTTGAGGTGAACCAAAACACAGTTTGACATATACAATCAGTCAAATCGCAGCTCTCTATTCAAGCCCTAAGTATAATATTGAAGAGAGGTGGGGATGTAAAAAGTGACAACATGCTGTTCAAATATGAAGCTTCAGGTCAGGGAGTGGCATCTCCCCTCTCCTTCAAAACAGTATAACAGTTACAGGGACATGTAACTTGGGGTGACAGTCTGACAAAACCCAGCTCCTTATTCAATCACTATTTACAAAATGGAAGCAGGGTGGGGTATGACACATGGCAGCACACTGCACAGGAATGAAGCTTTGGGGCGGCAAGTGACACGTCTCAGCTCTCTCATAACAGTCTGACAGTCATGGGGATGTGTCACTTGGGGTGACCGTAGGCACATTTTGTCATATATATCCAGTCAAAACCTAGTTCCTCATTTGATTATTTAATAACTATTTTAATTAGTCATTTAAATTTTAATCACATTCAATCATATTAATTTGATAAAATTTCAAAACAATGTTACATTGATGTATTTTAAAATAATTTTGGCCTTTGAATAAGGATCGGGGAGGAATGAATAAGATCCTGGTGCCAAGAATAAAGATCTGGGAATAAGGAACCAACTTCAGCTTTATAAAACATGTTGATTTGCAATTAAATATAGCCTTCACGCCTAAGCTTGGTACATTTTACTAAAGAGGGGGATATAATACACCTATATGCATTTATTTAAACAATTATATATCTTAACTTACATTTATTCTGATCCTTAAATTTTTACATTTATATATTATGTTAGAAAATAGTGAATGATGTTTCCAATTTACTAGATTAATTTTTACTTCTGATTTGTGTCTAGCCGCATTTGGATGAAAACTGGAATTAAATGTAAAAGGATAAACAACATTTTAAAATGGTATTTTTATTAGTTAAATAAAATTAAAAAATATACTAAATGTGTTGGACACAAAAGGGAAAAAAATAAAAGTTTATCAAAACATGTTTTGCATTTTAAAATAATTGATTTATTAAACAAAGGAAGTATTCTCTCTAGTTAGTGTATTGATCTGATTGTTTCTGGTCACCATGTCCTTCAAGTTTTTAAGAACTAATAGCTCTCATACTTTCACCCCATTTTCATACATAGTGGTAGAAGAAAACAAGCTTCCTTGCTTTTACAACTCCAAATCAATTTCTCAACTTTGAATAAACTCGCCACTGAACTGACCTAGCTGAATAAACTGAAATGATTAAAATATTCTCCCTCCACCTGCAGAAAAGTCTACTGCTGTCAAAAGCTGGGTTAGCCCTTTAACAAACTGTTTCCAGGTGCTGAGCCAGTGACTTCCACCAGATACAGGGTTTGACTTCCTTTAAAACTTTGGCAGCAAATATGTAATGCTTTTAAAAATTTTAAAATTATTTTAGATTATATTAATAGATTGTAGTAAATTTAGGCCTTAATAAACATTGTCATAACTGCAAATTTAATTTTAAATACACATTTATTTAAAATAAACCTTTAATTTTAAAATTCAATTTTTTAAAAAATCAGTTATCCACCCTAGAATTAGGAGTTAAGTCACCACCATTTTAGCACTTAAGAGAGGAAAAAAGGTCCTCTTTTAGAGGGTCTATCTTAACGTTCAATAAGTTGAACTCTAGAAACATGTTGGCACATTCACCATGAAATACCACTTCCTACCACCATCTCATTTTAGCCAAAACCCAATTTCCAGCTCAGGCAAAAGGAAATACTGAGTCCCAACCCATTTTTCGCAACAACAGAAGTATCTGGATAAGGGTCCAGAATCTTAAACGAACAGCTTAATTTGTATCATGATAATGCACAGTATTACAATAAAACATTGCTTACATTTAACAGTCAAACCTAAAACACCATCATAAGGGACCTTCACTATCGCGGTCATTTAAAACAGGATGTCTTTCTGAAATATATGCTCTAGCTCAACTAGAAATTAAGGGTTTGGGGCAAGAATCACTTATTGAAATTTTATGACAGGTAGTTAGATTAGTTGATCACAATGGTCTCTTCTGGCCTTAAAAGCTATCAATCATTATGCATGTAACCATTATATACTCCTATGTTTTAAGGAATAAGCACACTATCATAAATTCATCCAAGTGCAAAGTTTTCAAATACTTAATCATGATCATTAATAAAACCAAAGAATGCATTTCACCATTAAAGGCTAACTGTTTCAAAAGGAAGTTCTGAGATACATATGTGTAAAATTTTAGCCTCCAAGTGTGTCTCCATCACTAATAGTTACTTAAAATGCTTGGCTAGACTAAGATTTTGATTGAGGGAAAATCTAAGGTCCTCAATAGATTATATTTTGCTGCATCTGTAAACAGAGCACTTAAAACACCTGCTGTTTGGTGATTGGCTTCATAAGGACTGTATACAATTAACTTTCAGATATGGGATGACTAGAGGAAGGTCTTTAAATTAAGCTCTGATCTGGACAGCTAGGAAAGAAACCTCTGGCTAGCAGCATGGGATGCATGTGCACATGTGATAGGGAATCTTTTTAGTTAGTAGCACTAATATAGTGTATTTTCTCCTGTGCATTCTGTATCGATAAAAGATTATCTTAATTTGTATTTAGAAACACTAAAATCTGTTTGCTTATACGAGTAGGTCCACTGGCTTTAGTCAGCAAAGTATTATTAGTGTTCTTTCTGATCTAGTGAGAGCAAGTTTTCAATCTCAAGTGGTTTTTTTGGGGGTGGGATGGGGTATTAAGTCTTATTTCTTACTTATTTCTTTTGTGCTTTCTGGTATCTAGTGGGTTCTGTTGGTGAAGTGGTGCACATAAAAAGTACATTTAAAAGTGCAAATTGCAGCTTGTTGTAATTGTACAATTGCTATTGGAGCTCCACATACAATCATGTCAGGCTAGTAATTTGATCTGACTTAAGTACACTCTTAGTCATTACTTTTGCTTTACACATTACAAACATGGTTACAATAGCGCTAACAAAAGTAACTGTCTTATTATTAAAACGTTAATTAAAAGTAAAGTATCCAAAGTGAAATGTTCAAACAAGTTTTAAAAGACTAGACATGGATTTAAAGGCATCTTTATGTATTTGATTGTTTAAGAAATTTACAGCCATACTATTTACATTATACAAATGAAAGAATTCACAAAGTTCTGTAAGAGAACAAACTTAAACATTCATGGCTGGAGTTAACTGCAGCAAAGTGTTTTATGTAAGAATCCTTCCACTCCTTGCACTGTTATTTATGCCTTCAAAGTTCTGCAGGAAACTTCGTCTTCTTTTCAATCCATCCAAAATGGCTGAAGTAGTAGATGTAAGACTTCGTGTTCTACATATAATACCATATATTTATTTTTTAGTGCCACATAGATAGTAAATACCAGGGGTGTGCATGGGGTAAGTACCAGGGGCCAATAATCGGTGGGGGGACAGAACTCCTGCCCTGGGGCCGCTGAGGCCTCAGGGCCAGAGGAGCTCTGTGCCTCTCCAAAAGTGGTCAAATTTAAATTCCTGTGCTGCACACGCCCTGGTACCAAAAGAACATACGCAAAACACATGCTGATTTAATAAGGAATTTTGCCTAAGTAAAAACTGTAATATTTGATCCTTAGTATGTACTAGCTTTTCAAAATGACAGTGAAGATTGGGGGAGGGTGATTCTTCTCTTCATTTAAGTGCCACCATGGCAAAGGTCATGAATCATATGACACCTTGATGTGACTAACAGAGCTGGTTGGAATTTCTCTCTCAAAAATTTAAACTAGTGTTTTGTCAACCAGTTTCATCCAATTTCAAACTTCCAAAAATATCAAATTTGTGAAAATTTGGAAGCCTGAACTTTTCTCACAGGCAAGCATGTGAAAATTCAGGCTTGTTTCATATAGGACTTTTCTGATTGGGTGAATTTATGAAAAATTATTAAAAGTGGCAATAGTCCCTTAAAAGCTACAGGCCCCACAGTAAAAAAAAAAAAAAAAAAGCACAGGGCTGAAAGCACAGAACCCTTAAAATCTATTTGCAATTCTGACTGGCCTGAGTAATATTTTGCACATTTAATTAGACCTCAAAACATCTATTTCAAGTAAGTAAATAACCCTAGTTTACAAATGGAGAAATCATGGCACACAGAGGTTAAATGACATGCCTAATGTCACACAGCAAGATCAATGTCAAAACCCAAGTTTCCAGATTACCAGGCCCATGCTTCAACCACTAAGCCACGTCTCCTACCAAATTGCCTAACTTCTCTATGCCTTGGTTTCCCCATCTGTAAAACAGAATTCATGATATTTTCCTGTCTCAGAGAAATGTAAATGTTACATATGTTATTAGTTAAGTGTATGAAAAGTTTATATGAGAGACACTTTAGCACTATCATGTTGCAGGATATTTCTGTAGTGCACTTTAGCAATGGAGTTCTTCATGACAATAAAAATGATTACTTACCTTCCGTAACTGTAATTCTTTGAGAAGTGTTGCTCATGTCCATTCCAAGTAGGTGTGCGTGCACGTCGGAAGGTTTTTTTCCCGTAGTGGTACCTGTCAGGTTGGTGCAGTCACACCTCCATGAGGCCATATATACAGCCCTACCAACTCGACGCCTCTTCAGTTCCTTCTTGCCAGTTGGCTCCAGCAGAGGGGAAAGGTGGGTGGATCTTGGAATGGACATGAGCAACACATCTCAAAGAACAGCAGTTACGAAAAGGTAGGTAACCATTTTTTCTTTTTCTACTGCTTGCTCATGTTGATTCCAAGTAGATGACTCCCAAATTGACCATAGGAGGAGGGGTCTGAGCTCACAGAATCTCTGATCGAAGCACTGCTCTGCTGAATAACCTGGCCTGTTCCTGGCCTGTTAGGTGATGGCATAATATGAGGTGAACATGTAGAATGATGACCACATCACAGCCCTGCAGATCTCCTGTGTAGGGAACCATGCCAGAAATGCTGCCGAGGAGGCCTGCATCCTTGTGGAGCGTGCCGTCAATGCCAGGGCTGCCACCTTTGCCAGGTCATTGCAAGTCCTGATCTAGGATGTGATCTATGATGCAATCCTCTGAGACAACACCGGGAGATCCTTCATCCTGTTTGCTACTGCAACAAAGAGTTGGTTTGATTTATGAAATGGTCTTGTCCTTTCATTGCCCGCCTGACATATAGGGAACGGAAAAGTTGCTCCCTGCTATTGGCAGGGAAAGAATACTGGGAGGAAGATGCCCTGGCTCATATGAAACTGAGATACCCCCTTAGGGAGGAAAGCCAGGTACAGTCACAACTGGACCTTGTCTTTATGGAATACCATATATGGGGGTTTGGATGTCAGAGCCTTGAGCTCAGACATCCTCCTAACTAAGGTATCGTAACCAGGAATGCCACCTTCCATGAGAGGTAGGATCAAACATGTTGCTAAGGGCTTGAAGGGGGCCCCATTAGCCTAGAGAGCACTGGGTTAAGGTCCATGCTGTCCTGACCCTTGAGAAAATGGGTTACCACTGGATTAGCAAAGACTGATTGACTACCCCCTCCAGGATGGAACACGGAGATCACTGCTAGGTGCACCTATATGGATGACACTGCAAGACCTAGCCGCTTCAAGCGCAGTAGATAGTCCAGAAGGAAGGATAGTGCTGCTTGCATTGCTGGGATGCCCTACTGCATTGTCCAAATGGAAAGCCTCTTCCATTTGTCCAAGTATGTAGCCTTGCTGCCGAGGCGGACCTCATTTGCAGGCCCCAAGCATGTCAACTCTGTGGGATTTAACCATGAAGCTTCCATGTCGTGAGGTGGAGAGATTCAGGGTTGGGATGTTGGAGGTGGCCATAGTTCTGCATGATTAGGTCCGGCACCGAAGACAGGGTGATCAGAGTGACTACCTACAGCTCCAGTAGCGTTGTATACCAATGTTGTCAGGACTAGGCTGGGGGCTATCAGTATGAAGGAAGCTCCATGTCTCCTGATCTTGAGCAGAATCTTGTGAATGAGTGGGAAAGGTGGGAACATGTAAAGCAGGTGGCTCTTCTGAGGAAGGAGGAACATCTGCAATCGAGCCCAGGCTATGGTTTAGGAAAAAACAAAAACCGTTGACTCTTCCTGTTGAGTCTTGCTATGAACCGATCTCCCTGGGGAACTCCCCACTTCTGGAAGATAATGCTCATGATGTCCGGGCAAACAGATTCATGGCAGCTGAAGGATCTGCTGAGATAGGCCACCAGCTCGCTCTGGGATCCCGGGAAGTAAGATGCCTCTAGGTGTACTGAGTGAGCCACGCAGAAATCCCACAGCTTGAGAGGTTCTTGACATGGGAGAGGATCAAGATCCACCCTGTCTGTTCACTGTTGTATTTTATGTCATGACTGATATACCTCTGCCTTGCAGATGGAACTGGAAGGTTTGGCATGCTAGGCAAACCGCTTTCAGCTTCTCTGACATTGATGTGGAGCAATAGCTCTGGTCAAGACCAGAGGCCTTGCATTCTGTGAGTTCCTAGATGCGCTTCCCACTCCAATGCTGATGCGTCCGTGAGCAGGCACAGCAAGAGCTGGGGTCTGGAAAAGAGTACTCCCTCGCATACTGATGAGGTTTTAGTCACCACAAAAGGGATTCAACAACCTGAGGAGGATACAAAATTACTTTACCAGCTAAACAGAGAGAGACTAGACAATCTGACAGCAGCCAAGTCTGGAGAAGTCTGAGCCTCAGCCTTGCATGTTGGATAACATACATGCAGGAGGCCATGTGACTTAGGAGCTTCAGGCAGCTCTACATGGCCATAGTGGAGAAGTTCTTGAAGTCCTCCATGAGGGAGCAAATGGTTCGGAAGTGAGACTCCAGCAGAAGTGCCCAGGCCTGGCCTAAGTCTAGGACTGCTCCTATGAAATCTATTCTTTGAGTAGGGGACAAGGTTGACTTGGGTATATTTAGGTGTAGACCCAATCTGTTGAAGAATGACCAGATCAGATTGACCTGCACTTCCACCTGCTTCCTCAAGCAGTACTTGACAAGGCAGTTATCTAGATACAGGAACACTTGTACTTGTTGTCTCTTTAGGAATGCCACAACCACCAACATACACTTGGTGAACACTCAAGGGGCTGTTGACAGGCCGAAGGGGAGGACTGTAAATTGATACATGAGTGTGGTTTATTACTAATCTGAGGAACCTTCTGTGGGACAGAACTACTAAGATATGAAAATATGCATCTTTCAAGTCAAGAGTGGTATGCCAGTCTCCTGAATCCAGGGAGGGAATGATAATCAGCCAAGGAGACCATGCAGAACTTCAGCTTCTTCATAAATCGAGGTTTTGCAGATCA
The DNA here is from genome assembly GCA_007922155.1 of Mesoclemmys tuberculata. NCBI lineage: Eukaryota > Metazoa > Chordata > Testudines > Chelidae > Mesoclemmys > Mesoclemmys tuberculata. Next base: position 25,168,527 of record ML675609.1, on the reverse strand, counting down.
AGAACAGGTTTGAGACCTCCTTTGGCCTTTGAGATTAGGAAATATTGGGAGTACACTCCTTTCCCCTATGTTCCTGAGGAACCTCCTCTACTGTTCCTGCTCTTAGGAGCCTTTGCACTTTCTGCATAAGTAGTAATTTGAGAGACAGGAAAGGAGGATGCGGAGGGACAGAACTGGAGAGAATTCCCCAATTCTATTGTGCACAGGACCCATCGGAGGTGATCTGAGACCACACACGATAGAAATGAGATAGATGGTTCAGGAAGCAACAAGAAAGATCCGGGATCTGGTCTGGTGTGCCAACCTTGGATGCTCTCAAAATGCTCATTTGGAGCTGGAGGACTGTCCCTCTGAGCCCTGGCCTTGGTTTGACGGGGGTTGCTGTGTCCTATGCTTGTTATTTCTGCATCACTTCCTAGGGTAGTCTTGCCTAAATGGCCGCAGGTAAAACTGCTGCATAGGCCGTGGCTTAAAATGCTTCCTTTGTATGGATGGCATATGAAACCCTAAGGATTTCAGTGTTGCCGTTGAATCCTTCCCGCTGTGGAGTCTGGAGTCCTGCTGCTCTGAAAATAAGTCCGAAACCTCAAAGGGCAAGTTCCAAATGGTCTGTTGAACTTCTGGACAGAGGCTCGACATCTGCAGTCAAGAGTTCCTTCTCATAGTGATCATGGAAGACATGGTTCACATAGCCAAGTCTGCCATATCCAGGGCTGCCTACAACAAGGTCCTTGCCCTTTTCCATAACCACTCTGAATTCCAATCTGGTGTCAGCCAGAACAGTTCCTTGAACTTTATCATAGTCTGCAATATTTTAAAATTATATCAGATCAAAATCACCTGTTGGTTTGCAATGTGAAGCTGGAGCCCCCTGTGGAATATATCTTCCTACTGAAAAGATCCAGCTTCTTTGAGTCCTTGGACTTGGGTGTTGGGCCTTGCAGCCCTTGCCTCTCTCATTTACCGCCAATACCACCAGTGACCCTGGCTGCGGGGGTGTAAAGAGAAACTCATGCCCTTTGGAAGGTGCAAAGTACTTTCTTTCTATCCCCTTAGCTGTAGGGGGGAATAGAGGCTGGTGTCTGCCATAAAGTTTTGGTGGTATTTTGAGTGGGGCATTTTAACATAGGTTAGGGCTAATCTCAAGGGGCCCTCTGGTGCTATGTCCACCATGGAGTCCACGAACTCCCTCACTTCCTCTGCCTGGAGGCCTAGATTCTGGGCTACTCTTCATAATAAATCCTGGTGAGCCCTGTTGTCCACTAAGGGTAGCACAGTCAAAGTCCCTGCCACCGCCTCTCTGGAGGGAGGATGATGAGGAGGCTCTGAGTAGGACCAGGCCTTCCTGACCCTCGACATCATGGATTTTGTCCTGCACCAGGCTGACATGCTTGGTGCCACAGATAACCCCGGTACCAGATCCCGCACCATACTCCACACCAACCTCAGAGCCAATCTTGATGTCTGTCTTGGTGCATAGAGGTTTCAGGCATTCCTCGTGCGTCCGGGGAGCCCATCTATCAGAGGCGATTGAGTGTGAATGGCTAGAGCAAGACCTCTGGAGCTGGTGGTATGCCCACGGAGTCCAGAAGGGCTATTGCATGGGCATCTACCACTGCACTGGCCAAGGACCCATGAGGAGTACTTGCCTCTGCTGTTCCTTGTAGTGCCACCACTACTCAGACTGATGCCAACTATGCTTGGAAGTGCACGACTCAATCTCTGAGTCCGATGGTACCAAGCACAGTGACCACGGCGGTACCGAGTGAGACAGTGCCAGAGAGCGTTGCCAAGGGGAAGGCAACCAATGCCACATCATGGCAAGCTTGCCTCTAGATGGCACCGCAGGAGGTCTTAACACAGGCACACTCTCCATTCTGGTGGGGGACTTCTGTGTTGTCACGGCTATCAGGTCCCTATCTGACTCAAAAGAGTCAGAGGTAGAAGAGAGGTCTAACTCTTCCACTTGACTTTCCCTGATGGGTGAGTCCACTGGCACCAGACTCGATGGAACCCTTCTCGGGCCTAAGTTGACAGTGCTGCCTCTGGTGAGGCAGGTGCCAGGTGCCCCGGCGTGGGACACACACCCTTAATGCTGTCCCTCCCCACTGCTTTCTAGTGAACACCTTCTCTCAGTCTTTCTGTACCTCTTGTGAGGCACCAGAGAGTGAGAACGGTGCCAGGTCGTCTTTGGTGCTGGGGAATGCCAGTGCTGGGATTCTCTCTGCGCCAAGTCTCCCTTTGGCACCATAGACTCTCTAACAGAAGGTGGCATGTTCTGCACTGATGTACTGGGTGCTAGGTCCAAGTAGCCTGGGGCCAGTTAGAGAGAGAGCTGCCTCCATGAGGAGGTGTTTAAGTTGTTCCTCTTGTTCTTGGGTCTGGGACAAAATCCCCTGCAAATCTTACAAAGATCAGTCTGATGGGATTCACCCAGGCACTTCAGGCACGATTCGTGGGGGTCACTCCTCGGCACAAGCTTTTGGCAGTTCCCACACCATTTGAATCCTTGCAACTGAAGCATACCCCATGGGGTTCCCAAGGGAAATGGGGGGAACCCCCCCCTAAGAAAACTTTAGCTAATTAGTTAAACTACTAGCAACTAATTCTACTCTATTTACAGGAACCATAGAAGAATACCACTTGGGAAAATGCTTGCCAAAGCAAGAGAACATAGAAGCTCCAACCACCACCACAGGCAGTAAGAAGAAACTGAAGTGGTGGTAGCAGGGCCCTATATTGGGCACCATGGAGATGTGACTCCAGGGGGTGCCTGCACCGACCTGAGGGTACCATTAAGGGAAAAAGCTTTCCAATGACTGTGCACACAATGTGCACACATCTACTTGGAATCAACATGAGCAAGCACTTGAAGAAGAACAATTGTTATCTATTCCAGCCATTCTACCTAAATCTGATTATAAAAATGGAATATCATTGACATTTGTGTTCTTACCTTGGAGAATCAATTCCGCTGTCTCCTGTAATGCTCTGGTTCTCTGTTCCTTCTAAGTTATTTGGTTCTTGTTGGAAAGTTGACCCTGAAATTGTAGAATGTGCACTATTAAAAAGCTGTCGCTTTTCTCCAAAGTTTTTTCTCATATCCTCGGTCTGTAGCTTCAGTGTCCATGCTGATTTTTCTCCCATTACACTGTGAGTGTTCTGCAAAGTTTCAGAATCTGAGTCATCTTCATTTGTTTTGCAGAAATCAAATATACTGACATCAATATCTGAAGCTTCAACATGTTGGTCAAGATCAACTTCCTCTCTGTGGGGTTTGTAAACAAACTGAGACATCCGATCATGGAAACAATTTTCTCCTGCAAGATTCATTTTCTGGCACTCTTGTGAGCTATCCACTGACTCAGTAAGACTATGCCATTCATTTCCTTCATGCTCACAAGAATCTAATCTATTTACATTAGCATCGTACTCAGCTGGATGAATATGAAGTTCCCAGTTTCCGAGAGACACTTCAGTTCCTATTTGTTGTACTACCTTATTCCATTCTCCTGTTTCTGAAAAAGAATGGCTGTGTTGCTGCTGATGCGATTCAGAGTAATCCTCCTCCTCAAGGGATAATGAACTACAAACATCAACATCATCATAATCATCTTCTTTTTGACACAGAGTCTGATCATCAGTATATCCTTCTTTTTCTGGGCTAAGAGACTCAGGCCATTTAGCATTATTGTTAAACATAACTTCATTCTTTTTGTCAGTACTTTGTCTTTGAGTTGCACCATTTTCAGATTGTTTAAACTGGTTAGCGTCAGATGGATCATTAGAAAGACTGAAATTCTGAAACCAATCTGATGTTTGATCTAGTAACTCACATGTAATGACAGGTTTGTCACACTGATGGGTATCTTTTGAACTTAGTGGATGTTTTATTTCTTCCTTAAACTCAAACATATCTTCAATGGAAGAGAGACAAGTTTTTGGAACATCTCCAATAACTTTTTCATTTGCCTCTCTATAAGCATAGTTGGAAGGACTACTATCTATTCGTAAAGTACTGCATTGTGGATAGTTAGAGCATTCGCTGAAATGGTATTTGATGGGTTGGAAGGAAGAATTGTTAATGTGGAATGATTTATTTTGCTTGGCTTTGTCAACACGTTTTTCAGCATTTGATTGTATGGCTTCACGGTTAAAGATTCTTGAGGAATCCAAAGACCTTGACCTTTGAAAATTCCATTCTTGCTTTTCAGTCCGGGACTTAAATTGACTGTGTTTCTGACCTTTGTGCTTCCCTTTTGTAGAAAGTTTACATGGTAGACCTTGAAAAGGATTCTTAATTTGCCTTTTATATACAAAATTGGATTCGACAACTGTTGCATCCTCATATAGCTGTTCATGAGCTATGACTTCATTTGTAACATATGACAGATGCTCTGCACATTTTTCCTCTTTGTCATTTTCTGACATTACCTCATTGAACTGAGATTTTCTCTGAGTTTTGCTTATTTGCTTTTCTTTGTTGGATTGAACTTTCCTATGATGCTTTGCTGTGTTACTTTGCTTTTTATGAATACACCCTTTTGAAATATGTTTTTGTTTGATTGTCAACATTTCAGTTGAGGTGCCTTTACTAATATATTTTTTCTGTTCCTCAAATTTCTTCATTAGTACTGTATGTTTAACTAAGTTATCTTCTGTCAGCACAGGGTTAATACGCTTGATGATTTCATGTTCTATGTCACGTGGAATGTTATCTAAATTATCTTCATCTCTGACTGGCCATTCTTCAGGAGGAAATTGGGCAGAAAAAGAGGAGTACTTTTTTTTAGGTTTTTCTTTTTTAGATGTGCTACGCCAGAAAAGGCTAAGTCCAAACTTTTTACATTTCTCTTTTTCTTTCATTGAAGTTAAGGACTTGGTTGTGTCACATGAATGAGTTTCAACTGATGCAGAGATAGGCTGATTCTGAAATGAGGACTTCAACTCACCAGCACCTTTTTTACCTCTTCCATTAGGTTCATGGCTAATTAATTGCCGATGTCTTTGTTCACTGCATGTAGTCTGAGCAGGGAAACAATGGCAGGATCTGCAATGAGACATCATAGGAACATCTTCTTTTGTTAGATCTCCACAGCTCTCCATGCTTACTAAGTAAGAGGTGGATGGCAGTACAGGGCAATTATCCTCTAACAGGAATTTCTTATTGTCTTTCATGACGTTATCTGTGATAAAGTAGGTGTGAGGGGTCACTATGAAGTAGCCTTCTCCAGTGTGATATATCTTCCTTTCTCTAATTAGAGTTCCAAGCACACTATATAGAATTTCTTGTGAGGGAGTTGCTATACCTACAATAAAGATACAGTATACAAATATTTCAATCAGAAAGAAGTTAATACAGAAAATCATGAAAAGTTAGAAGTGAACAGTAATTTACTGAACTGTAACAAATTTGGAAGTGACTCAGACATATAAGAACCATATTGATTAAGTATGAAGAATTTACAAGAGAGTCTAAGACCACTCAGGTACTTGTTGTTACATATTGTTCCATTTTTAAGATTAAAGTGACCCAACTCCATTTTAAATTAATAGAAATACAAACTTGTTGAGCCAGGATGTGGAACATTAACTGCTTTGTAACTGCACTCAGCCTTGGCCTGTCAGAAATTCCTGTAATAACTAAAGACTGTATGTGTCTCTGGACTCTCTGGCACCAGGAGAATCACCGGGACTTACTAACATCAGGAGAATCCCAGCAGGTGTCAATATGCAATCAGTATGTGGCCTGTAGTCTTTGTTAAATCTAGATGGGCCCTCTGTGACTCAAAACCCAGTAAACTCCATTTTAAAATAATGTTCAGACATGCATTGCAATGAGTGGTCCTTTGTCAACAGCAAACAACAGCTAGTAGCACACACGAGAAACCAAAGAGTGACTCCACAGAGATAGCACAAAGTGTCCTAGCAGGAGGCCAGAAGTCTGTCTAGCACGTAGCTGGACAATCAGGAAAGATAAGATCACGTTTGGCTGTGTTAGGTCACAGCCCCCGATCGCCTAATTGCTCTTAGAAACTCAATAATTGGCTAAAAAAGTGGGTGTATGGCTGGAGGAAGAGAATATAAGGTAATCATAAACAGAAAGTAATCGGAGCAGCCTCGCATCTTAAGGAGGGCACCAGAATTGCTCTACGTGGAAGGAATTGATCAGCCTACCTGTCTCTCCCCAGTTCACTGCTCAAATTTAATTATAGGGTGTGTGGCTGTAAAATCTGAGTGTGACTGCATATTCCACTCAGACGCAAACTCGGGAATCGTGAGTGTGACTGCATATCCCACTCAAATGCAAACCCGGGAATCAAACTAGTTAATATAGGATTTGTTGCTTTGTTGCTGACAAACCCCACTGATGCAGTTTGTGTAAGTATAATTGTGTAAGTATAACCACATAGTATAAGTTAACTCTATAACCGTATAGTTGTAATTGTGATTGTGTTATAAGCAGTTAAGTTGTTGTATTAGACAAGAATTAATGTTGACTTTTAAATTGTAATTGTTGATTTATAGATTGTTGCAAGTAAAACAAAGTTGTATGCAAAGCAACCCTTGTCGCTCCTTATTTAAGGGATCCATATAATCGAACCTGACAGCAAGCTGGTTCTTGTTGTCACCGCAGTACTAAGAATTTGAGTAGTACAAAATCAATCTGAACAATAAAAACTCCTACACTTCCTATCATGTGATGCCATTCTTAACTGGATGTTTTAGAGACACACCACTGTGCTCACCTTTAAGAGCCAAAAATGAAAGAGTAACACAGTCAGTTGTCCATCAGCAGAAAATACCCTGAACAAAACCTTATGGCTGCATACAGGACAGAGATGTCACAACTGTGAACTAAACTTCATAGATTCAGAATTTTGAACAGAACTCAGTACCTGGTGCTTCATAAATACGGAATTTTTACACAGAACTAACAAATACTCTTTCAGCTGTGAAGGGCTCTTCTATAGGCCAGCCCAGTAAAGGATAGCAATTATTAATTCTCTCCACTAGGGAGCAGTGGAAAAAGTAAACTAGCCAGTATTTTGAATTCACCAATAACATGTGGAAGGACCAGAATAACATCAACCCCAACTCCTGAGTAGTGAGAGAAGCCAACTTTCGAAAAGGAGGAAGGGAGGGGGCCAGGCACATCTCGGTTGGAAGGAGAAGGTTTTCTGCATAACTTTGGATGTGTGGTATGCCATATACCCACTTCCTATGTTTGAGTCTGATCAATTCAGCATAGCTTTGTTGTATCCCAAATAAAGACACCTGAGTGACGAGACTGGATTCAGACTGAACTCTTAGGAACTGAATGGAAGAGGTTTAGGGAACCCCAACACCAAAATGGAGCTTTCCAAATTTTTTACTTTAAATTAGGTGCTCCAAACCCTGGGAACTGCGTGGAAATTCCTACTCCCTTGTCAGACATGCAGGATTAAAGAGTAATGCTCATTTAGAATGAGTGAGTGAGAATTTCCTTTTTGAGTACAAAGAAATATTTGGCCAGCAAACCTGAATTGTAGGCCAATATCATCTGTGACCACAGACCCTTAATGTGGATTCTTCTTTGCCAATCCCACAGCCTCTACAAAAGTCAAATATCATGATTCCATCCATTCAAGAGGGTGACTAAAAGCTTCAGGATCTCCAGTTAGGAACTCCAAACTTTCACACTTCTACACTTTGGCCTCTTTTAGTACCTCTTAATTTCCATGTGCTCTACCTCCTTAGCACACAGCCACTGATATACTTTCATAGCATTCTTATTTTCTTTCTATTTCTCAATATAAAGGGATACTTTGTAGGAAAAATTCTATATAAAAATAAAATCTATGTACAGCATGGTAAAATGTATTTACAAAGATAGTGTGGGTGGGTGCATTCCTTTGTGATTACCTTTTCATTTATATTCTTCCATTTTGCCAGTTTCAGGCATATTGTTCTGAATTTTTACATGCACTGTCAGCAATATATGAATTACAATCTATTCGCTTCTGAAGGGAAAAATTATTAACATGTTACCTGGATAATGTTTCACCAACTGATCCATTAATGTTTCCTGGGTAACAATAACATGAGCTGCATTCATATCAGATATAGCACAGCAAAGAATTTCTCCCAAAGGAACAAACTGCGATTGAGAAATAGGATTCATGTGAACTGGAGATACATCACCTAAAATGTAAAAGAAGAGAGGAAGTTGTTTGTTTGGAATATTGTTTAGTTTACTTTATTTATGCTAGTTACTTATACATGATTTTTTATTTCTGTGTTGTCTCAGTCTTAGCCCCATGACCACTCTTCCCCTTTCTGCTTTTTTTTTAAATCAACTAATTAATAGGAGTATTTTTTAAGGAATAAAAATATGACTCTTGGCAAGCTGATGGTAATACACTGATATTTGCAACAAGAGAACAAAGATTTTAAAGTAAAATTAGGTTTGTCTTAGGTATTTTTAATTCAATGTAAAATTGTGTATAAACTGAATGAAGCGGAGTTAAAAATAGAGAAAATGATGTTTGACTACTTCTGACTTGTCTGAATGACAATTTAAATACAATAAAATGTACAATCTCTGTTTCTCTGAAGAGCTATGCAAAAAACAAAATAACTAGCAACTTCTCTGAATAGGTGAGTTATGTGTCAAAGTTTCACAAAGTTGGGAAGAGAAAGAGACATACCATAAAACTGTCTACACCATTGCACTCAAACAAATATTAAGACCAGTTCATTTGAACCAGTGCTAGAACTTGTAGGAATGGGGTAAATTTCTCATGTGTAGACAAAGCTCAAGAAACAGGATTATCTAGTTGACTGGGCATAAAACAGGGAGCCAAAAATCTTCTAAATCCTATTGTCATCTCTGCCACTGTTGGGTTGCAACAATAATTTTGTTCTTGTACAGCATGTTGGAGGCCCAGTATAATTTGAGTTGCTTGACCACTGTCCTACAGGCCTAGCATAGCTTCAGTTGCTTGCTTGGCTATTCTGACCCCTGTAGCATGACATCTTCCAGTTGGCACAGACTGAATAACCTTATAAATGTCTCCGTTTCTGCACACCATGGCACATAATAAGACAAAATACAGATACTGTATTGCTTGCAGCTGCACGTAGATAACAGTGATGGGAACAAGAAGTTATCCTTGAATGTCTGGGGGTACACTGTTTCATTGCCAAGGGGCATACTTTTACTCTGCCCCTCCTATCACCAGATGTTGTTTTGATGACCCCAATTATTATGGTGAGAATGGAATGTAGGTAAGGGTGGAAACCCAATGTAGGTAATTAGCATATATGATAATGAGAAATAATTAGGTGAAGATTGTTTATGGAAGGGTATAAGTAGTCACCACTTAGACAAAGGGAGGAACTCCATCAACACCTGACTCCAAGGGAGGTGCTGCCGGATGGAGCAGAGGATCCACTGACTCTTTGGCAGTGCCCCTGAAGAAAGCCGTTCCTGTATACAGCCTTCTAAGTAACTGCTTAGCTCTCCAGGCTTTGTGCGTATGATATAGTGTAGTTAATTTTAGGCTTTGTATCTAACTAGTATATTTATAAAAACCTGGCACATTAAACCTTATTGATCTGCAAATCGGGCGTACCGTGTCTCACTGGTATCCACACTGATCACTAAGTGTCCAGAATCAACACAGCACTGTACAATTTAACCTATTCCTCAAAACACCCCCTAAAATTTAGGTAAACTTTATCCCCATTTTACATATGAAAAACAAAGGCCCAAGGAGAGCACGTGACATGTCCAAGGTCATACAACAGGACTGGGTCAAGACCCAGGTATCCAGACTCTTCGCCTCAGTCCTATCCAGTGGATCAGAGTGCCTGTCCAGAAAAGGCATTTAAGCTTTCTGTTATTTCCCTTTGTGTATTGTTTATCATCAACACAAAACATTTATACAGCAGCATCAGATTACTCAGCCCTTTGCAAAATATTCCATGACCCAAAGAGCTTTATAGTCATGAATCTACCTTAAAAGCTTCCAGGCTCTCACCATTCTGGAAAGAAGTCTGAGGACATCACAGCAATCAGCAAAATAACGTAAAAGGCCACAAAAGGGATTCTTTTGCCATTTTCCACAGCCAGGCTAAGCACATACATGGAGGTTTAGGCCTCTGTCCTGCAAACACTTATGCACATGCTTTGCACAGCATTAGTCCCAAGTAAACTGGTTAGGGTTCAACTAAATGGGACTATCATATGTACACTGTTAAGCACGTGCATGAGTATTTAGAGGTTTGTGGCCCAAGGAACGATGGTCTTGTGGTCAAAATTTTGGGCTGTGAACCAGAAGATCTAGGTTCTATTCATGGTTCTACATGTCAAACCAGTTAGCATCAGTTTTCCCATCAGTAAGTGGGGAAGGATAATACTTCCCTTTCTATTACAGGGATAAGACCAAATACATTAAAATTTGCAAAGAGTCCTGATGCCATAGTGATAAGTGGTATATAAAAGCCTATAAATAACAATAGACTAATTAAATGTATCCTCTAAACAAACATTGACCAACCTATACTTGCATTGTGGTTACTTAACACAGTGATGTGATATAGCTGAGGTTTGCATACATAGTAAGATTAAAGCATATTATTTCCCTTAGTAAAATGGTATGTTTTTAATTAGATCAATTATTCTCTTCTGTCATCTGTTGGTATTTGTGTATATTGTACATACATCCCAAACTACTATCAGCTGCCAGGGCAAGCATAATAGAACAGCAAATCCCCACTGGATATTTTACAAGACACAGGGCTGATTCCAGTGCCAAAGAAATTAAATTTTCTTTTAAAGAGGAAGAAGTGTGACTTTACATGCAAAGTTTGCATTGATCTGGTTAAGCAATAATTCAGGTTTAACTGAACTTTAGCTGGCTAGATAGTTGGATGACCATGTAATCTGACCCTTACACTGCCACCAGAAAAATACTCAACACTGAATATTTCTCATACATAAATAGAATAAAGGAGCAGCACCTGGAAGAACTTTTGTCAAATTGCTCTGGACCTTTGTTTTACAACTTATGATTATCTTCAACAAAAGCTGTTTAGAAAAAGCTCTGAGTATTGTTTCCTCAGTGATGTTGCTAAATACTACTTGCAGGTGCATAAACCATTGCAAGCTTTTTTTGTGTAGAGGAAAGGAAAATAAACCTTCAATAATAGCCTTTGAGAACAGTTGACCATTTCTGGTTTTTAGTGTAAGGAAGCCAGCTGGTTACAGGACTCTTTTTGCAGCTTACTTCTATGTTGGAATTTTTCAGTTTTTCTTTTGCCAGCTTTACAATTTTTTTCCATGAAGAATCAGGTTGCCATACTAGAGGCAGGCAACATAGCAAAACACAGGTAATGTGGCAATTGCCTTCTGACAACTATTCTTATGTGCATTACCATCTCAAGCCACATGCCTTCATGGGAGAACACCCCACTCTAAAAACGATTAAAATTTACATAACCGAACTGTTTGAAATAGCAACAGAATATCTGGCACGTTTATAATTCAGTTCACAGACTGATACTATCAGAAAACAAAAAACATTTTAATTCAGTGTAGATGCTCCTCTAGCACTGAAATAAAAAAAAATTATTTAAAATATAAAGAAAAATAAAAAAGCAAGCATGAAAGAGATCTTGGATAACAATATACAAAAAATACAGTGACCTACTTCTCATTAAACTGTTGGATTTATTTTCTGCATATGAATGCTATTGAAAAAGCAGTTTAAATACAGAATCTTCATTTTATAGAAATATGCAAAAAAAATTAGATTTGTGTGGGAAAATACTCTTTTCATCGTTTGTGTGTTGTGTGTTCTCTGGGACTGATCCAGCACTGCTGAAGTCAATGGAAGTTTTGACATTCACTTCAGTGAAAGCAGGATGAATCCCTTTACGGTAATACTTAGTCCTGTCATACGTGCAGGGGACTAGACCAGATGACCTCTCGAGGTCTCTTCCAATCCTACGATTCTATGTTTCAGAACTTGTAATACATTTGCTCCTTTTACACATCAGAAAAGGCACACTTTTCAAATTCTGCACAACACAACAAAGCACACACTTTCTTTTCCAAACATTCCTATAAGACTAATAGTCTCAATTTCCCTGTAGCATATACAAAAAGACTTGTTTTGACCCAGAAATACATACCAATCCTACTGATTAATTAAATGCAGTATAATGTCCATATTGCACAGATTAACTTTTACAGAATCATGTTTACTGACTCCAAACTAGGCAGTCTGCCAGAAAGTAATGTATTCATGTTCAAATGGTTTTACTAGTCTAGTCAAGCTCAGCTAATTACCAAGAGACATGAAATCTGAGAGTACCTTTTTGGAGTATGTATTGACTCACAATGTGGGAAAGTCATCTGTAATATAAGCCTATATCAACACTGAATGAACAGAAAGGCCTCCAGGTACTCCTGACTAATGTAAAAAGACTTTTTGTTCCATCTCTGTAACTTAAGGCTTATTAAGTTTTAACAGTACATAATGGGTAGGAGCTTTTCTGCCTGTTTTGATATTAAAAATAAATACTTACATCCACATTTAGTTTTGGTGTAAATCAGCATAATTCCAGTGAAATCAATGAAGTTGTATCTACTTAGACCAGAGCTCAAATTAACCCTTATATTTAAAAAACTGGTATGTTAGGATAACAAAGAGTCTTCATTTGGGAGAGAAACCAAACACAACTAACAGTAATCTACATTTCCTGATATATTTATATCTGTTATAGACATAGAATAGACACTATAAGACAGGTGACATGCAAGATCAACATTTAAATTATCCTTAGTCCAAAGTAACCCTGCAGAGTTAATTAAACTGACCATGCTAAACATTCCATGAATCCCATAAACATTTGCTACTACTGATGTTCTCTGTTTGCTGAATATTTAAGTAAAGGACCAAGTGTAGCTCTACCATAAACAGGCACAATGCCATTAACATGCAAGTTTTGTGCCTTTCTGTAGACTGCACTATAACACGTCAACAAAGAGATATACCTTTATGTACAATTAATGAGTAACCATATTTACAAGTAAAAGTATTAGGAAACTTTTTAAGAGTGAAAAAGTGTTGGTGAAGACTGAACATAGAAAGTTGTGCAAAATATAACAAAAATCACTGATCTGAAATGTGATGCAGATTTTTAAAAGATGCATTTAAGTATAGTTCTTTTTCAAAGGCAGGATGGGCATCATGATAAAGTAGTTGTAACAATAAATGTAGTTCCTCAATTAAAGTATTTTACCACATCAGAGGGGCAATACACAACTTGTTTGAATCAGTGTATAAAGGAGGGATTCAAAGGAAGTGTCTTGCTCCAGCTGAGAGAAAGAAACTTCTGACATTTATTGAGCTGGTCCATTGTAACAAGCATACATGTGTTAGTGGTCCTGTAGAATCTGTGGGACACTAGGACCATGTTTTGTCTACAATAAATCTGGCCTGGCATCTTCATGACTGAAACAGATCACTGGTCTTAATGGATAATCCAATTGTGGTTTAGTGTCTTAGCTGTTATTAAGACACTATCTTAGCTGTTATTAAGGTTCACTCTTATATCAGTAACTCTCGAAAGACAAGAAAACACTGTATCAGCCACATTCAATAACTGCACACAGTACTCGTACTGTTCCACCATGACAAGTTTTATTAAACTTACTGAGGGTTTGGTGCAATTTAACCCTAAGTGTGCTTTGTCTTGATCATATAGGTGGCAAACGTTCTTCTAAACATGACTGTTCTTGAAAAAAGATATAGAAAAATCTATTCTCTCTTTAAAAACCAGCTGACATATTTACTCAGGTTAAGGTATTGACTTCCAGCTTCTTTGTAGTGGTCATGGTTCGTCTCCTCTGTAAATTTTTAGCTGGTGGGTAATATAACCCACAGAATCACCACAGCTCCCTCTGAGATCAAAATAGCTGGCAAAATTATTTAATAAGGCTAATCACTCACCAGCCGTCTTCTGATATATTTGTTGTTTTTACCTTGAGCTTTATTCAGTGGGTTTGCAAGATTAAATATTTCCAAACAAACCATCAGATGCAACATATAAGGGAGTGTCAGAGTAAAACTGTGAACTGAGCAAAGGGGCCTATATTGTGAACTCAGGTTAGACTTCTGGCCTGAGAATTTTCTCTGTAATGGTAACTTACATGTTCCCCCATCAATGATGGTAAAACTCCAATTCAGTGCCAGATCATTCAAACAAACTGTATAAATTAAATCCCACAGCCTGATTACAGTCTAATCAGTTTCGCTGGTCTGTATGCTATATACTAGTCTATACTGAAGTAGGAAAGTGAAGCTTCTCCAATGTCTCCAGTTACAATATTAGTGACAAAAACTGATGCACATTTACACAATTAATTCTATCCAAGATATTATATACTAAGTCACTTTCTTTAAATAGATTAGAATGGGTTTCTCCTGTTTTAAAGGGAAGCCTGTCAAAATGGAGCAAATAAATCAATATCATCCATTAACATCAGTAGAGGATTAACATAGGATTTAAAGAAGCAAATAATGACTAAACCCAGTTCCATTATAAAGTTAATCCCCTACTGTTTTGTTGGGGGTTCAACTTCATTTTGTAATGGGTTTGAATCTCTCAGCAATTCAGATTCTGCAGTCCAATACTTATTAAAAACAATCTTATTAAACTCAAAACTGATCAGATGGGCTTGGGAGTACATATTCTATAAAAACATTTTATGTCTCTTGAGTATTAATTTTCCTGCTATTATGTTCAAACACCAAATAATGGCTGTTAATTGCTTTAATCAGGGCACATCAATAGTGTGGAAAATTAAATTACAAAGAAAGGACCCAATCCATTAATGGGATTACATGTGAGCAGTTTATTTTGAACATCACATTTTTTAAAAAGGCTATTTTTGCATTGTTTCCCTTTAAAAAAATATCAAATAATTTCAGATGTTGAATTTCATATATCGAGGTATGAGAGAGGCACAATTTCCCAACTTTGCTGCTCCTGTTGGTTGGAGATAATTTTCTGTTGCACTCAGTTAATCAGGCAGCAGCACATCTGTTAACAGCATGACAGCTATATCTTTCCAACAGAAAAAAGAGTGTATTTTTCTTTTGTAAATGAAAGAAAAATTTGAAGAATGTACTTTTTAAAAATCACTATTCTGCAACCCACATAACGTAGCCTTCTTTGCATGCTAGGAAATGAAACAGACTACACAAAACAAATTTCTTCAAAAAGAAAATAGTATTACAGAGCAGTTTTGTGCCTACAATCTTCTTCTGTTCCTGATATAAATGTCATTTCAGGAAGGATTTTGTGGCATCCCTGTACAGTCTCCGACACTGTAAATTGTCCCAACAGTGGCCCCTGTTCCTACCTGAACCTACTGATCCAACCAATTGGAGAACATGTCTTGTGATGTCAAAGGGAATAGAGCTTCATTTGGTTCTGGTAAAAATTTCAGAGGTCCACTAAACATGCTCAAGAGTTGTTATTCTATTTTTTACGTACTTACTTACACACTCTCTCTCTCTCTCTCTTCCCCTCTCCCTCTCAAGCAAATGCATTAAACATACCCAGATAATCCAGTCTGAAGTTCAGACTTTGAACTAGCATATGCGCACCTTTCCAAAGAAATGTTTTTTCTGGAGATGCTACAACCTACGTGAATTTGCCTAATACGGCTCTCCACTCCCCCTCCCCCACTGTTCTTATTTACCCTTCCCATGGAAATACATACAATTCCACAATAAAACATACACAATTACATTTTAATACGATATACCCCAAAGATATTAACACTAATTCAAAAAGTTTTAACTTAATTCAGTAAAGTTTATCTTAATTTCATATGGTTTCTTCAGGATATTGTCAATCTGTTTTACATCCACTACAATAAAATAAAATATAGTTTAAAAAAATAGGGTTAACAAAAAAAGTAAGCATGCACATCTGTGAAGATATGGCTGGGTTTTTTTTGTTTGGGTCTTCATAAACTAAGTCTGTTAGAAATATAGTACACCAATCCAAATGTTAGCTTCGTAAGACTGTCTGTTGAACTTGTTGACTATCTTTATACATGAAGACAATGCAGTCAATTGTATTTCCAGCTCTGACCACCCTGCTTTACACAGCTCCAAACATTATTACTATTTTTGACCTCTGTTAGCTGTGAAGTTCCCTTGGATTACCCCAATTTAAAGAAGAAAGGGAATGGTTACATTTATACCATGTTGTTAATGAGGCCATGCAATACAATAGCCATCTGGAAGAGCTATTGGATTTCCCCTGGGCCTTCAACAAACATTCACAATTTTCACAACTGAAATGTACTTTTTAAAAATCACTATTCTGCAACCCACATAACGTAGCCTTCTTTGCATGCTAGGAAATGAAACAGACTACACAAAACAAAGACTTGAGTACAAACTACAGCTTTTATTCCGAGCTGGGAGTTAACGCTGCTAAAGTCTGCCATTCAAAAGTTCCCGATTCAATGAAGAAGAACTGAGAACAAAATTCGAGCAGTATTTCTTTTTCTGATTAAAAATCAGAAGAATGTATAAAGAAAGGAAACATTTTAAGAGTTTAATGTTTCCAGCAAAATAAAAATAGTCTGGTCACACACTGTAATTTTTCTATACCCAATCATTTTTGTAGAACAATTTGTTTTAATTTCAAGACAAATTAAATTGAATCACAGTATTACATATCAAGCATAAGTGTTTATGACCAGTGCCAATTACTCATTTGTTAGACAATCTTTGCTCTGGGCCATCTCTTATATATGTTAACATTTCTGCTGGTCTGGTTTCTTTTTTTAAATGACGAGCCAGATTTTCAAATGTGCTGAGCGTCCAGAGCTGCCATGGACTTAAAATGGAATTGTGAGTGCACAGGTCCACTGAAAATAAGTCTTTGAAATCATACAGAGGCTCTCGTAGCCATTGTATTAGAAGCACTGGATGAGAAAGTTACAGGCAACAAATAAGTTTTCAAAGCCATCTTGCTTCAGAGCAAGTCATCTTTCAAAAAACATAAGACATTCTTCCTGAGATTTAGCAACATAGGAGTTACAGAAATGACTATAATAGTCACAGAGCTCAAACAACAATAGAACATGCAAGTTGACAGTTTCATACTCAGTGTACCTTAAACAAGTATATTTACTACTGGAGATAGCTCTAGATCTGATAAATTTGGATATAAGTTAAAAATATTGAGATGAATTACAAAATATTCTTTATATTCTGATTACCTATATACAGTTGTGTAAAATACAGTAACGTGTTCCTTAGGCCATCAAAACTTTTCAAGTCTGCACAGAGAGAAAAGACACACTAACTTATTCGGTTACAAAATTAATCAACCTTGGTTTTTAAACCTGTAACCTTGTTTACGAAAGGAGATCAAAGTCTGGAACAAGGATGAAAGAAGTGCACAGTAAGGAAATCCAAGAGAAAGGAATCCAAGAAGCACATAAACAACCTCCTACTGAGTTGCTATCCTCGTTAAGTTTATGTGTTCCCGTGTGCAACACTACAGAGCAACTCGGCAAATGGAAGGCCTCAAGAATCATGAGTTTTGCTGACAAAAAAAAGTCTAAAAATAGTAGTGTTTGTGGCTCAAAAAGCAATAAATTTCACGTAGGGTTTCCTTAATGATATGTTGTAACATTTTACGCTAATACTGATGTTAGTTACTGCATACATAGTTTGCATGTTAAATTGAAGAGAAAGCTTTGAAATCTCAACAGCTTATTTAAGATGCTTTGAAAAAATATATCATTTGTTTCCAGCAATGTTTTAAAAATGTCTAAAAATATAAATGAGTTTTAAAAGATGAAAATATCAAAGTTTACTTTGCATAGAAATCTACAGAGTTATACAAATTAAAGTGTAATTTCAATATTAATAATACAAGTATAAGCAATTGGTGCAAAATGGTTAAGTAGTCAAACACCCATGTAAGTGGGTTGCTAGCACTTGTAGAATTGTTTGTCAATACATGAGTTGTCAAATAAACTATACAATGCACAGCCAATATAACAACGCCAATTCCCAAATATCAGCATTTCTGTTTAGGCCAGCTCTACACTACAGACTTTTGTCAGAATAGCTATTTTGGTCAGGGTATGAAAATCAACACAGCTGTGCTATCATAATCCCCTAGCGTAGACACAGCTATATGGGCAAAAATGTGCTTTGACCCATATGGCTCACTCAAGGAGGGGCGGGCCAGGGCTTTATTATACCAATACAAAGCACAGCTTTGCTGGTATAAGCTGCATCCACACTAGGAGTGCTTTGTCGACATAGAATTCCGGCATTCCTAAACCTGTAAAGTGCCCTTGTGTAGACACATTAAATAATTACTTTCATCTTATGGGATATTTTTCAGGTGGGATGAACTTATACATTCAGCTGGTTGGTTCAAACCTGGCATCAGGTCAAATCAAGGCCCCAATTCTGCAAGTGGATGGACCAATGTGCCTGTGTGGACTCCCACTGACTTCAGAAAGGGTGCACCTGTGTGAATCTGATTGCAAAATCAGGGTCTAAATGAAGAACGCATGGCATTTTTTTTACTAGATATTCTAAATGGGCTGCTTGGGAAGAATTTCAACATTTCAGATTCACTGCTGTATAGTTAGCAGGTTCTCTAATTCAGGTATTCAAACGGTCCTAACCTTCACCCTCTCGTAAAAAAAGTCTACAATTTTTTTCAAACTTGGAGGAAATGCTTTCTCAGCATGTCAGTGTAGACTTAAGAAAATTATTCCCCACTTCCTACTATGTGTGTTAAAATGGATAAAAAACAGCTAAGGGGAGCAGGACAGGAGACTATTTACCAAAGAGAAAAAAAAACATTTATTAGGTCCGTAAAAAACAAACAAACATGATTTTAAAATGCGAACAAAAAAACCTAGTTTAAGTAACAGAAGTTACTACTATTGAACAGCGGGAAATCTTCACATTAGCAAACTGAGCTCATTTTTCTATTAGCAACATTTCTTGTATGGATATTAATAATTATCACCCTATAAAGTTCAGACATTAAGTTAAACGCAAATAACTCAGATCAAAAGGTTAAACAAGCATACGTAAATTTTGACACAGAGCAAGGACTACACTTAAGTGTATTTCACTTATCACATACTTGGATATTCATATATTTATTTTGCAAATTTGGTACCCTCTACAAGTATACGTGCAGAGCCAAGAATTATCCCAATTAATCATGTTAAAATGACCTAAAGAACTTCCCAACCCACTTTAAAAAAAAAAAAAAAAGCAGCCTTGGTAACCCCTTCCCCCAGCTGCAGAAAAGCCTGAATAGACAGGCCTTGTAACATGTTTTGGAGATCAAACAAACTTAGGTTCTATTGGAGTAAGGGTGAGGGCTCTCCCCTGACAGTGTCCTGCCTCCAGACTATAGACACACAAATGTCGGGATTAGCACTTCCATTGTCCCAATTTCTCTCTATTGTCAGGTTAAAGCACAAAGAACTTTTTGAAATACACAGGATGCAAACCATGAAGGGCTTTATTGATGAAAACAAACATCTTTGATTTAACCTAAAAAACTGAGCCAATGCAGTCTCTGGAGCATATAAACATGCTCCATGTGTGAACCACAACAAAACAAGCGGGCTGCCATATTCTGCATTGGCTCATATTTCTGAGCAGTCTTCAATGGTAATAGCCCTGCTAAAAAAGCAAACTCCAATAATCTGGCTACAATACTTTTATACATAATAATCACGATTGCAGTCTGACCTTATTAGATTGCACAGGCCACTAGTTTAATTAATTTGATATCGGTTAATTGCATAAGTCAAATGGCATTGAGGTCTACATGCTGCTCTTTATAATGCAATCTGCTTAGAATACTCAAGAGCTTTTGTTCATTTTTTGAAACAGCTGCTAGTACAGGAGTGTGGTCCAGGGCTGGGAACCAGGAACACAGCCAGGGCTGCAAGTGGCGCTGGGAGCTGAGGACCAAGGCCGGGGACAAGCTGGGACATAGTGAAACCGGGTAGTGCTCCCTCCCTGCCTCACGTGGGGACTGATCTCCTGGGCCCCACCGCAGCCCCCAAATGTTCTTTCACACACTTCTAATGGGCTGCACCACATAGTCAATGGCAAAATTCCCATTGATTTCATGCCTGGCACCATATTTTCTTTCCTTACTTATTGATATACACTCTAGTGGTGACAGTACTAGTCCCCTAAGCCAGATATTCTAATCACAAAGTATAAAAGGATTTAACTGAGCATAGCTGAAAGGTCTGTGATAAGAAAGAAACTGGATTTGTTATGTAAACCTGTTGATACTCCTGAAAACAATGTAATTATTTCACCATGCTCTTTTGAATAAGCCATTGGTTTTATTACACAGAAACATCATGTCACTTTCCCACTAATTTAGTTATTCCTTAAAAAAATATGGTAAATGTATACAATAAAATAGAAGTGAAAGCAAATCCAGCAGGCAAAAACACCTTATTTATATTAGATTACACCAAAAAAAAAAAAAAAGAAGAAGGTAGCTTTTATAGTTATTTAAACTAATATTTTCAGGTCAGTTTGATTAGCATGAAAATATGACCACATGCAGGGTGCTAGTATTTACATTTAAAATTTACAACAAATATTGGTACTTTAGTACTGTAACAGTTTCCTTTATGTTAAACCTTCTGGTATCTATTAATATCATATAGGGAACTAAAAGTACTACACAAAGTCACATCTTTTCCACCAATGAAGACCAAACAAATAAAAGAAACAAAAAATAGCCAATTTTCTTAACATTCATAAAAATTAATGCCCATAGGTCGTGATTTTCCAATTTGTACAGGCACCACAGAATCTCCATCAGGCCTTGATCCTGCAAACTCCTGCTTGTGAATAGCAGTGACTGCTACTGTGGGACTACAGACATGCATATTAACACGACCAGAGTCCACACTGGAAATCACTTAAGTAAAGGAAACTTTTAAAGACAGCTTGCCTGAATCTACGAACGGACCAGTCGCTCAGAAAAGGGTAATTCCATCAGTGTCCCGTGCATGCAACGTCTTTTAAACAGCTGCAAATGATTCAGCAAGGGCCCAGGAACATCTCGCTGCTCCCTGGGAAGTGCCCCTCTCCCCAAAGCAGAGCCCAACACCTTTCCCATAAAGCCGCACCAGCATCCCTCACACGTCTTGGATGCCTGGCTGCTTCCCCCGCAACACGCCCCACGCCACGCGTCTCCCGGCCAGGCAGGCGGGTCCTTTCGGGTTGTGTCGCAGGCCAGCAGCGCCCGGCCGCGGAAAGGGGAAGGCGCGGGGACGGCTCCCGCAAGGCGAGGACCAGGAGAACGATTCCCGCAGGGAGGATGCACAGGGCCCCTCATCCGGCCTCCCGCCGCCGGCAGCGCCCCGCACTCACCCAGCGCCCGGACGAGGAAGCCCGCGGGCGGCCGCAGCGCCCCGCCGAGCCAGGCGTCCCGCAGCCGCTGCAGAGGCGCGGCCGGGCCCTCCAGCAGCAGCACGCCGCCGCGCAGCCGGCCCCGCAGCCGGACGCGGGACAGGGCGCGCGCCAGCCCCGCGTTGGCCCGGCGGAAGGCCCGGAACAGCGCCGCG
>ML675609.1:24711980-25146457 GCA_007922155.1 Mesoclemmys tuberculata | reverse complement strand
GGCGGGGCGGGGCGGGGCCCGGTGCCCCCCGGAGCGCGGGTGTCCGCGCCTCGCCCCCGCCCGGCTGCGCCTCAGCGGCGGCCCGGGGCCGTCCCCTCCCGCCCGAGGCGGGGACGAGACGCGGCTCCGCCACCTCGGGTAAGGCTCTGCCGCGGCTGCACCTGCGGACCCAGCCTGCGGTTCGGGCTACCCTGGGCTGCAAAACCTGGCCTGAGGGATGAGTCCAAGGTTGGCTTGGGGATGCGCCTAGCTTTTGTGAAACAAGCACCTGGGAGGGTGAAACTTCCCACGCAGATGCCCCAAAGCAAATGTTTTGGAAAGTCTGAACAAAAACAGAGCCATTTTTGAAACTAGTACAGTATTCGCTCTGCACTTGGTCCAACTGGGCATCGACCTAGCCCTCAGTGAGGAGCAGGGCATGGGAAACTGGTGCAGTTGAGGGCTGAATCGAAACATTTTTTTCCATGTGTTGAGTCTAACCTGTAATGAACAGTGTTAAAGTGGGAAGTGGCAAAGAAATGGTGAAAAGCAACCACTCTGAGGGAGATTGCTATTCTGGGAGAGAGAGCTACTCCGTAGCAGTTTGATGTTCCCTTTATATGGGAAAGAAATGGGAGAAAAATGCAATTTTTCATCATAGGGCCAGGAGAAAAGAGTGCTTGTGACTAGGGCTTAAGCCCCATTTGCGATGGGACTGAGTGCTGTGCTGAATCAGGGCTTTAGTGTTGTAAGACCTGGTCGAAGTATGAATTAAACACATTGTTTCAGCCCTAACTATGAATTTTATGGCTGGTGGTGGTTGAGGGAAGCTCTTAAATTTGTTTGACCATTTGGCAATAAAATGTTTACACGGTATATCCTATTAGCAGTTCCTTATTGTACTGCTCATTTTAGAAAGTAGTGCTATGGTTTGTTTTGTGTTTAAAGTCTGAGTAAAGTGAAGTCTTGGGGTGTGGAGAAATGGTATATTAAGTTGTAGCTTCCATTAGATTAATCCTCTCTCCATAAAACTACCCTTATTGTGAACAGGATCCAAATTTACCCTGAAGTGGATCCACTTCCCTTTTCTTCAAGAAGAAAAGGATTAACAGACTCAATTTATGTTAAATAAATGCAAGGATACAATTACTGCACACAATACAAGCATTGCCATCTTTAGTTAACCCCACATATTCCAAGCCCTTGCAATCCCAAAGGTCAAACTACACATGATAAGGCAACTTCTGTTTTTGTCAATGGATCATAATTACGTAGGCCATACGTTCAATAGGTCGTGCAAGTGCCCTTTTGTGCTGTCCATCACCAAGTGTTCACTAAGAAGGAAGAAGAATAAAAGCAAACAGTATGCTGCTTACAGACATACAATTGAATAAAATGGAGAATCAGAGAATGTAGCTATAACAGATAGATTTACAACCACCCTATCCTAGCTCCTTTATCAGCATGAACATTTTTTGTCTAACAGTAATCTTTTTTCCTCCCTCTGTACAGAAAGTATGTTTGAAAAAACAGATACTAAAGGAAAACTGAGAGCTTCCAATCCAAGCATAAAAGTCTACTATGTTTATTTCAGGAAGGATATTAGTATGTGAAAATGTTATGGTTCAATATTGCTATAAAAACAAACACCTTTCCCTTTTTTCTGTATGAATTTTATACAACTGTCTTACCGGAATGTCTCTTTTGTAAGATGGGGTAATTGCCAAATATCAGACTGTGGTGTGGCTTGTATCAAATATAGATCTTTTTCAGATTAGATGAAATTGCTAAGGATAATTGCACCATCTTTTATATCTGGACACGTTCCCAAGATATTTAGGAATTTGTTGGTGGTAGAATACTAATTTCATTAAGAAAATACCCAATATGCTGAATTGTACGAACATAAGAGATACCAACAGATGAATCAAAAGGGAAGGTGTTACTCACTGGAAGCCTATTCGAATGTCAGTTGAAGTAAATGGGTCTCTTTCCAGTGATCTAATATAAATTGGATTAGGGGTCTTCCGTTGCTTTACAAAGTTCTCTCTCTTTTTGAGAGAAGCCTAGAGTCAGAACTAATGTAGTACCTTTTGTCTGGATTTGGACAGTTCAATCAGCTTCCGCAATTATAGTAAACATTTCAGTTACAAATCTCCTTCTGATGTACTAAAAGGAATATACAGTAGAATTGCCTATTAATATCCTCTCCCACTCTTACATGCACAATTGTCAGTTCATAGATAAATCAAGTCAGACAGATTGCAGTTTAGTTCATTTAGACTAGAATACGTGTCTTTTTGGTTTCCTATTGTGCAACCTTGGGTGTGATGTGGCAGCAATTTATGCTTTTTTATATGCAAATATGTCTAGCTCTCATTCAACCTCTCTCAAAGAAATCAAGAAACCAAGATCACAGTTCTCTAGTCCTTTCTGCCCGTAATGTGTGATGCACAGGAATTTACCCACATGACCTTCTGTTAACATGAGGGAAAGGAACAAGAAGAGCATATTAAACAAAAACCACCCACATAAACAAATCCTTCTACACACTAGCGATAAGGAAGTGTGTTATTTTATAAACTCTGTTGCTTTATTTGAGGAGTGAATATATACTATAATTACATTTTAGAAAACGTTTTTCAATTTGAAAAAATAATGGAAAACAGCTTGCCTAACCAAATAACGTAATGCTTCTTTTGTAAGCAAAACAAGAGCCTATACATAAAATGTCGCACTAGCCCTACTTGTTTCCCAGGATAAAATTACTAAGGGCGTGCTCATGAAAGGGTCTGAATCTAGTCCTGATAAAAGATACTCAGGTAAAAGTTTTTGAAGCTGAATTCTTCCATTTAGCTACATAACAGGTTGAGTGGCAGAGTGAGCTTCCCCACGAGACTGATCTGGACAGAGTACCTTTATGGTCAAGAGGGTAGTTCATTTTCCCCCCATTCAGTACTTAGCCTTTCTCCTGAGATCTTTACAATAGCTACCAACTGTACTAGGGACTTGTGGATAATATATTCCTATCCCCAAGGAATTTACTTTTAGACATTCTTAGATCTGATTCAATGAGTGAGGGAGACACAAGAAGAGAGGATAAAGCTTACAATAATAAGATCATGCAGTTACAAAGACTTAATAGTAAATGTTTATTAGAGCTGTACCCAAATATCACTACAAAACAGAAAGGAGACCGTCTTTGTGCTGAAGGGCTCACTGTCTAAAAAAGGCTTATATATGTCATGATGGTAGTTCTAAGTTTGTATTGGTTTTAAATATGAATAGTTTATAAGCTAATATTTTTAATAGAAGTAAGGGAGTTGACGGGATGGAGGGAGATAGAAAAGAAAAATGACAGGTTGGATACAGGAACAGGGAAGAAGAAAAGGATATAGGAAGGTGATAGGACAAATGCAGATGGCATGATAGAGAATGAAAAAAATCAAATGGTGGCATGAGAACAAGTGAGAGCAGCTGGAGAAGAGAGAAATGTGGGAGGTAGCAAGCATGCTCACATTGTCCTGGTGTGTCTGGTGGAGGTAGATACTGAATTGGAATAGGCAGCTTTTATAGGCCATCCAGAAGCTGAAATACTGTCATTGGTCTGTCGCAGGCAGGCCGGCCTACCATTCACAACTGCAGCACCGTGCGGGGGTGCTCTTCGTGTGGTATTTTGCTGCGTCGTGGAGCTGTTACAGGCTGCTCAGCGTATCTAAAGTGTGCTGGATTTTGGGGGTTTTTTTGCAGGGAGGGAGGGGAGAGAGAAACAATATTTTTCTGGATCATGGAACTGTCATAACCCTCTCAGCAGTATATAGAGTGTTTGGGGGAGTTCTTGGGGGGAGGTGGTTTGCCATGGAAAGAGGGGTGAGAAACTGGCCAGCCTATCTGCCAGAGCAGAGGGTGTCAGAAGAGCAGCCAAAAAATACAGAGACTAATGTTGCTGGAGACTACGCCCTATGAGATTGGGCCTGCTGTAGACTAGTCCTGGAAGAGTGCTGCTGCCTGTGGAGAGTGGGGGAGCAGCATTGCTGAAGTAAGCCCTAATGCCCATTTACCTTCCTTCTGCTTGTCTTGTTGTGAGGGGTCAGGTGTGCTGGTAGCTTTTGTAACACAGGACACCTGTCTGCTGGGAGCTGGACTGAGACCCACCCACATTCCGGTCCTCTCAACAGCCATAAAACAATTTTTGGTCACTCTCAAGCTGACCTGGCTTTTAACTGCTGACCTAGAGACAAAGGATCCAGACAAATCCAAATTCCCTGATCTAATCAGTCTCCCTGAACTTGGGTTATTTTAACTGTATGTGAGCAATTATGTTTTATGATAAAGAGAGGCACAAAATGCATGGTGGTAAGATGTCAATAGACTCTACACATTTAAAAGTATCACAATAATAGTACTGGCACATTTTTTCACAGCTGTTTCTGATAAACTGTTGTTAGAAGCATATGGACTAATCTTGCACTACTGTCAGATTCCACTTGAGAAACAATAAGAAAGGAGATTTTTCTATTATAAATACAGTATCTTCAAGAATACATACTTCTTTAAATTAACAGACACCTGTAGATTGATAACAGCACATTACTTTGTATCTGAACTTGTCCTTGGAAACAGGGACAAGCCTTGGGGACAAAGAGCTTAAAATGAAGGACATCAACTTTCTTGATGTACCTGTAGAAAATAAACCATTAAAAATACAAATAAAGTAATCTCCATTTTATCAAATAAACCCAAAGATGTCAGTGTTATTTGGGATTTAAGAAGCATGATTAAATTGGAATCAACATGTGTAAGAAGCAACCACTACATGAGAAAAAGAAAATAATTTAAAAAACTTAAGTCAGGACGTGAAAATGGGTAGGTTTTAAGAGAGAATTCTTTCCTTTAAAAACATAAAACTCAGCTGAAACAAAAGCAAAAAGCAAGAAAAGAGAGTCTGTCCTGGTTCATTCATTTCAATCTGGGCAGTGATTGGATTAAAGGAAGTATCTGGCACATATGCAATGAAAATGTAGAGAATTAGCTTTAATGATACAAGACAAAAGCATTTTAATTGCCAAAATCTTTTTTCTTTAAATGTTTTGGCATTCTCTTGCCTATAGCACAACAAAGCTTTTGCTATGATCTCACCAGTGCAGCTTTGTGATTCACATACTGGTACCAGTGCTGGAGTTCTTCCCCCCAACAGTAGTTCCTCTATGATATTAGGGTCTACAAGAAGTCAATCTTCATCTGAAAAGTTGCATTTTCTGTATGCTGTTCACTGTTTTGTTGTAATCATTAATCTAAATGATGACCTGTCAGCATTTACCACAAGCATCTCATGCTTCCAGGATGTCTGTCGAGGAACAACAGTTCATCACATACCATCTGGCTATGCAGCACTGATGTGAAGAAAATTTGTGTCTCCCCTGTGGCAGAACCTGGGCATGATTTTTGTAGTGCCATAGGGGAAAACAAATGTCTAGCAGCTACGGCACATAGCTTTCAACATTCTTTCATTCCCAGCACTACCATGGAGCTTCTAGTCCAGTGTCCTCATTGTGCTTGACATCAGTGGACTCTTTCAAAGATGCTCCAATTGGCTAAGAAGATCATGTAACTTCTATCCCGACAGCTTTAAGAGTACCTTTTAGGGAGTATCCACTGCCTCCCCTACAGACTAGTAAACTGTAAAAACACATTTATTGCAACCTTTTGCTCTGTAAGTTTAAGCAGTGCTTAATTTGTGCCAGGGCTCAACTTTGGCACCTCTAGGCTTGGTCTGTTACTGCCACACTAGGGCACCCCACCTTTACCCCAATCCATAGGGCTCAAGGCATAACCTGGTTAAGGCACCCCCACCGCTGACTGAAGCACTGCTCTGCCAAATGCTGCGTCGTCCCTGGCCTGTTGAGTGATGGCATAATGTAAGGTGAATGTGTGTACTGATGACTGTGTCGCAGATCTCCTGTGTACATGTGCCAGAAATGCTGCTGAGGCGGCCTGTGCCCTTGTAAAGGGCTCTGTCAGTGCTCAGGCTGGCACCTTTGCCAGGTCATAGCAAATACTAATGCAGGACGTAACCCACGATGAAATCCTCTGGGACGACACCAGAAGATCCTACATCCTGTCCACTATTGGAACAAAGAGTTGGTTTGATTTATGAAGTGGTTTTGTCCTTTCCATGTACAAAGCCAGTGCCTGCCTGACATCCAGGGAATGGAGACTTCATTCCTTGTTATCGGCAAGAGGCTTAGGGAAGAATACTGGGAGGAAGATGTCCTGGCTCATATGAGACTGGGGTACCACCTTAGGGAGGAAGGCCGGGTGGAGGCGCAACTGGACCTTGTCCTTATGGAACACCGTGTATGGAGGTTCAGAAGTCAGAGCCGCGAGCTCAGACACCCTTCTAGCTGAGGTTATCGTAACCAGGAACGCCACCTTCCATGAGAGGTAAAGGAGTGAGCATGTTGCTAAGGGCTCAAAGACTAAGGGCTGGAGAGCACCAGCTTAAGGTCCCATGCCGGTATTGGACGGCAAGCTTGGGGGATATAGCCTGTTCAGGCCCTTGAATTAGCAAAGACTGATCAACCTCAGAGATTGCCACTAGGTGCAGCTTTATGGAGACACTGCCAGACCTAGCTGCTTCAAGTGCAGGAGATAGTCCAAAATGAAGGATAACACTGCTTGTGTCGGAAAAGTGCCCTTCTGCATTGCTCAAATGGAAAACCTCTTCCACTTGGGCAAGAACATAGCCCTGGTGGACAGTTTTCTGCTGCCAAGCAGGATCTTTCTGACAGGCGCCGAGCATGCTGATTCCATGGGATTTAATCATGAAGCTTCCACACCGTGAGTTGGAGAGACTCAAAGAAGGCAGCAACAACTGCCATACACCAGGTTGACACATGCCTCTACCCACTCCCTTGACGCCTGTCCTCTAGATATGGGAACACTTGTACCTGTTGTCTCCTTAGGAAGGCAGTGACAACCGCCATACACTTGGTGAACACTCAAGGGGCCGCTGACAGGCCAAAGGCCAAACTGTCGAGTGTGGATTACTACAAATCTGAGGAACCTTCTGGGAGGTCAGGGGGAATAGAGCCTCGTGTGCCACAATATTTTGGGGGTATTCTGAATTGTTTTAATGCGAGGCAGTGCCACCCATGGTGCTAAAGTGTCCACCATAGAGTCCACTGACTCCACCACATCTTCTGCTTGGATTGCTAAGTTCTGGGCCATCTTCCCAATAAATTATGGTGAGCTCTGTTGTCCACTGTGGGAGACATGGTCAAAGTCCCTGCCATGACCTTAATCGGGGAAGAATGAGAAGGATGCCCTGGGTGGGACTGCGCCCTCCTGACGCTCAAGGTCACAGGTTTCACCCTGTGCCAGGTTGGCATGCTTGGTGCTGGGGTCAGGCCCAGTGTCAGACTCCCCACTGTACTTCATGCCAGCCTCAGCCCTGATCTCGATGTCTGCCTTGTGCTGGGTGGGATCAAGTGTTCCTCATGTGACTGGAGAGTCCATTTATCAGAGGTGACCGAGTGGGAACACCTAGAGTAAGACACCAGGGCCTGGTAGTATGTCCACCGGGTCCAAAAGGGCCATTGTGTATGCATGTACTACTACGTTGGCCAAGGTCCCATGAAGGTCCCCTTCTCCCTGTAGCAGTGCCATTCTGACCAGTGCCAGCTACGGTTGGAGGTGTATGACTCCACCACAGAGTCTGATAACACTGAGTGTGAGAACTGTGCTGGAGAGCGTTGCCAAGGGGAAGGCAACTGGAGCTGCATCATGGCAGACCTGCCTCTAGATGGCACTACACTACCGGAGGCCTTAATTCATGGACATTTTGTATTGTGGCAGGGGCCTGCTGTACCATCAAGGGTATCAGGCTCCTAGCCAACTCAAGAGTATTAGGTATAGAAGGGAGTTCCAACTCTCCCACATGACTCTCCCTTAGGGTTGAGTCTACTGACAACAGACTCGATGGGGCCCTCTGGGTCCAAAGTTGACAGTGTCACCTCCCATGGGGTAGACACCAGGCACCCCAATGCAAATCATGCACCATTAGTACTGTCTCCACTGTGGGCAAATACCCTCTGTCTGTCTTTTTACATCTCTTGTGAGGTGTGGGAGGGGTGCCGTGTTCTCTCAGTGCTGAGTTCAATTTTGGCACCATACAGTCTCTCAGACAGGCCAGCACACACTGCACCCAGGTACTGGGTGCCGGGTCCAAGTGGCCTGAGGCCAGTTGGGGATGGAGAACTGCTTTTATGAGGTGTTTAAATCTAACATTTTTCTCCTTCTTAGTCCTAGTATTTGCAGGGGATTCCATCCTACAGCCCTTAGTATGGTGGCATTCCTATAGGCACTTCAGGCAGGATTCATGGGGATCACCCTTTGACATAAGTTTATGGCAGGTCCCACACACAGTTGGATTCTTTGGGACCGAGGCATGTGCCAGTTCCCAAGTGGAAGGAAGAGAGAATGGAAAGAAACCCCCAAAGAGAACTTTATCTAAGTACTAACACTTCATTAAACTCTTATGACAGGAACTGCACTAGAAGTTTCTACTGGGGAAACGCTTGCCAAAGCAAGAGAGAGTAGAAGCTCCAATGACCATCCAGGGCTGTAAGAAGGAACTAAAGAGGTGGTGGGTCGATGCAGCCCCATATACAGCACCATAAAGGCGTGATACCAGGGGGTACACCTGTATCAAACCAATGGGTACCCACTTGGGAAAATACCTACTTGGAATCAACATGAGCAAACACTCGACGAATAAACTTGTTTTACTTGCATTATAAATCATTAGTGCTGTATAAGTTCAGTAAAGTGTGTGCTTCGAGGAAGTTAACAGGCTGGAGTGTGTTGCTGTCTCTGTAAAGGCAACCTCTTTGTGAGGATCCAGTGAGAGGGACTGGTCCTGGCAGCATGACAATTTGGGGGTGAATTCAGGTCTGGACGGGTACTGAGGTCAGCATGCAAAGAGCAACGAGGCTGGGCAAAGACAGGGTCAGGCTTGCAGGTTGCTGACCCCAAGACACCCAGGGCTAGAGAAGGCAGATGGGACCAAAGCCCTTTGTGGCTTAGGAGAACACCAAAATGTCACACTACTTACTTTAGAAGTTAAGCTGCTGAGGACAGGAACGGAGACCTTTGTTCTGGCAGCACCAGGCATGTTGGCAGTGCTATAAACCATCAATAAAATAAACTTGTATAACTATGCAACTTTTCTAATGAAGTAGTATCTATTTAATTCTTCAGCATAATGAGATTTTAATTTCTACAGAATCCTTTATGGGACAAAATACTACCTTTTAAGGTCTTCTGGCATAGTCTTACCGGCTCTGAAAATAATCACTTAAATAAGCAACAGGGGAAAAACTTTCACTGCTAATAAAATCTAAATTAATTCAAAGCATTTCAGCACTCTAAAGGCAATTAAATGGAAATGAAACCCTTTCCTTAACAAAAAGCCCACCTGTTAATAATAATGAAACTGCAGTAGCCTAATAAAGAGGAAAAACAAACTTTTATTGCATGCTTTGAAGTAAGTCCTAGGACACATGGTGCTTACAGATGTTGAATTAAGAACCCTTCTGTTCTTAAGCATGTTCTTCTGTTCTGGCATCGATACTGATGCCAAGAAGGAAATCTGAAGAATATCTTCAAGCTAAATGTTACCAATATTTAACAAGCTAAAGAGAACTATCAAGATGATGGCTGACTACATTACTTCCTCATTCTGACTTGATTCTAGGAGTTAGGTGTCTAAATTGGGCATCAGTTCCCCTTGTAAATAATATTACAGTCACCAGGTGGCATTATTGCTGATGGTATTACATGTTTTGTTTATCTGACTATAAATGCAAGCAGCACCATCCCCAACTTTGTTTTGTAGCTGAAATCTGCATCTGGATGAACTCACCTCACAAACTGAACCAAAGTAAGACTAAGATGACACTAGTAAGAAAAGGGAAATAATCTGAAGCTGTCCACTCTCACAGTGCAACGTAGCCTAGCAGATGGCTCACTGGAATAGGACTCAGGAGATCAGGGTTCTAGTCCTGTCTGTCACTGACCTGCTGCTTGACCGTAGGCAAGTCAGTTCACCCCCTCCTCCGGTTTCCCCATTTGTAAAATGGGGATAATGATACTGACCTCCTTTGTAAAGCCCTTTGAGATCTGCTGATTAAAAGCACGATATAAGAGCAAGGTATTAAAGTAACTTCTTATAATCAAAATGCATCTGCCCTCACATTGTTAGATTAGTCAGCAGCCTTGGAGTTTTTAGAATTTTCATTGCTGTTGCATACTCAGTCATGATGGCAAAAACCAACCAACCAACCAACCTTACTTACTTTCATCCATAACTGGTCAGAAGATTGCACTCATTTTTCAGGCACAGACCTGACCAGTGTAATCCCATGCATTTATGACCTCCAGGCTTGATTACTGCAACTCATCTAAGAATGAAGCCTCACTCTGAAAAATCTCCAGTGATATAAAAGGCAGCAGCGCATTAACAAACGTGACCATGGATATATCACTTCGCTGCTCTGCTCGCTCCACTTCCTTCCCATTGAATACAGGCTCCAGTTCTAGTTCTTTGTTTGGATATTGAAAGCCCTTCACAGGACTGGCCCTACCCAGCTGACAGACAATCTTTCCCACCATCACCTCCCACAAATAGCTGGATTCTTCTGGAACAACCTGTTGACTAATATGGAAGATTCACAAGTGCAGGAAACAGAACTTCCACAAGAACCAGACCTTGATCACCACACTCACTCCTAAAAACAATTATCAAGACCTCACCACTTGTGGAGATAAATGCAATTAAATGTATTCAATTTAGCTTTGTCACAATAAATTAATCACAAACACATACCACACCCATTCTCACAAACAAACCTATAAACTCATCAAGCTCACTATGATACAGGCTGCCAAGGCAGAGTGATCATTATTTCCAGTGCTGAGTATAAGGAAAGTGCTCAAACACAGCTGGGATGGAGCCAATATAAGTACCTAGATAGAAATGATAGTAATCTGAATTCTATTTCTCATCATTGCTGCTTGCTGTGTGCTTCACAAACTGTATGTACAGCATGATGAAATGCTATGTGAACACCTGTAGTATGAGACAGCCATAGTTGTTTATTCACAATAATAGCCTGCATTGAGGAGCAAAAACTGAATGGCAGCAAATATTAAGGAAGCCTATCAGATAAAGCTCAGTGTTTTGCTGTACTGTTTTTGGGGAGCAAGATGAAGAGAACTGAACTATTATTAATTGGCAAGGTTATCACAGTGCAGGAGAGTGCTGAATTACATGTACAGCTATTTGGGAGGAATAAGCCCCATGCATTTTCTTCACATCCTTAACTAGATAAGATTATAGGTTATTCCTATGATCCATCTGGTAAAGATAGCAAAGGCTTAACAATCTAGCAAGAAAAAAGAAACCAAATAGGATCTGGAATGCAGAAAAACCACAGACTTCAAAACACAATCTAGAAATCTAACAGCAAAATAGTCAAAGTTTGGCAAAATACAAAGGATGACTATAGATAATGTTCCATGTATTCTGTGGGAAACTGGACCCAAATTCTGCATTAAGACACTCTGGTTTCCACAGTAGGCAAATTAAAAATGCAAGATGTTGTTAAATAAGGAAATGAATGCTACAATAAGCTCAGTATGTTTTGATATTAAAATTATTTTGTCATGTTTTCAGTGTGAGATTTTTCTATAGATAACTATATAACTGCACTGTAGAAGTTTGCTGGGGGAAGCTGGAAATTTTGGCAACTGGAAAGGGGGGGATTTTATTATGGTAGCACTTTGTATATGTCTACACTGCGCTGTAAACCCAGCCTCAGGCTTGAGCCCAGATTTGCCTACCATCCATACACAAATCCATTTGACTCAAGTCAGCAAGCACTCAGAACCAAGTCCTAGGAGCCACTTAAGGGGGTGGGTCTGAGTCCTGCTGAAACTCAGGTCCAAACCCTGTCATTTTACAGGTGGACACAGCTCAAGCCCCAGACGTGAGTCAGAAGGTCCACATAGTGCAGCATGGATGCATTAGCACAGTTGAGAGACCCACATTCAGAAATTGTAAAAAGGTTTACAATGGAGCACAGACATTCAAACATGAGCTTGGAAACATCCACACGTCTGGGTCCACAGTACAGTGCTGACATACCTTCAGAGGCCTCAGTCAAGACCCTTTTTTCCCCTTAGGTGCTGAATAAATGTCCCTGACCTGAAGCATTTACAATCTAAAAAGAGAAAAGAGGAGGAACAGAACAGAACCAAAGTTTTCAGAATGGCAGGTATGTCATGTTAGTTCCATTATATTTTTGCTCCCAAAGCCAAAAAGTGGAGGAGGCGGTGGCAACAATAAAAATATGCACAATATTTATATATTACATGAATGTTTCTGATAAAGCAGCAATGAAACAGTTATTGATATTTAAATAGTCATCAATCCATCTGCAGACTCAGCTTTGCATTTATTTAGTCAAATTGGTTTTTTTAAGATTATCTTCTCAAACAAGCTTATTTCTAAAGCACAATTCCACATCAGAGAGTGAACTTTGCAGCCTGGAATCACAAAATACACAGGACCCTACCCATAAATAGCATGCTTACAGTCCCACAGGCTGAGCTGAAGGGTGATGGGGAAGGGGTGACTGTCACCCACCTGGAATAGCCTGTTGTGTTGCTGCACAGGTATTGAGACAGTATATCAGTGGAGTCAAGGACGATGTTGTTTAAAGTCACCATTATGACTTCAAACATGCAAGTCCCCATCCATGTGCTGTCTTCACTTGGCTTTTGTCCCCTCTCCCAGTACAACTCAGCTTTTTTTGTGTACCTCTGTACCTCCAAAATATGTAGGCCCAAAGCAGTTCACAAGTTTTTTTTGTGTGCATGCATGCAACTGTGGCCTTACAGCTGAAAATTATACTTTTACAATTTCCTTATTGCAATGAATGTCAGTGCATGTAAGTTGAGATTTATTCTAATGCATTTTGCTTCCATTCCAGTAATAAAATAGTGAACATTCATAATTCTTTCATCATACATGGGCATCCATTAGCCTGTTCACGATGACACCTCAAAAGTTAGATTTGCTCATTCAAATTCATAATAGGGGCAAATTAGACATATGTCCTTTGTGTGGTTCAGTCTCCCTCTGCTGGACTAGCAGAGTATCACACAGACCCAGATTTATCCTGCTTCCATAAAACAGAAGAGCAGCTTTAGATTCACTGCTTTCCATAGGAGAGCTTTGGAATGTGAAAATTTCTCCTACAAACTACTCAGAATTTCAAATGAATGGGATTTTCAGTAATCGGAATCAGTTGAGAAACTATTTCAGGCAGCCTGAAGATCTCATATACTGACTACATTCTTTAAAACTCCTTTAGTGTGTTTCAAAATAAGGCCTAGCTCAGACCACCATTTTAGCAGCCTGTCTGCCTCAACAGACTATACCCTCCTTGATGAAGAAAGGACATGAGCTGAGATACTTAAAGCAGACTCTAGGATGAAGGTATAGCAACCTACATAGAATGTAGAGTAGCACAGATTGCAGAAGGGAAGACTCTAGAAGGGGCACTATTAAATCAGTCTATATGCTCATTGCTAGAATGATAGCTGCAGTTGCAGCATCTCTGTAAATAGCTCTAATAAAGAGCCTGTTTAGTTTTAGAAATATGGGATCCTCTCCTGGTATTACCCAGCATACAAAAACAGAAACACCTTTCATTATAACGAATGGAAGATAGTGTGTCCAAATCCTCATTGTTGGGATCTTATCCATCTTCCTAATGATTGAGGATTGCTCCCTGCAATACATTTACACTGTGTCCAGTCTAATTGAGCAAACTCAGTAACGGAGTATTCACTACTTTCCTCACAAAGATTATTCTGGTGAAAGGTTAGGGAAGAAAGCTTTTTTCTGCTGTTCATCCTGAGTTTTCCTCCCCCAGACTCAAGTTTTGGCGAGCCTCTCTGTACACAGTAATATTATTCCGTAAAACAATCCGTCTTTCATTCTTCTTGCCTTTCAGTTTCCTTCCTTGTAAAGAAGTACCCAGAACTGTTCACACTATTATAGATATCATAACATCAAAACATAGGGACGGCTAAACCACCCTTGCCAGTGACACACTGCTTCTGTTTAAACAGTGGACCATCGTGTGGTGGCTTCCTCACAGGACTGAGATAAGGCTGAATTATTTTGTTTGTGAATGCTTTCAGATCTACACATGGTAAGCACCTAGCAGTCCAAGGTAAATTATTCTCACTGATGTTTCACTCCTACCCATGGACACTGGTGTAGTTTTTAATAGTAGTTTTTGATTGATTTTAAGTTAACTAGCTTTCCTGATGTGTTTATGAAGGCTTCATTTTCTTCCCCAGTTATGGATTTCATCTCTTCTTGGATCTATAGCAGTTGTTACTAAACATTCATTCTGAAAGAAGTTAGAACAGGTTTCACACAAACTGAATTTTCCTCTCCATTATGGAAGCCGTGTGCATAATCCTTAGTTTTAAAATTCAATAGGGACACATACTGTGTATTGTGTAAGCTGTACAAAGGTAAAAGCATGAAGCTTTATTTTTAGCAACAGAAGAATTTTAGCCAGTGAAGCTTTTATCAAAGTCTACTATAACTTCATTAGTTTGCTCATAAGAATGGTTTTATTGTCTGTTAAATAAAACCTGACACTTATTGAAAAAGGCAAGAAATATTTACTTATTTCCTAATTCACTTTGTGTGTGTTTAATGTAAATTAATTAGTGTCTGTCTTGGTTTATAGTTCTTCACTTCTTAAAAAAGATTAAAAGTATTAAGCTGTTGCATATACTATTTAATCTTTGTTGAAATAAAACAGGGGGTGAGTTTTTGCTATTTTAATGGTTAAGAATGTTGCACTAGTTTTGCTTCAAATAACCAAAAACAGACGAGTGATAAAAGCACCAACTTATGTTGTTGTTTTTTTTAAAAAACAAAAAAATTTCAGGCATTTTAATGCATTTTTCAAGAGAGCCACATGAATTCTATGTAGGTTATTTATACATATTATGGCACTTTGATTCTTTTAACAGGTATTTATTTACCCAGGGTATATAGGTATAAAATCAGTTGGCTAAAATTCTCCATTCTAGCAATAAACAATTAGTCTATCCCCAGACCTTTTTTTTAAAAAAGGTAACTTTTTCTGAAAAGATGCACCAAAGCATGATTTCTCATACTTCACATTATTTGAATATGTTGCCATTGACAAAGATGCCAAGTCAACTTTTAATTTAGATCCCTGGTAATTTATTAACACACACACACGAAGGTAATACCTCAACCACTATCATCAAAACAAGAACTGCCCTGCCCCTTACAATTTAAGCTAATATATCAATATTTAGTTATCCATTCTTCTAGAGGGCTGTTTCGATTTTAGAAAGAATTACACAAAGTATGAAAGAAGTCAAATTCAATTAAAGGAGACAATTTAAGATGGTAGCATTTTCTCCATGTAAAGGCATTATATGCCATCCACTGGCCTGGTATCCAAATCATACATTTTAATACACTGCATTTGTTATTTAAAAAGTAGCATATATATTAATCCGGAGATAAAAACAGTTAAAGGAACACAAATGATGTACATTAAAACAGGCCCATATATTTTCATATAAATCCCACAGCCCCTACCAACACTGTAGAGGGTTTCTATTGCTTTCTTAATTCATCTGAACTACTATATATTGTGAGGCTTTAATAGGAGCAGCCTTGGGGGACAAAATTACAATTGGAATTGAAAAGAAAGTTATGACAAGTAAAAAAATTCAAGCATTTTTTAAAAAAAATCTTTACTTGCAAAATTAAGCCGCATGCTATTTTATGATTTATATTTGAATTTAAAAGACTAATTAGACTGAAATAAAAATAAAATCCTAAAAATGGCAATTCTATAAATAAGGAAAATTTTGAATTCACTAGACTTCAATGAAAAAACATTTGGTAATTAAATACTTGCTACTGTCCATTAAGTTGATGAACTTTATTAGGGTTAAAACTATAACAAAGTTCATCCTAAAACATCTTGCAATGCAAAATTATTTTCACTCAAGGAGTGTCTAAATAAATTGAATGCTATGAATTACAAGCAATCTTCAGAAGCAGACTCACATTCATAAAACTTTATACATCTTTTTAGAACTAAGATATTTATACTACTAAAAATCAAACATGCATCACTTCCATACACTCCGATATCATGATTTATATTACATTATGTAACACCATTCTTCTAAACAGCAGCAGTTTTATCATACATTTGCTCCATTTTCTTTGGATTTTTGGTCTTTATCTTCATTCTTTACAATATCCTACAAAAAGGGGAGAAAAAGCAGTAGTGTAAGCTCTGCTAGCAGTATCCCTAAGCTAACTGGGAAACCAATTTAAAGGCTTTGTAAATGTAAAATGAAAACAAGATGCACTTTTTTTAAAACATACACCTGACAGTTTAACAAGTTAAGTAAAGTATTATTTCTATGCTGCAACACAATTCCTTCCTGAAAAATTAAAGGGACCATAGATTAGAAACAAACTTAGATCTTGTAAAAATAAACATTTTCGAAAATCAAAGACAAAGAAATATTTAAATGACTTCTTGTATAGTCCCACTGACATTTAAAAAAAACCCAAAACACATGCAGTGCAAATATTTGCAAACCAAACCCTGTTACATCATGACAGTACATGAGAATCTGAAACAGACTAAACTGGCTTGTTTATTTTCATTGTTCAAAGTAAGTAAAATGCAAACTAAACAAGCATGAACAATAAAAAGCAAACTGGATTCTTGAAATTCAGTTTTAATGATCTAAGATGGTGTTTTTAACACGTTAATTACATTTTAAAAAATCAAATTTAACTGACTGCATCCAGTAAGTTACTGATCTTCCTCCTCTCATGTGTAAATAGGAGATTCATAGGTCAGCATCACATCTAAATCAATAGCTTCCGCAAGCCATGCCACAGAGAGACATTTACCATAGTAAAAATTATGGAGAAACTACCATCTCTTCACGGATAAAGCTAAAGCTAGCTTTCCTTTGTAAGTGTGACTTTGTATACTGTCCTCATCTTCAAAACTACAATTCTCCTGAAATTTCACGTATGATTTTATGACAGTAGAATTTTTCTGATAGTCAAACCAATCTGGCATGTTTCTTAATCTTTATTTTTTCTGGACCCTTGCAAGATGCCATATGGTGCCATCAAATCAACATACAGCTGAAAGCAAGGAACTAAAGATATTAAATTCCTTGAGGTTAGTTCTAATATCTTCCTTATTAATTAATATTAATATTCCTAATTAAGGAATATTAAGTTCCTTGAAGTTAGTTCTAATATCTCTGCCACTAAATGTCAGTAATAACCTATGTTTATTCAAGTATTATTTAGTTAGGCCTTATAACCACCCAGTGAAATAGGTAAATATCATCACCTGAAATATAAATATAGTGAAACTGATGCTTACAGATGTAAGCTACTTGCCAAGGCCACAAAAGTAATTATTGTCACAAACAGGATTAGACTTACGTCTCCCGACACTTAGAATCTTATGCCTTATTCACCATGCCAGAATGTCTCCCATGCAAGTCTCTGTGTCTGTTTCTCTTGTAAAGTGGACATACTCTACCTACCTACGTCACAGGGATTCCCATAATATGATCCTATTGCTCGACACAGGGGATGGATGGGAAAGATTTCAACCAGTAGGTAATGGAGTTATGGTGGTTTTAGACACCTGAATTGTTAATTTTCATAGTTATGGTTACACCTAAAAAAAAGTTTCCTGGCTTGCAGATTTTTTTTTTTTAAATAAACACTACACTATTAATATTTTTCGCTTTAAATGGCCAATATATATTTAGATCCTGAGCTACCAATTATAGGTATGTGTGTCTGGGAATATATTCTGAAAAGTTATTTTAAAATACTGAGTTTATAATTATAAACAATAACCAAAGAGGAAGTTACACGGTTCTAACCATTTTAAGAACACTCTGTATTTCATCCATAACTGTGGCTAAATTTTTGATTGTCTTATTCAGCTGGCCTTCAAATTGCAAATTGGAATCTTCTGAGGTCTTCAAATTCTCTTGTAGTTGGCTAACATCCTTTTTTACTTCTTTAAGCTCTGCAGACAGGCTTTTGTTAGAATTTTCCAAGTGTAATATGGTCTTTTCATCTTCATCTGAAAAAAACAATCTGAAGTTATTATACCTTATACTTTGCCTCTTACTATTCCTTTCTGCATCCTAGAAAAAACATTAATACAATGTTTTAAAGATACTATTAAGCACCGTTAACATTAGCACCAATAAAATGTGATAATTAATATTAAAGCTCCCTTGCAGTTTGGGTAGTAAAATAATCTCTATGGCCTAGTATACGCTGCCACCGGTGGTCAATATGCAAGCTATGTAACGTAGCCTGCATATCTCCCTTTGATGTACTTATGTTGATGTATCGCAGTGTCTTCATGGTGCTGCATCAATGAAGACACCCTCCTATCGATGCAGCCTTCGTCCTTTTGGGCAGGTGGATTATCATCGTTGGCCAGTGACGTCATCTGGGATCAATTGAGTGGGTCTACACGACCTGCTCAACCCACTGCACTGATAGCACAGAGCCCGCAGCGAAGACATACCTTATGTCATTCTGCTCCACATGGGGCTATAAATAATTCACTCTCCAGAAAAAAAATGTTCACATAAAGTGACTAATTTTTTTATGCAATTCAATATTGAACTCTGACCT
This sequence comes from Mesoclemmys tuberculata, assembly GCA_007922155.1. NCBI lineage: Eukaryota > Metazoa > Chordata > Testudines > Chelidae > Mesoclemmys > Mesoclemmys tuberculata. The sequence goes on along the minus strand of ML675609.1, from coordinate 25,127,628 downwards.
TGTTTGTTGTTTTGTGCAATATGGATTTGCACTTAATTTGATCAGAAAAGGCAAACACCAAGAAGGAGCAACGTGGCTAACAATGGGACTTGAACCTATTTTAAGGTGTCAGGGATGCAAGTTCAAAGTGTATGAGACACAGAAGAGGAAACAGAATAATTTAATAATGCATTATTGTTTTTTAACATTGTATCATAACACTCAAACATTATATAATTTGGTTTATCTACTATATATATATAGACATATATATATATAGTATTTTATAATAAATATTTCAAAACAAGTCACAATACATCTTCAAAGTACATTCTCAAACCTGTTTTCTCTTCCAACAACTGAAGTTTTTGTTCTATTTCAGCCCGCACTCTTTCACTCTTCTCTAGTTTCTGCAAGAGGCTCCCTACATCCACCATTGCTCCATTGTATACAATTAAGCCAACGTTTTCTTCTGTACTCTTGGATTCCTGTTTTATAGTGGGGGATGGTAGTAGCAATCTGTTTCCTAAATTAAATTAAGTAATGTTACAAAATAAGTAAAACCCTCAAAACGTTAGTTTTCAACTGATCGAAACACTTAGGGCTAGTCTACACTAGAAGTGCTACAGTGGTGCAGCTGCACCAAATCAGCTGCACCGCTGTAGTGCATTTCATGAAGACACTCTATACTGTCAGGAGAGCTCTCTCCCATTGGCTTAATTACTCCACCTCCACAAGAGGTGAAAGCTATGTCCTGCCGACACAGTGCCAGTGTCGACAGCATTTAGGTCACTGTAGCTTGTGTCGCTCTGAAGTGTGGCATTTTGACACCCCTGAGCAACCTAAGTTTTGTTGTAAGCAGTAATGTAGATTTGTCTTTAGTACTACCAACCTAGGGCCTTCTGACGTGTTCAAAGCCTTCTAAAAAGGCCCAAATCTTAAATATTGAAGAACCAAGGTGACTGTGTGCTCTCTGCATATGTAGGCAGGGGATAAAAAGCAGGTAGAGTCAAGTAGGGGACCTGAAAAGAGTAAACGTTGCTTGCATGGCATTCTTCCCACCCTCCCATTTTACTGAAGGAGGTCTGTGTGAATTGGACTCCATGCTAAGGGAGAGAGGTAGAAAAGCTGCTCTTTTGCAGTATCATTCTTCACAAACGCACCCCCCCCCAAGTAAGTAATGGTGATAATCATCAAGCTCACCCGCTTTCTTGTTCCAATATACAGGATTTACAAAGTAAACATAGCAGGAGCATGTGCGACAAGAAGCCCTGTGTTCTGCAAACTGCCCAAAAGTTATGCGGACCTCACAAGATCTGCTAGTTTGAAGGGCTGAACTTGTAATTTTTGCAAGGGAATACATATTTACCCACTCCTATCTCTGTAATACAGCAGGGATTTTATGGTAAAGTTTTACAACCAGACAAATAAGTATTAACTACCTAACATATCTTCCTGCAGGGCTTCAGACTCTTCCTGATTTTCTTCATCTTTTGAGGTATCAGTTAATCTTCTGTAAAAGCAAGATTCTCGAAGTACTACCTTATTAAGTAGTTTCTTAACCTAAAATATAGCAAAGGAGATCAATAATGTTACCTTGTTGAATAATTCTATAATAGCTTCATATGTCTAGAATAGTATTTTAAAAACAAATTTGATTTTAAAAAGTTAAATATAAGTGATTGCATTAAAATGTAAAAAGCTAATTGACTGCAACTTTAAACAAGTCAAGGGGAAATTAATATTTATAGCAATGTTATCTTGCCCACATTGTACATATGTAGTTTTAAAAAAAAGCATTACTTTGGCTCTACCTGTATATTCTGTACAGAATACCATACAAAAACCCCCACTACATTAAAAGATCATGAAGGTTGCAAAATGATGCATTCAAAAGGCAGGAAGCAACAAACTTACAGTTGCATGTGCACTCTGCCTTCTTGTGCATATACATTATGAAACAACTTCTAAATATATGACTCTATCCTTTTTTCTGTAGCATTCCTGCTTAGTTGTATAATATATTTCTATATAATTATGAAACAGAACCTGAGCACGTGAAAGATGTAATCCAAGTGTATACAGTATCTCCTCCATGTCCTTTTCAAGAAGATATCCACAATGACTTTGATCAAAATAAACGAAAGCCATCAGAAGATCCCTGTTAACTGTAATCATCTGTGTCTTATCTTTCTCCTACAGAGAATACATTGTATATTAATTAGAAAGTTACAACGTCAGTATTTCCCATTCTTTATAAACCATGAATCGTGTGGTTGGGTTAACCAAGTGATTTACCTCTACCAATGTTACCATTTACTTTGAGTCAAAAGTGACTACTATTACCAGTATTTTACACATTAGGCTCATAAGTAAAATATAGCTTTATTTAGTGTGACATCTCTCATACAAGCTATATCCCAAAAATCTTAACAGAATTGAAGCACAGAAGACAGTATTTAGGACATGTAAACAGGAAAATATTCTGTTTCCTTTTGCTCAGGCTAGTATTGCTCCATCAAATGACAAACACTCCCTCAACAATGGTACACATAATGTGCTCATAGACAATATCCCCTCAAAAACAGTCCCAAATCTTTTAATTGACAATTATTTTCAAAACAGAATTCCTATAACTATGATGAACAAAGAGCAGAATCACACAAGATCCTGAGACTGGTCTGCAGTTCTGTATGCATGCTTACCATTGTTCTTACACCTCCTTATCTTAAGAGGGGAAAGAGGGGTATGATTAAAAATCTGTTCTATTTTCTGATTTTTGATAACTAAATCTACACTGGTTTTATTATGTCTAATTTTCATTGTTCTGAACCTGAAGTGTGAAGAGCCATGGTTATTTCTGAGGAAAAGGCTCTTTTTGTCTATGAGACTTCCAAAAGAATTCCAGACATTATAATGGAGAAGTTATCATTGATAGCCTAATGTTTTGTTGCATTAAAACATTCATTTACTGAAACATGAACATGGAAAGCCTCTATAAAGGAACCAATTTGGGATTAAATCACAGAAACCTCAAAGGTCCACAAGGAAATTTAAATGGCATGAATGCATAGGTTGAGCTAGGCCACACTTCTTCCAACCCTCTTTAATAAACTGAGGCAGTTTCACTGGATTTCAGCCTGCCTCAAATTGGCACCTAACCAGCTGTCTCTTTTGTGCATGGGCAGGATTTATCCAAAGTTTTTCAGGCTAATGGGTATCCCACCCAAGAAAGTTTATTAAAAGATAAAATTTAAATGCCTTTTGTGAGAATTTAGAAGAAAACATTTAAAAATTAGTCATCAGATGTACTCCCCTATAACTTATTAAGATGTAAAGTTTCAGGCTAAAAGGAAAGTTTTTGAGGGAAATGAATAAGTGAATACAGGTTTTATAATGAAAGTGAAGGAGCAACCTTAAACTGGTACTACTTTAAAATTAAGGCCACGTATAGTTATAAACTATGCATTAAGTACTTTATCTTTAGATGATCTCTCTTTGCAATGTCTGTTTCCCTCTCTTCTATCATCTCGCTTGTTCATTTCCTCATCATCCCGGTCTAAAAAAACAAAAATAGCATTCAGCATCTTCATAGTGAATTAGAATCTAGAACCTTTATTTCAAATGCTTGTATATGATTTTTAAAGAAAATATAGTTTGCACAAAAATTTCCAGATTATGACATTCTCTTCCTAAATAAGAAACTGAGAAGTAAAATGTTGTTTAACAAGATTGTATTTAAAATACAATTTTCATTCTCTCCCTCCTTCTCCCCCCAGCTTATTTTACACAATGCACTCAAATTTGTCAATTTTACCTCAATATATTTTTCAATTTTTCATATGTAGGCTTCTTTTTCACATGGAAAGCTAGACGATGTTGGATAAGCTAACTTCAATATAGTTTAAGCACCACCAAGTGAGTAAGAACCAGAGAGATAGAAAGTCATGCAACTTCCTCTACTAAGACTGAATTGTCACTATATGAGGCAGAATCCTTATTTGTTTAGTTATTGTTTCTCCTATTAGAAAATAACATTATTTACTCTCGAGTATTTTACATAATGGAAAAACATCCCACCCACATAATCAAAATCGTGTCTAAAAAGACTCCAAGATTCAAAAGTTATATCACAATAACTCTCACAAATGAGAGGAAAGGGGGAGAAGAGAAGATACTTTACTTCTTGGATGTGACATTTAGGCTTTCAAAAATGACAATAGTACATAACTTGTATCACCACATAAGTTATTAAAAGCTTTTTAATAGGGATGTCAATTGCAGTTAACGCATGCAATTAACTCAAAACAATGCTTTTCTTTTTTTGGGGGGGGGAGAGGGAGAGAAGGGGAACTAGCATTAATTGCACACTAGTGCACTGTACTGAGGGTGCCTCTGCGTGCTTCGGGTCACCCTGTTACTCCCATCACCTCCCCTTCCACTGTAGGGAGCCGCCCCTGGTCAGCTGCTCTGGGCCAGGAGCCTCCTGTCTGCAGTGCTGAGCAGGGAGAAGGGCTGATCTCGAGGTGCCCCATCCTCCCCTCCCACATTCCCCCCGTCTCCACTGAGCAGAGGTGGGAAGAGAAGGAGCCTCTCTGCACTGTCGTCTCTGGGTCAGGAGTGAGAACTGGTGGCTGCTGTTACTCTCTGAACAAGTGTTCAGGCTGGTGAGTGCTCTGCTTAAAGTGTGTGTGCTTACGTCCTCGCCGCCCAGCACACACACTTCCCCCAGAAAATATTTAAATAAATGGTATTCAATTATTGTTTAAAAGTATGATTAAAACTGTATAGAGCACTGTAGAGCTGCCTTGGGCCCAGTTCTTGAGGCCCTGGGATCACTTCCCCCTCCAAGCTTTAATTTATTAATTGTTTTTAAAAGGGGGTTTTCGCTTTCATTGTGAAGAAAACTTTGAAAATCTGACCCAAGTGTAAACCTGCTGCAATGGTGTTTGCGCAAATCTGCTAACAGCCTGACACCAGCTCTGTGAAATGTAAACTGTTAACTGCCCCACGAGTGTTCACACCAAGACCCACTGGTCTGAGGAGCTCTGACACCTTTTCAACTAAGGAGTGTGTATCTGTAGAGCCCTGCGTGGATACAAAATTTGTATCCATGTCCAATCCGCGATCCGCAAAAGTGGTCTGAGGATATAAAACAGGTATCCACAGATTTGCGTTGCTCTATGTATGAGGCAAGAGTACAGTATGTCCAGCCCACTTATCCTCTCCTGCATCTATGGGCAGGGGAACAGAGAGCCACTACTGCTGCTCCTGGAAAGTGGAGGATGTCCCATTCCACTGTCTCTACCTCTTTGGGAGAAGATGGACCCAGAAACCATCAGTCCAAATGGGGGTGATATTAGGCAGAACCATGACCCCAACGCTAACCCTTATTTTAGAGTGTGCCAGGGCCCCTGGGATTGTGATAATTTGGCCCAAGTATAAAAAATACAGGCCAACATTTTCAAATTGGGGTGCATAAAATTAGTCACTTAACAACAGGGCTTCAATCCTGATTTTGACCTCTCAGAATTATAATACAAAATAATAGTAATATTATAGTGTTTAATTATACTAATACTTCTAATTTTATCTTTTTGAATTCCAAGGCTCTGAAGTTTGAAAGCATATCGAGAGAGTACAAAAAAGCTGAGAAAATTAAAAACTTTTATACAACATACCATCATCCTCATCTTCGGCATCTTCTGCTTCCATTGGATCATATTCTTCCTGATTATTGTCATCTTCAGTTTCTTCTTCATCTTTAGTTTCATCTTTCCTTTTATCTTCCCTCTGTAATGAAAATGCCTAAAAATTAAGCAATCCCAAACTGGGCAACAGCAAAAGGAAAAAAATTTCACCAGCAATACTTTAAAACCTTAATAAATTATGTATATTCATCCAAATTATTATGTCCAGTGAATTAAAGTCATTTTTACAATAAAATAGCTGAATGCTGTTTTAAGCATTTTAAGACACTTGCGAGAAAATGTATAATTGTAGAGTTCTTAAAGATTAAAAACTGTGTATATGAGTGAGCTTGATTCAAACAAATCATGTATTTTTACATAAACTAATTGCAGACCTTCCTCTCTTCTTTATCTTCCTTTTTATCTTTATCATCTCCAGATTTTCTCCTTTTAGGTTTTGGATCATCATTTTCATCATCTTTTTCTTCTTTTTTATCTTTTCTCTCCTCTTTTTTGCTCTTTTTGTCTTTTTTGTCCTCTCTCTCTGGAAGGGATATCAGTGCTTTGTAGATTCTGACACCAAAATCCCTTTGAAGCATTTCATTGAATAGTTCTGCAAACAACGAAACCTGCATCCAAAAAACACAAGAAAGAGCTGGTGAAGAGAAGTATGACATTGTTTTTAAAATATAGTTATATTTGCATTTAAATAACCATAAGGCTGCTACCCTATTAAAAATTCCTATCACATTAGCTGAAAACTTGACATCAGAGTAGTACACTATATAGCTAAATCTAAATAAAATCCCAGTTTGTTTGAATATGGCCATCTGAAAAAGGAAAGTTATAAAATAAATGTTTTGTCATTTTATATTGTAGCTCTCAAGTCCAAGGTTAAATTTTGTTTTGCTATATAAATTAAAACAAATATTTCTATGAAGTGCTCGGAGCAGATATCATGACTTGCTATTGCAACTAATACTTAGTTTAAGCTACACAAGCTCCTAAAATTAAGAACGATGCAGAGCATAAGAACTTGGAGACTGGGGCGGGGTTGAGGGGAAATGAAAAAAACTGGACATAATTAAAAACAAGTTAATTGCAGAAAGTAAACTACTTCCACACAAAAATGAAGGACACAATACTGCCCAATTGCACCACAGAAGAAAACAGTACTAGCATTTAGAACAAGTGAATAAAACTACTTTTAAAATACAGATTTACAAAGCACAACACACACACTCACTCTCCCTCTCCCCCCCCCCTCACCCCAGTTAAAAAACCATGAATTAGTTAGCCCCCATTACACTTCTGGTGTTTAGGGCAGCAATGAAGCTCCTCCACTTGTCTGTTTGTCAAGTATTTTAATGGTTCCCCAACTGTGCCCCAGGTTTTTCAGCTCATCTTCCACAGCTCTTTGCCATGTTGTTTTAATTTATAGCATCTAATCTTTGCTAGCTTCCATTTTATACATTGTTCGTACATTCCAAAAACCAAGTTTGGTTTCTGTCTTGGTGTTGAGCACTTCAGTCTTCATGCCAATGGCTCCCTTTTGGCTTTTACCACTGGCAGTCATACAGGTCATTGACTCCTGAAGGCCATCATACACAGTAATGGTTGATTCCTCCGCTACTATTTTATTTTTCATAAGGTTGTTAGCCCTGTGCTTAACAACCAATCTGGAGGACTAGGGTGTCTCTTTTTGTCTGACCCTTCCCCCCACAAATCAATCACATGGTTGAACCTACCAGGAGCAAAAATGCCCCCACCAACACAGTCTCTGGGAATTGTTAGGGCACACAAAGAAGAGACACTAAGGGACAGCAAATGCCATGAGCAAACATTCAATTCGCATATCTACTTCACAGAAAGCTTTTGTACACAACTTAGGTACTGTAAGATTGGCTACCAATATTAATTTAATTGGACTCAAAAGCAGGTGTGTGAATTAGTCCACATAGCAAGATTTGACTGAATATTAAAAATAGGAGTTGTATGAAAACTTGTGTCAAGAAAATAGCACCAGTTGGCCAGTCAAAAATAGAAGCCTAAGAAAAATCAAAATACATCATCAAGAATGTAAGGAAAATATCAGTAGGTTTGACGCTGGAAAATGCTGAAAGGGGAAAACAGAGTCCTGGAAAGTATAAATCAGTGTGTGAGGTGGGATGGAGGAATACTGGAAAAGGAAAAAAATAGTTTAAAGAGGTTTGCAAATGAACAGTGCATATGGCAAACATTATGGGTATCTAAACATGCCATAGCCTTGTAAAGCATTTACCTTATGAATTCTGAGCCATATATATATATATATATATATATATATATATATATGAGGGAGAGCGTAATAACAGATGTCTGAACACAATGCTTGCCATTTAAATAAAACCAAAATATTTACCAAGAGTTATCACACTGCGGCATCTGAAACACCAAGGTATTTCTATACACTAAGAAAAGGAAAATAACTATAGTACCTATGATAATGACTATCAGACATCCAAGTAAGTTCCAAGAACTAATTACATACTAGTATGCAAGATGTAACATTCTCAACACGTGTTAACACGCACTTGTCATATCAACATGTAAGATATGCATGAATACAGAAAAAACACCCAAGTGGCCTTACAGCCTCAGGAAAAAAGTTCCATTTGACAGATAAACAAAGGGAGAAATCAAGAACCTGTGTGTTTCTTTTAGAATGTATAAAGCAGTTATACGGCAGTGGTAAGTAGAGTATCAATACCTAGACAGTTTTTCCAGGTATGGACTAAGATTAATCTTCACTTCAAGTTTGTCTGGTTTTGCATTAGTACCTTAATATTTAGAATTTCAGAATATAGTTGCTAAAATAAAAACAAGGATTCGGTTGTAGCAGTAGGTTATTACATATTTAAAAATCTGCTATATCTTTTCTGCAACGGAACCAGAGAGAACTACTGAATAAAATATACTTATTCAAATATTTTGAAGAGTTGGAATTTCTCAGTACAACATCCTAATATATTTAATTCACTAAAACTGCATTTCATTACTCTGTACTAGATACAATATAAACAAATTACCTCAAAAGAATGCTCTTTGTTATCCTCCAATCTGTAATCCAGAAGAACACTAAGAGACATAATACTACAATCAAACTTTCCACTTTTTGCTGCCCAGTTAGGATGTACAATGATTGCTGGTTCATCAGGCAAGATGTATCGTCTCTCTCGTCGTTGACGCTCCACTTCTTCTTGACGTTTCCTTTCTTCTTCCTAAAAATTAAAAACACTTTAGAGATTAAATTTCAAACCATGTATTAGCTTTAAATGTTCACCAATTTTCAGAGAATTAATAGAAAGCTTAACCGCTGGGAAATTTATTAACCATTAGAGATTATGAGCCAGTGGCTCCTAGAGAGAGTATGAATGCTGTATAGTGTCATCCTTGGCTGTAGAAATCCTGATAGCCAGTGCAACATAGGGCATCTAGGAGCACCACATAGTGGGGCATACATTACTGGTCCTCTGTAAAGAGCAACATACAAACTCTGACTAGCACGATACTAATTGCAGTGTACTTGGCTTGATAGTTAAAATGGGGCCAAATTATGTCCCTTAGAGATATGGTATGCAAGCTGGCAAGTTAGCTGACAGTCCAATGACTCTTTTGAGCCATACAGAGAAATCCTACCATACCTTATTTCTTACATGAGAAGAGTAAAAGCCTCCCACATCACATTCCCCAAGCTAATACATGCAGCTCAGATTTACCCTGAGATGGCAAGTGGTTGGTTTTCATTTGGTTTTTGTGTTCATATATATGGGTTTTTTTTAAACAAGGTATCATGTTATATGCAATATGTCTAGATACAACTGCTGTGGACTAAATGAGGATATAAAAAGACTGGTATTTTTATTTGAGTGCAGTAAATTCCATCTTGCAGCAAAATGCAAGAATTTTAGCTTTAAACTGCTAGGCCAAAAACATTAAAGTTTTGCAGTTTAGAATACTCAAGCAGTCTCTCTGCTTGCTTTTAAATATAGTGCATTACCCAATGTTTCAAGATACTATGTGATTGCTATATGAAGTTCCTCAAATTCAAGTTTAATGAATTAGATTGTTAATATACTGTTTTGTGATTCAACATAAAAAAGGAAGAACATTGAATTGTCCTCTGAGGAAGCTGTCACTTAGTGCAACATCAGTGGCCAAAGACCTGCACCAATCCTCAAAGCAGAAGGAACTAACAAAGTTTTCAGGATTGGCACTAAGGAAAGAGAAGGAGCTACCTTCCAAACTGAGGGACGAGAGAGTCACTCACAGCACAAAGGTCTTCAAACACCAAAGTGCTCCACAGACTTACGGTGACTCTCTGCTTTTTTGGGAGTCAGCATTGGGTCTTGGTGTAGAGAAGATTCCTCAATGCTACACCATCTTTTCCAGAGCTGTAGAAAAAGGAACAGAGGCCTCTACCAAAGAAAGACTCAAATGAACCATCAGAAATGGGCCTGTCACAGCACTGACCAATTCCCTTCTCCAAGAAGGCTTCTTCAGTAACAATGATGCCCATGGCAATGAGGGTTTCAGTTTTGTGCAATGAAATAATTCTTTGGTACCACAGAGGCAGGCAACTAATTTTCTGGTGCCAAGAGAGGCACTTTACAAAGATGCCAAAGTCTCTAGCATCAATGACATCCCACTTGGTCCTTTGTTTAGAGCATGATCTCAAATGCTTATGAAAAGGATAGACATGCTTATTCAGCTCTTAAGGTCTACTTCAGTAGGAAGAGCTGGAACCATGTCCGCATGTTTTTCTGACATGGCTTTTATTATTTGGCACCCATCCATTAAGTACCTTTGGCACCATGGCGTAGAAGCAGGGCACAAGGAATAATACACCAGGAAATGGCCTTCTGCCAGACACATCAGTCAGCGAGTTTTATTGTCTGAATGGCATCTCAGAAGAGCAGGAATATTCACTGCTAGAAGCCAGATATTTTTTAATTCAGATCAATTGTAACTGCCCTTACTGCTGAGGCCAAAGACCAACTAGAGACAATACGTGCAGCACCACAGGGAACAGAAAAAAAAACGGAATAAAACTACATTGTGAATTCGGAAACTACCACTACGCTACACGATGAAAATTTAAAATGACTATGATTTGTCCGAAAGTTTAAATTTAATTTTCAAGCCGTAAGTCTGCAGCTAACAATTGAAAAGAACTGAGGTAGTTGTGGTCCTGTGGCTTTTTAACAGGATTAATTATGAACAGGAAAATTTTTCAAAATGGTTCACTGAAGCTTGTAGCACCATAAGTACATATCCTATAAGTGGAAAATGTGCAGAACCAAAATACTTAGAATCACAGAATATTAGAGTTGGACGGGACCTCAGGAGGTCATCTAGTCCAACCCCCTGCTCAAGGAAGGGCTAACCTCAGCTAAATTATCCCAGCCAGAGCTTTGTCAAACCTCAGCTCAAAAACCTCTAAAGATGGAGATTCCACCACCTTCCTAGGTAACCCAGTCTAGTGCTTCACCACCCTCCTAGTGAAAAACTTTTTCCTAATATCCAACCTAGACCACCCCCCTGCAACTTGAGACCATTGCTCCTTGTTCTGTCACCTACCACCATTGAGAACAGCCTAGCACCATCCTCTCTGGAACCCCCTTTCAGGTAATTAAAGGCTACTGTCAAATCCTCCTGCATTCTTCTCTTTTGCAGACTAAACAAGCCTAGTTCTCTCAGCCTTTCCTCCTAAGTCTTGTGCTCCAGCCCCCTAAACCTTTTTGTTGCCTTGCACTGGACTCTCTCTAACTTGTCCACATCCATTTTGTAGTGGGGGGCCCAAAACTGGACACAATACTCCAAATGCGGCCTCACCGATGCCAAATAGAGGGGAATAATGACTTCCTGCAATCTGCTGGCAATGCTCCTACTAATGCAACCCCATATGCTATTAGCCTGCTTGGCAACCAGGGCACACTGCTGACTCATATCCAGCTTCTTATCCACTGTAACCCCCAGGTCCTTTTCTGCAGAACTGCTGTCTAACTCGTCAGTCCCCAGTCTGTAGCTGTGCATGGGATTCTTCCATCCTAAGTGCAGGAGTCTGCCCTTGTCCTTGTTGAACCTCATCAGATTTCTTTTTCGTCCAACCCTCCAATTTGTTTAGGTCCTTCTGTATCCTCCCTTCCAGGGTATCTACCACTCCCCCTAGCTTAGTGTCATCTGCAAACTTGCTGAGAGTGCAATCTACCCCATTTCTCCATATCATTAATGAAGATGTTGAACAAAATCAGCTGCAGGAACTGACCCCAGGGCACTCTGCTTGTTACCACTGCCAGCCTGACACTACTCATTGAGCCCGATGATCTAGCCAGCTCTCTATCCATTTTGTAGTCCAATCATCGAACCCATACTACTTCACTTTTACTTGAACATCCCGCAGCTCTTAATGTTACAAAAAGTTAAAATCCTACAAAATAAATGTATTCTTCCTGTTCGCTTCAATTTTTTTTAAATGGTCTGAATAACTTACTGCAGGTATATCTATGATTATTGAGGGTATATTTTTGAGTGGGTTTACTGAGGTGAAAAATTCAATTGGCTTAGCTTAAGTAAGGTTTCATTACAAGTCAGCAGCTCAAGTTAGAACAAAAACCCTTTTCTGGACTCCCAACGTGGTTAGTGGAAAATATAGTTAAATGAAGATTTTTATTTACCTCTACTGCATTGCATAACACTTTAAAATTAAACCAAATACATCTAAAAACCAACCTCTTTATCATCTTCAGATTTCCTATCCTCCTCCTCCTCCTCCTCTTTTTCAGATTTCTCTAACTCCTTCTGTTCTTCTTTTTGTTCTTCTACTTTCAGTTGCTTTGTCAATCGGGCTATCAGTTGGGATTTCAGTCCTTTAGAGCTAAGAGTTCGACTTTCTAATTCCTTGCGAAGGTCATTTACCTAATAAACAGAAGTTGCGTAATTGGTACTGACTGATGCCATCGCAATATATACAATCAATAACATTGAAGTCAGCAATAAAAACATTAACAACAATTAGCTAATGAAATCCTTTTTCATCAACATTGGAACAAACTAAACAGAAAAATATATTAATGGCAAAACACATTTTTATATTTTTTGTTTTGTCTCCCCCCGATGTGCCCCCTTCCTTTTCTAGAAGGTATTTGGTAATAAGCAAAAAGTTGGAGATTTTATTTATCACTATTATATCTACTGTGGAAGAAGTTGTGTTTTATTATGTCTACTGGAGTATATTTTTATATAGTGTGGTGTATTATATTTAATATGAAAGTTAAATTACATAAGGATCCAGAAGAAAATGTAGGCATTAGTTTTTGTGTGTGTATAAATCAAAATAAATATATAAATAAAATATTCCCAAAGGAAATGTGAATGAAGAACTCTCATTCTAAACTAGCCTTCTTCTAAACACAGGCGTAGGAAATCTCACTTGAGTGTAAGTATATAAGACATTACTGTAGACCTCTTACTTTCAGTTAAATAAAATAAATTTAAATGATTTCTTTAAATTGTACTCAGTTTGAAGATTTTCAATGAAATAGTTATGGCTCTATAATTGGAATTATAACAGACACTTAACACAACATATATTGGGATATCACATTTAAAAAGTTCTTTACTTATAAAATTCAGAAGATAATGCATAGAAGCATTGTTTAACTTTAAAAAACTCTCAGTTTTCAAGTTTGAGGGAAGGAATGTGTCAATTTTGGCTCCTGATATTAATAATACCCTCAAAGATAAAAATACTACTATATAATTAAAGAAACCTAAAATGTTCAACAATTACCTTCATTGTTTTTGGATCCAGTTTGGACCAGTGGGTAGGAGTAGATATCTCTTTAGCTTCCCCATCATCCTTTTCCTCTTCATCCTGGCAAATAAAATTAAGAAATCATCATTCAGAAAGTTTAAAAGTAATTTATTTATTTTTTAAAATTCTGTTGCTGATCTGTGCAAGGTCACAAATGTTTCAGACAGTCTTCTCCTAAAGTTATTGTTTAGACAAGTCCACATACACACATTCTACCACTTTATAACTGATCACAGTGCCACTCATCAGCCAATAAAAGCCATATCTGTGAAACGCAAAAGGGTGATGAACAACACCACAAAGAATGTCAGGGATACACAGACACTGCTGGTCTCCGCTAACCATACAGTGTGTGATCTTGCCCCAATTTTCAAACCATCCATTGTCACTCTTGATTTAATCAGACCTTTCAATATCCCAAGATGCTGATCAGCCACATGGCCTGAAATTCAAATGTTTCAGACTAACCCGTGTCCAATTTCAAATACCATAATTAGAACTGGCCACCAGAGAATTTAGAAATTTTAGAAAATGGCAAAATATTTAAGACTGCTATTAATACTGAATCTCACTCAACAACTGGTCCCAGATTCCAGCAACTAGTTCTAAGATAAAAAACAATGTTCTGCGCATCAAAAGCACAATTTGCTTCCATTTGTGGTATCAGCACACACATTAAAAGTTAGTATACTAGCTGAAATAAAAAACCAACATTCACTATACTGCTGAAAGCTGGTTTACCAGTCATTGTTACCAGTTATGTTCCTCCTATGTATGTTTGTTGTGTAGTATGTGGTGTGCATTTTGTGCCTGTGTTCCTGTGCCTGTGAGAAGCAGAAATAGAAAAAGGGATTAGCGTTCAGTGCCTGTTCTCCATCAGCCTCCTTGCGTTCACCCTGAAGCTTCTCGACCAGCTGCTGCTTGTATCCTCGGGAGAGGGTTTCCCACTCTGAGCGGGTGGGAAGGCAATGCCAAACATCCGGGAAAAATAAAACCACTGTCTCCACATGAGCTGGAACTGTACGCCCCTTGTGGGTCTCCTCAGGGCGATGGTAGCGAATCTCTGCAAAACGGTACCTGTTGCAAGGGAAGAAGCATGTTGGAAAAAAAATTCTACAATACATTTTAAAGAGCCTAGACTTCACTTGTAGCACATCAAGTAAAGAAACTTTGCTGCAAGAATCTGAGGTTTATCTAAAGAAAAAATTATGAAAGCCATATTTTCTCTTTTGGCACATTTGTACAATGTATTGCAAGATAAAACAGTGAACAATATGCTGACTGCTATAGATAAAGCGATGCACTTGTCAGTTTTTATTAGGAAATATAATCCTCAATTAAAAGGAAAAGTTGAAGCATTTTTAAATTTAGTCTAAAGTAGAAACTTCATTCATAAATTGGTAAAATAGTGGTAAGTGTTAGACAACACAGGACAAATAAACTCATCAAGAAAAAATATGGCTATACAACCAACAGCTAATTATTTATAACAGAAGAATAATGAAATGAAGTTCTCTTGACGATCTTCTCCAGCTATGCATGAAATGGAAAATATTTTCAACATACAACCATTACAAAATTACAGAACATATAAAAAATTCAGAATTTTTAATTAGTTCTTAATGCATTATTGAACACATTTGGCACCAATCAACCTTTTTGTTACAAAAGAGAACCCCTTTGAGTAGTTTACCTGCACCACCACAGGCTACTAATAAAGAAAAAAAGGGTTTGGGTTTTCAACAACAGTTCTGTATGAGAATAACCATGAAACATTTATTTCTACACTATATTCTGTTTTGAAGAACAATACTTACCATTGTGTGCACACACTTAAGTCAATGCCTGTTAGAGCCTTGCAACAACGGATAGCTGTCTTAATCAGCACAGAGGGGTCCTTTTCTGGATCAGGTCCATCCAGCGATGGGGACCAGTGACCTCCAATAGCCATGGCTTCATCTTTGCCTTTCATACCCACTAAAAACTGGATAAAAAAAGTCTCCTGAATGTTTCCCTGACAGGGAAAAACAGTTCCCCGAACTGTAATAATAAGACGATATGGTACATGAAGCATGAAATATCATACATGTAACTTTGAAATTGTTAGACAAAGAATTATTCTGAAATCAAAAATTAAAAAGTCTCAATCAAGAAAGAGTTCAGCTAATTTTTTTCCACAGTATTTCAGAAATGGAATAGGTTTAAAACATCATTACTCATTCCTGATTTACAAGACTTTTCATTCAGAAATTACTTTATGGGCAGAGGGTTATGTTGTGGACCATTAGTTCTGTAATACAGCAATGTGCAGACAGACCTTTATGATAAAAGGTAAAAATAATGTCTCAATTCTAACTTTGAGATAATCAGATATTACCTTATAAAAATGAGTTAGTAAAGCTATTAATGATTGATATTTGTACAGCTTTCATCCAAAGATCTCAAAGGGCTTTACTGATTGATATAAAAAAGGATATATTATAAGGATCATTTGTCTACTGAAACGCAACTACACTTGAAGTACAAGCAGATGCCTTTAAATAGCATCCAGCAACACTACACAACACAGTTCATGATGGAAAGTGAGTATGGTATCGTCTCCAAATAAGACCATAAGAACAGCCATATTGGGTCAGACCAGGTGATTCATCTAGCCCAGTATCCTATCTTCCAACAGTAGCCAATGCCAAGACACTTCAGAGGAAATGAACAAAACAGGGCAATTAGCAAGTGATCCATCCAGTCCCACATGGAGCAATCAAAGTTACCCAACTGCAGTACATATTGGACTCAGGGTCCACTGTGCTTATTTATAACAAAAGGACCATGGGAGTGTTTTAAGACTAGTTTTAAGCACTTCCATCAATTACTGAATAAAATAAATGTTCTTAGTTAGTAGAAATTCTGCAACAACAGGGTGTTAATTCCAAGGATTTTTGTTAAATTTCAACTTGGATAGAAAGAATTCTTTACTTAACTGAGATTTGAAAGAACACCTTGATTCTTGTGCAAAAGGACTACATACAAATAAGTATATTGCTTATTAGGTCTCTCTAGGTGTGAACACTCCAGTTTCAGACCTTTGTCCCACCAGTTTCAATTCCCAGGGTACCACCTGCTGAAATACATTTTTTACCTTGACAAGTCTAGCAGGATGTTGAAAACCATCACGAAGTTCTTGTGGATCTTCAGCAAGAGCACATGATTTATGATAAAGATCTTCCATACTAGGACTAGCCATCAGCATCACCTGTTACAGAATCAGTTAATCCAACCTTGTTAAGACACTTCAGAACAGCTATAAAATGCCCAGATCTTGCCAACATTTAACCCCCTTGAGTATTCCTATTGAAGTCAACAGGACTACTTGTGTATAACAACAACATGCGTAAGTATTTGCAGGAATGGGGCGCTAAAATAGCAAGTGTCACTCTGACTATATCTAATTTATTCTAAAGACCTTTAAGACACCCAAACCAGAAAAGAAACACTGAGCAAGTTGTCTATACTACTGCATGTGTCAGCATATTTACTGTATACACAAGAGCAGAGTTACTGTGATATTTAATTCAGACCCTGTATATTTAAGAGGTTACATGAAAACCTGTTTACTGAGCACATTCACAAATGGTAATATTATATATTCCATGTCCTAAACAGCAAAGGGCAGGGAGCACATTTCTGGTTTCAATCACTGATCTCTGTTTCAGAGTGCTGCCATAACATGCTCTGTCATCACGTTTTGTTACAATCTGGCCTAGGATACTAATAGCACCCCCTTTTCTTTCAACCACTATTTAAGCGCAGTTTAACAAAAAACTTATTTCTGACACCAACATTAATTATGGAAACACAGAAGTTGTCCCGTATTTAAGCTTGAAGTAAAGCTTCCATTATATTCCTGATTTTGACTCTCCGCTCTTAACCTCACTAGAATCAAATGAATCCAATGAAATTTTATACAGATTTTACACAGGGGTAGAACTTTTCTGGAAGTTTAAGGCAAATTAGACAAGGCTTTTTGGAAACAGGTATTAAAAGAGAAATGATTTTACTTAAAAAAAGTTAACACTTCTAGCAACTCTACAACAGATTGTTCTAGAAATTGCAGATTTGCTGATCTTACATGGGACTGGAGTCTTTGACTAGTTTTAGGGAAGACTAGTGACAGAATTTAGTTACTGAGATGTTTTAAATGCTTATTATGGCCCTGATGCAGAGTGTATGGACTCATGAGGGCCCCAACATGCTGGCCGAGAACTCGACTGAGGATGGAGGTAATGTAAGAGCAGTGGGAAAGAAAGCATCAGTAGTGGGGGAAGGAAGCCATATGGGAAGGACCTGTCTGGAGAGAATATTGAGCCCCATTTAGTTGTCTAGGGACCACTCCCTAATAATTGAATTAAGTGTCGTCATCCCCCAGCTAGTTTCTCTCCATGATAGAAAGAGTGGGATGCAGGGATCAACATTTGGTGTGTGATGAGGGAAAATTAGAGGTGTGGTCTGTTCTCGGAACCAGAATGAGAGATCTCAGGAGGAGCATCAAACCGACTCCCATTACTAAAATGTTTTAAAGTAATCTTAAAAACCTGAAGGAATTCTGAGGCACACACACATGATTAAGTTTCAGTTAAGGTTCTAAATACCAGTTATTTATGGGAAAAATCTTTTGAGAATGTTGTTCTCTCAAACCCCCCAACATTTGAAAATCTGGAAATTCAAAGTTAAATTTACTCTTAAACACACCAAACAAGTACACAACTATAGAAAAGCACAACTAAGTCCATTCAATAGACTAAATTCTGCTCCTGAATCACTACTCAAAGAAAAATGATATCCAGGAAACGATCATATCCTCAAACAGAGCAGATTTAAATTGCATCAGTGACAACACTACCTTACTCTTGTTTAGAGACTAATCGTGCTGTGAATTCTCCAAGTGTCTAACCTATTTGTTTCAAGATAACATCAATTTTCCCCAGAGCTTTGAATTTAAGCAACAGATAGATGGTGTTAAGACTATAAATATCCACGTTTAAGTGTTTTGGCTGGTAACAGATAATTTGCAATCTCTTTAATTTAAAAATCTCAAAATGCTTTACAAGCATTAATCTCAACACATTCCACTCAGGTTGACAGGTATCATAATGCCCATTTTACAGAGAAACTGTGGCACAGAGGAGTTAAGTGACTTAATCAAGGTCACACGGTGGCAGAGCTGAAGATAGAACCTAGAACACCAAACACAGAACTGCTAAACCACCAAACATAATCTGAGAGTTACTGATTTTAAATTTTAAGTTTCTGCAGGTGACCTTTAAATTAGTTTTCACTTTTCTAGATCTAATATCCACTCAAACCTCAGTCAGTTTATTATACTGAATATTACAGACTAGACTCAACTAAAAACATTTGAGCAGAATGAAATAATAATTGCTAGGTACAGTAATGTAAATATATGACAAAACAATTAGAAAAATGTTACTGCACAAATGCATTCACAAGCTACTCTCTGCCACTCTTTTGTTTTGAAAAATTTCTAATGAAAAGTTAAACTATAAGGTGTCATACAAACCTTTGCACTGTACAGGTGATCAGCGTCTGGTGGATCAAGAACAGCAGAGTTTTTATCTAAAGAATCTACTTCTCTGTGCATTACATAGAAATTGCAGTAGTTCCCCAACTGAAATGGTCTTGACATAGGGAAAGCATCCACCCATGTAAACTGAGCATCAAAGAAGTCACTAGGGATGTACAAGTTCTGATAACGTCGTCTCAGTTCCATCATATCACAATTAGGGCTGTAATAATAAGAAAAAATGTATTTTGAAAGGTACAGTAAGCAATAAAGGCTCTTACTCTGAAAATAATCAATCACTAAAGATGTTTAACAAGTCACTTTGCCTTGAAAGGTCTCTTACTATATATGCTAACTACTTATGCTAAAGTAGCTGTTCAATTTTGAGTTTAGCTGTGACACTCTAAGAGCCTTTCCCAGATCTGAAGGAAAAGCTGTGTGTAACTTGAAAGCTTGTCTGTCCAATCAACAGAAGTTGGTGATATTACCTCTCTATCATCTTGTGACTGACAAAACTATAACACTGCATAAAGCTATTAAGAAATATCCACCTGCAATGAGGGATTTGGCAATATCATACTCTAATGCAAATTTTGTACATTCATAAGGTAACTCAATATCAATACTTTCTGATAGTTTCCATTTACAAGAAGGTGTAAGTGGAACAAACTTACTTTCACTGAAAAAAATTCATGAGCCAATGTGTGGATAGAGTCTCAAGAAGCAAGGAGAAACCTACTTGACATAAATCCATAAAGGATCAACTCTACAGAAAATACGCCCTGCATACAATGATTAAAGCCACAAGAGGACAGTCTCACTGCACATCCATGAGGTCTACAGGTGATCAGAAGTGAAGAATTTGGTGTGCCTCTAACCGAGTAATTTCAGTTAATGAAAAAAAATAAACATCTTTAAAAATCAAAACATCTAGAAAATGCTGGGCCTAAGTCACACATGTGGCCAACAGCTTTCCAACATCTGTAACTGCTTTCTCTATGTAGTCTAGAAGCAAGCTGCTTATAATGTTTAAATTCAGCAAAAGACCAAGATGGCTTTTTCTTTCGAGCTAGCCTAGAGACATACCAAGTATTGTAAGATGTATTCATTACTACAGAGAAATGAACTTAACAAAAAACTGATGACCAAACATACCAGTCTAACGAAAACTTGGAAAACTGAACTGTATAACGAGGGACAACACGTCGTGGTCTTCGAGGTGACCTTTCCCTCTCTCGCCGAGGTGATCTCTCTCTGGAGCGTTTTCTTTGGGGTGACCTCTCTCGTGACCTACGTCTCTCTCGTTCTCTTTCACGACTTAAAAAACGTGTAAGATATGAGCATTTCTCATTTTAGAAGCAACAGCAAACTTTATGAAAATAGGCCTCTCAGGTCAATAGTTCTATAAAGATACAACGCTCTCTCGAACAACAAGAAACACTTACATAGAACTTTACGTCTTCAAAACAAATTAATTGTGTAGTCCATGAGTACAGAAAGAATCAAATCTCTCTCTCAGAACTAAGCTGCTCAACTATACTCAGAAAATTAAACGTAACATTTGATGAACTCCATAAGCAGATGTTATCAACAACACACCTTCTGTCATCTTTTCTGTTTGGCATAGGGTCCCCTCTGTCATTCCTTCCTGAAAATCTAGATGGAGGGTCTAGTCTTCGTGCTGGTTGAGGCTGTGAAACTATACGTACAGGGGGCTGTAATAAACCAGCTAAAAAAAACAAAAGCTATTTTTAGAATATAAGCACAATTAAGAACCATTGCCTATTCTAAACTGTTACAAATACTGAATATTTTTAAATTGTTCTAAAATTTACTTAATAGTGTTTTGTACACCAACAAGCCAATTGTAAAACAGCATATTTAATAGCTTACTGTTTCCAAAAACATCATTCTGATGCCTTCTTCACTGGGTGAAATAGAAGGTTCCTTAAAGCAATTTTTAAGAAGTTCCACTTGTGCAGTAAATTCTAATTACTTAATAACAGATGCTATGACAGTAAATATCTAAAAAAATCTGACAAATTCAATTATGTAGGAAATATCTTCAACTTGTAGAATATATTCAGGTTTTGAAACATATGCTAGAAAGAGACAAGTAAGTTTCTATTGACCTTTTGTTAGGGTTCCTTGCTGCAAAAAAAACGTCAACAGTTGGCTTTATAGTTGTTTTTATTTAACCCCCATTACCAATTAGTTTTGATAAAAAGATGTCCAAAAATAGTACACTTAGCTGAAAGATAATTTGAGCAAATATTCCTAAATATTGTGCTCTCATAGTACCTGTCACAATATAGAACAATATTTTATTCAGGAAAAGTTCTACTAAGCTGATGTTATTGGTTTTTCTTTCTTATCAATGTTTTTGTTTCATTGGAGAACTGCTTCTGCTACTTCTTCATCTATCGTCATAATTATACTGGTGACATCACAACCATCTTCTCGGTAACTACGACATTAACAAGGAATTACTTGCTCAGATTGGGAATAAGCAGATTGTAGCAAATAGGTTTAAAAAAACAAAAAACAAAAACAAAAAACGTAAGAATTCCCCTAACTTGGAAAGCATTAAATTTTCCAGAGCATTTCAGTGGATCTTTAAGAATTACTTTTCAATTTGTACTTTGAACCGCATGATATTGTCAGTGAGAATAAATACTATTTTTATATTGGATTTGTTTTTAGACCACAAAATCAATCCCTAGATCACAAGACTTGCTGCAGTTCAGAGGAACTTCCCTTAGCATGTTTTTGTTGAGGTACTACAGATGAGTTCCACGTCCTATATGGCTTTCTTCATGCAACTCCAGGTTTCAATCTGGACAACGATAGTCTTGCTTTTCTACAACTAACTACATTAATTTTCTTTGTTTTTGTTACTTCACTCCTGTCATGGAACAGGTTTAAACACTACCCACATCAACACACAAGGGAGAAAAACAAATGTCATGTTTTGGAGCAATACCTTTCTGTTGTGGCTGTTGTAATAAAGGCTGAGGCTGTGTCTGAAGCAAAGGTGTAATAGAAGCTGCTGATATTTGTGCCTGCAACAGTGATTGTGGCTGTGACTGTGCCTGAACGCTGAATGCAGTCTGCTGTGCTATGGGCTGAAGTACAGCTGGAGGTGTCTTGAGTAAAGGTTGGGTTTGGGTCTGGTTCTAACAGAAGAAAAGGGAATGCATTATCAATGAACTTAATCAAAAGAATTGAGAAAAGCTAGATTGGATAACTGCATATACCTGATTTGGAAGTGTTTGAATCCTTTGTGCATTCCATTTGAAAGGCATATTGGGGTTGTACGTAGCTTCTACCAATACTCTATCTCCTACTTGAGGTGTCTTCCCTTTAACAGCGCTGTGACATTTTAAAAAAAAAAATGTAATGGAAGAGAATGTTCTGTTAAGGTACAAAAACTAGCTTTACACTTTGAGTTTTTGAGAGGAAAATGTAAGAGTTACTAGTAAGACAGAGCCATGCTTCTGGGTTCAGAAACATCATGCATAACACTTCAGAAACTGAGTAGGAAGATATGAGAGGTTGGGAGGAGGGGGAAAAGAGCCGGGGGGACTTCACAAATGCAGGGGCAGATCTCCAAAGTTCCCTCTAAATGCTTCACTCAGGGGCAAGAGGAAAAGAAGTTTGTTCGGGGTTTTTTTTTGTGTTTTGGGGGGTTTTTTGGGGAGGGAAGGAGAGGAACAGTTTTCAAATCTTATTAACTTCTGTCTGAAAACCCACTAGAAATAATGCCTGCTTCAGATGGGGATCATAGTTAGAGCAGTTCAATTCTCTTCCTGGTCCCACACCTGAAGAGCCACAAATGAATGCGTTAAGGATGCAGTTCCTCTGTCTGTGTTGGCTCCACTAACCCCAACTACTGCAGCTCCACAATTCTCCATCCATTTAAAGTTAATTGGAGCCTCCCAGAATGGGATCCTAACTAAGCAAAGCCCAGATTATGAACCCAGCATTAACAGCCACTATTGTACCCAGCCATCTGACTTAAAATCAGCTTCCGGATGTAAATTAAGCTACTAAATGATGTTAGCTGCAAAAATGGCTCTGAAGTAGCCGAGAACTTGTGAGAGAAGTTCTGAAACATTTTGTTTAGTGATGACATCACAGAATACAGCTGCAGACAAGTACACTTACCTCAGCTGAAAAAAGACATCTTCATCCACAAAACCAAATGTGTCATGTAGTTTTGTAACTACCCCTGTGAAGACACGCTGCTTCTGTGGTTGGGTCTGCTGCTGACTTGACCGCGGTGTTGGATAGGAAACAGTTATCTGTGCTGCTGGCTGAGGAGTAGATAGACTAAGGCTGGTAGGCAGTGCAACGGCTGGCTGTAACCAAAATAACACATCGAATTCCATAAGCATTCACATGCCAATGACAATTAAAATTAATAGCTATGTGAGTAAGGAAATGATAAATTTTAGAAGAATCTTTCTAAAACAAATACTTTATAAACAAAGGCTTACTTTTCAAAAGCCAAAAAGCACATATTGCTCTTATGGGAAACAGTTAACTTTAAAATAAATGTAGATGATTCCCTGATACTAAAGAACTCTAATCAACCTAAAAAAGTAGATTGAATCACTATTTTAAAGAAGTCCATAGCTTCTTCAGCAGGGCCACCCACAACTAATCCAAACAATTGGGTTACTTGGGACTGCATTCTTACAGTTCTTCCACTCAGCTTACTGATTCGATTCCACAAATTAGTAGAACGTAGAACTAACAAGAATCTATTCTAACTAATCAGTTAAATTCCTCGTCTATTCATACAGCCAGCAAAAAGAATGATGTGCACACAAGTGAATGTGACAAATTCAGTATCCTGTTCTTGCTGATGGTGGATTTTTAACATTCATAAATTTCTCCATATTAGACATTAAAATAAACTAAAATACTTACAAAAATACTTCAAAGAATTACACATTTTAGGCCTGTCAAGATTAATAAGATCCCTTTAAAAAGGCTACATGCAATACTGTTCCTGATGATATAATGTATTAAATTCCTTTTTCTTAAGAAAAGTTTCCCCAAGCTGTTGTACACTGTGAAGTAAATAAAGGCTGAAGCCAAATTATTCCTTCTAAGGTTGAATGATAAAAGCCTTTACTTTAGCTTAATTATTAAAACTAAAGCTATGCACATTTTTATAGCTGGATACAATAAAACAAGGCTGTACCAGTAAACCTCATCATCATATTAGGACATCCCACACACTACACATTGTAACAAAACAGTATATAAGAAATGCACAATTATCTATTAAAAAACTCTTAAAATAAAAACAATGGTGAGAATCACAGATTTACATTCCCCTATTACCTATGTTTGGAGATGAAGACCAAATGATACAGTCAAACTCACCTGGGTTAAAAGGGTCTGCTGTGGTTGCTGCAACTTAAATAAAAAAGTTGTAAATTAATTTTACATACTTAAGGAAACTGCACAGTTTTACCTACTCTGTATAAAAAAGGGAAAATAGCTTTTGTTTCATCTGAGTTACTTATTTGAGTGAAAGCAGTTAAAGCATTGGAGTTTGGTCATTTCCGTAATCGTAGTCTGCATATCTATGAAATGGTGTACATTTAAAACAGTTTTTTTAGGAACACAATTTCCAGACTCTTTCAGTAACAGATACTTCAGTTTTCTTGATAGTTTTGTCACCATACATCACTCATTTTTACAACATGTGAGGGAGTATCTCAAAAGAGACAGTTTGAGCAGGTGGGAAGGATAAAACTGTAATTTACTGATACATGTATTCTCTCACAACACTGTAACTTTCAGGTATGACAACAATGTAACAGGGAAGTTCTTTGGACATAATCATTCCAGCAGTTAAAACAGTTAAAATACACAGTACTATTTAGAGCATGGAGTTTACCCCCCCCCCACACACACACCAGTATTTCAAATTCCCCATACAGCACAAAAGGGAGACTCCTATTCTAGAGATTTCTTTCTACGGATGTAAATTTAGACTCCAATTCTCTTTCAAAATTAAAAACAAATTATTTATATTGTTTGTTTAAAGAAAGTATTCAGTAAAGCAGAAGTTTCTGGAGACTAATCCTGCAAAGACATGCAAATTACAGTAAAAGTTATTTGTGATGTACACAATAAGAATTAGACAAACCTGTTGCTGGACACTATAGAGAGTCTGCTGAGGCTGTGAATATTGCTGAAAAAAACAAAACCAAAACAGCTGATAAACAGAAAAATACTACTCTCCAAAAATTATATTTGCAAACTAACTACTAAATCCCTTCAGAAACAAATTTAAACACAAAAACCTAACATTTATAAATTGTTTAAAATCTGTTTTAGAGTGTCAAATTGGGAAATTTCTAATCCAAAACTTAACGAATACAGTCAAGATGTATTACATTTATAATCAAGATTTTCAGAAATAAAAATTCATCCTGGACTACCTAAGTACTATTAGATTTCTACATAAACAGTCCATTAGTCCTGCCATTCAAAATAATTAAGTATCTAGGTCTCAAAACATGAAATTATGTCAAATATTGTAAACTACACATTGTGACTTAATGAAGTATTTGGAACTTTCAATGTGGAGCTTAACAGTAATAAACTCATTTTACTAAAAGTCTCAATCTGAACTCACTGCTTCCCCAGACAGGAGATTCAGCAGAAAAACCACCTATCTTCAGGGACAGATAGGCCTATTCCTGGCTACATGAGTAATGCCTCCCCCCCCCCTTTTTAATTAAATAAATCAATCTTGTAATGGGAAGTCAAATTTTATTCCACCTGGTCCTCAAGTTACAGAAAACAATGGTTCTTTAAACCTAAAATAACCTATTACAAAGTTTGTGTAGTCAGCAGAAACCATTCCTCAAACAAAAATTTTGTTACCTGCTGTAGTGCTGCAGCTGCAGCTGCAGCTTGTTGTTGCAAAGCAGCTGTTTGAGTTAGCTGATAGTTTGTTGGAGTTTGTGTAGTGAGACCTGCTGCTGCCAATGCTGTTTGCTGGGTATAGATTGTAGGAGAGGCTCCAAGCAATGATGGCTGCTGAACACCAAGAGCAGCTGAAAACAGAACAGTTATGCATTAAGAGTCATCACAGAAAGAAAACAATCCTTACTCTTAGTGCTAGTGCTTTCTTCCCCTGGCCTAGTCCTACCTCTCTCAAGGGGAAAAGACACTCCTGAATCTTGACTTCCAGCTGCCATTTCCCTCCTTCTCACCTCTAAACAACAAATATTTAAAAAGCAAGCCTTCAAAAAATGACACTCTCCCCTACTAGATCAGAACCTATAATTGGTAGAATCCACACCCATAATACTCCAACTGTCAGGTTTCTAGCCTAGTAACAGAAAAGGTTGCTGGAAGTCATGCCTCTGTAACAAGCTGTTCAGCAATACAAGGGTTGGCTGCACTAGCAGCTGCAATATTTTAGCCCTTGATGTTAAGATAGCACTAGTGGGGCTATTAAAGTAGCAGTTGTGGATTTCTGCTCCTCATGACAGGTTGACAGTTTCAGCCTTTCAAGCTCTGCTTTGGCTCTCCAGCATGAAACATGTTATTTTCTGATGGTAGGTACGGAACCCTAACAGCCACAATTCTCCCAGACTGACAAACAGTGCTGTTTCAGATCCACTTTTCTTGATGGCAAACCAAGAACATGGTACCACATAAGCATGCACACACAAGCCTTAGCTATGATTTAGGACAAAAGTGCCTATGATGCAGAGATGATTATGAAAGACATCGTGTTTTAGTAATGAGAGCACAAACGGAGACGTCATTATCAGCACAATCGATCTTTTTAAGTATTTCCTTATAATTTAGGGCAGTGGTTCCCAATCTTCCTAGACTACTGTACCCCTTTCAGGAGTCTGATTTGTCTTGAGAACCTCAGGCTTCACCTCACTTAAAAACTACTGGCTTCCAAAATCAGACAGAAATACAAAAGCATCACAGCACACCACTGAAAAACTGCTCATTTTTAAAGTAATTATAAAATAAATTAGACTATAAATATTGTACTTACATTTCAGCACAGTCAAAAGTCAGTCTGTATGAAAGTTTAGTTTGTGCTGACTTCACTAGTGCTTTTTATGTAGCCTGCTGTAAAACTCAGCAAATAACTAGATGAACTGATGTACCCTTGGAAGACCTCTATGTACCCCCGGGGTACACATACCCCTGGCTGAGAACCACTAATTTAGGGCATTTCAGCACCCTCTATAGCAAATAAACCATTTGGATTATTCTTGTTTGCTTGCCACACACTATTCATAAGTATAAACCCAAGAAAAGGTAGCAGTTTAAGATACTCCATAACACTGTGACTTACTAGCATATTACCTACTCTGCTAACTTCTCTTCTCAAGGCTTTTATAAGGATCACTACACAGAAAAGGAAGTAAGGAGCTTGAATTATTATTTGAATAATTTACCTAACTTTAATTTTGTCACATTCGTGACTTTACGCCCTTGTTTTATTGGGATTTTGCTACTTTTTTATAGCTGGATCAATATTTCATTCTTTTGAGTTTCACTACATGAACCAGAGACAGGAAAAATCCAGAACAAAACAAAAAAAAACACAACACAAAAAAAAGACATCCTTCCGGGCCCTGCCACGCAGCACAGTGAGTTTTCCTAACCACCTTCTCTCTCCCACCACCTTAATGCAGTCGGATCCACAAAAATATATCTGTTGTTTAGTGGGAGATGGGAGGAGTAACCTGGAGCACTACAAGCTAACAGGTAGAGAGCTATGATTTATTTAGCAATAAAGAGGTGAGCTGAACCTATTCTGTGTCTATTTTCACTAGAGTCACTCTTTTTCTCTTTCCTTTAAGACCTTAGCATTGTGGTATGCATGCCTCAGGCAGCTCCTGGATTGCTTTGCTAAATCCCACAGGAGTATCCACACATCAACCAAACATTTGCTTTGGCAACAATCAACACTACAGATGACAGAATCAGTGGTCTTAATTGTTACTGGAGAGGGCACAAGAGCATGGTGGAATTTCCTAGGACAGCCAAATGAAAGGGTACTGACAGCTACATTGCCTAAACTTTCATTCTACACTACTATAAAATGGTTAAATTGAACTAGTCAAGACTGAAGTAGTTGTGCTGCAGCTAGTGCAATTATAACGGTACTTAGAATGTTTGCGAGCACTTTCATATGTAGACACAAAGTTCCATGAGCATGGACTGATGCCAGAAATGCCAATACTTTCTAGCATAAACCAATCTGAAGAAAACCTAACTAGAAGAGTTAGTTTGTCACAGTATATTTTAGTAATTTCTATTATGTAAATTTGGGGGGCAAAACCTGAAGTTGTACCATTGTAATTTCATATCCAGAATTGCAACTTTGTTGATTTAGTTTAATTTTTGTTAAGCATTTTGCCACATCAGACATGTTGGTAAAAGCAGAACAGAAGAAACGAAACTGAAAGAGCTACTTCTGTACATAACACAGTTTCAAATTGGAAAAATACTTCTAAAGTTCCAAAACTACATTACTGATATCAAATTACAGCTCACTAATCAACTACGGAAAAAGCATGCTAAGTTTTCAGAGTAGAATTAATGGGATCTGAAAGGAACCATATCCAATTTTGAGTATATCTTCTAGGCTTGTTATGTCAGTGAATATGTATGAGGGGAAAAATATATACATCAAAAATAAAAAGGAATCTTCAGAACTACAAATCATCTAAAGATTGCAGAGGTGAGCTGACCAGGCTAGAATTCATTTAATTATTCATACATTTAATACAGTCTTACAAACTTTTGCTTAAGTTAACAGAACTGTATATTTAAACAAAAGACATCATCTTCACTTCACTAAGCAGGTAATGAAGTAATAATTCTACATTCGTAATCTTACAATTATTTCCTTATTAATAAACCAGAGTAAGTCTTTGCTGCAAGATGAAACAGAAGAAGTTGACTGAGGCCTTGTCTTCACTGACGGCGGCAAATTCGCTGCCGTCAGATCAATTTCTCTGGACTGACTGAGTGGTTGGAAAAGACCCTCTCAGTTGATCCAGAAGTCAACATACTAAGACCATCTTCTCAAATAGCGTAGCGCTGCATAGATGGAACGCAGTTCCAGTCAGCACAGCGCACTGAAGACGGAGCACAGGAAAAGAAGCAGAGAAGTTGACGTGAGTTAAACAAGATTTTGCATATCTTGCATAACTCCCATTGACTGCCACCGAATCTCAAAGGTAAGTGTACACAGGGCCTCAAAAAAGAGAAAGAACTACATGTGCAGGATGCCTATGCATCTTTGAGAGACAAGGTAGAGGCCTCTAAAAACAGCAGTGTCTGCTGGAGCTATGCACATATGCCCTCTTCACAGGACCAAAACTTTGGTCCTATGATTACTTAAAAAGCCCCATTCCACCCTAGTTCCTTTTCAAACAGAGCCTGAGACTCCAAAAGAGGAGGAAAAATGCACATGTATAAAATAAATCGTGTCAACTAACTACATTTGCTGTTAAGTAGCTTCTTGAAAAATCTCACATATAGATTCCCACTTATTGGACATAAAGTAACCATAAAAACCCCATAGAGTATAACAAGGGTTTTGTGGTTAAGGCACTGGACTGGGATTCAAGGGATCCAGATACAATTCCTAACTCTGTCAAAGTCCTCTGTGGACCCATTTAATTTGGGTCTAAACTCCCTCTGAAGTGGAAATACTACTATTCTCTTTCAAAGGTTTCTGTAGCAGCCTTATAAACCTCCAAGATGAACAAATTTCTCATGCATGAAGTGGGAACTGCTGCCTTAGATTTAGTGGAGTTTGACCGTAAATACTTAGCCATCTGTACCGTTATAGTTGGCTTGCATGTAAAATGTTCTTGAGTTAGACCTCTGAGTAAATAAAGACTATCTTCTGTAGAATTCTCTCCATATGCTACGAATAGTATGTGAGTTCTACCTAAGTAACTGAGAACATTTTAAAAATCTAGACTGTATAACCTATCATCTCCAGGTAATTCTGGAGGGTGGGGGGGAAGAGAGGGGACGACACACCCACACCCACCATGGGCAGTGAGGTTAATTTTTTTTAAACCTAAAGACACCGGAAGTCAGAAATTCAGGATGGTGATACAAGACATTCTTATTCATGCGGAACACCATATAGGAGACCTTGGATTCCACCCATTTTCTCTGTTAATAATCAACTATTCCTTCTAAATATAATCAAGAGAAAATTCAAATGGCTAGTGTTCCCATACAGGCTGTAACCACCAAATCTAAAGATCAGAAGGTAAGCTCCTTAGTACTATTTCAAGAAATACCTAAGAAACTAAAACCATCTCTATTTCATTTGACTGTACATTTGACAATACTTTTTTGTACAGTCAATTTCATTGTTTCCCCTGAGAAGTCTAAATTGTTCTTATGTAGTTGTCTTACTGGACCAGGAGAGGGAAAAATGTTTAAAGAAAATGTACATACAGAACCACGAAATATGGGAGAGGGACCAACTTCCAACACTTTTTATTTAATTTTTTATTTTGGTTAATATTGTCCTTTCAAGTACAAGAAAGTTTAGGATGTTTTATAATGATTAATGACATTAAGGAGACCCTAAAAAAATCTTTGCAATAAGATATGAAAACATGAAAGATATTGAATCAGAATGATAAGGCTTCTAGGTGAACCTTTCTAATTGTCTGAGTATGCTGATTGTTTGAGAAAAAATAAAATAAGTTGAATTGTGATATTAGCAGAATCCACAAAAAAGATCTCCCACTTAGAATCATAGAATATTCGAGTTGGAAGGCACCTCAGGAGGTCATCTAGTCGTCCTCGCCGTCGTGTCGACCCCCACCCCCCGCTCAAAGCAGGACTTCAGGGCACAAGTCTTCACAAAAGGTTTGTTTGTTTGTTTATTATGGACAACCACCATAATTTTTACTTTATATTCAAAGGGTCACCAATGAAGTGAACAAAATTCAGGAAAGAGTTCCAGAGGGGCAGCCGTGTTAGCCTGTATACAGCAAAAACGATGAGTCCTGTAGCACTTCAAAGACTAACAAATTTCTGTAGCCTTTAAAGTGCTATAGGACTCATCTTTGGGTTTTTTTGTGTTTGTTTTTTAAAGTTCAGGGATGTTCTCAACCTGTTAGTGAGAACAGAGATGGGTCACTGAGTTCTGCCTCAGAAGTTTTTTTCCCGATATTATTGCTTTCTGACCAAGTTGTCTTGCATTACAATAAACCAAACCTCAAAGTCACAAATACATGGAAAGTTAAGGCCTGGACCGCACCAGAGAGGACAGGGCACAGCAAATGTAGGTTTTTTTTTCCCCTCCACTAAGTAAGATTCCAGAACGTATAAGGCACCCACAAGGTGTGCAACAGTGCACTTGAACTCGATGATCTGAGGGCAGATGTACTCCATATAATCATGTTAGTGTGGCAGCAAATTCTACAAAGATTTTTCTTGTCCCTACTGAAGTGATCTGAGTCATGCCAAGGTTTAACTTCATCTGACTACTCTTTATCTAGGAATTGATCTTGGCCAAGCAGCCCTTGAGACAAGTGAATGATGCTGTTTGCATTAGCTGTAAGGGAGCACCTGACTCAGTCATCTTATGGCTGACTAGTCCCAGTAAAATAATGTATACTGCAAAACGATAGCTTCTCTAGTATTTACACTATTGTAGGATTTAAGGAAAGTGACTGCTCTCTTCAAATGAAGTCTTAGTAATTTCTATTAGTAGGAGGTCCTAGATGCTCATTATATGCTCCAATGTCCTCTAGATACTGAGTAATGCAATCAACCACATTCACATTGTAGGTGGGGATAGCATCATAAAGCTGTGTGCATCACCACCATATTGCAGACAGTGCAACTCATGTGTCCGCCCAACATCACAGGGACATAAAGCAAGTGGAGATGACAAGATGGAACCCCACAAGAGCGAGGGAGAGTGCTACCAATAAGGAAGAGCAACAGTCAAACACCAAAAGCACTCTCAGATGCACTGGCAATCGCTACTAGCAATGCACTCAGTTCTTCTCCCCAAGCTGCCAACAGCCACAAAGGACACAGGTCTTGAGCTCAAGTTGATGGATGAACCACTCCCAAAACCCTCCAGAGAGTGACACTGATTGAAAATCAAGCAGAGAAGACTGGTCTTTTGTCCCTTCCTGCACATATTCTTCCCCCAGGGAAGACAAACTTGACCAAACCTGACCAACTGAATTGGCAAATTAAGGAAGTTACTTAAACCCTGTTCTTTTAAGATTTCTGGATTAAACTTGGAATGAGAGAACTGCAGTAGAGGCATAAAGGAGCTCCTGATTTTAGAACACATGCAAAAAAGCATCTGTCAAAGAATGTGAACCACTGTCTCCCCTGGATCAAAACTGAAAGGAACATGAATTTGTTTCTGAGACAGAGAGATCTAATGGAAATGTTCCCCACTTCTGAAATATGCAAGCTAACACTGAAGACTTGAGAGATCAGTTATTCTGAGCATTGTGTCCTTTGGAATGAGGCTGTCCACCATGCTAATTCTCTTTCCCAGAAGATCATAAAATCATAGAAATGTAGAGCATAAAAATGGACCTTGAGAAGTCATTCATGTCCAACCTCCTGCACTGAAGAAGGAAGAGTTAAACCTAGACCAACAGATGTTTGCCCAGCCAGTTTTTAAAAACCTCAAATTATACAAATTCCAAGCCTTCCTTGGAAGCCTATTCCAAAGTTTAACTACCCTTAGTGAGTAAATTTTTCCTCATATGTAACAAATCTCCCTTGCTGCAGATTAAGCCCATTACTACTACTCCTACCTCCAGCAGGCACAGAACTGATCACTGTCCTCTTTATAACAGCCCATTGTATGTGTGAAGACTTATCACATCTCCCTTCACATCATCTTTTTGCAAGACTAAACATGTCCAATTTTTTAACCTTTCCTCATAGGTCAGTTTTTTAAACCTTATTTTTTGCTGCTCTCCTCTGGACTCTCGTCATTTAGTCTCCGTCTGTCCCAAAGTGTGGAGCCCAAAACTGGACACAGTACTCCAAATGAGGCCTCACAAGTGCCTAGTAGAGTAGGACAATTACCTCCTGTGTCTTACATTCAACGCTCCTATTAAGACACCCCAGAATAGTAGCCTTTTTCACAACTCCATCACATTGACAACTCATTCAATTTGTGATCCACTCTGCCCCAGATCCTTTTCAGTAGTTGTTCCCCATTTTGTAGTTATGCATTTTATTTTTCCTTCCTACATTTGTATTTATTGAATTTCATCTTGTTGATTTCAGACTGATTCTCTAATTAGTTAAAATTAATTTGCATTCTAATCCTGTCCTCCTAAGTGCTTGCAAAAAAACACTCCCAGATTGTATAAAAACCCAAAGTTCATGATGACGTAGAGTGCATCATTGACAAAGTTGGATTGTCTGAGATCAAAAGATCCTCTTTCCCACAGTCACTTAATATAGCATATAGTCATGAAGAGACTTTCCTTTGATAAAAAAAATAAAAGTTTTCTAACCAAAATCAGATTGTTCAAAGATGTTTATAAAAAATCCGGCTCCACAGATCTTCATTCTGAAGATGGTCCCTACTAAGGATTGCAGCCAAACCTGAAGTGTGTCACAATCACTGCTAATGGAAAAGAAGGAAACCCTTTCAGGCATTTATGGGAAGTGTCCAGCACTATTACCAGAATCTGCAAATATGCTGGCATCTATGCTCCCACTCTCATGACTTTCTGTAGTGCTCATCACCATAATATCTATCCTTAACTAGTGCAGAAAGGCTTTATCTCAAGTCTTGCTATCAACAGACGCAGGAAGCCATGAAACCAAGAACCGAAGAAACTTCTTTACTGTGTTGCATGCTTTAGTCTTCACAGAGAAGGATGTTGGAGAAAAGTTGCTTATAACTTCGCCAAATTTTAATTGTTTCAGTTGAAAATGTTCATGACAGATGTCTGCCTCAGGTTTTTTGTTTTTGTTATTAATTTCAGACAAAACAGTTCAACCCTTTCAGAGAATGACGATAGGGGAAAATACCTTATTTTGAACACATTAAAGTCCTTGGGACCTTTTCTTTGAAATACTAGCACTTCCATGCTTTGGATCAGGCCCTTGAAGTTTGAGAGGTGGTGGCTTTTGAGTCTGCAATGTGCTTTTTGCCATCCCCATGAAAATCCACCCAAACTTGGCCAGGTTATAAGCCTCTGAAAAATGCTCAGTAAAGGCTTGTGACAATGTAACAGTTAAAAACTCTGGAGATTCCATCTTCACTGAGCATTTTCAAGCCTCTCATCTGTCGTAGTGTTGACCAGACTAGTCGTGCACCAACTTGAGAGTGACTGAACATGTACCAGGCCTGGGCCATGGCAGCTCAGTACTTCCCTGTAATGGAGACTCTGAGCCAGGGTGGAGCCAAACACTAACAGGGCAGGGAGTCTCTCTCCTGTGCTTCCAATGGCTCCCCCTGCTGGCAGTCAATGTGAAGGAGGAAGCAATCTGATTTGAATACAAAGGGGATAAAAGACACAAGAAAGGAAACAAACAGATAGGGACAAGAAGTCTGGTGAGACGAATGGAGGGAGGGGGAGACAGAAGGAAACTGATTAAGTTGGAGGGGAAGAAAGGGAAATAGGATTGGCTGGGCAAGGAGACTTGGAGCTGTTTGAGGGAAATGGAAAGGGAGGAAACTGGGAGCCAGCTAGCTTTGCAAGAGGGAAGACAGACTGGATGAGGAGCTAGAGGGGAGACTGGCACTGGCTGAGCAATGAGACAAAGACAAGGAACTAGGGAAGAGAACTGGTGGAATCTGAATGGAGGAGAGAGCTTGGATGAGAAGGGAGTGGGAACTGGAACTGGCTAGGCAAAGAAACCAGGATGGAGATGAGAAGCCTGAAGAATGACTGGGATTGTGTAGGCAAGGAGAATGGGACTGGAACAAGAAACCTGATATGGGGAAAGAGACCGTCCAGGCTAGGTTGAGGGGACAGAGTGGGGGGGGAAGGCGGGAGAGGGAGAAACCAAACTTCAAGAGTGGGGAATGAGCAGAAAGGTCTGTGCCACTAGAATACACCTCCAGAGCCTCGAATAGAACCAAAGATTATTGATTCTCAGCATTCCTCTGCTGTCAGCAAATAACCAGGAAACCCATTGGTAAAGTGTACCATCCTTCTCTACTGTTACTGCACAAAAATATAGTGTTACAGTATTGTCTATCTGTTACTCCATTAGCTCAAATGGCATTGGTCTGCATGATGGAATTAAAGAGTCCAACTGTGATGGCCCATAGGGGTGTCAATATACTGCCATGTGATTAAGTTAGTTTTTTCAGTTTGCTTTTTTAATAACCCAGGAAATTACACACTAAATTATACTACGAACATTAAGATTGTAAAATCAAACACTCAAAAGTTATGAAATGCCCCCAATTAAATTTATCTGTTGTAACCTTAATTTGGCCCCCTAGTGAATATACATTAGGATAG
This sequence comes from Mesoclemmys tuberculata, assembly GCA_007922155.1. Taxonomy (NCBI): domain Eukaryota; kingdom Metazoa; phylum Chordata; order Testudines; family Chelidae; genus Mesoclemmys; species Mesoclemmys tuberculata. The sequence goes on along the minus strand of ML675609.1, from coordinate 25,092,003 downwards.
TTTTCACTTACGTGATCACATACTATATTTTTCCATAGGACCCCTGCCTCATCCAGTGCACAGGACCTACTCTGAGGATGCATTAGGACTGTTTAGCGATGGAGACTTGTCTGCAAGATTCTTGCCTCATTTTCTTGCAGAAGTTGGAAGATGAGTAACAAATGACACAGGTGACTGCAGAAAGAGAAAGGTCTCATATTTAAGACCATTAAATGCTGCCCTGGATAATTGGATTCTATCCCTGTCTCTGCCACAAAGTTTCTGTGTGATGCTAAGCAAGTCATTTAAACGAAACGTTTCAGGGGTGATCATTAAATGTGTTTATTTTTTTATGGATAAAAAACTTGAGATCCTGGAACCTCATTTTTGTAAAAAGTGTTGAGCACTCACAGCTGCAGCTGAAGTTAATGGGAGCTATGCTTGAAAATATAAAGTCACCTATATGCTAAGTATATAGTCCTAAGCATCTCAAATTGAAAACATAAAATTAGTGCATACTTTTGATCTTAGTCTGTGCCTCAGTTCCCCAACTGCAAAATGAGGATGAAAAAACCCTCATTTCACAGAGGATTTGGGAGATAAATTAATTTTTGTTTATGAAGCACTCTGATATTATAGTGATGAGTGCCATAGAAAAGTCCATGAGGAAATTAATAATTCTGTCTTCAGAGCAGAGGTTTAATAGTGCACGGTAATTAAGACCTAAAGCCACATACTGAATAATGGGGAAACAAAATATTGCTTAGTTGCTCATTAATTAAGCATCATCCATCCTACACACTGAATGAGGCAGTGGTCCTGTGGGGAAAAAAGAAGTATGTGATTGTGTAATTAAAGCCTGTAACATCCACATCACACCCAACCCCCACAGCCCCCACCCACCCACCAAATTAAGATTACACAATAATCTTAATACTGACATTTTTAACTTCCAAGTGCTTGACTTTGTAATCTTAATATTGAAACAAGCCAAAATGTTTAATTCTGGAGTGCCTCTTTCTCTTCTCTTATGGCCTAGTAAGCTCACAGTAATAGAAGTACCAAAACACTTGGTATCTTTGACTACCATACAGCAATCTTCAGATTTTTGTTGCTGCTTGGAAACCTTTAAACACCTGTATGTCTATACCTATGCAAAAATATAGCCACTTGACATGGCTTCAAACAGGTTAGCCTGCAATTTGATTGTTGCTTTTAATTTGCATTAAGATAACTGGCTACCATCATCAAAAAATATTCTTTTGAACTTCAGGACAGGACCTGTGGTGTACGGAACTTTGATAGAGGGTTCCAGTTTGCACAAAGTGCAAGCACATCTCACAGACAGGAATCTATACAGGCAACTCTCAAAGAAGTCCTTACTATAATATACAAGAACATTCAGTAATAAGCAAAAAGAAAACTCACATTTTGTAGTTAAGTAATACTAGTTAACATTTCCTTAAGGTGAAACTCTTAGAATAATTGCTTGGAACTCCTAGCAGCCTTTGTTATTTCATTCACATATAAGACAACCAACCTTTATTTACAATTTTAAAAAAAACAATATTTACCAAACAAGTCAGTTAGTACTATGTTATTCTTAACCCTGTACAACTGTAGACTCTGCAGTTCAACTAGATGTCAGGGTTCAAAAATATACAAGCTGACCTGGTTGAGACACTGCAGTGGCTGTAAACTGAGTAGCCCACGGGGGGTTCTTCTGTCCTCCAAATTGAGCCATTATGGAAGGCAAAATCCTTTGAGAGTGTCTTATCTTCTATAACAGTGATCTATTAAAATAAATAAGCAGCTACTGTTATAAATATTTCAGCTAATATTAAAAGTATTTTAAAACATGTTCCACAAATCTTTTAACTATTCCATTCCCAGGTCAAAGAAAAATGCACTTTGAAAGATTCCTTTTTATACATATAAGTCTGGTGTTCAAAATGCAAGGCTTTTGAGCTCTATCAGATCTATAACTAATCTAACAAACTATGGAACGAGACACCAAAAAGCCCTTCATCTTGACAGCAAAACAAACTATTTAAATGTATAAGAAAAGCTTAAAACTAAATTAAAAACTAAAATTTTCAATGAGATCTGGGGGAATTCACAGAAAAATAAAATTTAATTTTTAAATAAGCAAAAGTTATTTTTGTCCTCAAAGTCACTCACTCCCCAAACCTGGTTAGTATGAACAAGCGATATACAAATGTTGGGCATCTCACTTTTGCTTTGCAGTTCAATGGGAACATTAAACTAGCGGTGAAGACACAGCAATTCTGCTTTTTAACAAAGGCTAGGAATGCAAGTTAAAACCAGTTTGAACTCATGCTGCTAACTTGAGTTGCTTTACCTTCACTGCTATTTTAATCAGTTAGGAACACACTTTGTGTGTGTGTGTGTGTGTGCGCGCACTGTAGACACCCTAAGTAATTAAAAAGTGCACTGGTATATCCAGTCAACACACAAACAGCTCTTGCTGCTTAGAGAGAAAGCTTAAGGCCATGGTCACCTAGTCACTACAAGAGTTTTTTGGCACTCCCCACCTGTACCTACACATTTTCATTTCAGACTACTTGTTAATCTGAACAGTCATTTGCAAAATGACTAAAGCGTGGATACTTTATGCCTTTAATTAAGTACAGATGCAGTCCAAGTGACCTCGGTGGAATGCCTCACCCCTGTATGTACCTAACTTTGTCTACCAAACATTACATTACATTCATTGCTATTGGTAGCACCAGAAGCCTCAAGCATAGAGCAGAAGGCTACTGTGGTGCACACTGTACAAACAGAACAAAAAGGCAGTCCCTGCCCTGAGGGCCAACCCAGTCTCCTGGTAACGCCAAAGGCTGGAGGGAGCACGCGCGCATCCCCCAGTCACTGAATGCCGGAATCCGCCAGGTACCCCGAGACAACGAACACGGCGGGGGCTGCTCTGAGGGAGTCTCTGGCAGCGCGCCCTTGTGAGGCGGCGGGCGGAGGCGGGCGGCAGATCCGGGTCCCGGTGGGGGAAGCTGAGGCCATGTGGCCGTGAGGAAACCTCCCCCGGACCGAGCCGGCCAGAGGCGCCTGCGACAGGGGCTCTGCTCAGGAACGGCCCGGGCGAAACCAGCGCTTCCCCGCCGCTCCTCCTCGCCAACAATGATGCGGGGCCTGAACGCGGGAACGGGGCCTACCCCCGAGGGGACCTGCCTCGCCTCGACGGGCCTGCTCCAGGGGCGGCCTGCAGGCCCGCACCACCCCATCGTTCCCTTCGGAGCCCCCCGCCCTCTCGTCCGACCCCCACGGGCAGCCCTCGTACCTGAGTCGGGCCAGGCGGGGCCTCACTGGAGCCATTTCAAACCCATCGAGCCCACACACAGACAGTGCCGTGCTCCCGAGTGCGCATGCCTACACAGGACGGAGAGCGGAAAAGGGCAGCGCTGGCGCACACTAGTGACGTTAAAACGGGCGTCCGCGCACGTGCTCCGCGAGCGTCGCCGGCTCCACAGCAATGAAGGCGTCGCTACTGCGCACGCGCCAATGGGAGAGCGGCATTCTCCGGGCGAGCGGGTGCCTGCGGTGTGTGTCGGTCGCGGGCAGAGGGCGTAGGCGCTTGCTACGCATGAGACGCTTAGCCGCCATGTCGCTTCGGGGCATACGGCTCAAAAAAGGCCAATGCTAGCGCCATCTTGTTTTTGGGCAGAGGCCCAAGGTGTCTCCCCGTCCCATGGGAGCGGCCGGCGAGTGGGGCCAAGGCAATAAATCCCGTCCTTCTGTCTCTCGCCTGGACCCTGCAGGGTTCCCCTCACTTCTCCCATGCGCCCCTCCCCACATGGGAGGTCTCCACCCCCACAGTCCCTGCAGAAAGGCGCTGTCCCCAGATAAAGGAAACTGCAAAGGCTACATTGCTCTCCTTGTTATTTACGCTACTCACCATAGAGCCTCCCAGTAATTGTTCTTTAGTAACGATGGACGTTATTCCAGCGTAAAAGGGATGAGGCACCACTGCAGCATGCAACTTTGGGACCAACATGAGACAAATGGGCTACATGGGCATTCAGTGCCTCAAAATACTGCAGTGCCATTGCACAGACGGGCAGATCAAGCCACAGTCCTCCAGTGGGACTCCGCTCCACACCCTCCAGTGCGCGCACACACAGATTCAGAGCAGTTGCTGCAGCAGCACACAGGATCACGTGGGGTGGAGGAAGAACAGAGACTTGAGAGGGGCTATAAATAACGTACATCCACTGGAGGACATGTTCCACACAGAAATTATATAGACATCTTGATAGTTCGTGGCCTATGGGGGGGAGAGGATTTAAGGTTTACTTTCACCTTGACTTACACAGAGATTTCTTGAAAAAAGCTGCTTGCAATGGGCTTTAGACAGAAGGGAAGTGTCTGCCTTGGGATGAAAAGCACCATAACAAATGCTTTAAGAGTAACATTTTTCTTTTGTAAGATCCATGTCTTTTCTTTAAAAAAAACAACAAAATGGAGATGGAGCAAAATCCACTAAAAAGCACAGCGTCAACCATAATTTTTCCCTGAGGGTGAATTTTGGCTTCATACCAATGAATCATGACACATACCACATTCACAAGTGGCACAGACTGCTTTATGTTCTGGCAGAGTAACTAGAATCAAACAACAGTCCACAAAGTACTCTAGATAGATTATTTGTTTCAACTCTACATTTAGCTCATTAAGGTTCAAAGAGAGGCAGTTATCTTTCTTAAAACTTCATTTATAATTCATTTTAGGGTCTGAATACATTTGATTATTTAGAACAATCTTTATATTGTTAAGCATAGTTCTTTATATTTAAATTCTTTATTCATCCTACAACCCTTACTCACAACCAAATCCTTAAATAGTCCCATTTAAGTCATCTATTTTGTGTGAGTACGTACTACTCAGTTCGAGTAAAGATTGCAGAACATGGCCCCAATATAGTTGGTGCAGGTCAAGAGATGAGACAATGTTTAAAAGCAAAATTCTCTACCATGCTCCTCAGTTATTGAGCATCTCACTTTGTTTATGAAGCATTATAATAACAGGTACAAACATTTCAGCTCAAAACTAGTGCAATGGGGTACATGATTATAGCTGCTTACACTCAGAGAGTTCCCTCACTGCATTTTCTGGGCCAGGATTTTCAGTGTGCTAAATCAGCATCTATGGCAAGGAATGCCTCTTGTTTGTCAGTGTGAGGAGCAGTAACATATCTGCACAGTGAAGGGTTGGTAATCAGAAAAGACAGAGGGCAAAGGGTGGGACTGATGGTGACCTGGCAAAGAATGTACAATAATTAATACAATAAAAAATAATTTAAAAAATACACCTAAAACAAAAGTGGCTGAAGTTAGAGAACAAAATATTGTGGATTGGTGGAATAGGAAGAGGATCCAGAAGAAATACTAAAGTGGGCTCTGAGCATACAATCAATGGTCATAGTCATATTCTATCTGAGACAGCAAGAAAACAAGATTGCAATTCCCCTTAAAGCTCTAAATGATCTCCCCATAAGATGGGGTCAATATAGTGACTTATAAAAAAGCCATTGGCCAACAGAGCAGAGAACAGGGATTTTACTAGAAATACTAGAGCTGTCAACTTTGGTAAATTAGCCTCCCCCTTCACTAGCAAGTTTTTGGCATTGCCTTTTACATTTATGGTGTGGGAAAGACTCATATTGAGTTATTTGATATCTGGATCCTCCTGTTTCCAAGTTAAAGCAGGTTGTTGTGACTTTAGGGCTAACAAATAGAGGAAATGGAATGGAGAAAGCTCTGTGAAAATGTGGATACATAAATATCTTATGTATTGTGGTATAATCAGCCAGGTTAATAAGGATTTATGGGAGGAGAATAAACAAAAGAAAGAAATCGAACAACAGGAAATACTGCTTACTAATTAAATTTATTAGTTGGGTGCCACTGAATTTCTTAGTCTCTGCCCTTTTAATGCCCAGACCACCTTATTTAGTTGATCTAAACCGCTGTATACTTGTGTTTTCTGACTAGCATATACCCATTCCAAATGGATTTTTTCTAGAATGAAGACAGTATATCATTTTGGAGAGAAACTTACGGTACTTGGTAGGAACAAAATACCTCTATCAGAAAAAGTCGTACATACAGTGGAGAAAATTAAACTAAATTTATTGGCTATCCACCCACTTTTGTTGGATCGGGAGAGGAGAGGGAGAAGTTCAATGCAGCAGATATGAAAAACTGAAACCTTTCACATTCTTTCAAAACTAGTGGGGCCTGACTCCTACCTCTTTAAATTGAAACTCTTTATAAACTTCCTGGCAAAGTAAAGAGGGAACAATGAAGACAAGCACCTTGAGATCCATCCTCTGGATTGGAGGAGGCCCATGTACAGCAGTGAATCAACAGCAGAGCAACAGGCAGTGAAACAGTACATATCTGATTGCTTCCTGCTGGCCCACTTCTGAAGTGGTCTTGAGTTGCCTCACTTTTGAGGAAAATAAAGGATTGTGAAATGACATAAACTTAGAACCATTTTTAGTTTTTGGTGGATCTGGGCCCTATTTAGTCTATTGCATCTCTGTATAACATGCTGTCTTGTAAAATGCAAAACCAAAAACTGCTGTTTATGCTATTCTGACTAAAGAAAAGGAGGAGAAGGGTTTGGATAGGAACAGAGGGGAGTTGGGCAAGAGCCAGGATCAATGAGTAGATAGAAGAAGAGGGGCCCTGTGGAAAAAATAGTATGTGACCATGTGGTTAAAGACTTGTTCATAATTTGGTATAAGCATAAGGACAAATTAATATTTTATAGACAACTTTTAATATGGCATTTCCTAACTCTTGAGTCCTTGACTTTGCAACCCTAATTTTCTTCTAATGCAGTTTTTTGGATGCAATAATATAGTAATTAAGATAATAGGAAAATGTGATAATATAATTACTAATGACAGTAATAATGCAAAAAGATGCCAAATTAATGAAAATTGAGGGCTGTTGGTACTTCACAGGAAGGGCCCTATGTCTTAAATCCCTGAAGAGCAAATAAGACAAGAAAATTAGTTTTAAACTTACTTTCTGTCTTACTCCAGGTGAAGGCAGTGTAACTGCTCCTGATGCTTACCTGCAATGACCTGATCTTCCCCTCATATTATGCTGTTAATTCAGCTACAAACTGTAACATTAAGGAAACAAGTAATCTTTTGATAACATTTACTGCAATAAAGTTTTGTTTATAACGCCTAAGGAAGCTAGTATTTCACTCAATATGAACACCACGTCAGTGTTTCCAAAATGAAAAATGTGTGTGATTTCAATTCCATTTCAATTTTTTAACTTTTTAGTTTTCTTGCCAATTTAGGAAAAAAGTGTTTCCAAAACTGAAATTTAATTTCCTGGTCAGCTCTAATTTCTCCCTCTTTTCCTGTGACTGTGGTTCCTGTAATAGCTATAATTTTTTTCTTTAGAGGGCATATTTTGCTAATTATTATGACCATTCCAACTATCATGGATAGCAATCCATCTGTTCCTCCTCTTCCTGTGGTGGAAAGTTACTTTGATCATCCCTATTGATTTTTCTGTTCAGGGAAGACAGGAATCTGCTCACATTTAACTGTAAAATCAAGGATAATTGATAGAACTGGAAATGCATTACTTTCCTCACTAATTTTCTGAAAAAAGCCCTTATAAAGGTTATTCCAATTATTATGTGCACGCGCTTTACTTTCCCACATAGCGTTTTCTTTAGGAGACATAACTAGAAACAGAAGTAACTTAACACTGCCATGCAAGCCATGACAAAATATGGTTTTAAACTTTTAGCTCTTCCATATCAGCATTTAAGTGTCCTGAAAAATACACCTGTTGGAAGTTTCTAAGGTGCATCATAGGATCCTGATTAACTTTTTGCTCGGAGGTAGAAGCTATGACTCTGGGATCTGTATATTTTATATATTGTCTCCTAAGGGTATTAAAAAATTCATCAAAATTGTCCAAAACCTCTTCAGATAATAAAACCATCCACTGTAGAATTGCCCCACTGCTAATGTGTTTCACAGGCTACATCTACACTAGTGATTGTATATGTCCATATGCGTACTTGAGCCATAACCCCTGTATTGTTCACATTCAGAAGCACGTTCAGAAGATAAGTAGAGGGCAGCAAAGCTAGCACACCAGGGAGATGTAAGTAAGTACACTCTTTAGGCTGTAGCACAGCCCATACCCATACTGGTTTTCAGTGTGGATCAGAACCACATCAGAACTGCTTTTTTATGCACTCTTTTGATCATTATAGGTGACCATGAAACCTGCTCCAAGAGCAGCCACTTGGCCTACAAACCACCCCCAGGTGCTGAACAGTGTATGTTCAGAGTACATTGTTCTCCACTGTTTTACTCAGATTGGCAAGAACATACACATGCACCAGGAAATTTCATAGAGGCGGGAGCAAACAGGCATTTAACAGACACAGCCAAGTGCTGAGAATGCATCAAGCAATTGAGGTTCCTGTACAGCAGGGCAAAAGATTCCAACCATTGTGCCAGAAGAGCTTAGTGTACTTGCCTGTTCTATGATAAACTGGACCAGAGCTGTCAAGGGTTCCCACTACAGAGCCTGAAGTGGCTCATGATCCCCTCCTCAACTTTGTTGGTCTCATTGTCTGACAAGATGCTGATAATGGCCCAGCCAAGAAAGCCCCAGAAGATAAGGAGCATGTGATTCTGCACCTTTACCAGTTGGAGGTAGAGGAGAACCCCAAGCTGCAGCAGGAACCAGAACCTGAGGCTAACAAGTTCAATGGACCCACCAATATCCTTCTTGCTCTGGTGTTACATTTTCTGATTGTAAGCCCAGCCCTCTCTCTTAAATGGTCCCTGAGAAAGATCCAGCTATAAATCAAATTATTTGACTGATTTCCTATGAGCCACTATGAGGCATTTGGCAGAAACTTTGTCTGTAAAACAGATTATCAATAAATAATCATTGTGCCCCTGTTTCTGTGTATTTCTCAGCCATCATGCAGGCAGTCATGGTCCAGGAACAGTGCGGACTGGGAGACAGCAACTTTAGAAAGGTCCCAGTTAGGGACGGGACAGTTGTAAAAAAAACCCCCAAACTTATAAAATGAGTAACAAGTGTCTTTTGTCCCTTGGAAAATTACAGTTTCAGAGCTTCTATCACCCCCCCACCAACTTTATCATCTGAACCCTACGCACCCCTGTGTTCAGCCCTAAATGTTACTGCCATGATATTCATACAAAATACGCCTTGTGAGGTTTCATCTGAAAACTATTAACACGCTCATCAATAATATCATTGTGAATTGGATGGGAGAATGCTGTGTGTGGAATTAAGGATACTCACTGACATTATGCTTTACAGTCTGTGACTAAAAGCTGTTTAACTAGGCATGTCAGAGGAAGTTGATAAATAGGTTCTCAAGACAAAGGAAAGAGGCCAACACCTCAAACCAGATGTGACCAAAATCAATGGGATATTCATATGTATTGGAGAATGCAGGCAGAGAACATGTACATTGTAAAACTGCAGCAAGAAGCAGCACATTGCAACACACCAGGGACACTTTATTCAAGATGGAGCTGGTCATCCAGAGGAGACAGGAGACTAAACCCAAAGGCTCAAGTTGATCATTGAAATAAAGGCAGATTCTGAGATATAAAGACCTGTCCGCGCCTAGGGTAGCCACCTGAAAATGCCAACATCAGGCCAGGCTGTAAAAGGAGAGCAGAGTCTCCCAACACTGATGGGTGACACTGAAGTCAGGTTTCCCAACCAGCCACAAACAGTGCTTCTGATTCCCCACACTGGTTATCAAGAAGCCACTATACAAATACGCACAGCCCCCTCTATTGCATTTCAGTCTCTGGCTCCCAATCGCCATTAGAGCCAGTAAAGAGATCAGTTATTTAAAACCCAATGCTCTTTACCAAAAGGTTTCTCCTGACCCCAAAGGGTCACCCACAATACCAGATCAATATAAGTTTAGATCTTACCCAAAATACCACGCTGCCAACCAATCCTTTAGTAAATAAAACTAAAGGTTTATTATAAAAAGAAAGAAACAAACTATAAGAAATGTTAAATAATTAAAGCAATCAGACACATACAATTGATTTGAAAGTCCATATATATCAGGTTTGTAATAGAATTGTGGAGTTTTCAGGCTTGTGGCTTGTATATCTCTCTGGTAAACATCCAGTACCTGGATGAGTCTCAGTCCTTTGTTTCACAGTTCAGTTGTAGATGAGTTGATCCAGAGGTAGGCTGAGGACAAAATGGATGTGGTGCAGCTGCCTTTTATGTCCTTTGGCCTTTGCCATATTGCTTATGGAGATTTACAGGAATAAGATGGAGTCCAGAGTCACATGATTAAGTCCTAGTGACTCATCAGGTATATCCCAGACTTGTCCCTCTGGGCCCCCTGTACCTGGGAATGTCTTAATGGGCCATTAAGCAGGCTAGTGCTGCAGCCATCCTGTCTGGGGTGTGTCCCAGACAGCCCAATTTGAAATACAGATATATCAAACATCTCCATAACTTCCATTACACACATAACACATGAACACAACATCATCTTACTTAGCACATTATAGCCTTTCTAACAGTACCTGACGCGGCATATCTCATATGAATTATTATGATTTACATATTGATGTTAAATAATATAATGAATGCTCCCTCCCAATCCAGCCAGCATCACACCCCCAATGTGAGATTGGCGTGGGAAGGAGTAATCAGAACTCCTGAATACATCTCAAGGGCCCCCCTAATCCAGCCAGCATCACAACACACACAAAGACTTTGGATTAGCCTTCATCCGAGGAGACAAGGAAAACCAGCACCTTGGACTCTGTGGGGATCCTGATTAAGAGTTAGACAACTATTGCTGGAAAAGGAAGATTGGTAAAAACTGAAGCTTTTAAAGTTAGGTTTTAGCCATTAGAAAGCATATTTGTACTTTTGTTTAAGTATTTCTATCTTTATTTCTTCCACATGGTATTACTTAACCCATGTCCTTTTGTTAATAAACATGTTTTATTTTGATTATAGACCAACTCAGTGCTGTGTTTGAAGGAAAGGATCGTATTTACCCCATTTAACAAGCTGTGAAGTCCTGACTCTTTAAAAGAGCAGCAAAATTATTATCTTCAATGATATTCTGTGCTTGGGGCTGTGCATTGCAGAGAAATATCTCTTAGGCGCTCAAGGTCTGGAGGTCACTGATTGTTTCCTAATGGGCAAGTTTTGGGCTGGGAGAGCTTTAAGGAGTTTGCTGGTGAGGAATAGAGACCCATGTAGCAGGAAGCTAACAATCTAATCTCCAGCAAAAATCACTCATGCTGAAACAGAGAGGTAACAAAATGGTTTACAGCTCAGGTTGTTCCCAGTAGTATGCTACCCTGTCCCATTACAAAGTGGAGCCAGACAGAAAGGAAATAGCATAGAAATAGGTTAGATTATAGAAGCAGAAGGGAATGCATTGACTGACTGAGGAAAAGTTAGTTACAGCAGTCCTTTCTTCCTTGGAAGATTATGACATTTTTATTGTCTGTGTTCCTGGTATGTGGCCTTTCCCCACACTGAGACATGCTGCACAAGCCAGGGGAAATGGGGGTGGAGAAGGATGCAGTTTGGCAACTGGATAAACACAGTGTGATGTTCTTTTGATGAGGAAACTCCTGGGCCATGTGGTGCTGATCAGAAACTTTGGGTGACAAAATAAAGTTGTGGTGTGTTTCTTTCTTTCCTTCTCCATTTCACCATTGTTAGGGAGGCATAAAGGCAGGATTTTATGGTGATGCTGCAGCGTAGTAGGGTGGGTGGTTTGCCTCATCTGCATCTCCCTTTGCATGGGAATTCCATATGCTATCTTAGAATCCAGACAATTTCCAGTCAAACTGCTTCCCAGTCTTGTTAGACTATTTCTACTGTGGCAGAAACTCCAGCTGGGTCTTGAGGTTTACCAGCAGTACAAATCTTGGTCCACCTTCATTGCTAACCAGACCCCTTCATTTGACATTATGTAGAGGGGAGACCATTAGCAGAAACATCTGTCTGGTATAGATTTCAGGATTGGAAAGCCACTTCTCTTTTCCATTCTGGTACCTTGAAAACTGCTATGTTTTCCAAATCTAACTGTGTTTTGTCTGGCTGTAGCAGGGTCACGCAGGGTCACACAGGGCCCCCCCCCCGCTGATTAGGTCCTCTGCACCCACAAATCACACACAGACATCAGCTTCGTGCTCCCACCGTGCTCTTTATTTACAAACATATCCCATCACCATCTACTGATATACACTCCAGCCTAACAGCCAAGGGGGCCTCACTGCTCCAGCCATGGGTCAAGGGAAGCTCGCCCTCTGCTACTGCTGCTTCTCCCTCTGCTGCTTCTCCCTCTGCTGGCTAACCCTCTACAGGAGATGTCCTTGTCTGTCCTCAAGAACAATTTCCTCCCATGGTTCCCCCTTGTCAGGGGAAGGGCAAAGAGGTGGGTGAAGAGACATTAACATTTGTCCATTTTTCATGGATTGAGTCAGGTTAGGTTTTGTTGATTTCCCTGTCTTTTTAAAAATATGTTACATACACATTCCATATAGTACTTTTAATAAATGTTATAATTTCCTGGCTTATATGTGGACCCTCCTTCATAGGTATGATGAACCTAAGATGTTTTCAGATTGGGGATTGGGCCCCACGATTCACAGCACATTAATTGGAACGGTGTAACTGTCTGGTGCATCATACTCCAAACACTTTTCTGTCTGTGCCAACCCAGAATCCCTCTCCTTCCCCCAGGTTCAGAAATATCCAAAGTCCCAAGGATCAACAGGAGCTGATGGATGAAATCTTGACTCCACTGAAGTCAATGGGAATTTTTAGATTGTCTTCAATGGGCCCAAGATTTCACCTGATATCAGCTTTTCAGTTTATGATGATTGAACTTCTCCAGAGGAGAGTCTGTTTTCCTGTCTTGTTGGATTCTTGGAGATCACTACGTGGGTAATGGGAAGAAGGCTAAACTGGGTCGGCTCCCATGGACTTTCTTCCCTGATTTCCTGGTGGCAGAGATTCTTGGAGGCTTCTTGGATAGGGGGCAGAGGAGCCTCTTAGATAAGTGGTCTCGCCATGTCTTCTGGTAGGATGAGGTGAAATGGCATCAGTTTTTCTGGTAGCCAGGTCTAAGAAGATACAGTTATTCCTAGATCTGGGAAAGATCTTGGACTCTATAGTAATTACAGGGCAATTTCTTTAATCAGTTGTGATGCTTAAATTTTAGCTAAAGCTTTGCTATGCAATTGGATAAAGTTCTCTCACACATCATACACATAAATCAGATAGGCTTCCTTTGTAATAGACATGGCTCAGATAATATGTGTCAACTGACTGATATTATTCCTGCTTTGAGAGATTGTAAAGAATGCTTAGCTCTCTTTTCTTTAGATGCCAGAGAGGCCTTTGACCACATAGCCTGGGGCTCTCTTTTTCATGTGTTAGCAGAATTTAGATTTGGTAAACAATTTATTGCTTGGCTTAAGCTTTTATATTCTAATCCAATTTCCAGAGTAGTTACCAATGGTATTATTTCTGCCCCATTTCCATTACAGAGAGGTATAAGGCAGTGCTGCCTACTTTATCCTCTTCTCTTTGATTTAGTTCTAGAACTTTTAACCACTGCCATCCAAGCAAATCAACACACTCACAGTATCAGGGTGGGCCAAACAGAGCATGCTGTATGTGGATAATGCTCTTGTATTTGTATTTAAGTCCAAGTTTACCATTTCTAACCTACTAATCATCTTTAAGAAGTTTTATTCCTTTTAAGATATAAAATTAATTGGGGTAAATAAAAAATCTTAGGTATTAACAAATATACCCACTGTCAGGGGGATGGTTATTCCTCCTGTCAGTACTACCTAGTAGCAAGAGTCCCAGTGGCCACTTAGCCTGGTGGTAGTACCACCCAACAGTGAAAGTGCAGAGGGTAGGAGTAACTGGGCCCTCCCTACTCCACTGGTTTCTGCCCCAGGGCCTTTCAGAGCCAGGCATCCTAGCACAAGGATTAGGCCCCAATATCCCCACGTATGTCTCTTTGGTCACTTCCTACCCTTTCATACTTCCTCCTCTGCTTCATCTCTGGCAGCTCCCCTGGCGGTAGTAGCAAGTCATTCCCTTTGGTTCCCACCGTTGACCAGCTTCCCTTGTTGCAGCTAGGAGTCTCGGCTTTGGCATCTCAGAGTTCTGACAGCATCCTGGCAGGAGGCTGCTGTACACAACTGTTCTCCTCAGTCAGCTCTGACTGAGCTGAGATGCTCCTTTATGAATGCTCCCTCTACTGGGGGTATGCCCAACAAAGGTGAGAGGGTGTGGCTTCCTGGGTCCCAAGGAATTCATTAACTCTCTGTTTGCATTATGGGGTTGTACACCCCGTCACACCCACAAAGGCCTTTTCTCAAATTGGGACTTTCACTGGCAATCCTCTTATATGAAATATTTAGTAATATTGATTCCCAAAAATACTAAAGATATCCCTCAAATAAATGAGAAACCAATTATTGCCAAAATGACTAATGATTTGAGGAGATGGCATTCAATAACCTTCAGTTTGTGGGGTAAAATTAATACACTAAAAATGAAGATCCTTCATAGAATTTTGTATACTCTGATGGATCTCCCTATTTCTAGTCCTGAAACTTATTTTAAGAAAGTTAATAATATTTATAGAACATTCCTTTAAGGCATAGGTAGGAAACCTACCCTGTCTCTGAACAAATTACAGCCCGCCCCCTCCTGCCCCCCCCCATCTCTGAGGATTTTGTTTTTTCCCAACTTGGAAAATTATCTCCTTTTTGTTAAGATAGGCATCTTTGTGGCTATTAGGTATGAGTACACTATGGGTTCAGCTTGAACCAGAAGAGGTATACTCTCTCCCGCTTTCAGGCATTGTAGGATCAAATTATTAAAGATTTGATGGCTCCAGAGCTCCCACAATAATGACTATAAGGCAAGCTTGGTCAAACTTGGCTAGAAAGTTCCATCCATTCTTCCATGTACAGGTAGTCCTATACAGCAATCCTATCCTTAAAATTGGAGTCAAAACCTTGATGAGGAGGGACTGGATGGACAGAGGAATTATGACTGTGTCATAGATAATTGACACATTTAAAACATTTGCAGATCTTCAGCAACAATTTGAGGCTTGCCCTGCTCCAGAGCATGGCAATATCTCCAGACAAAGCTTTGACTTATGAATGGCAGTTATTAGTGTTATTAATGACTTGGATATAGGAATAGAAAGCATACTGATCAAATTTGCAGATGACAAAAAGATGGGAGGGAGAAAGAGACTGTAAAAACTTTGGAGGATAGACCTAAAATTCAAAGGGAGCTTCATAAATTGGAGAACTTGGCTATAGACAACAAAATGAAATTCAACAAAGACAAATGTAAGGTGCTACACTTAGGAAAGAAAAACCAAATGTGCAAATACAGAATGGGGAATAATTGGCTTGGCAGCAGCACTGCTGAGAAGGATCTGGGAATTGTGGTGGATCACAACCTCACCATGAGTCAACAATGAAATGCTGTTGCAAAAAAAGTAAATGCAATTTTGGGTTGCATTAGCAGAGGCATAGCATGCAAGTCACGGGAGGTGATATTACCACTGTAAGTGCTGGTTAGGCCTAAACTGGAGTAGTGTGTCCAATTCTGGTCACCGATGTATAAAAAGGATGTAGCGAAATTGGAAAGGATTCAAAGGCAAGCTACAAAGATGATCTAATGCAAGCCATATGAGCAAAGGCTGAAGGTACTCAGTATGTTTAGTTTGGAAAAGAGAAGATTAAGGAGGGACATGATAACGGTCTTCAAATACTTGAAACGCTGCCATAAAAAAGATGGAGAAAAGTTCTTCTCTCTTGCCAAAGAGGTTAAGACAAGAGGCAATGGGTTCAAACCATAGCATAGCAGATTTAGATTAAATCTCAGGAAAAACTTCTTCACTGTAAGAACAGTAGGACAATGGAACAGACTACTTAGGGAGGTCATGGAAGTTCTTTCACTGGAGGTTTTCAAAAGGAGGCTGGATAGCCACCTGTCTTGGATGGTTTTGACACAGCAAATCCTGCATCTTGGCAGAGTGGTAAGCTAGATGACCCTGGCAGTCTCTTCTAACCCTATGGTTCTATTATTCTATATATTTGGACCTAATGCATTGGGAGCACCAGAACCTTCACTGCTTCTATTATTTTTGAGGAAACTTCCTGGATTTACTTGGCCAGCAGTATCATTTTACAATTTTCTGGCTCAAACAACTCTGCCAAAGATTGATAATTTGAGAATTGCTTGGAATAGAGATTTGGATACACAACTATTCCTGACTTAATGGAATACAATTTTATCTAATGTTAAAAAAGCAACTATAGCCCTGACACTACATCTTATTCACCAAAAGACAGTTTTTCACATATACTGGTCCCCACAGAGGCTAGTGGTAATTGGCCTCATAAATGCTGATTGCTGTTGGAAATGTAATTCCCTTGATATATTCCTACATTAGCTCATATGTTTTGAATTGCCCCTGGACCAAGAATTTCAGATAGGAGGTGGGTCAAAGAACCGACTTGATGTTGGATAGTAAGTTGGAGCCGTTCCCCTTACATTTAATTCTTGGATATGTTCCTAATACATGGAGATGACCTGGTAGCAAGAAGCACAGTTCCAACGTGCAGCTTTGGTCACTAAAAAATTAATCCTGCAAAAATGGAAGAGTTGTTCCCCACCAAGTATTGATGCCTGTCCAGTGATATGGCTGAATTTACAGCTAATGAGCGACTGGCAATCTGAAGAAAGGGAATGCCTGAAAAATTCAAAGCAAATTTGTGCTGACTTTTTAGAGTTCTATGATTAACACAGAACCTGAAGATAGGTATGTCACTTCCCTCCCCATCCCTTTATCCTAATCCTCTTTATTTACTTTGTGTAGTAGGATGAATCTTGTATTTTGGAAGATTTGTTGTATTTGGAAAAATAACAAATTATAAATCAATTGAAAGAAAGACTCACCAGGTTGGTGTCAAAGACCAACATAGTGAAGAACAACTCGCCTGCTCCCTGACTAACCATGCTGACCTTTGAGAAGTAGTGGATGCTGTCTGGGGTTCTTTGCTCAGTGTCCCCCTCAGATTCCCTCCATTTAACCCTTTGACCTTCATGCCTGTTCATGTTGTCTGTGACAAAGCTCTTCCTCCACCTCGGTGGGTCCAGCACATCCTTTTAGCAGTAGGTCAGGGAAGTCTTTCCCCCATTAGTGTTCTTCCACCCTCTAGTGGTGGGGGAGGTTAATGCAGCCACTCTAAGAGGGCCACTCCCTGCTGGTTTCCAGTCCTGTCTCTGGTTCTCACAGGCACTTGCCTCTTCACTGGGGCTTTAGCCTCTTCAGTGAATGGCCGGTAGGAGGTAGAGGGGGCCCAGCACCACCATCGACTCCAGGCCTCCCAGGGACCCTACAAACCACAGCCTCACACTTTGGCTTTAGAAAAGCTGTTAGCTTCCCTGGGTTACTTCTCATGCCCCTTGACTTAATGTCCACACCCTGCCCAGACAGGGGGCCCTCCCTGGCCTCCTTGCCAGGGGAGATTCTTGACCCCTGACAGCCCCACTGGCATGGTAGTGCCCAAACCAAATGCCCAGTTCAATCTTATCCTTCTGGCAGGGTCTTTTCCCTTAGGCCTCTGGGCCTGGGAAAGGTACTTTGCCTTCTTCGGGCAGGGTTTTCCCTCCCCCAGTCTTTGTACCTGCAGGGTTCTCTCCTGCCAGTGTTCTGCTCTTCTCCTAAACCCTCCCTCCCTCCCTCCCTCCCTCCCTCCCGCCTGCCTGCCTGCCTGCCTGCCTGCCTGCTCCCATATACTCTAGTCACTCACTTTACTCTCGCAACTCCAGCCACACCCTTTCTCTGGAGGGGAGGCTTTTAACAAGTCTGGGCAGGGCCTTGATTGGCTTCAGGTGTGTTAATTAACCTGGCGGAACCCCTGCTCAGCTACCAGGGGAAAAGGGACTTGCTGAGCCTGGAGCTGATTTATTGGCCTTCTAACACTCTCCGGTACCATCTAGTCTGACCCGCTCACATTTCTCATTTGTTGTCCCCTGTATTTAGTTGAGTCCCAGGCTTAGTAGCTCCTTCCATTAGGCTGGGGTAGGGGCCTTCAGTTAGAGGCAGGGTTTTGCCCATCCACATCCTGCAACCCAATAAAACTAACTGTGCTGCTAGGTAAGCAATGAGCCCAGCTGCAGTGCCTTAGAACTCTCACAGTGGCCACAGTCCCTGACTAGCTGCTGGTTTAGCAGCACTGCTTCTAAGCCTGGCAACCACAGCAGTTCAGTGGCTGCTTGATGTTTACCAAACCTGCAGCTGTGCTTGCACTTGGTACAGCCCTGGTTCCAGTTCTTGGTCCTGCTCTACTCGCCTCTGGCTTCAGCCCCTTGCTTTGCCTTTGGCTTAAGACTCCAGTTGACCCCCCACTTCTGGTATTTGGCTTCTGTCTGTCCCATGCTGATCCCTGGTTCTGCCTTTGTTTTACAGCTCCCGTTTACCCCCTCTGGCTCTGGCATTTGGCTTTTGCCCTTCTTGTACTGACCCTTGGCTTGTTTCCTGGACTCTGTCCATCCTGGACCACCTCTAACTGGTAGGCCAAATTCTTGCTTTTACCTTTAGGTCTGACCATCCATGGCATGGTTAGCAACAGTTTGTCATTAAATCAACCTTTAATATCTTCAAAATGTGCCTTCGATGTTGTGCCATACCAAGGCACAATCCAGACCAATGAGTAGTTGGGTCACCCATGCTCTGTAACCTAGCGTGCCCTTTATGATGCCTTGCTACTGTAACCTCCAATCTGGACTGCTCACAAACAGCTTCAACATCTAAGTCACTCCCCTTATGAGCCTTAATGGTTACTACAGGGTGACCCCACACACTCGCAGTCCCAAATTTTCCCCCAGAAATGTATGACCTATATTGCCTAGCCCTCTCTTGAACAGTTCAAATATATCAAGTCGTTTATTCCTCTAAGGGAATAATATGCACACAGCTTGTTACCCCAAACGGAGTTACCCAGACACTTCAGCTGGAACATACTCGATAAGATAAAACAAGTTTATTAACTACAAAGAGATTTTAAGTGAACACAAGTAATGAGACATAAAAATAAAAAACGATTACAAGAAAAATAAAGATAAATCACTTATTAATGCAATGTCCCTGTTCTAATGGACATAATTTTGGCAATCTATAAAATTCATTGTCAAAACATGCAAATCAATGGCTTCACATTAACAGGTGAGGCTTTGGCCATGAAGATTAACAATGATCAGTAAATGCTTAAATTTTAGGATCTCTTCTTACATTATGTACAAGACATTTTTCTAACCACTGTAGCCTGATTCATTAATGGTTAATGATTGTATTGGTTGGGAATTGGTACTAATTTAATGAGCTGGGAGGTAAAAGGATTCTAGTCCCAGAATCAGACACAACAGAAATAAAATGAAGAAGTTCAGTAACCTATAGGGAACCCGCGGGCTTTTGAGGGCAACGCAAAGCCCTAGCCACTTTTATTAACACAATCAGTAAAGACAAGAAAGCTCCAAATCACATAAACACACATTCCTAGCATATGCTCATATAATCATACCCTTCCTTGGGGATCTGGTGGTAAGAGACAAAAGATCAATTCTGACCCTGGCATGCAATTGAGTCCAATGGTCCAGAGCCCAAGCCCAAAGGTCAGTGGTGGATAATAACAAGCTATTCCCAAGCTTACGCAAGCTATTCCCAGTTCCCCAGCATGTAGGGTAACTGTTGGGCCATTTTATCTATGCTAAGGGCCACAGGCCTGCTTCACTTATGTTAACCAGCTTAAGCCAATGTCTGACAGGATACAGGGCTGTAGGTTCCCTGTGTTACTGCTAAATAAAATAAAAGGATAAGCTAGCTCTATTGGCTACACCACAGGGAGGTGGTTATTCTACTGTACTTAAATTATCTAACCCAAATAAAAAACATGGAGTTACACTTCTGTGCTACTCCTGTTAAAAATGCATTCTGTTCAATTTCTTAATAACACTTAGATACGTAAGTGTTATTACTGGAGCTTGTTCTCTGTACTATTGATAGGTTTATTTATGCACCTTTTTCAAAAGGTCAGGAGAAAATCATATTCAAATATATTTCTACATTTCCAGCTATCCTGCAGTGCCAGAAAAACCTGCGTTTCATCAATAAAAGTTGAATCAAGTTTTTTTTCTTTATGGTTGAATCATAAAGAACAGGAGTAGTGTTCAATCTTCTGAACAAATGAACTATGTTGTGTTCTTGCACAATAATTTTTATCTTAAGCTTTTCTTGAAATTGCATAATATACTGAAGCTTTATATTCTCTGACTGCATGAAACATCCATTGTTAAACATTTTGGTACATGGAATTATATTAAATATTTCACAAAAGTATGTTTGGCTTGGCTTGAAGCCATAGACACAAGGAAAAAAATCAGAGTTAACTCAACCCTATTATGCTTAGGGATTGCAACTCATGGTATGTAAAATTACAGTTAGCCCTTTTTACTGAGTAGCTAGTCTAAATTCAGAGGTCTGTAGGTGTTCCAGTTGGGAGTGGAAACTGATGATAGAGTCTGATATTTTCTTATTTGCAGACAGGTTTATCTACAAGAATATATGAAGTCCTGTTTTTTTTTTTTTTAACAGAGTAGGAATCAAATAGCAGGTGACTGTTCCTCTGTTCAATGTTCCAAACCTGCCTTTCCAGCCAACACTCTGTACCCAAAAAGCTTTTTCCCTTAGCTTTAACTCAAGGTCACATTACTGTGCTTCTAAGATGTGTGATTGGTTTTCTCCCTTTGTTTCTGTCTCTTTCTCTGGGTTGTCTCTGTCTCAGCCACACAGACAATGCCCTGTGGAGCTCTGTGCCCACAAAATCCAAATGATTTGTGGGGGATTATATACTCTTTTTGTTTTAGGTAGGGGGTTGTCTCATAGTTACCTTAAATGAGAGGTGAAGATCACAACAGCTCAGTTGAGGTTTAACTCAACCAAATGCTTTAACATTATCCTTTTATTTTTAAGAGCTGTAAAATGAGGTTACATGTAATGATCTGCCATATAGTGGAGTAAGCTAAGAGCGGAGTTTGCTGCTTTAACTCTGAATTTGTTTAGTTTGTCAGAGCAGTTATTTGAGTTTCCTCGTTCAGTTTTGACAACGTCTCTGGTAACACCTTTGCATTTATTCTTTTTGGGATGAGTAATTTGCATGATTAGTATGGGTAGACTGCCCTCCCCCACACTAATTTTGGTGAGAAGAATATTTAAACTGCTGATTAATGATTGCCTCAATGTTCTGTTCAGTCTGAGTGGCTAATGAATTTTACTTTGACACTTTGTTTTCCTTGGCAATTGTGAACTGTTTAATTTCTCCTTTTTCCAAAATAGAGTGTATGGTATTTTTTTCAAATCCCTTTAGATTGTCCTATTGCTTTTAATGTTGGTTGATGCTGGCCATGCTTTGTTTTTAAAGGGTAACTTTATTTGTTCTTTGAATTCTAACTTTTCCTAGCTGTGCCTTGCAGCTGCAGCCTTCCCAGTCTCATCTCCCAACACAGCAGCAGCACACAGCTCAGAGTCCCTGCAATCGCTCAGTCGCAGTGCCCCCACCCTATTTTAAGGGGGCATAAAACATTTCCATCATTCTTCTATTTCTCTCATTACATAAGTAAAAAACTTGGCTATTTAAAAAAAAACAAATTTAAAAAACAAGTAAAAACTACAACAACATAATATACAAAAGTATTACCATCTGTAAACATTAGGAACCCATATCTAAAATGTTCTATTCCAGGGTCCTCACACACGTGTGCATCCCATGCTCCAAACAATATTGCTTTAGTACAGTGGTTGTCAACCTGTTTACTGTTGTGGGCTACATATGCAGCTTTCTGTGTTATGGAGGCCGCATCTACACAACATGACCTGTATGGCCCTGAGGATGTCACATGGGTCACTGCTATGTGCTGACAGGGCCACAGGCAGCTCACGGATTGAAAACCACTGCTACTTTGCTTTGCGGAGGAAAATTTCTATAGGCTTGATAAATTAGCCTAGCAATATATAGCATTGGGGATTAAAACATGTTCACATTATGTGATCTTTGTCCAAGACCAATTAATTAAGAATCACCTTTTACATGTCTGCCAATCAAAATCTGCATGCTTCTGTCATAGATAGCAATAAAAACCTACTTGATTTTGCATGAAACTTGTGTACTTTTCTGTTTTATCTACTCTGGTTGTCATCCATCTAGAACATATCCCTGCACAGGTGCAAGGAAAAAAAGGCAAGAGGTAGCAGGGAGAGATAAGGGGTAAGGAGAGGGAGAGCAGGAAATTTCTGCCGTTATGTTACATCTGCGATAGCAAAGTTTTTAATGACACCACCATTACGCTTAGACCCCTCCTTTACAAGTACAGAGTTAACTAGAATACTAAATAAACTGCACCTTCATTTCTTAAGTATTTTTTTAAACATAGAAAAAATATATACTTGAATTGAAACTTACAGAGAAAAAATTCAGGTTGTTATAGTGGGTTGGTGTTAAAGCACTAATTTGTGGGCCAGATTCTGATACTTCACAGAATTAATTATCACACTAATTGTCAGATTCAGCCACTGACTTCAGTGGAATTACAACATCGATGACTTAGCCCATAAAGTTAAAATAAATGTATCAGTAGAGAAAAAAGTTAAAAGGAACGGACAATATATGGTTCTGGATGAATTTTTAAATTAGATAAAAAAATGAGAGAGGGATGTTGAGGGAGAGTGAGTCAGCAGACGAAGGCTGCTCAAGATGGTAGCAATGTGACAGAGAAGATGGGTCTTACTCTGGGCAATGAAGCCTTCTCTTTACAGGGAAGCTGCAACTCAAATAGCAGTGGTACAGATTATTGCATACAACCCTGCTAGGTTCAACTAATATTTGGAGCAGCTGTTGCCTCAGCTATGCAGCAAAATCTTCCAAACCCTCTATGATTAATAACATGAATGAACTGAAATGATAGTCTTTAATAAAAAAAATTGTAACAGTGGAGTCAAAGAGAGGAAATGGATTTATTTAAAAAACAAGGAATTGAAGTCTAACAGCTAGTAATTTAGAGCCCATTATGTGGAAACAGGACAGAATTATGTTGTAGGATAGGAGCAATCCAGCCTGGAGACATCTCTGTTCTCCAGTAGTGGGATGTATGTCAAAAGCAGCAAAACAATCACTAAAACCTCCTCTATCAGTGCCACGTCTCTACCACAACCCCTTCATCTCACACACACGTCTGGAGGCTCCCTGACTGACATCTCCGGAGGCTGCCCTGCCAGCTGCCATGGAAAGCTGGCTTTTGTACAGTCCAGCGTGCTGGCTTGCCTGTGCCTGCTTGTTCTATTAAAGCCACCTGCCACTAAGTAGATTTTCCTTACTAAGTATGGGAAATACATTTGGTCTGAATGGCTTTGAAATTTCAATGTTGTTTCCTCACTTTGATGGTTATGGGATCTTTTGGAAGGAAGTCCCCTTCTGAAGGTCTCTGTGCTTTTCACTAGGAAGGGTTCTGCTGAGCTAAGCATTGGTTGGCAAACTTACAAATATTATTTTTGCTTTTAATGTAACATTTTAGTTTAACGTTTGGTTTTAATTAGAAGACTCCATTTGGATTGTATGTTATCCTCAAAAGAGGAGAGTAAGGGAAACCCTGTTTCTAATTTTGCTTGAAAGTTATTTCATGATTATTATGAATATTAATAAATTTCCTGTGCTAGGAGAGTCAAGAGTGTTTTGGGATTTGTTTTTTTTTGTCAGGGTTGGTGTGTTTAGTACTGCTCCCATTAATTTACATGAGAGAGTCAAGGGAGAGTACTAAGTCAAATACCTTGACTGTGGGAATAGCCCACTAGAAGGTCTCTGGACCTTGAGAGGTTGCCTGCCTGCTTCCCCAGGCTAGCACCCATTTGAGTACTTTAGGAGAGACCTAATACCTTATGGGGCTTTACTTGGTAAATCAGGAGCCATTTTGAATCTGGGAAAGGATTTTTCATGTATCTACCTGTAATCAGGGTGACCACATGTATCGATTTTACAGGGACAGAGCTGATATTCGGGGCTTTGTCCTACATAAGTGCCTATTAACCCCCACCCCCTGTCCTGATTTTCCACACTTGCTATCTGATCACTCTACCTGTAATCCCATGATTACAGCAACATGGGGAATGGAGTCCTTACGTGCCTGTTCTGGCCAGCTTATGGGGAGAGAGACACCGCTTTACCTTTCAAATCTGAGTTTCTTTCACTGGAAAATCAAGTGTTTGTTGGCTGAGAAGCAGAGTGGCACAATTCCTATTCCGCTGCTGCCTGCATTCTGAGCTTCCTTCCGTCAGAGCAAGGATCTGCAGGGCTGAATGCCAGATTAGCCCATTTCCTATTTTGCTACAGCTGGAGGGACATGCTTCTCCTCAGGCCCAAACATGCTGCAGGGAGTCCCATAGAGAGCACAGTGAGAGCTTCTGTTCAGGAAAAAACCCAGCAAACACTTTCTCAAGGTAGAAGGGCAAAGGAGAAAACACAATATAAACTGTGATTTTTAAATCACTTGTTCATTAACAATATAAGTTATTTCCTTAGAAAGGGTATGTTTGCTTTTGCTTTTTTAGAGATCTGGAACCTCTGCCGTTGGCAAGACTTATGACTGAGCAGGTAGCGAGGGGTTCCCCTCTCTTTGGGAATCCTCATGCTCTGGGTTGAGACGTCTCATGAATGCAGCTTGGGGAACGCGTCAAGGACCTGGTGCCCAGTCCAACTCAAAGCTTCATGCCCTGGCAGAGCGTGAGTTGATGGCTGCGTCGCCTGAAACGCTGATTGTAGCACCTCTTGGACCTAACTCAGTGCTTGTTGGACTTTAACACTACTGTGGTGGGGGTGCAGAGGAAGCCTGCTGAAGAAACACAACAACTGAGGAACCAGAGGGCTATACTCTTAGGCTGGGTCTATACTGACGGTGGCAAATTTGCCACCGTCAGATTGATGTCTCTGGATCGACTGAGCGATCTGTGTAGACCCGCTCAGTCAATCCAGAAATTGACGGAGGAAAACCACCCCCATAAGTGGCACAGCACAGTGTGGATGGCGTGTGGAACAGATGCAGTGAAGTTGACGGGAGATATGCAAGTGTTTTACGTCACTTGCGTATCTCCCGTCGACTGCCGCCGAATCCGGAAGGTAAGTGAGACCAAGCCTTAGTGTTAAAGAGCTTGGGGGACAGCAGAGCTAAAGCTGAACCAAAGTTGTTATATGAAAAAGGATACAAAATAACCTTGTAAAACAAAATGGTCAGAAGAAACTGAACAGCCAACTTCTGCAGCAGTGGGCAAAATTTCTGGTGCCCTACACTGAAGAGGTGCAACTCTGTCCTGAAGCCTCTACAAGCAATGCTGGACCTTCTCAGAATTGCACAGATGAGAAGTATACCCATTTGTTAAGAGAGAAAAGCTGGACAGGAAAATATAGCAGAGATGAAGGGTCAGATTCTGCCCTTTGGGAGAAGAGAAGTGCTTTAGCCTAGAATTTTGGATAATTTTTGTGTGTTATAAAAGCAGAAGTTCTATCAGGCTTACGTCCATTCAGAAAAGTTGATCAGATTGGGAGCTGATGGTGGATGATAAAGGCCCGGTCTACACTTACCTTTGCGATTCGGCGGCAGTCAACGGGAGATATGCAAGTGACGTAAATCACTTGCGTATCTCCCCTCAACTTTGCAGTGTCTCCTCCACGCGGCGTCCATACTGTGCTGCGTCGAAGGGATGCAGCGCTACTCCACTTACTGAGGGGGTTTTCCTGCGTCGCTTCCTGGATCAACTGAGCGCGTCTATACAGACCGTTCAGTCGCTCCAGAGCAATCGATGTGACAGCGGTGAATTTGCCGCCATCAGTGTGGACCCAGCCTTAGATTTGCTTTGAGAAAACACGAAGTCATTGTTCAACCAATAGCTAGGGACATGTCTGGGATTAGTTTTAAACATTTTTTTAAACATTTATTTCAGTGTGTCCTGGATCCAAAACACATAACAGGCTTCCTTAGTAATTTTTTTTTTTTTAACCTTAAAGCACATGTCTTTTCTTAACCCAGAATAGCTTTAGCTAAAGCATAGTTTAAAAAAAAAAAAAAAAAAGGTCTGAGTTTAAAATTCACTCTACTGCAGGGGGTCCATGCAAAGCCCTGCATACTACTTAAATGTCACTTTAATAATGTAAGTCACGTTTAGGTGACGTACGAGTAGGGCTTTGTGTGGGCCCTTTGCATTTGTCAGAATTTGACCCTCAGTGAATAATCCCAAAGAGTGTTCTACAATGGATTATCTGGAGGGATATTTAAAAGAATATGAACCAACAGTATTCAATGGGAATCTGTCTTTGACTAGCATAAAGATCATCAAGAGATCACAGACAGTATTTGAACTGAAGTATCATGCTCCTTCAGTGTAGTTGTTATCAGATAGTAGGATGCTTCTAAACACTGAAATATAGCCCTTACAAAAAGTTAACTTAAGAGTTGGTGCAATAACTAATGTAACTCATATGCAAAATACATGACAAGAACATTACAATTTAGAGCCCTATGATCCTAAAAAATTAAAGGGCCCAGTTAAGATATATAAACATTCTAGTATCTTTATAATTCATCAATCAGTTTTCCAACAATATTGACATGTGAAAATTCATCTTACATTTTCTGATAATAAACTGCTTCTAACTTTTGACATACAACTGTGTATTTGACTATGGAAAGTATGTATCTCTTGAAAGTGTTGTTAAGTATGGTGTGGAGAAAAAGCGGAGGCAGGGCTGGTGGATTAGTCACTATCAAAAGCCACAACCAGTATCCACCCAGATTGGCAAGGAGCCTTTCTGTTACTGAAGCCTCAGACCAGTAGAATTTCCTAACTTTTGGGGGTTCCAATTTTCAGAAAGAACTTTTTAATACAAGCTTTTTGGACTGAATTTTTTAAATTAAAAAACCCCCCAAACCTGAATGGTCAGTCCTCTCAGATCAGCAGAACAGAATTTATCAGCATCCTCATATGTGCTGTAGTACCAAACTATTCCTATGTATGGAATCAGTGATTTATTTGTTTGTTAAAATAAAAATGTACATAATAGTACATTTAAAATACTATGTTTCATTAATACGTTCAATTATATGGGTGTAAGATTTTGCTCTACATTAAAGATCATGGTCCTGATCTGGGAACATGATGTATAGGATCGGGGCCTATAGTGGTCCAGTCCTTCTGTCCTCCTCAAATGACTTCAATGTGCATTTTCTTTCAGAAGGATCAGGCCACATATGAACAGAAATCTACTATTTTAATCTGTTTGAAAACACAGAAATTATATTGTTATTTTGGAATGTATATTTATAAAACAGAAGTGTGATAAATATAGGAAAGAAAAATTAGACAACTGAGTGCAAAATAGAAGTATAAAATTTATTTAAAACCACCCACAAAGTTCTGTGTAATCAGGAATGATACAATTTGTAATAGTCTTTTTTTAAAAACTCATGACAAGATTTAAAATATATTTCAATTACAGTATTCATTTAGCCTTATTCAGTTAGGACAATAAAAAAATGAAAATTTACGTTCTAAACAGATAATGAGACACACAAGAAAAATATAACAGAACAGACAATTTCCACAACAACAATCTTTACATGTATGTTTCAATACTAGTATCAACATTTCAATGAATCTTGCTACATAAACATGAAATCATGTACAACAACTGCTTGCACCAAAAACATAGTTTAAGTAAGTCTTTCAAGTAACATGCAGTCACAACTCACAAGTCTTCAAGTACTGCTGGTAAGAGTTCCCTTTGTTGCAGAGAAGATTTCAAGGGTCAGATCCTCAGTGATGTAAACCCGCATAACTCCATTAACTTCAATAGGACTATGTGGATTTACATTAGATGAGAATTGGGTCCCAAATGTATGAGAAATGAAATAACTTTTATACTTTCTTCTGTACATACTGTGACATAGTGAAGTGCTTTTTCTTTCTGTTTTTTTTCCCTCCCTGTACATTAGGAACTAAAAAACATGTTAATGTTAAAAAGAAAATTGTGTTTTGCCTTTCAAAAGTTATTTCATTTTTTCAGGTCTAAATACAGTAGGTTGATAACACAAAAAACCCAAACCAAAACAAAAAAAACCCCAAAAGAAACCTAAACAAAACCAAAACCCCAAAACACAGAAGTTCAAAGCTGCAAAATAAATATTAAATGCATCCCAAAGAAAGCAAGCAAGAAATATACAGAATATATTGATCAACCAAAAATAAATTTTTCTGCTTAGGCATACTGTACCTTTTTAGTTTCATTCATAATAGTCAGAAGATAATCAAACTGCATTCTCCGAATGTTACGTTGTAGCCTTAAAAAATAGCATTGTTGTTTCTGGTAATGTCAAGTTTTTAAACAGCATTTATGACCTGACATGTTATTGTCGTATTACCAAGAACAGTCCTGTTCCAAATGCAGCAAAGAAATAGCAGAAGAATTAAATGTTAAAGGATCAAATGTCCAATATTAACACTTAGATTTTTCTTTTAGCTATATTGGAATATTCAGTTTGCCTCTTTGGCTTTGTAATAATTTTTTAAATCTTGGGAGATACTTTATTTTGAGGACTAAAGGCTCACAACATTCAGAATGCAAAGATTGCCTTGTGTTTTGATGGAATTACAGAGTAACATTCACAAAAGTAAAAAGAAGTCTGTTATAGTGATGTACAGTTTCACCACAGTTTCGAAATGTAAGAATGAAAACCAGATATTTTTTGTTTTGTTTCTTCTCCTCAGCATTTGTTTATGTTTAGGGGATCATTTTATAATTCCGATACAATACTACAGGATTATGAGGCTCAATGCTTGCTAATGCAAAACTCCCATTGTCATCAATGGAAGTTTTGCATGATTCAGGCATGCAGGATTGGGCCAATGGTTTAATCACTATCTAATATCACCACAATTAAGGTGGTGAGAAAACTTTGGCTTTCAGCTTTGTGCCTCACATTTCCCTCTCGTGTGGCAATATTACACAGTATAACAAACTCCACTGGATCTTATGTCAGCAGAGAATGGAGCTGGGTGAGTTTTCACAACCCCGCTTCAAGTGGTCAAGTAAAGCTGTTTAATAACAACAACAACAATAATAAAAACTTTGTGAATAATTATGTGAAGAAAAACTGCCCAAATTTGCAATTAATATTATTCACTATTCTACCAGCTCTATGGTGAGGTCACTAATTTGAGGTACAAATCCCTTACCACATTCTTTTTGTAGGCAGGATGGGGAAAGGAGGTCAGCCTACAGTTGGATACCTAAATCCTACAAAAGAAGCTAGATTAGAATATTTTTCTAAATTACATTTCTAATTTTCTAAACTACACACTTGCGCAATGGTTTGGATATTGCTGGCCAATGTGTGTGCAGTAGAGATATTGTAAAGAAGACCATCCATTGATGATTGCACAGTCAACCTTTGAGGCTTGATTCTCAGTTACACTAAGGCTCCTTTACAACACTCTGATGGAGTAAAGGGGCCTTACTATATGTTACTTTCATTCACTCCCACTTTAATGTCCTTTTATTCTCCCAGAGGGGTGTTAAAGGGCCTTAGCGTAAATAAGAAAAAGATCCTTTATTTTTATATTTTAAAAAAGTTTGCATTAAAATAGTATATAACAAGAAACTAGAGTAAGCCATCTAAAATATTTATCAAACAATTAAGACCTTCCACAATACAGTATTAAAATGTTCTGTGGCAACAATTGTGATATCGATTAAGTGTCAAATGATTAACATCTACTCCAATGTGAAGCTACAACAGTAATTTTTTTTAATACATTCAGTCTACTGCATGTGACATCTCTATGTAGCTTAACTGTCACTTGTGTTCTACTGCCTACATATTGGCATCTATTTATAATGGCATTGTGCCCTTTGACTTTATGTGGAAGACTCTAATGGCACATAAAGTGGGTAGAGCAGGTGAGTGATAGTACATCCACGTTAAAAAATAACATTGTCAACCTGAAACAGTGATTGGATGTATGACTCTTAACATATAAAGCAATCCTGAAATCACTGGAAATAAAATCATTGGGAACCTTTAACATTTTAGACCTAGACACCAATGAGCCTTGTGTCACTGTACCATCAATTTCATTTAATTGAAATTAACGCTGAAGTCTCTGAATCACACCACCGTACAATGTATCTTGATATAGCAGCCTTCATACAAAATGCTATAAAATGCTTAACAGAAAGACAGAAGAGAGAAACTTTAAAGTTGGGCACAGCGACTCATACAAACAGAAAAGGAAAAACGACACGGATGAAGATCCAGTAGGAGAAAAGAGCTGACATTAAAATTAGTAAAAAATGCAAGTGTTCTTGCAGATTAGCTATGGGGGGGAAGAACTGAAGGATGCAGTAGGTAGGATCTAATGTCATTTGTAGGCTAAAGAGAATGGAAAGGTTCGGGCTACAATGTGGCTTTAAGCTACAGCCCATATTGGGGTGAGGAGAATGAGAAGAGGTGGGGCAACAGTAGGAGTCCCTATGAGGATTGTGACAGAGTAGAGAAACACACAGCAAAGCTGGAAGCTCTATTCCCTTTCACAGAGTGCCATTTACATTCAACTCCTTCCTGCTCAAGCCAAAGTAGCCGTGCTTGCTGCGGGAGGAAGAACAGGTAAATCCATAACTGCCCTCCTCTTTGGAGAGTCTAGTGCCAGTGGTGGCAATAATTTTATGCAGTCCTTGAACTTCACATTGGGACCAATGCTGATCCCTGTACAGGGACAAACCAAAGATACAAAGAAGCACGATCTCCCAGTTGGCCATCTTTTCAGGGAATGTCATAATCTAATCTGTTATGTCAAGATTTGAACAGAGTAAATCATACAGCAACTCAAAAGGAAGGATAGAATGCCAGAGATGCAGCAATACAAGCAAAGAAAGATCTTCAACTGTGGTGAGTTGGGACTGTGGTCGGAAGCCAATATTGGCAAAGTGGATTTTGTTGGCTGAGTGTGGACAAAGGGTCAGAAAGACAGGGTGCCAAAAGTTTATGGAGACTTTTGAAAACTAAATGGACAGTTTACAATTGGATATGAAGATTAATAGTGAATCAGTGAAGGTGAGAGGGTGGACTGAAATGCCCTCTTTCTTGCAGTGAAAAAGTAATTTAACTGCAGCATTCTGGACTCCATGGAAGAGTAAGGATCTAACAGGATGATAAAAAGAAAACTAGTAAGACAGAAAGTGATTGACATGAATACAGAATTTGAAAGTGACCATAATAAATTCTTGTAATGTTTCAGAGGTGGAGATAAAGAGATTTACAGACAAAGGAGAGGTGAGATTAAAAAAAAAAAAAGTCAGGGGCAAGGCTGACACCTACATTGCTACCCTTAGGAGTAAAGATCTGTGCTAAAGAGAATTAGAAGACTTGTGTGCAGAAAATTATTTCTTTAAAGCATTCAAAGGCTATAGGGTCACCAAGCGTTGAGAGCCAAAATGAGTATATACAGATGAACTACAAAGGAATCAGAGCATGAACTGAGGGATTTGTAGAGTTCAGTGTCATCTATAGAGAACAGAAGTTAATGCCTGTAGTTGAAGGGAGAAGATGTAAGTATGTACTGAGAATTATCTCCATTATTTAGAAAATAAAGCAGCACACAAATGATACAAATATCACACTCAAACTGAAACATTTAACTAACTCCTCTGAAACATCTAAAATATTTTAATAGAATGATGAAGTTAACATGAAGTGTGTACTAACTTTGAATCATCCATAGAAGGAAACAGGCAATCTTTAGCAGAGACAGAGGACAGAGTCAGTCACATGTGTGTATATCTGGAGTATCTCCATTGACTTCAGTAGAGCTACTCTAGATGTAGGGGATAGCATTCATATAGTTTTACAGCAGCATACTTTAGTACCATATAAACAATATAATGCAAGGCAGTTTGTCTAAAATATCAGGTAATCCCAGAATACTCTGATCTGTGGTTTCACTACTACTCCACTAAAATACAGAACAGTCATAATCCCAGTACTTTTTACACTGACCCTGCTTCTAAAATAAGATTAAAAAGGAAGAGACTGATATAAATGTGCCATAGTTTTACATATTTACTATAAAATGTGTATTTAAAATTGGATATATCTAAATAAACAGTGGTGACATGGATATACAGTACTAGGCAACAAGAAATGGCTTAAGGAGCAACTTCAGTCATGGCTCACAAGCTGCATGCAGCTCTTCATAGCCTGGTTTATAACTCTTTTGGGTTTCATATATCTGATTAGTCCTCCACTTGCTCTACCTGGATCTGAGGCAGAATGAGTAGGGTGCAGATTATAGCAGTGTTAACTTCTCTGTCCAGGATACATGTATCCATCAGATCAAAGAAAGAGTGACCTTTCTTTTTCTGGAGGCCAGCACAGGTTGGGACAGAGAGAACAGAGAAGAAATTAATTCTGCAAGAGGAAGTGGAAGAATGGAATTAACATGATACATCAGTACACTAGTGACATGATGTGATGACACATCCCCATCAAACAGAAACTGTTATGGCATAGAGACTGCAATGCAATGCCAGAGTGTCATAATACAATTATTGTGTATTTCTCTGCACTTTACTTTGACGATAACAGCCTTATAGCTGTTACAGGGTGAACTGCCACTTGGTTAAATTAAAAAACAGTTGCCATATATGGTAGGTCTGTTGCTCATCTATAATTTCATGATCAAGGGCTTTCATAATGTGTTATGGTTAGGCCGCCAACTCATCCATATGTGAGAAATAAAGCAAGATAACCATTTTACTGCAAAGACCAGTCACAAAGATCTTGCTACTGAAGAAATGCTATTTTAATTGCCACAGTGGAGGTGAGAGGCCATTCATTTAATAGTGCATGAATATCACAAATGTAGTTACATGTAAATAGTCTGAAAACTGGCATATTAATTAATTTTTCAAATACTGGGGGGAGTAAGTGTCCATACTACAAGTATTTCTATGCAAATTTGAGAAGAAATGAGACATTTAGGCAGCCTGTACATTTGAAAGCATATTTTATCACTTGGATTGACCAGATAGCTGATTTCACACAGAGACATACTGATCTTCCCTTGTGTAAATTAGGATAGGATTGAGCCCTATGTTTTAAATATAAAAATGCAAATACAATTTTGTTAACAGGTTTTTCTAAAAATTCTACAATTAACCAGAAGCATATTAACATCCTGGCCCAAGTCCTACTGTATCTGCACAGCCCCGCTAACTGCATTAGAATTATACAGATGTGAATAAGAGTAGAACATGACCCATTAAAGTTGGCATAATACTGTAATGGTGTTTGAAAGGTGTTTTAAAGGAGAAAAACTATTGTGTAGTAAGTATACTAGTAAGCATTAAAAAGTTGTCATTTACTTATAGTTATCACACCACGTTACTTAAGATACTAGAGTCATTCCCTGTTTTAAGTACGGAGACACATTCTGGTATCTAAGGGACTTTTTTTTAATGGTGTTCAATGTAAGTACAAAATGCTGACTTATAAAATCAGGTTTATTTGCAGAAAAATATGATCACATCTTAATTGCAGCTTGTGAGCAATTAGTCTTTGTATGAGATTTGAACAGTATTATTACAATATTTGAGGTGAGCTGGTCATATGGCCTTATAAGTCATACTCTGCTACTATCTGTGGGTTCTAAGTGTAAGATACAAGTTTGGTACCTTGTTCCTTGGATAAACATGAGCAAGAGAACCACAAAGGTAACACTCACCATTTCAAGGGAACTATTATACTACTACAATAGTGGCCCTGAGAGTCAAACAGGAGTGATATTTCCTAGAGAGCATTACTCCTTTTCTCCAGAATGAGGGTGTTGTGATGGTACAGGGCGTATTAGAGGGGGGGATTAGGGATATTCCTGCTAGAAAATCAAAGGTTGCCATGTTGTGTTGCAACAGTCCTTGGTGGCATACGGAGAAGTGATGTAAAAGGGGGGAAAAAAACAACCTGTCATGAATTCTTGAGTTAAAGACTTGGAGCCCTATAGTGCTCGCTGTCTATGATCATAATAACTCCTACTGACATCAACATAAGTTTTGTTACAGATCAAGGAAAGTTACACAGTTTTTCCCGGCTGTTTTGTCTTCAGATGTGGTTCCTGACCTGGCCAGTCTGGAAAGACCCCGCTGCTACAATGTGCAGGTCAGATTAGATCAGGGATGACCATACTGCAGCTCATTTACAGTTAAAGTGTGCTCATGGACCCCCCACGCTCACCCCTATTCTCTGCCTATCAGACTGACAGTGGGAGCTCAGGGCTTCTGCCCTGCGGCAAGGTAATGGAGCAAAGGGCTTCTGCCCAGTGGGGAAGGGCGCTGCAGGGCTTTAGCCCCATGGGGTGTGGGTGCCTAAGCTTGGGGCTTCAGCAGGAGTGGTGCTGGAGCCTGGAGCCCTGTCAGGCGCCTCACATGGAGCTGAAGCCCCAAGATCCCTCTCTTGGCAGGGCTGAAGCCCCTGGTCCCACCACCCTGCCACAGGGCTGAAACTCCAAGATCTGGCAGGTGCATCCCAGCTCTTGAACTTCTTAAGACTGTTGTTCTGTTCATTCCCTCTAAAGCACCTGGCTTTGGCCACTGTCAGAAGACAGGATACTAGATGGACCGTTAGTCTGGCCCATTATGGCCGTTCTTACGTATATGGCTCGGACGGTCAGTGAGTTGGCAATCCCTGGACCAGATCATGATGGTCCCTTCTGACCTTAAAGACTATGAGTCTATGAGGGTGAGAGGAAGTCACAGAGGAGTTGTGTGGAATGGAAGGAAAAGAGTCACTTCCTAAAATTTGTAACTTTTAAGAAGACAATATAGTTGCAAGTGACAATCTTATTCAATACAACACCGATCAGTGTGCACAAGACTGATAAATATTCTGAAATGTTACAATAAATAGCACACAGCTGTAAATACAGTAAATAGATGTATTTTCATACTGCACTATATTTACTAGAAAATATTTGCCTTTCAGATAACAACCTGCTAAGTGCCACATCAGGAAATAAAACCTGACCAGCTATTTTTCTTATTAGGTCTGATTTACAAAAATGTCACGTTAGAAACTTATTATACATTGTAAAGAAAATGTAATTTTGTTTGGACAATATATTTTAACTATGTCAATAACCTTAATAAAGCAGTCCTAAGGGTTTTATCAGCTACCAGTTAATAATGAGAATATCTGTTATTTTAAAACATAGGATTCTCTTTTAACACTGCCATTTTGAATTTGTTAGGGCTGGATTTCCCTGTTGGACTTGCTAAGTCCCTACTGACAGTCAGCTAAGTACCTTGTAAAAGACAACAATATTTAAAGATGCCTCTATTCTGCTTCCTAGCTTTTTGGGGGAAGCTACTGTTTTCTCTATTAAGTGTTTTTAGCACTTGAACTGCCTATCACACACAAGCTTAGAGGTCAGGCATTTTTATGGAAGGATTCAAATGGAAATTCCTGTATCAGCCATTTTAATATATTTTGAACTTCTTGTAGGTAGAATAATGGCTCTGAAACTTTTCCTACTAAATTTGAAATAAAAATTTTGGTATTTAGTAGAACTGCTGAGAAATAAAGAATTCCTTCATTCTGTATTATATATGCATATGGCACAGTGAAAGCACCGTGAAGCAAAAATGTCTAAAGCTATCAGTGACACTTACTAATAGCAAAGTAATCCTTCTGGTAGATAATGGACTACGATGTTAGACAAGGGTACTCAGATAGCAAATATATTGCTGGAGCAGCTGAAGCCACTTAGAATACTATTTTCTGTATATACAGCTGTAATTTCTACTCTATCTGAGCCTCACAAAAAATAGACAAGTTTTAAAATGGAACTCTAAGGCACACAAAACACCATAATGATTTAATGTATACTGTACTTTACATATTCAAGAAGCAAAAAACTGCTGGTACAAAATGATGGCATAACACGGAGTTTTAATATTTACAATCCCTTTATGTCCTCTATTTGAATTAATAGGCTTTAAACTAAAATTTGCAGCATATGGTGTTTTCACAAATTTTACTCTGAACTAGATAAAATACAAAGAACGGGTCCAAATCCAATCTTCCTGTCCTTATGCCATCAAAATTCCTGTTAATTTCAATAGTCAGTCTACATACGGATTTTAGATTTAGCCCAATATCATTACATAGTGATTGCAAGTTTACATCTTGATCCTGCAAACACTGAATTAATTGGAACTGCTCCCATGTGTAAATATTTTCAGGATCAGGATTCTAATTAGCATTGTGTGTAAAAAATAAAATTCACATATTCTTTGTACCAAAACTGTAAGTATCACAATTATAGAACTTTTTAAGAAAAAAGCACCTTGTCTAGGTATTAGATAAAGTGGATCTAGACATTTCAGATTACTTTTGTTATAGCACCACTGCATTATAGTATTATCAAGTATATTATTGATATAAGTTCTCAATAGAAAATACTAACCTCCGTTACATTTATGGGGTTACATACACTGTGAGGATTCACAGGCAAAATTAAGGTAGAGCTTGACCCGTAGGATCTGATCCCACAACCATTAGGCACAAAAGTGGGCCTTACTTGAGTAGTTCCATTGACTTTAATTGGACTGTGAAGCTGAGTAAGGATTGCAGGATGAGGTCCTTACTTAAATAACTTTTTTGTCTGATGATTAGATTATTCAATAAATAAATAATAAAAACAGAAATGAAGAGGAGAGGAGAATGAGAGAAAGAAGAGTGGGATGCTACCGTATTTATGAATGGAGTGTCTACTTCTCCTCGTTTAGGAAAATGTAACCATAATCATTTGGTGATATGTCAATTTTCCAAATGAAATGCAGAGCATAAATTCAAATGTTTAGGACTAATAACTGTTTCCATATGAAATGTATAAATCATTGTTAAAAATGATACAAAACATGCATGTAAAAAATGGAAAAAGCATTCTTATTAGCTAGTGAACATTCTGGAAGGAAATTATCAACTGAAATTTTCTGTTGAACATTGAATATTGAAAATTTCTTACCTTTCTAACACTTTTTCCCCCATTTTTCTAACTGTTTTTCAGAAGAAAGTAAGGCAGGGATATTAGGGGGTATTTTTTTAATCCCAAAACGATCCTGCCCTGAGGCATTAGAAACATTTGGTTGTGTCACATAACTTGCAATGCTCTAGATAAGTCAGACTTATGTGCTTATTGCTCAAATAAATCATAACAACTTCTGTCTTACAAAAACCAAACATTAATTCCCAATAGCAACACACATTGACAAGATGTTTCTTCATTCCATATTTGTAAATAATTAAACATTTCTGCATTTTATTACTCTTTTGTTTATAAGTAACATAAAAATCTTCAATGGAAAAAGGGAAAGTCTAAAAACAATCACATATGTTATTAGCATACACATTGCAATTGTAACAATATGGAAATCTACACAGCAAGAACAAAATGATTTCTTCTGTAGAGTATGCACAAACCTTAGACAATATGATCCTTATACTATACTATTTCAAGTTAATTTTAAAAATAGAAAGTGCTTTTAAAATATATATTTACAGCTTACAAACAACTTCCAACCATCACTACTGATATCTTCATTTTTATACATAATGAAAATTCTAAAGAGAGAAAATTTCATTGGTTCTCTTAAAAGGTTAATCTATAATTTGGACTTTATAGCAATGAGTGGAAGTTGTTGGAGCAATGGCACCATGAAGTAATAATTCAGCTTATTTTTACTGTTTGATGTGGTTAAGCACCAAGAGCTGTGTAGAGCTATCACTGTATAACTTGATTTTACATCATAAAATGTGAATTTGTTAAAATCCCTATAAATGACTTGTTTTGTAGTAAACAGATTTGATTTAAAGCACCAAAATATAATTTCCTAAAGGTAATAAACTGAATGATTCAATCAAGGTTAATAACCTAACCAAAATCTTCTTTTATAACATATTAAAACTATACAATTTTTTTTTGCTTAAAATGTGCTCAAGCACCACCAAATGTTAAAATATAAAGTCACAGTTTAAGATAAATCCCCATTTTTACCTCAGCCTTAAAATGGTTGAGATGAACAAATAGTAAACTACACATGACTCTGTTCTTTAACAGCACCTTAAAGAAATACTGTATAACACTGCACCAAGGCAAGGCATCAGCTACTAAAACCTATGCCCAATGGTTATAGGGCCCTGCAACTCGAGTGAGGGCATAAGACGACACTGTTATTACATTATCTTGAGTTACTGTTAACGCTCTGCGTGATGGAATTTGGTTGAACTCATTTTCTTCATAGAAAATCTCTCTGGTTTCACTGCTCTGCTTGGTTTTCCTGCTGCTAGATTTTAGTTCAGTATTTTCAGTCCCTAATCTTTCTGCTTCTTTTTCCTTCTCTTTTGCCCTCTCAGCCATTTTTGCTTCCCACATTGCTAATCCATGTTTTGGCTCATTTAAATTTTTGTGTTGGTAGAAGACTAAAGAGATTCGTGTGGGATGACTGCGGTTTGGTTTCTTAATGGGTGTTGTGGCATGGAGTTCACGCCTTGCACATTCAATTAAGATAGACCCATGAGAAGGTGCCACGGCAACACCACCAATATCATCATCCAAAAAATTGTGCTCACTGTCTGACCACATTTCCTCAGCTTTTTCTTCAGAATCGTTTGGTTCTGCCAGCATATTTCTTTTCTTTTCATCGACAGATTCAAAATCACAGATCTGTTCTTGATGAGAGCCACCTTTTTCCACTGGACATTTATGAGAAATGTTAGCTTCATTTCTAGCTACATCCTTTGTTGGAGAGTTTAATGGTACTGACATATCACAAGGGTTGATCAACTGTGAAGGAGCATTTTCTAATTGAAGTTGACAGTTTTGCTTGTCATCTGGTTGATGTTCAAGTATACTGTGCAGGGGGTCTTTAAGGGTTGGGTGGTCTGAAACTGTAACATCTGGAAGAATTGGTGGCACACCATTCCTCTTTTCATTCAGCAAAATTCCAGTATAATCTTTGACCGACACATCAAAATTTTTACATTTAATATAAGGTGTCACATGAGGTTGCTTACTACTGCATTCAAAATACCCGTAGGGAACTGAAAAATCTTGTTGAATATCAGTCACTGCTGTTATGCTAGGCTTATGTGTTAATGACGAATATGGATGTAAACTATCCACCTTAAAAGGAGAGGAAGCAGTATATTGTTTTAATACAGAGCAACTTTTAGTAGCATTTGAAGTATGTTTCATGGCATAAAGGTGATCTGAAGACTCCATTTTTACTCCAGGTTGCAAACCATCTGTTTTGTTCCCTAAAAGAAATGCATACCAAAAGGTAAGTATCTTTTCCTTATCCAGTTATTAAAAATATAGCTATGATAATGATGTTTCCTACTTGTTCTATAATTTGGAAGATATGGACAGTGACTGTATTTTTCAAAATGATCAAATTTATGTCATTGAGACTATTTGTGACT
Source organism: Mesoclemmys tuberculata (assembly GCA_007922155.1). Lineage (NCBI taxonomy): Eukaryota > Metazoa > Chordata > Testudines > Chelidae > Mesoclemmys > Mesoclemmys tuberculata. The sequence continues at coordinate 25,052,275 of ML675609.1, read as the reverse complement.
TTAAGGCATGTGTAAGTAGTTTGTCGAATCAGGGTCTTCATCATTTCATTATAGACTGGTCAATGCTGGTATATAAAACAGAAAACTTGTGTAAAATCTTAGATAATTTTTTTATTCATCCCTCTGTAAAGTATTCTTTTATCAAATAAGCACCACATGTAGAACTATCATAATTGTCAGTGATTGCTTACTCCAAATTATAATCCAAGAAATAATGTTTATTATAGCTTGTTTCCAATTCAACACAAAAACAAAAACCTTCCTCTATTACAATAACTGTGCTTAATTAAATAGCAGATTATTACTCATCGTTCAATAGATTTATCTGAAGATATGCTCCAGGTAAATCTATTTTTGCAGAATTGCTACAACTGATTTAGCTTTGTCTTCCGTTTGTTTGCCAAACACTAGAGTGGTTCCAAATTTTGTCTGAAACATATTTGGCTTGATTTTTGTCAGTTCTTTAGTCATAGCTAGTCTTTCTTGGCCTGTTGCAAATCATGCATTTTAATACGGTGCCCTCCTCGGATGGCTTGTTCTTGTAATAAATAAGAGATTGATTTCAATGGGCTTTAGATCAAAGGAAAGACTCCTGTTGGCGTTGGATCAGGACTTGGAATTGTTTAATGGGTGCCTTGCTAACAAACTGGCATGCCATAGACAATTCTTTAACATTTTCATAAAAGACAGACAGGCTCTGAATAAGTTTCTTCTCTGTTCTATAAATATATGGAATGCTTAAGTGTCTGCTTAATGAATACTACCTATAGAATTTAGTAGATGGTGCCCTTCTAACTGGATATAAGTAGTACTGGATTTTAAAAAAATTCTATATCCTTATTTCTGTCTCGAATGAGAGAAAAGGAAACTGAGGTATACAGTCAACAGATAATCCAATTACATAAGAACCTCAGAGTTACAAACACCAGAGCTACAAACTGACTAGTCAACCACACACCTCATTTGGAACTGGAAGTACGCAATCAGGCAGTAGCAGGCAGACAGACACACAAGAGAAGCAAATACAGTACAGTACTGTGTTTGGCATAAACTACTAAAAATAAAGGGAAAGTTTTAAAAAAGATTTGACAAGCTAAGGAAATTGTTCTGTGCTTGTTTCATTTAAATTCAAATGGTGAAAAGCAGTATTTTTCTTCTGCAGAGTAAATTTCCAAAGCTGTATTAAGTCAATGTTCAGTTGTAATCTTCTGAAAGAACCACCATAAAGTTTTGTTCAGCGTTATGAATGTTTCAGAGTTACAACCTTCATTCCCGAGGTGTTTGTAACTCTGAGGTTCTACACAGATGATTTTATTTATGGAGGTTAAATATCTAGATTAACCTTTCTAAGTATTAAAAACCTTATCATTCTTTTATTTTAAAGACCTCCTCAGTGGAATACAAAATAAAACTATGTTAGTCATTTAGTAAAAAGAATACAGATGCCTTCCTAAAAACCTGAAAATACAGTAAGTTAGTCTAGCCATTAAAATGGAATCTGAGTGACACAGTGGGTACATACCACAAAACCAATGGAGAAATAAAATACATTTAAGCTTAGTAAAGACAGAAGAATCATAATTAAATGCCCAGTTGCTGGAAAGAATTTCACATTGCTTTGTGGTTACTAATATATATTCTTAATCACCTGGCAGTGAACTCCAGTTGATAAGGCAACTATGCATGTTGAGACTACATTTGACACAGTGGTAGAAGTTAATATTTTCCACCTACAGAATATCCATATTCAAGCAGAGAAACACAAAAATATATTTTTTGTAGATCTTGTAACATGTGGAGCTACAAACTCCTCTGAAAATAAAACCAAAACAAGAGAGACAAGAGAGGGTTACGACTGGAGGAAAAAGTATTATAAAAGAGCCTGAATAGTTAATTCAAAACTATTGGATAAACAGAAATTACTGAGTGCACATGTATAACACTGCTAGTTCCAGAGACCCCCTCTCTCCAAACACAAACTGGTCTACTGGAGTCGACCGGCATATCGCCCTGTTTTGCTTTCACAGTTTGGGATCCATTTTTATTGGCCTTTATTCAGCCAGCTGAAAAGCTTTGCTACAGAGCTTTTATTCTCTAAATCACTGGTTCAGCTTAGTAGAGACTCCAAAGTCAGTACCATCTGATGGCAATTTGGTGACCTATATGGAATGAGCAAAATCCAAGGACTGAATGGTTATGGACACTGAATTATCCTTTCATGTTTAGATATGATTCATCCAGAACAGAATACAGGCACATTAGCAGGAATACGTGAGGAAGTTTGCAGTGTCACTATCTTTCTTTTACTTTCTCTGTGCATATATGATTTCAAGGGCTGTCAAAATGGGCACCTTTCCGAAGTGCACAAGTTTTTAAAATATAGAGGTACTCAGATCAGGAGGTGTCAGGAATTCGCAGTGGGTAGAGAGGAGAAAACCCTGTTTAGTACTTAAGTTATCCAAAAAGGACTCCCAAGAGCCAGTCACTATATATCAATGCTGCATGCAGGCTGTACATTCTCAAAATAGCACCCTAAATCTGGCCTGCAGGTTTAAAAAAAGAAGCTCTTCATCAGCATAATAACAAACAAATATAATTTAGGGCCTTAGCCGAGGCCTTAAACGTGCTCAACTTAACAAAGTTCACTCACTCTGCTTCTGCTGCCTCATTATTCAAAAAAAATGCAAATTTTATCTGATTGAAAAAAATTGTCATGATCACTCAATGGCATTTTAGTAGTATGAAAACATTTTATAATAGGAAGAGAAGATGTTTTATGAGCTATCTGTGAGTACTCCAGTGAAAAAATAACTAAGTGTTAAGATCAAAGGGGAACTGTACTATTTGCCATTCATTTTTCCCATAAAAGGTTTATAGTGATTTATTTAATGAAGGATGAGTGGAGTAAAGGAATAAAAAAGAAATAAATATTATACAGTTGTATTCTGATTAAGTAGCGTAAGATAAAGTCAGAGTACTGTATTCTGCGACCAAGGAAGTCTAAAGACTTTGGAGAACTGTATTACCAAACCGAAAAGAAAAGGCCTTTCCTAAAATGGAGTTAAGAAAGTAAATATATATCCACTATTTAAGGGAAAAGATCCTTAAATGAACATTGTCATTTTCTCAAAAGCAAACAACAACCCCACCGCCCACACCTCCCAAATGTTAGCCTGGCATTTTAATGTAAAGAATGCATGAAACTAAACTGGAAATATGGATATTAAGGTCATCCTATAAAATCCTAACTGCCCCCCACCTCCTGATGACCTTTCATTCTATGCGTCTGTCCCTGCATATGAAAGAGTAACAGGAAAGATTTTATGACAGACTCAAGATGTTTTAAAACTGGTTGCAAAGATTGCCATGTTTTGGTGTAAATGCAGGGGTTCTCAAACTTTTTTTGCTGGGATCGGGGACCCACTTTGAAAATATTTCAGGCTGTAATGACCCCTCTACAAAAGTGATGACCCCCCATTGCCATGGCACCCTTCCCAGAAAGCACGGGGGCTGACAGCTTGTGAACCCCCCGAAATAATCTCATGACCCCCCGAGGGGTCATGACCACCAGTTTGAGAACCCTTATGCTAAATTAATAAACATTAGTCTATCAGCAACTCAGGGTACTCCTGTTAGATCACTTCCAATTTTCAGCCACTGAAGTGATGAAGATGGGCAATTTTTGGTCATAGGAGTCTCTCATTGTTTTCAGGTTTTCTGTGATAAAGCTCACAAAGGAAGAGTTAAATGAGTTTGGGTGAACTTAACTGTATTTCCATACTTTCTGTTTTTGAGGGGTTTTGTTTGCTCACCACCACTGTATTATGAGAAAAAATATTTTTTTTCAACTTGGAGAAAAACAATCTTTTAATTAACAAGATTGCATACACCATTTCCAAGATCACAGAGGAGACACAAGCAAAAGATATACTATATTGAAAGTAAAACAGCGAGAGTCCTGTGGCACCTTAAAGACTAACAAATCTATAAAACTAAATTTGTTAGTCCTTAAGGTGCCACAGGACTCTCACTGCTTTGCTAAAAACAGACTAACACGACTACCCCTCTGGAACTCAACAACATGCAATATATTCAAAGAGTTTTCCCACTAAAGCCATTCCTTTATACCCGCAATCCCCCAAAAAACAAGTAAATATACTAATGCCTCTATAACAGTGATTTATATGCAGTAAGTGTATGTTCTCAGGAGTAAGTTTTTCCATCAACATAGGGCAATTAAGCTTTGTTCATTATTTACTTACTTTATTCAAATGTATTTTATAATGCCTGTATTGCTGTAGTAGGTTGTATAAACAGTAAAATATGTATATTTAAGGAGAAAAATCCAGAAAACAGTACTTTATGCATCCAAATCGGCTTCTATTCACAGAATATAAATTCTCCAAAAATGATCCACTATAAAATATAAGCCCCTCGCAATAGATAACAAATATCCCTCAACTCACCTGGTTAGAAAAAGCTCAGGAGAAGAGATGGGGGCCTTGTAGATGAACTCAAGACCGAAACATTCAAGTTATGTTGTTTGTGTGCGTTTGCACATGCATGCATCCCATATTCGTTTACATAACTGAATTATGCTGTAGCTTCATTTTGCTTCTAGTTGGCTGCAGTTGAATATCTAGCAGCAATTAAGTGGAGGAGCAATATTAACCAACTTCTAAACTCCACAGCTGGTTTACTTCCATTATTTCCTTTGATTAATCACTTCCAGTTCTTTTCAATCTTTTCAAACCATTTTAACTGTCTTTCAGAATCTTCTGGTGGCATAGCAATACTGTTGGGGATGCTAAACCATGCCCCTCTCAGCCACTGGCATGGTATGTTTGTGGTTGGGGCACTTCACTGATCCCATGGGCAACCAGGCATAAGTTTGAATAGCTTTCACAGTGTGCATGAGACACAAGCCCAGTCGCCAGCCAACCCCAGAAACAAGAGAGCATAATGGTTGCTTAAAGCTATCTTTGTCCTTCCCCATTCCTCCCATTTTACTGCTCCAAGCACAGCTCCCCTGGATTAAGGAATTTAGTCCTTGATTTTTATAGGAGAATCATAGTCTGCAGTGGAAATGGAACTCCCTCTCTATAGAAATGTAACTTAATTAAATGCTTCTTTAATAATATAGTCATAGTTTTTGTAAAATTCAGGTGGACAAATTTGGATATACAGCTATCTTACACTGCTTAGAAGTTCTTAGAAGATATTGATAGATAGAAAAGGGAGATTCAGATGATTAATAATCGAGATGTTGAAAAGTATTTGAGAAAGCAGTTCATCTCTGAGGTAAAACCTACAGTAAAAAATAAGAAAACTGGAAATAAAATAGGGTGCTGGAGAGAAAGAGTAGCTGTAGGGATTACAAGTGTAGTAGTACTTCAAGTGTTAAAGCTTGTCTAGAGGAGTGCCAAGTTCCAATCACTTTGGAGGATAGTTTTAGTGTAGTTTTCCTTCTCAATAGCCAGGCTGTCAGCTGTGGATAGTTGGCCTTGCTAAACGATGCCTGGTCTCACACTCTGGTCTCCTTTGCCAGTGCACAGTTAGCGCTATCACTTTTGCTTCTCCTCGCCATATCTTCTGGATCCTCTTTTCTACAAGGTGAAGGGCAGAGAATGTGGCCATCTCTGTGACAAAGCATCAATCCCTAGGGATTTGGGGTCTACTTCCCTAGTGAAGAACTTCAGCTGCCCTTTGTTCTAGCGACTGGTGATTGGGTCGACTGCCAGAAGGCCAAACTTCTGCAAAATCACAGTAAAGACTTCCTGATTCAGGCACCATTCTGAGCAGTGCATCTGTTTGAGGCAATCTGCCTTTTGATTCAGCTCTCCTTTTATGTGTATTGCTCTTATGGAAAGAAGAGTCCTCTTTGCCCAATTTATTATCTCCATTGCTTCTGTGTGTAGAGTTACATTCCTTTTTTCCCCCCATGGTTGTTGATATACACCACAGTAGTCATGCTGTCTGGCTGGACTAGAACATGTTCAACCTCTAGGTCAGTGGTTCTCAACCTTTCTAATGCCGTGACCCCGCAATACAGTTCCTCATATTGCGGTGACCCCAAACCAAAAAATAATTTTGGTGGCTACTTCAAAACTGTAATTTTGCTACAGTTATGATTCGGAATGTAAATACCTGATATGCATTATGTATTCTCATTGTATAATGATTACACACAAAGCACCTTACACTTACACAGTATTGTGTATGGTGTGTGTACTGTTTTTACATTATTAACCTTTTTTACACCAGCAGGCTGTCTCGCAGGCTTTCTTGGCTCTCCGCCTCTTGGCTCTCCGCCTCCTAGGCTTCTGTCCTCCGGCGCTTGCTGCGTCCGCCCACTGATGACGTCAGCAAGCGCCGGACACACGTAATGCGCTGCTATGGACTGTGGAGCGTTCCCCCCGCTTCCCCCGCCCCTTAGGCCCCAGACGGATGATGCAATCACGTCTGCGCATGCGCGCAGGCATTCAGTTTGGAACGCGCATCCATAACGGTGTGCGTTCCAGCTGAATAGCGCTGCTACAGATGGTAGCGCGACTTCTCAGTGGCTAAAGCCATCGGAAATATGTATTTTCCGATGGCTTCAGGCGACCCCTGTGTTTTGGTCGTTCGACCCCCGCCGGGGTCGCGACCCACAGGTTGAGAACCGCTGCTCTAGGTAGTTCAGAAACTTTCAAAGGCCTAGCTTGGCAGCTCCAAGTTCCAATGGGTTCATGCTCTAGTTCCTTTCCTTGGAGTTCCAGATATTCTGCACTGTCTTGTGCCCAAGACACGCTACCCATCCCATCAGGCTGGAATTAGCTGTGAGTACTGGGAGTCTGGAAGACATATGGAAAAATCCCTGTGGATGTTCTGTGGGTCTGTGCACATCTTAGAAAATCCAGTATTCAGTTTGGGACCAGTACTCAATTCTGCATGCATTCTGGTGAATGGCTCCATACTTTCAGAAGAAAGGTCTTGAGGCACTGATACAGGATCTTGCTCATGAGGTGATTCCACAAAACCAGGCGGCACAATAGCTACAGACACTGAGCTCTGGCTGGTCTTGCTCACTTTATCGACATGGATATCAGGTTCTGGATCTTGTGGAATTTGTCCAGTGATGGATAGACCCTTGGCATATAAGTGTCTATTTCTACTCCAATATGAACTGTTTTTGTGAAGGGAATCAAACAGCTGCTCTTGGTGTTCATCACAAAGTGGTGTGCTTGAAGTAGATCCAGTGTCCTAATTGTGGCACTGTGTACTACTGCTTGGGTTGGAGCTCTGATCCAGATGTCTTCTAGGAAGAAATACAGGCGAGTGCCCTAAGTCTACCTATTATTACCACCAGCATCTTCATAAAGACCTTGGGACCAGTGAAAGCCAAATGGGAGCGTTTGGAACTGGTACTGGACTGTGACATATACAAATCTCAGTAGTCCGCAGTGCATGGTCACATGGGACTGTGGAGATACACATCTGTTAAATCCATAAAGCAAGAAAGTCCCCTTTGAGACAGGGATGCTATAGTTGAAGTTAGGGTCTCTATCTAGAATCTAGTTTTCTTCAACCATTTGCTGAACCGCTTTAGACCCAAATTTGTTTAACACTCCCATCCCTCTACTCTGTATACTTCTGGACAATGAATAAAATGGAGAATAATCCTAAAAATCTTTCTTCTGAGGGAACCTTTTATATATTCTCCTGTATTCAGGAGATGTGAGATTTTGTTTAATGTTCATTCATGTTTGATGGGATTGCTGTCCCTGGTGAAGATTTAGAAAGCAGGTTTAGACAGCCTTTAGGTTTGCCCTCTAGCGCCTGCTCCGGTTGGATCTGGACTGTGAATGTAATGTTTTTTTGCAATGATTTCAAACATTTCAGGCTAAAATAAGCAATTGTTGCATTTGTGCTGTGGCGTGCTCAGAACCTGAATTGGAGAGCGATCTTCCTCACAGGAGAAGGAGGTGTCTGAGGGTATGTCTACACTGCAGTAAAACACTTATGGCTGGCCCCTGTCAGCTGACTTGGGCTCATGGGGTTTGGGACGGTCCCAAAGTCCAGGCTCCCGCCTGAGCCCAGAAGTCTACATTACAATTTTATAGCCCCACAGCCCAAGTCCAAGGCCGCTTACATGAGCCAACTATGTGTGTTTTATTGAGTCAGAGCCCAGATTCCCGCCCGAGCAGCTGCACTGCAATTTTTAGGCCAGCAGCCTGAGCTTTCTGAGTCCAAGTTAATTGACCCAGGCTCTCAGACTTGATGCCAGTGGCTTTTTCATTGCCATGTAGATGTGCCCTTCATAAGAGGATGAACACCTCCTGTGTTTTTATGCCTTTTCTTTTCCTTTTCGATTATTTTTGAATTTTTTTTTAGCCTTTCTGGCCTAGTTTGCGGGTATGATCCCCTGGCTGTGGACAGAACATCGTCTTTTGTGGTTTGCTTTATGTAGTGCACTGAGCCCTCCGATTGTTTCCCTCAGTGTCCTCCTGCTCAGAGTTCCACTCCCTGTGGCTGGGGAGTTTCAGTATCAAATTGTGATCTCAGATACAGCAGTGTAAATCTAAAGTAATTCAGAGTGCAGTGGAATGATGCCACATTTACACTGCAGAGTGAGATCAGAGACTGCTCCAGAAAGAGATGGGCTCATTTTTATTTCTTTATAATACAAAGCAAAATCTATTTGTGCTTTATTTAGCTAGTATCAGATTCTACCAGTCCCTCCCTTACTTACAACATTTAAAGGGAAAAATGAGAATGACATATATTAAAACATAACTTTTACTTTTAATCTGGTAAAATTGACTGCTTTTTGCACTGTCCATATAACCAAAGTGATGCAAATAAGAAAACTATTGTCAAATTACACCTCTTATGAAGAGAAAAACCATCATAAAGAAGGTGCCACACAAAATGTGGAGAAACGGTCCTTGTACTTCTTTGTATAAATGACTGAACTTTAGATAACTCTCCCTGAAGTAACATTTCAAAATTCTCCTATGATCATTATTAGAATAAGCGATCTTTAAAACCTTTCTATTGAGGCCATATCATTATCTATAATTTTCACAATGTAGTACTATCCATAAATTTTTGTGTGATCACCTGCTCCCTTTTGCAAAAATATCTGAATATAGTGATGTTTTGATTAGTTTGTAGAAGATGCAATATGCACATATTTCTATAAAAGTGAATGCTCAGGTGGCAACTTTTTTTGTAAATGAAATAACATATATAGCACAGTATAAGAGTCACTTACCTAAATACTGTGAAGTTTTACTGAGATTTTCAGGAGTTCCATTTTTCAGCTTTACTGGTACTGAATATTTCTTATCCATTAATGTCTGCTTTTCAACTTGTGTCTTCTTTGTATCTGGTTTCTTTTTCTTTGTAGCTCTAAGTGGCTCAGCTAACATCCGTACTTCTCTGGGAAAAGCGGTAAGCACCTGTATTGCTCCTGTTTTTATCTTAGCTTCTAGTCCCTCCTCAGTGCCAAATTCATCTGTTTGTGAAATTTTGTAAAGAGGCAACACATGTAGTTGTTCATCATTCGGTATCACTCCCACTGAACGGTTATCTTCTTTTGTTAACGTGCAAACCTGACACACACAAAAAAATGATATAAATGAAAAAATAAACCCTAGTTTAAAAGTTACAGAAGTTATTTAAATGCGTAAGCATTTATTCTTTTAACTGGTTTTTGGCCCTAAATATTCCCCGCTACATCCACAGGATAACAGAGGAACAGGCCTTTTAAACACATACATTTGACAATCTCAGTGATGATCCGACAGGGAATAAGGATGGATTAACTGGTTCTTACAGAGTAAGATGAAATGACTCCAAACTTTAATCTTACTCCCAACTCTAATTCAAACCTTAGTAAAAGTTGATTCCATACTGTAATAAAGTGATGTGGTCCAGCAAATCTCCAGTCTTTCTGTTCTATTAAATTATATGCTGCTCTAAAATGCAGGATTTGAAAGGAGAAACCTGCTTGGATCCAGGTTGATATGGCCCACATTCCATAATTTTGGATAAATATGGAAGGTATTTATTTAAATAGCTCCAAAGCATTGCTCAACCTTTGTAGTCCTTCAAAACTTACGAATCTCTGCCCATTACTAATGTAGAAAATTCAGCTTAAAAAAGTGATTAAAATCACCACTAGCTTTCCTAACAAGAGAAACACAGACTAAACATATCTTGTTACATTCCATGCACTTCAAAGGATAAATTTTGCTCTACATGTATAAGCAAGTCTATGATTAATCACATATTAATCAATATATTGATGGTATTCATCAGAGAACATTTTATTTTCACAAAAATATACAGCATCACTAGAAAACCATGCATAAATGTTATGGCTTCACTAATTTTCCATTTGTCGTGTGAGGTATTGACTGCCCACATATAGCCATTTGAGCACCCAAAGATGACAGATTGTTTCTAAATGCAAACACGTCATTCCATAAGTATGTAGATTATACGTGATCCCAATCACTGATGTTGAACCAAAATTTCCAGAATCTTGTCATCTTGCCCAAGGTTCCAGGAGGGAATAACAATAATAACCACCTTTATTTTATAGCACATCCGTGATACAAATGCATCACAAAAATTCTTTATAGAATTAGTAATATAATTAATCAAACTAAAAAACCCTAAATAAATAATCTAATTAGAGATTTATAAAAAAGTTATATGCAATGCGGAATGGTTGCAGAACAGCAGAGAGAGAAAGAAATTAAGAGGCATAGACAAGAAATGAGAACTTTGTAGGCGATATTTTAAGACAGGATTAATAGAACGGCTCTCAAGAAGGGAAGCTGAAGGAGCAATCAGAAACTGTGGCATTGTAGCAGCCAGGAAGTGTGGCCTCCCTCAGAGATAGACAGCAAGGGAGGGCCAACCCCCCTATGGGGGGCAGAACCCAGAAGTCCAACCCTCCCTCCCACCTGACAAGAAGCGGAGAGGTGGGACTGGAAGGGGAAGTATAAAGGACGGGCTTTATAGCTCAGTTGGGGGAGGGCAGGGCAGCCGAGGGAGAAGGACTTGGTGTTGGGGCCTGAGCCTGCCCGCTGCCCTGAGGAGAGCTGCTAGAGCTGCCAACTGGCTGGAGCCCCGAGAACCTGATGAAGCTGCCTGAGCCCTGCAAACCAGAGGAGACCCCTGGGCCCCTGGACCCTGCAACCTGGAGGAATTGCTGGAACCATGGACCACCCGCAAACCAGAGGAGATACCTTGGCCCTGCAACCTGGAAGAGCTACCGGACCTGCTGCCGATCGACGACATAGAGGGGCTGTGGAATCTACCCCTAGCTGAATACTCTAAAGAGACTGAGGGTGACCCTGAGAGCCAAGTACTCCAGGGACAGGGGGGAAGGAAGGAGCCCAGGGAAACCAGACGACAGTCCAGTTGTGTTGTGGCCTTCAGACAAGTCAGCGAGTTTTGGCTGGAGCCCTGCTGACTCAGTGGCGGGATACCCCACAACTGCCAGGGTCTTGGGCTGGGACACAGGGGAGTTGGGTGGGCCTGTGTCCCCCTTCCCCCTCTCTACTCCAACCTTAGGGTGACTGCCCTGCTTAAGGGCCTGAGCCTTAGCTTGTTTGTTTGCCCTGCCTAGGGCTATAGATGATTTACCTTGCCTGCCCCGCCCTGCCTTAGGGCCCAGCCATACAGACTGTTTGCTTGCCCTATGCAGAGCTAGAGACTGCTCCCCTTTTGTCTGCCCCGCTCTGCCTGAGGGCCGGGCCAAGAGACTGTTTGCTCGCCCTGCATGGGGCTCAAGACTGTGTACTTTGCCTGCTCTGCTCTGCCCGAGGGCCTGGGCTATAGACTGTCCTCACTCTGTCTTGGGCTGGAAGGTATTTACTTGGCCTGCCCAGCCCTGACTGAGGGGCTGGGCCACAGACTGCTGGATCACCTCACCTGAGGGTTGGGGCCCAGGGCTATCCAGCTAGCCGAAGAGACCCCAAACTGCTAATTTTACTCCTTAGCTTAAGCCTCTCCACAGGACATAGCAGTGGGAAGGTGTGGCTTCCCTTGGGGATTGACAGTGAGGGAAGGACATCACTCCCTGCCCATGCCAGGGTTCATTTACAGGCATATGCTGTTATGCTTGTCCACGCTTACAGGACTTAACTCTACTGGCCAACTTGTTGACTGGGGGGCGATTTTCAAAGACAAAAATAGCAGTTGCACATCTAACTCTCAACCTGCTGTTGCTGCACTTGTACATATTCAAAATATTGTTAATATTTATACAGTTCGGACAAATTTTTACCAAATCTTTCTGTAATTGTTTGATTTCCAACTTCTTATACTTGTATTGGCTATCATGATGTATACAACTTATTTTTGGATCACAGAAAATGCACTCAGACTGGGAAAATTGACTTCCTGGAGTCAATTTCTGGTCCTTCCAATTTTAATTTCCCTTGTGACCAAGTCATCAATTTTTACAATGCTAAAATAAAGCATATTGGTGAACTGTATAGTAAATATCTACCCTTTATCAGCCATAAACCAGATTAACTATCAACCTATATTTTCAGAAGTGCAAACAACATCTAATGCATGCATGGAAGTCGGTGTAGTAGTAAGTATGCAAATCCACAATTTACACATATGGATTGGATAGTGACCTGGCACAAGTTGAGCACATGCTCTTTAGTGGATGCATTTTGAAAATTTGGGCCTTGATCTTTAAATATTACTGCATTTGTACCATATGAGTTAATTAGAAGGGGCTGACTCTTAAACACTTCCAATTTTTAATAATAAAACACTTCTAGTCTTATTATTCAGTTGTTCTTAAGGTGCCCCTTTGTGACCAACTGATATCTGTGAATTGCCTGTGCCCACTAGGGCAAGAATGAACAACTCCCACAACTACCACACAACATAAGCAATGTTTCCTTAGGTACAAAGGTCAACAAGTTGGGTTTTTTTGTTTACACTGGGTGCAATATATTTATGACCCCACTGTATACTTGTCCAGTAAGCAGTGTTAAAGTATTTTGATCGTCCTGATCCTTGGGGTTTTAATTGTTTTTCATTCTGAGCAAATCTATTAGTTATACTTGGTGTTGTAGGGCGTGATCCCCCAAAATAATTCTGAGCACCCTTGGTAGCTACAGCATAGGCATGTACTCACTTTGCAGGGTACCTGGACATAGCTGGTTTATGTTCCATGATCCAAAACTGGAGGCAATATTAAATGATAGTTCCATATCATAGGTCCTGCTACTGTCAGTCAGTCTTTGTCTCAGACTTAAGATACTCTATTTAAAAAAAAACCTTAAATAAATCCAGTCTGACCTGATCTCCCTCTTGCTTTTTTAAATCTGTGCTGATACGACTCCTCTGACACTTGACAGTATGCTAACAGTGATTCCACTCAAATGTGATAAAGAGTTTCCTGTAAAACCATTAACGTGGGCTTCCCTTACTTCCTCCACAAGCCTAAGTGGTATTTGGCCAGTATTATGCAACTGCTAGCCTTTCAAATGCCCTCTTTATCAGCCTCCTATCACTGTGGCATTTTTTGGTTCTTTCCAGCAACCACACTAGGGGTCAAGATGAGCTGATGAAGACGGTGTAACTTCAGATGGAGCTAGATCTTCAGATCTTAAGGTTGCAGCCAGGTTGTAAATTTGTACTGTCCTAATCAATTCCAGCCATCTCTTATTCTGATCTTCTCGCTTCTTGTCTCATCCTAGAATGCTAAGGATGAAAAAGACTTACTAGATCAGCTAGCTTCTCCCTCTGCTAATGCAGGTGCGTTCCCTTTAGAACATCTAACTACAAGTTGCCTCGCACAAATTTTAATAATTCCAGTGATGGGTATTTCAGCACTTTCCTTAGACTATTTTTTTTAGTCTACAAAAATTATTCAAAAAATTTTAATGTCCTACTTAAGTTTTCCATAGCTGAATGTTAATTATTATTCTCTTCTTAAAGCACTCTGGCCAATTTTGCATTCCTTAACAGTAAAACATTTCTACTTTAATTATATCATCCTTTCTTTAAAATCTATCTCTACAACACTTACAGTTCTCCTTATCTTCATAGGACAATTCCTCTATCCCGTAACTATCTTTGTTTCCCTTCTTGGCATCCTCTTTGATCTGTCAATCTCATTTGAAATACTGGTGGAACAGTGAAAATTGTGCACAATACACCAAATTAAGTAACATTGATGCCATAGATATATAGAGGAATTATTGCCTTCTTGATCTGCGATATTATACATTTTAATGTATAGCCCAATATAACATTGGTTCTTTCTTTCTTTTCTTTTCTCCTCAGATAATGAACTAGATGCTATGCATTAGCTGTCCTAGGTCTTTCATGACACTTCTGCTTTTTGAGTATCTATCTTACCTGCAATATCTATGATTCAGAATATGATTCCAGAAAGAAAAGTGTACTGCATTTTTCCCAATTTGAACCTTATTTTATGAATCTCTGCCCATTTTTCTAAGCTCTCTAGGTTTGATATTTTAAAGCAGTGTTGCTTATGTTTGTTTGAATTTATTTTTTTCCAATAAATGTATTAAAGGCTGTGTTCCTAATGCTTCAAGAGGGCCATATATGTCTTGTCCACTGTATTAGCTTCAGTTTCCATATCAGAGTTCTAAGCAGATCACAAAAAATGATCAGACTGGAATGGCATCATTTATTCTTCATGAACCGCCAAGCTGCTTATTGTTATGAACCAGAGAGAGAGTGTAGCATCTGTGCTAGTTGAAGAAGAAATCTGTGGGCACCACTGTGCTGCTGTGAAAGTGAGGAAGGACACTTTTGCCAAGCTGTGAAGAGAAGCTGAATGGGCAATTGAAAGGTGCCATCAGCTCTTCTCCTCTCACCAACTTCATTTAAAGCTAGAGAACTGCAGTAGGGTCTGAAGTATAGTAGTTTCCTCTCAGCCATTGATAATTTCTGTGCAGGTTTTCTTTTGCTACTTTATCCATCTTCTCCTTTCTTTTAAGAAAGGCCAAAAGACAGCAGCCTTTGGACCACAGAATCACCTTCCTCCCTTTACTTTTTCCACAGCTAGTGCCACAGACTGAATGGTAGATACATATAATCGTAGTTGGTCCCTCCCCTCATTTACCACTCCCCTTCCCATTATACTACCAGTATAGTCATGCTTTCATTAGTTACTTCTGTTCCATTTTTTGTAAAATTCACTGGGCCAAATTCATCCCTTGTATAAATCCACTGATTTCAATGGATTTACATAGGGATGAAGTTGACCCATTTCAGCTAATTCTTTAAAGCAAGACAAATACTTGAGACACATTCAGATTGACACCTTTAATTCTTATACTTCTATCCTTGTGCTATTCAATTGCAATCACAGCTTCACCTGATCAGGGAACACTATCTTAACACCATTGTTGTCATGTACCTGAATCATCCTAAGAAGACTGTTAAAAAGATAACAGAAGAGTCTGATGGAATGAAAATGGATGTTATATTTATTGGTTAAAAAGATGCTTCCATAAAGTGCAATTCATAAAGATAAAATACATTCAGTATTTCCAAATAAACAGGTTAGCGCATACCGTTGTAGGATTTCTAAGTATTTTCACATCACGATAAAGCAAATAGGAAATATTCATAGCTACATATCAGTTAACTTTCCCACAAAAATATAGTTTTAATACCTTCAGATTTTTACTCAAATGAGGTCTCCAGAGAATCAATTCCCCTAAAATAAACTAGATTTAAATTGCTCTAGCTGAAGATAAAGTTAACGAAGAATAAGATTTCACAACTAATTTGATTTGAAATAATTCATGAAACACACTTCATATGAAATATTCAAAGAAATTCAGAAGTGTCCCCAATTAATATTTCCTGATGCTGAAATAACATCAATGATGCTAGATAAATAAATGTGTGTTCAGTTGATCCCAATTGTGTTCTTTAAAGGGACCCCATATTGATTCAAATTCATTGAAGCAATTCCTACTCTGATACACTGTATTTTGCATTATTATTTCTCTTTCCAGGGTCCACTCCTAAATAGTCAGTGATAGACTTACGTTCCATTTAATTGTATTTTAATGAGAAGTATTGTTGCATGAACCAAAATAATCTTATTTTAGACATATTCAAATTGTATTAACATACAAATGTCAAATACACAGTTTAATCTCCAAAGGTAAAACACATTTTCAAATTGTGAATACTTAAACCTTCCCTCTGAATTTCCATATTGGGGAAGTTGTAGTTCAATACATTTACAGTGTATGTACTTTAGTAGCCTATTAGCTTTATACTATTCTGTAAAATATGTTGTGTTAATTATATCATAAGCTATTTCATAATCTTATCTGAGACATTCACTTTTAGCATAACATTACAAGTCAATTTAGGATTGCTGTCCATGGATTGACTTTAAATTTTCTTACAGATGTAAAGCCAGAGACTCCTATTCCAACAAAGCACTTAAGCACAAGATTAATTTTAAGCATGTGAGAAGTTCCAGTGAGGTGAATGGACTACTCACATGCTTAATGCTGGGCACAAAGCTCTAGTACTGTGCTGGATTGGGCTATGTTTCTTAAACTACAGGAATATATTAAATTAAATTTTAATTTTCCAATTTTTGAAGAAGACACTAACCCCAATTAAGGCAGAGATTTTACATATACTTTTTTTAATACTGAGATGATTCCTGAATGCTATTTCCAGTGACAGTCATAAAAGCATCCTAACTATGCAGAAATCGCTGGTAAATAAGGGTCAATCTGCTGAAAATAATATAGTCACAAAAGCATTCTTGGATTTATTTTGTTTTGAGCTTATCTGTCTTCTGGCCTAGTCCCTCATTTTCTAAAAAAATCATTTAGTAAAAACAGTGTTCCTTGTCTCACTTTTTCACTAATCAGACAATGAATATATATGGCATCAACCACATACCAAAGAATGATAACTAGAGGGATTCCTTCCACAGGAGACTACTCCACTTAATTAAACCAGAAAGACTTTTAAAAGTAACTCCAGCATATACCCCAGGATATGACCTTGTCTATTTTCCTACCAATAGCTTCGACAGTCTGCAGCCTGTCAGGCACCATGGTGATAAGGAAGGAGAGATTGGTAAATGTGAAAACTAGGAGTGATAAAGTGTGACAGATAACAAGCTAATTTACATAAGATCTTCTGCAGGAGTTCATGCAATACTTAGCTGCAGGGCATGTTTCTTTTATTTCACTATGGACATCAAACCTTTAGTCTGAATAGGTTATCTGTCCTGAGGCAGACTGAGCATGCATGGCTTGTATATCTGGGACAACTGAAGGTATTTTGTGCCAGACTGCACCCTTACTTTTCTTACTCTGCAAAATACTAAAATGAAAACATGCCTTCTGCAGGCTAATAATGAAGAAACACACCCAATTCCTGTGAATATTTATACAAAGAAACTCAGTAATCTTGCAGCACCTTAAAAACTTCATGCAAATATATCACTAAATAAAGCAACATTTAAAAATTCCAACAGAAAACAGCACAAATGAGAAAATGATATGTACATACCACAGTGCTACCATTGTGCATATTGTGTGTGTCCTTATGGGCGTGGGCACAGAAATCTATGCAAGCTGTTACACCAGAGAAAGGCCTACCATCTTTGGATCCAAGTCGACAGTCTGGGCCCATGTGTTCATTTTCTACCTAAAAATAAAATAATTAGGCTTATTTGGAGAGGACACTGAGCAACTTCAGACTCCATGGGACACACTAGCATTTTAACTAAATAAATTTAATCACATAGACTGCTTTATCAGAAAGTAAATACTTTCTTGTGCAACCTGTAATTAACATGTGACATTCACTATAAGACGTCACTGAGACACAGCTGAGTCAGATTTAAAGAATTATTAGACTATAATTATTAGAATTATAAATAATAAAAATTCTCTAGTTACAAAATAATTTACAAGGGTAATTAATCTTTAAGGCATAATCTGTCCAGCAGCTGGGGTCAAGAAGACATTTTCTCCAGGATATAGTATTACAAAATTGAGGTCACTTATCAAGAATTTAAAGCCTACAATTCTACTGCCTGAATCTCACAGACCTACCTGGTTCTGAAAAGCATCAGGAGCAAGTTTCTTATAAACTGGAGCCACATCAGTAGCTAAAGTTTGCAAATTATTTTCAAGATGTTCTTCCTACAGACAAGAGCATTTACAGAGTTATAATTCACTTAGAACATTTAACCCATCTTAGAGAGGTTTTGACACAAACCATCAAAGTCAGGAAATTCAAAATGAACATGGCTTCAATTTTATATTTTATTTTTTTGACTTCTATTTCATGTGTTTAAAATAAACCTGCTCTTTGACACGTCAAAGTGTCAAAACTGTTAAGAACACTATAAATTAAAAAAGTCAGACAAATCATGTAATACACAATTCATTTTTGCTAGAGAACAGGGGCATTATTTCATCCCCATTAGACAAGGTGTTAACTTCAGTTCCATTTTCCCCTTCACTTGCACAGATAGTCTGGGGAAGAGCTATAAATAGGCTGTTCCAGGGGCAGAAAGGAGTTAATGCCTGGGGGAAGGCTAGCATACTCATGTGCTAAGTACTGGGAGAACCCCATGTTGGGGAATCTTTTTATTATGTTTTTGTGGGAACTTGTTTTGATTTAAATTGATAAAAGATTTGCTCCATCTGAAAAATCCTACTGATTCCTGCTGCTTTATATCTGCAGAGTCATCCCACCAGTTTAGTACATCATTTTCAAACAACTGTTTGCAAGATAGTTCCTCCCACTGCACCACAGGTCTTGATGGTTATATATGATGGTGACTGACTGCCTCTGGAGAGATGCAGAGGTCTCAGTTAGCACAGGGACTAACGAGATTTCTAATAGAGGGCCAGGGCTCTTTTCTTCATAGAGACAGATTAACATGAAAATTGGATAAGCTAGGAGCCTTTCCATGATGGGGTCATATTTAAGCCCTATTACTTGCCCCAAAATTGCTCCCCATTGTTTTTTTTAAATGTGTATTTTTTGCACATAATTCCAACTGCAGCCTTACAAACACATTACAAAGCAGCAAAGCATTATAACTTGATATGTTCTGCATGAGATTTTTCCTTCTGAGTGTGCATGTGTAGCTGCACACACACAAACTTTTTGGTATTGTATTATATTTACATAATGTCATCACTGTGAATTCATACAATAATCAATTTATTATCTACAGCTAACCCATGTTTCTTCTTGACTGTGTTCTAGGTAACAGATCTTTAGTTTAAATCTATACTATATGCTATTCTTACCTAAATGTATTATCATACACTTCTTTACATTAAACCTCATCTCACTCCGTCCAGTGCCTCAAATGATCAAACGATCCAAATCTCTCTGTACATTGAATCTATCGTCTTCTTTATTTGCTATACCTCCTAGTTTTATGTCATCTGCAAAATGATCAATATCCAACATTTAGCTAAGATGAAGAAATACCTACTAGTTAGAATTAGTGACAAGCCCAAATGAAGGGAATAAAGGCTTTGTGATATGACTTTCCCCTGAATTTTTTCCTGTAATTTTTTTAAATATACAATATCTAAACTAATTGGAAATTCATGTCTGTGAGTGGAAAGATGGAAAATGCAGGACTAATAGGAAATATTTAACTTCAGTGGTATAGAGAAGATTTGGGTTTTTCAAGGCTGACTTTTTTGAGAAGGAATGAATGTCAAAACTGCACAAAAAAGCATGAAAACACCCTTCTTATCTGAAGTTGAACAAACTGGAGCTTTGGGCTCTCTGGCAGCTGTGGCATGGGACAGGAAAGGGGGAGAGGTTCATTGATGAGATAATAAACTAAGTAAATACTGAATCTACTTAACTAAGAGTAAGAGCAACTTACACATGGTGTGTTTAAACAATATTTATTTTAAAGCATATCAGGTTATCTGGCCAGGGTGCAGACAATCTTTTCCCTCAGCCCTCCAGAGCGAAGTGAGGCTGGAGACAGCTAAGATCAGAACAAAAAGGACCTTGAGGTTATTCTCAGTTTCTCTCATGCTGGGCGAGGAAGCATGTCACTTCATACAGGAGTCCGCTCTCATTTTTAAGAGTGGATATTTGTAAGTTAAGTGGTGTTTACCTTTCTCTGCAAAAAGCTTTCCAACAGTATAAACAAATCTACTAGAAACTTTTTAGTATGTACTCTTTGTATAATCCATTTTTATGTTTCCTATGCTATACAAGCTGTTCCTCATCAGTAATGTTCACATGCAGTAATTAAACAGTAATTATTTGACTGCATCATGTTTAAGGACATGGGTGTCTTGTGGAGGCATGATACCCAAAAAACCCCAGTCCATTATACATGGTAGATAGGAGAACCAGTCCGTTAGCTGGACAAACAGCAGTATGAAAGGGGCAGAATGGGGTGCAATTCTTTTATTCCAACACAAGCCAGGGAGATTGTACCACAGGAGTGCAACCTTGGAGTGTCCGAAAGAGCTTTATACTTCTTTATTTGGGTGAGTCACAATAAGTGAATGGACACAATGTAGAAACATCTAGGAGTGAAGTCTGTAACAAGCTTTCTAAAGGTGTCACTCTGGTATTACTGCTTGTAAAAATCTGTTTTGTTCTCTTAGATGTTCACACAGAATGAACATTTCATATGAACACAAATAAAATACAGTGATGCTAAACTTGCACACAGAAACCAAATCAAGAGACACATAATAGCCATATGGGAATAATTTTTAGGGCATTACATTACATAGACATTAGACATTACATACACTGAATTTTCATCAAGTGGTGAGAAAGGTAGCCTTATAAGTTCTGTGTGGGAAAAGGAGGGTGTGCAGGCAACTGTGCATGAATGTATATGTAATTGAGTGAGTGGACAGTTGTAGACTCTACCACTAATTCTCCAAATACTCTTATCAAATTATTTTCAGAAGAAGAACTTACTTGTTTAGGATCATCTGTGAGAAGTCTAAATTTTCTGGGGTTTTTGCTTCTTGCAAATTTACAGCCATTGAAATACATACTCCATGAACAGCCAAATGAGAATGATGCTCCACAAGTCTCAGGATCAAGTCCTTGACATGCACAAGTGCGACTACAAGACAGGTAACATGCATAACTATCAGCTGGCAAAGTAGAAACTTTCTTTAGACACATGTGATTACTTACACGACTTCTATTCCATCCATAATAAAATAATGAAATGATTTATAAATAAATCTGAAACCTTCAAACAATTGTTTCTGTTAATAATTATCTCTTTATGAATGTACGATTGGCTTACTGTTCTTAAAGAGTCACTCCCAATTTAACACAAGCCCCAAAAATTGTACATAACATGAAAATATGTATCTCCTTATTATACCCACATGAATGTAATTTTGACTTCTCCAGCTTTGACTAATTTAAAAAATGCAAGCACTCACTATAGCTTTCCCCCATCCCAATAAATACTGTCCATAGCTCCGATTATGTGTAGAACCTGTATATTGAAAGTGATCCACATTTTGAAATGAAAGCACGCTAACATAGAGGAACCCGTTAAGTTGCTCCTAGAAAGAATACAGGATTCTGAAAATGGTTGAGCCATGGCTGCCTGTAAAAGCTGTTTTTTATAGGTGGGTATCTGGGAAACTGTGGAGACAGTTGCTCAAGGCAAGTATGTGGAATAGGACAAAACTACTAAAGAACGCTCTATTTCTGCCTAGAAAAAAAACCCCATAGAGTAGGAGGCCTCCATTGTCCCTCCAGTATCTTAGTATCTACATTTATTTCAGAAGCCAAATGTTACAACATACAAAATAATGGCAATCTTAAAAAACAAACACAAACAAACCAAACCAACCCAACCCATACAACAGTCCAATCAGGAGAAATCAAAATCAATATAAAATGTGGATACAACTAGCTAAAAAGTGTAAGTCTATTTACAAGAGAGCTTGAAAAAGTGTTACATATAATTAAAACACCACCCCACTTAGGGACATCATAGGCTAGATTGCATCTGATATGACTTGAAACTGGTGTTGGTGTAGAGCCACACTGCCTGAGAGGGAAGATCCTGGAGGAACTGTACTACCAGGAGATGCAATCCTTCTGAGCATCCCAGCACACAAAGTGGACACATTATGCTTTTTCTCAGGAAGGTGCAGTATGCTTTCCACTCATGTCCAGCCAAAACTGGTACAGGGTTGCAATCACATTTCATCTTATTCCGATCTCTTTGAGTGATGAGAGGCCTTGGGTGCAAATAGAGGGAGCAATTCTTGTACTCTTAGCACATGCATATCTGGTACACAGTCTGGCCCTTAGTGAATAACAGGAATTGAACACCACACTAAGATGATACCTAAATGGTTTGTATTTTTAAATAAGCTTATATATTTTGATTTTAAAATTTAATATGGTTCCTTTCTTGCAGACTAACATACAAAATAAGGAGAAAATAAAGAGACACTATGAACTTCACTTACTCTTCATTTAATGCACATCTACGGCTTGTGGGACAGCCATATTTTCTGAGACTCTGTGTCAGTTCTTTATATAATGTATCAGCCAGAAGATGAGGAATCCCTTCCCAGGCCAAAATAAGAATCACTATGACAGCAGTTTGACAGTGATGTCCTGCACGCTGACGCACCAAGCACAGCAACTTTTCCTCATCACTACTTCTTCGTATCACCTGCAACAATCATTTTATTCATTCTTAAATTAGGAAAGGAAATATTTCTAAGATCTTAATACCACATCCTTGCCACATTCCCCCTCCCCCCGACTCACCATATCATCTTTTTATGCATTACTAAATAAATAAATTACATTCAAAACAAAAACCGCAAGTACTTTAATAACACTGAGGGCTAAACTTGCCCTCCGCTACATACGTACTTCTCACAATGAAAAGTCAACGAGAATCATTTTTGGGACCTGTCCAATTAACTTAATGCAAATTGTGTGCATTTAATTAACAACAAAAATTAGGCCACAGGTTGTTAAACAAGCTCCCAAAAACAAGAAGAGCCAAAGTTAAAGTTCTATAAACTTGGAACTTCCTAACTTTTGCTAATTTATATCACAAGCTTAATATTATTTAAACATTCTGTATTCATGGTGAATGTCTATTTTCTAGGCTGGAAGGGCCTAGACTTGAAACATTCTAGTAGGAATTACTGCTTCCCAAAGAGGTCCCAACAATGATGGGCTCTGAAGAGGACCATATCTTATCCTCCTCTGTGGCACAGGTTTCTGCAGTGCACTCTGGTCTGTATAAGAAATCAGGAAGTCTCTTTTGTGCCCCATTGGGTAGAAGCAACCAGGAAGATGGGTTAAAAAAGAAAAAAATTATAGGAGAAAATGACAATCCTGGTATAATCAATCCACTGAAAATCAAACATCTCTGAATTGATAGCGTACTGATAAGACTACTACTAAAAAGTAAAATAAAAGTACACAAAAGAATTTACTACAAAATTACATATATTAGCATAGTTCCTATAGTTATTACCATACCTTTAGAGATAATATAATTAGAGGAAAGCAATGAAAAGTACAATGTTTTCTCCCTTCCTGCAACAAAACTATGAGTAAGACTTTTCCTTGATGTGTTTATATCAGTACAGGCCTTACAAAAACTCCTCAAGAGAACTCAAGTTAGATTGTGTTCTGTGGGTCATGTAATTTAGCAAAATTCACCCATTCAATACCATGTACCAAAGACTGGACAGAATACAGGGTCATTTTACTACTGATGCTGCAAAAGGAAAAAAAATACTAAATGCCTCCAATTCCTCTGCATTTCAATTGTAAGCTCTTTTGGACAAGGACCTTCCTTTTGTTGTGTGTTTGTACAGCACCCACCCAGCACAATGAGGTCCTGGTCCATCACTAGGGCTCTTGGGCACTACAATAATACAAATAATAATAGTTTATTAGGAGCACTACTGACTTTATAATGCCTGCAAAATTAGGGGAAAATTTGCTTGATAGCCTACTCTATCTGTTCATTAGGTATTTGCATACATTGCACTCTAGTCTGTGTATGAATACACTTGCATATATTATGTAATAAATAACAAATACTAAATAATAGGCTGATTAAATTTTGCTTGGTAAGGACTTGTATTCTCCAAATAAAACTGGTGCGTTACTGTGGTCTTTCCATGGAGCATTGCCATTCCTACTAAAGGATTGAAGCCCCATCCCATTCATCAGCTAAAATAACCATGTAGTAGGAGCTGGGACCTCTCATGGATAACACTGGGACAAATCTCCCTTTCATGGTCCAATCACATAGAAAATTGAACTATTGAGAGGTAGGTACAACCCACCTGTTGCAGATGTCTGACCCTTAAAATGTCAATACTCTGTTCCAGTTCCCCAGTATCTGTGAGTAAGTAATATCTGAATAAAAACACATAGCAAACACTGATGGAGCTTAAATTTAACAAAAAGTCAACTCAGTACTTCTGAGGTACCACTCCTCAAAAATATTCCTAGTAGTGACTAAGCAGCCATTATGTGTTAGAAAGGCAAAATAACGAAAGTAGGAAAATACTTCATCTTCCATTTGGGTCAGGTTGGAAGCATTTATAGGAAGACTATAATGCCTGATATACAATACGTATAATTTAGAGTTCATGAAAGTTAATGTTTTATAGACCTTTTAAAAATACAGTTCTTCAACCTCATCAAGAGAAGAGAAATGTAATGTCATTGTTCAACAAAAAAAATTATGTTTCTAATCTCCTGAGTTTTTCTCTTGCTGACGCTTCATAACTGGTATGAGAAAGCTTAGTACCTCAGTTTCTCAGTACAAAGAAAGTTGTCCTTTGCGAGCGCTCATACATTTCTAAACTCCAAATGTACAGTCCAGAAAAAATGACAGACAGGAAAATAATGTAGTTTCCTTTAACCCTGGAGTTAAATATTGCTGGTATTTGCTTCATTATGTTTACACTAGATAATGTGATACCTTTATTGGATCCCCAAACCACATAATAACACACTGCCTTTCAAGTCATAAAGATGGCAAACAGATTTACCAGTTGTCTGAGTTTTATTTTTGTGGCTCTTCTGAAATTATGAGGATACCATATGTTCTTAATTGTATTGTATTTGTTTGATTCCTGCAGCCTTATCATCTTCTGCTTTTTGTAACCAAGATAAGGTACTTTTCTCGCTTGGCAGTGGTGCTGAAACCATTTTTGTAGTGAGGGGCCTGAGAGCCATTGAACCAAACTGTAAACCCTGTATATGATGTAAACCACTTCAAGCCAGGGGATGTGGCAGCATCCCCGCATCCTGGTTCCAGCACCTATGTCACCTGGAAATCCAGCTGGAATTCAGCATGAGGCTAAATAGTTAACTACGGTTCCTCTTTGCCAGCAGATGGAGACAGTGCAGCTAGAATTCTAGAGTAATGCTATTCCCCATATAAGTGGAGCATGCCAGCTCACATTCCACAGCTGACTGGCTGAAATCAGTAAAACCAAACCCTGTCTCTATTAAAACATCTAATCGTTCCACAGTAACACCATATCTGCACAGCTATACAACAAATCCACCAAACAAAATTATCAAGTAATTCTTGCACTTCATCAACCCTTGTAACAAGGCAAATTGCCATTAAATACAGAATCAAGAAAGAACGAATGAACATTCTTATAGCTCTCAGAGTGACTTAACTGCAAGCTCCATTAAATCCTTTTATTTGTGAATTCCCGAAGAGTTATTCACAGGCCAAGTGCAGCATGTGGAGCTCTGTAATGCAGCCTCTCCGGGGCTTACAGTATAGCCTTGACTGTTAAAACATAGATGCAAGTCAAGTGCCTCACTGTATTTCCCCATGTGCAGGGATGGGCTTCTGGAATCCTGGGTGTCAGCCAGCTGGACTGCTCCTCCTTCTTGCCATGGAATTTGCCCTTTATGTGGGGCCCTAAAACATTCCACCATTACATCGTTTTCCAGGGCACTCTGAGATCGGAAGTAACGTGGCACTTTACTTCTGGCCAAGCATCCCACAACGCACGGAGAATCGAAGTGGCGCTAGGTTCCAGCTGATTGCTGAGGGATGCTTACGGTACTAGTTTGATCTATAAAGTCCTACATGGTTTGGGTCCTCACTACTGAAGAGACTCTCTCCCTGGGCAACAGGAGCAGTTATGATATTCTGTGGCTCTTAAGATAATAGCACTTGATTTAATTAGGAAGAGACTAGTGACAGGATTTTCAGTGAGGAATTTTGAGCTCTGGAATCCACTTTCTGTATTGATTCATCAGAGCCTAGATTTCATAACCTTCAGGTTACCCCACAAAACTCACCTGTTATCCCAGCTGTTTCTTGGGCAGAACAGAGGATGCTATTGAACAGAGTAAGGTTACAAAAGAAGACTTGATATTATGGTGCTTGTTAGGGAGGCTAATACGTATAGTTTTGAGGTTTATAAACTATGGAAATTATTTTGTTTGTTAAGGTTTGTTTTTAATTGTATGTAATGCATCTCGAGTTTATGAGAGCCAAATAAATAATCTAAAATATGTAATAAAACAGAAGCTGATGATTTTAACCAAGTACTATCACAGGTGGAATCTGAGCTGATATAATCTGCAAAATATGCCCAAACCTAACTAGGAAAAAATCTTTATGCTTCACCAAAATATACCAATTCAGCACAGAAGGGTGCTAATCCATTCAATGTAACTGACTGAGAACTGGGTATTCATGCATGATGTTGTTTAAAAATCCTAAATGCACTGTCTTCATCTGTGACAGGAAGGAAATACAGTCAGTCATCAATATTGGTATTGAAAATAAAATCAGTGAGTAGAGAGATGGAATTGGATGAGTCGAGTAATGGAATTTTACAAATGTAGGGCCTAGATGTTGGCTAACTTGCTTTAGAGCAAATGTAGAATAGTGAAGTGCTAAAGTTCAGTTACTTTTACCATATCAAAATAGTGCATCTGTGTTCAGATTTTTAAAATGTTAAGACTTCATTATTTTGCTTTGTTGCACTCAGCAAGTATGATGTAATTGTCAGATATTCAAAAAATACACTACTTTTCAAATGTCATTTTCAAATTTGTCTTGATTACTTTTTATTTAGGCCACACTTTTACACTGCTGTTAATGTAAGTGGGATTTCTAACTTCTCAGTTACATTCAAATGCCTGCCTGTATCAAATGCTTTACTGAAATCTACATAACTTTAGCTCACTGCACCCACTTTTACTATAAACTTGTAATTATCTGAGTGACTGGCATGTTCTGTAAATAAGAATCCACACTGCTTGTTGTTCATCATGTTTTTCTCTTAAGTGCTTACAGATTGAATCTCCTAGGGTTTGCTTTAGCACTGGACCTAGCATTAAGGCTACACCAACCCGCTGATCATTTCTTGGATTACTCTTTTTATGCATCTTAAAGATGAATAGTACATTTTCTTCTCCCCCATTTGACTGTTATAAATGAGTTAAACATGAGAGTTAAACAGTTTCCCTTGCTAGCCCTTATGAAACCTTACATGCGTGTATTCTTTCAACTGTTTATTAGTTCTATCAGTTCAACTTGTCTGGAAAGTACCTACCATACTTTAGGTGCTGCATACATACATACATAAAGCAGCAGCAGTAAAAATAACCCAATAAAATCCTCATTAGAACATAACACAAATTTCATATTCTCAGTGTTTTGTTAAAGACTGAGATGACGTTACTGAGTGTTGCGGCAAACCAGAACACTCTAATATTGAATTCTCCATTTCATTTAGCTGTGGTTCTGCTCTCTGCTTGATTTGTCATTTACCCATAATATATTTTTAAAACAAATTTTATTTCCTCTAGTTAATTCCTTTTTCACATTTGCCATTCAACATTTCTCAATGCAAGTTTTAATGATACCATGTACTCATGCCTTGCTGCTTCCCTATTTTATTATTTTCACTATTATAATTCCTCTGTTCCCCTCAGTTACCAAAGAAGTCACAGAAGCATTTTCTTATTCTTTGGTAAGACAACTACTTTCTGACATTTATCTGTAACAGCATTTCTTAGGCTTTTCCATTCCTTCTGCACCACTTTGCTTCCAGATATTTTTACAGTTGGGTCCTCCCTGCCTGCTTCCACACTAGTTCATTTGATTTTCTATATTTTCTGTGTTGGTGCACCTGTTCGCTGTAATGGTCCTACTCAACAGAGCACATGCAATTAGTAGATTGTTACCATTGTACAGTATAGGATAGTTGTGCTTGCAATTGTATATGAATTTGTAATGAAAAATGCTTAAAATCAATCCCCACTTACTTATTATTTACATTGGACCATATGTATACAGGACATTAAAAAAAGATATGCAACAAACATATCAAAACAAGCTGCTATATTGGCTTTCCAGATTGCAGATTGTGTACAAATAAGTTGGCAAACCCTCTCCCAAGAGCTTTGCTGATATTACTCATGAGGTTGGTGATGCAATGGACAAAATAAGGAAGTAAATAATCTGTTGCTAACATCTGATTAATTTTGCTCCTTAATGTATAGAAGAGGGAGAAGGGAAATCAATATTTGCAGGATGTGAAAGGATAAAGCTGTTAGGAAAAGAAACATAATTTTTAGACTTTAAAGGTTTTGTTATAAAAGATGTAATGCAAACAAACATAAAACAATAAAAACTAGGAAAAAGCACTGCCAGTGTTATCTGAAAACGAATGAAAATGTCAATTAACTTTTAAAAGGGTTTCAATTGCCATTTTAATTTTATGTTGGACTGAAATTTGGCATACAAACTATCAAGCCTACACCCAAATTATTTGTTCAGCATATGACTTAAAACTATTAAGATGGATGCGTGGTTTAGTTAGTGCAATAATATAGTCAATAAAAGAGATTTGCAATGGTTTTAGGTGTTTTTCAAACTTAACTGAAAAACTTCCCAGTTTTACAAGATGACATTTTGCAGACATTTAGGGCTAGATTTTCAAAAGGTCATTTTGGCCAAACTATAACTGTAATAAAACATGGTTACTTACCAGTAACTGTTGTTCTTCGAGATGTGTTGCTCAGATCCATTCCAATATAGGTGAGTGCATGCCATCGTGCACAGGTTCCCAGAACTTTTTTCCCCTTAGCAGACCCCATAGGGTCGGCTCAGGCATCCCCTGGAGTGCTGTGAGCATGCCATGGCATATGAGGCACCGCTGACCCTACGCCCCCTCAGTCCCTTCTTTCTGCCAACTCTGACAGCGGAGGATGGGTGTGGAATGGATATGAGCAACACATATCGAAGAACAGTTACTGGTTAGTAACCATGTTTTCTCCTTTGAGTGATTGCTCATATACATTCCACTATAGGTGATTACAAAGCAATACCTTGGAGGTGGGTAGGAATTACCAGTGAGCTGCCCGCAGCACGGCTCTGCTGAATCCCACATCCTCTCTCACCTGCTGGGCGATGGCACTTGAACTCTGGCTGAGTGCGCTATGATGGCTCTTGAAAGCGGCACCTTCGCCTGCTCATAGCCAAATTTGATTTAGGACATAATCCACAAGGAGATGCGCTGGGTGGAGACAGGTAAGCCTTTCATCCGATCCACCACTGCAATGAAGAGCTGTGTCTATTTCCGGAACAGCTTCGTATGCTCGATGTAAAAGGCCACGCCTCGTTACACATCCAGCGAATGCCATCTCTCCTTTTCTGAGCCGTGTGGATTGGGAAAACATGGGGAGAAAATTATCTTGACTACAATGAAACTGGGAAACCACCTTGGGTAGGGAGGCTGGATGTGGCCTGAACTGGACCTTGTCCTTGTAAAATACTGTATAAGGGGCTCTGAGGTCCGGGCCTTAATTTCAGAGACCCTCCTAGCTGAGGCAATGGCCGCCAGGAAGGCCAACTTCCATGAAAGCATGAGCCGGAGGGCATGAAGTCACGAGATCAAAAAGGTGGGGCCCCCGAGAGTCTTGAGAGGGACATGTTGAGATCCCAGGGAGGCACTGGGTCACGTGCCTGCAGATAAAGCCTCTCCACCACCTTGAGGAACCTGACCGACATGGGGCCGTGACTGCTACATGGAAACCGGGGCATGTACATGCTCAGGGAGTGAACATGGCCCCAGAGTCCTTCAGACTGTACAGCTTACAGTGGTCTGATCGGAGAAGAGGGCCAACCCATCAAAGAGGAGGTCCTGGATAGATTGCTGAACCTCCTAGGACAGGCCCAATGATTGCAGCCACAAGCACCTGCTCATGGAAATGGTGGATGCCATGGCCCTACCTGCCGAGTCAGCAGTGCCACCAGGCGTCTGGATCACTGCCCTAGCCACCATGATTCTCTCATCCAGGACAGTGGCGAAGTCTACTGCCTGGTCCTGGGGCAGGGTCTCAGCAAACCACCTGAAGAAGTTCGACAAAATAAAATTATATCTCCCCAGGAGAGGCTGATGGTTGGCAATCCTGAACCGCAGAGTTGCCGTGGAATAAATCTTTCTCCAGCGTTTGTTGACTTTGTCCTGGGGAGTGGAACCAGGCTGACCTTGCCTGTCCCAGTGGTTGGCTGCATAAGCTGAGAGCACAGCCCCAGGGTTCCCGGGGCTGGGTGAGTGAATAAATACTCGAACCCTTCGGCAGGGATGTAATACTTCCTCCCAGCCACTTTCAATGTAGAGGCGACCGAGGATGGGGTTTCCCACAGGGCCTTTTGAGGGCCCTATTGTGGACAGGTAGGGCTACTCTCACTAGGGCAGCCGCCACCAGTATATTGAAGAGGGTATCATTGGCCTTATAATTCCTTGACTGCCAGTCCCAAGTTAGAGGCCACCCTCTTCAGCAGCTCCTGATGCGCCCTGAAATTCTCCAATGGTGCCATCTACTACTGGGAGACTGCTTCTCCCAGGGAGGAGGAAAAGGACTGCCAAGGCACGTCCTGTGGGTGCTCCCCTGCATGCCAAAGAATACACCCATAGAGGGTCCCTCCATGGAATCCAACTCCTCATCTGAGGAGCGGAGTCTATAGGCCTTCTTCTGTGCCAGAGGCATGGACTGCACCCCCACTGACAGGGCAGATAGGGGCCCCAGTCCCCTTTGGATGCCCACGTGGGCCAATAAGGCCATTGTTGCAGCTCTTGTTCCTGGGGCCAAACCTGGGCTGACTGTGCCACCTTCTGTGACACTTGTGGCCCGAGCCCCTAGACCAGCGGTGCTGTGGCCACTCCCTATCCCGGGTGCTCTGCCCTGCCGGGGACCGTCCTTTCAATGTCTCCAACGTGGAGGACGACAAGGACCGCCTCTGCCGCCTCAAGCAGTGCCAACAGACAGAGGCGCACTCTGAAGAGCTCTCAGTACTGGAGTGCTGTCT
The DNA here is from genome assembly GCA_007922155.1 of Mesoclemmys tuberculata. Classification (NCBI taxonomy): domain Eukaryota; kingdom Metazoa; phylum Chordata; order Testudines; family Chelidae; genus Mesoclemmys; species Mesoclemmys tuberculata. The sequence goes on along the minus strand of ML675609.1, from coordinate 25,020,891 downwards.
CGGTACTGAGGATTTGCGGTGCCACTTGCCCCTTGGTGATCGGGACCGGCACCGCTACAAACTCTGCAGTGCTGAGCCTGGCTCTGGAGACCAGGTTCCGCATCAGGGATTGCGCAGTGTGGGGTATTCGTGCAGCAACCAGGTTCCACACCATCTTGGTGCAGGCGCACCCTTCGGTGCCGAGACCTTTGACGGTAACCGGGTCCTGTGCCGCCTTGGTGCAGGTGAACTCCACGGTACCAGAGATGCAGAGTAGGAGATGAACACTGCCTGGCAGCCCTTGACTGCTGCCACCTCTTGGTCTGCGCTGCCTCCAGTGCCAAGGACCAACGTTGGCGCTGAGAGGGCGACTCCACGTCCCAAGTTGAAGCAGGCTGGTTCGATGCTGCTGACCTGGAGTGACTTCTGGGGGAGCGTCCTCACTCTACCCCCGGTGGCCGTCTGGCAGGAGATCTTCCTCCCCATACCGGGGGTCTCCACCGCCCTTTGGGGGGACCCAACGTGGGCTTGCCCCGGGACACCAGCCCCTTCTCCCTCAGCCGGGGGGGTGGGAGGGAGGCGCGCAGCAGCAGAGGTGGCATAGGCAGGCCAACAGGGCTCTTGCTGCCCGAAAAGCCTCCGGTGTCGACAGCGTTGGCAGGGGCACTCTCCCACTCCCAGGAGTCAGGGGTGGCTCCCTGCTTGAAGATGCAGGCACCGGAGAAGACTCAACAGGCCGTGGCTGGTGCATCTCTGCACTTGACCCTCCCCGTACCCACGGGGCAGGGGAGTGTCTGTACTCCGCGTGCTGCCTCCTCTCCTTCGGCACCAGGGGCTGTTGCTCGGTGCCAAGTTGAGCCCGGTGCTGGGGGTGTACTCTGCACCGAGGTGACACTGATGCTGCTGAGCGGAACGGCTCAGGGGAGGAGAGCTGCTTCCATGAGCAGGGTTTTGATGTGATTTTAAAAGTCCTGCAGATATTGCATGTTTTCCCCCCTCCCCCCCCAGCACCTAAGGCACCGATGGGGGGGGGGAAGTGCAGGATATGGCGCGACCACCTTAAGTCTCACAGGGACTTCTTATCTAACAACTACTTAAACTAACTACAGTACTTAGAAGAACAAAGAGATCAAAGAAAGGGGAAAGGGACTTGCCCAGAGCAAGTGCCAGTTCCAGCAACAGCCATGGGCGGAAAGAAGGAAATGAGGGGGCACAGGGTCAGTGGTGCCTCATATGCTGCAGCATGAGCGTGGCACTCCAGGGGGCGCCTGAGCCAAGCCTATGAGGTCAGCTAACGGGAAAAAAGTTCCGGGAACCTGTGCACAGTGGAGTGCACTCACCTATATTGGAATGAATATGAGCAATCACTCGAAGGAGAAGTGTTCATTTACACCCCTCAGAAAATTGCCTAGTTTACAATGACTGTACACTATAAAATGTGTTTTGAATGTTTTAAGTGAAATCTAGTACTTGCTAAAAGTGGTGGATTAAACCCTGCAGACTGCAAACTTCTAGTCTCAGACTAAGTACAGGCAGCAAAGAGGACCAGCTCCCCTCCCTCTCCCTTCCAAGTGTCTTGCCAACTTCATCTATTAGTCCTAGAAAAGGCAACTTTTGGACGTGAGTGTTAACTGAGTCAGTATGACCATTCAATCATTGGCCTCTCTGCTATTACAGCCTTTTCTAGGAACACCAATGATGACTGAACTGAGACCAACAACTGATTCCATATAGTTTTGATGCTTTGCCTGTACATGCGTGTACAAAAAACTATGCCAGGTATCATACATACAATATGCTTGATTTTTTTTGGTCATTTTTTGTACTTCAGTGTTGCATTTTGTCACCTATTAGTCCCACACTACTTAAGATGTCAGCTCTCCACAGTATTTTGCAGATGGTTTTCATTGTACTGTATGTAAAAAATTTAGATATCTGAAATAACATTCATTTGCGCATTTTTTAAAATCACAATTTCAGTCTGTCTGTGTTTACATTGTTCCTAACTAGCATCTTTTATTTTGGATCACTGATTACAAGAAGCATGCTTTATACTTGGTATATCTCAAAACGTGTAATTTAAATGACATTGTCTTTTAATTTTAAAGAATTAAATGTGTTCCATCTCCTGCTCTCATTTATTATGTTATATCTATGGGCTCTAACCACACTAGAGGAGCTTGTCAGGACTTATTTAAATAATTAATCTTTTAGTTAGTTAAAACAAAGATGTTCTATTGAATTAACTATTTAGGGGGAAGACTTTTTTTGGTAATGATGAGCCAACAACCTGTCTGTCAGAGCAAAATTATGATAAACAGTTATGAAATAAATGATAGCTCAACATAAACGTTGCAAAAGTTAATGAAGGTAGAGGTGGGCATCATTTTCTTCAAGAAATACATGGCCCAGTAAATAGAATGGGATTACTAAAGAGTTATATCACAAAAAATTAGAACTTCCTCCAACAATTAAGCTAAAAAGTATAATAGAAACAGTAGAAAAAGCCCATTTCCCAACCATGAAATAATTACACTACTGCTAAAAAAGCTCAAGAATAAAAGTGATATGGAAATGCTCATAAAAACTACTTTGCTCTTTCTTAGTTCAGCTCAGTTATGCTATTAGTGCAATTTGCTTCAACTGTGCAAATGCTTTAGTTCTACTTACTTGAATTATTTCTTTTAGATTGTTGAAGTAACTGTCTCAACCTTGGCAGGAACTCTGGAATAAGGAATAAGTTCTCTGTGAATAAAAATTACTTGATGTATATTGTCCCTTAAAATAAGCCAATCTATCTAATTAGCATGTGCATGAATTAAAGTACGTAAGTAGGTAAGAAATATATTTTTTTGGTTGAAGCCTAACACAGCACACTTAGGTGCTGAACTGTTGTGCGAATGATTGATTACTTTGCAATTTGTTTAAGATTACCAAAATGGATCAGTTAAAACTCAAATATAGCATGATTAGGACACAATAATCAATTAAATATGAAATTTTACTTGTAAGTAAAATAGGGGAATGCAGGAAATTACTGAACAACAACGACAACAAAAAAATTCCCATAACTCAGCAAGTCCTCTTTATGGCTATTTCATCTACCCTATCCTGTCCCACAAACCTGCCCTGGTACTGCATACCTCCCTCTTTCTCTCTCTCTCGGTTTTCCATAAAAATGCAGAGATATCTCTTTTTGTTTTGTTTAGGTGGCCTTATACTGGGACCATTCCAACTGTTCACTATTATATGCTAACTATTCACTATTATATTTATATATATTTGTTCTGTGTGAATTGCCTGTTTACTGACAATTTCCTAATTTGTAGGTTTTTTGTTTGACTCTCCTAAGCAACGTGAAGAGTTTGTTTGTGTCCGAATCTCCCAACTACCTCATTCATAGGATCTTATTCTCCACTGCTTTGCTTGTTCTATATTAATTTACATCGATGCAATATGAGTGCCAAGTGGGTGCTAAACATTACTTTGTTGATCCGGTAGCTTTTTTATGCCTCTTTTTTACTCCTGTGCAAAATGAGTACATGACTACAAAAGGTGCAAAGCAATGGAGAATCAGCTCTTCTAAATCCAGTGATGAAAGCAGATTGAAACAGGAAGGGGAACTCTCACTGCTTAGTGCTTCAGCCAAAGAGGAAGGGATGCTACTCCTACTTAGCAGTGATAGAAGGGGGTGTTCTCGCTTCGTTTTTAGTAGAGGAGGTAGAAGCACACTCCCATCTGCTCTCTCACTCTTTAATTGCTGTATATATCTATTAAATCATGTTAAATTATTATCTTTTCCATTGAGAATATGTGGCATCTCTTTAAGCTCACCTAGTCACAGAGATGTTAAAAATCTAATTAATCTATCTGGACCCATGATAAAGCTTCTCTAGAGTACTAGCAGACTATCTGTGAGAGGCTATTATCATTAATAACCTGAACTTACACAGCAGTATTTGTAAGATCTCGAAGTGCTTTACAAAATTTAATTATGCGTTGTCACACCCCTTTGAGATAGGATACACTAGGCAGTAAGAGGAGGTTATTTACCTGTAACTGGAACTTCTTTGAGATGTGTGGTCCATCTGTATTCCACTGTGGGGCTACACATGCACACCATGTGCCTGGAACCAGAGAATTTAAAAGCAGCGTCCACTGGCCCGCATGTGCACCTTAACTCACCTCGTGCACCTGACCAAGGAGATAAACAATGGGTTAGACAGACCGCCTCTGCAGTTCCTTCTCTTCTGTGAATCAGATAAGATCCGAACCAGAGGAGAAAGAGAGTGGCTAGTGGAATACAGATAGGGATCACACATCTTGAAGAACCTCCAGTTGCAGACAAGTAACTATTACTAGTCCTACTACTTTCTTCTTGAGTGATGGTCCCTATTGTATTCCACTGTGGATGATTGACAAGCAGTACCCAAGAATGACGAGGGTGCAAGGATGTAGATGGTAGGGCTGAGAAGAGTACCACCAAACCAAAAGAGGCATCAACAGAAGAATCCTGCACCAGGACATTTTGTCTTGCAAATATGTGAATGGAGCTCCACATTGCTGCTTGACAGATGTCAAGAAAGGGTACCTCCTGAAGAGATGCCATAGTTGTTGCTTTCGCTCAAATGGAATAACTTCTTACCTCATGGGTGTAGGGGGGTTGAAAGCTTATAGAGTAGATTGCAGGCAGAGATCCATTTGGAGATTCTCTGGGAGTAGATGGTATGTCCTCTGACTCTGTCATAGCGATGAGCAGTCTCAGAGATTTCCTGATTGTTTTTGTTCTCTATAGGTAGAAAGCCAAGGCCTGCTGAACATCAAGGGAGTGGAGTCTTCATTTTTCTGAAGAAGCATGCAGTTTTGGAACAAATAAATATAAGTGAATGGATTGGTTAAGGTGAAATTCCAAAACTACTTTAAGAGTTAATTTGGGATGATGTAGACATCAAGTTGGCCAACACTTCTCACTGAGTTGATAGTGGTAAGGAAAGCAACAAACATGGAAAGGAGGGACATGGAGCTAAGAGCTAAAGGCTCAAAGGAGGGCCTTGTGAGTACTTAGAGAACACAGTTCAAGTTCTACTGGGGAGCAGGCTTCTGAATAAGTAGGTTTTTATTAAGCCTTTCCAGAATCTATTGATCAGCAGATTTATGAAGACTGAGTAGCCCTGACAAGGTAGATGGTATGCACCCATAACCGCGAAGTGGACTCTCAAGGAGTTCCTCTCAAGGAGCTGATGGACAAACCTGATGTCTTCAAAAATAGGATGTATTTTAGTCCAAGATGAGAGGAATATCTATAGTGTCTGGAAGGATGCCTCTTTCGTGTGCTCAAGAGGAGAAGTGCTTCCATTTAGTTAGGTAACATTTTCTAGTAGAGTCCTTTCTACTATTAGAGATGATGTCTCATAAGGCTGTGGCGCATGAACGTTCTAAGGATGATGCTCACCCAAATACCAAGCCCTGAGATGGAGCGGATGCAGATTAGGATGCTTGATCTTGCCATTCCCCTGGGTCAGGAACTCAGAGAATGTTGGGAGGATGATTGGTGGTGAGGATGACATGTAGGAGGCTCAGAAATCAAAACTGTCTGGGCCAGAGGGGGCAAGCAGGATGACCCACGCTCTGTCCTGATGGATTTTGCATAGAACTTATTGCAGGAATGGTATTAGCAGGAAAGCATTATTAAACAAGTCTGATCAAGGAAGAAGAGCATCACCTTGGAAGTGGTGACCTAGGACTCCTCTGGAGCAATATATGGAGCACTTCCTGTTTCCTTGAGAGGTGAACATCCCTGGTTAGGGTTCCCCATAGAGTGAAATTACGAATTGTGGCGCTTCCACTCGCAGTCAACTGTGGTAGCTCTGAGGCTCCTGCCAGAAATAACATCAAACCAAGGGCTGAGACTGAGATGCCAAACCTGTTGCAGAGGATGTAGGGAAGCGCGACATCTGAACCCTCTGTCTCCTTACATGGTGGTTCACAGGGCCTCAGATGGAAAACTGCAGAACGATATGTCTAGATTTGACCAATGGGCAGTGAAACGTCCTCTCAGGGGCAGGTGTGTATATCCCCAGGAAGCAGAAGGTAGCCCAGGAATCCTTCTGGATATGGAGGGACTTGTTTATCTTCCAGCTGAAGAGGTGCAATTCATTGAAAGGGAGGTCCTTAATGGTATTCTGGACCTCCCTAATGCATGGAGTCCTGATGCATAGAGCCATGATTCCCTGTGCATGATGATGGCAGCAGCCATAGCTGTAGAGGAGGTATTAGCAGTATCGACTGCAGATTGGAGGGCAGTCCTGACTATCAGTTTGCCTTCATCTACCAGAACTTGAAAACAAGCTCTGTCTTGCTGCAGAAGGCTGTCAGTGAACTCCGCCAACTTGGCGTAGTTCAGGAAATCATATTTAGCCCTTAGCGCCTGGTAACTGGCTATCCTGAGCTGAAGGCTGGATGTCGAGAAGACATTTTTCCCAGCAGATCCAGGTATTTGCCCTCTTTGTCAGCAGGGGATGTTGCTGTCTAGCCCTTTCAGAAGTGGCATGGACCACCAGTGAATTGGGATTGGGGTCAGAAAACAAAAATTCTGCATGTAATAATGCTTCTCTGCCACTCTGGGAATAGGAGTGCATGCGGCAAGGGTGTGCCAAACTGTCTTAGCTGGCTCGATTAATGGGGAGAGCTATTCTGTTTGGTCCAGAAGTGTGCAGGATGCCGAAGAGTTTGTGGTGGGAGTCTTGGATTTCCTCGAGAGGAATCCGAAGTTCTCCAGCAACTCTGTGAAGGTCCTGGAACTGCTTGAAGTCATCAAGGGGGGAAGCGGATGTAGAAATCACCACTTCATCTGGGAATCATGATGGCAGTCTTGCTGGTTCCAGCAGAACCACCGGATACAGAGTGTAATGTTCCTCCTCCTCTGTCTGATCCAGGGGCCAGTCTCAGTATCCCCTTAGAGGGGAAGCAAAGGGTGACTCCCTGGCATATCAGCTCAATTCTGCAGCAGGGTGCTAGTCCCAAGGCCCCCAATATGGCCAGTACGAGGGATCAATAGGTGGTTGCAGGAGCCCCTACGCCATGAGGTACCATCAGCTCTGAGTTAGATGAGGTGGAGATTGGTCCCGTACTGGAGTGGGTCTTTTGGGTGGTGGAGGATATGCAGGGTAAGAGAAGAGCAGTTCATTGGATAGCTCAACACCTCCCAATGAGGAGAAGGCTGGTTCCAGTTCCAGTGGTGGTACCATTGGAGGACAGATGTATATTCTGTATGGGATGGATCACAAGCACCCTCCAGGAGTCAATTTTCTTGGAGGTAATATTTCCCTAGAAATGGAGGGGCCCTATGGAGAAGAGGATTCCAGATCAGGGAGAGCAAAAATGTCCTGTGGGGTGACAACAGATTCAGATCTCCCTAGTGTGAGTGGGATGCTGCTTTTCTGGGCTTTTGAAGCCGGCGAAGAGGGTGGTATCCAAAGTTGGCAGTGACTGGACTTTGTTGGTGCTGATGGATCTTGGGGTTTGGGAGGAGCTGGGGATGGTAGTACTGACAGAACACAGTCTGGTACCGATAGAGTTCTATGCCTATGAGTTTTCTTGTCAAGCTTCTGGGACTTAGTATGTCCTAAGTTATAGAATCATAAAATCGCAGGACTGGAAGAGACCTTGAGAGTTCTAGTCCAGTTCCCTGCATTCAAGGCAGGACCAAGCATTCTCTAGAGTCTAGACCATCCCTGACAGGTGTCTTTTCCTGGCAGAAAGCGGGCGGCTGCCACCTGCCTCCCAGCTGAGACCAGGCAGGAAGCAGGTGGCTGCAACCCAGCTTCCCGGAACTGTAGCAGCTGCCGCCTGTCTCCCAGCTGGGAGCTGCTGCCTGCCTTCCCCAGAAGCTGGGGGCTGCTGCCCACTTCCCAGCTGGGAGTTGTGACAGGGCAGGAAGTGAGCAGCTGCAGCTTAACTTCCCGGGGACTGTGGTGGCTGCCGCCCGCCTCCCAGCTGGGAGCTGGAACCAGGTGGGAAGCAGGCTGCTGCCATCTGGCTTCCCCAGAACTCAGCAGCTGCTGCCCGCCTCCCCTTCACTCTATTTTTCCCTGGATACTCCCTGCCTGTGTCTCGCATACCCCCAGCCGTACACATATCACAGGTTGAGAAACTATGTTCCAGAACTTTAATCATTTTTCCCCCCATGGGCCAAGCCAGTGGGCTTGCTTACAGCGGAGTCCGACTTCGAGGAAGACTTAGGCTGGGTCTACACTGATGGCGGCAAATTCGCCGCCGTCACATCAACTGCTCTGTATTGACTGAGCGGTCTGTATAGATGCGCTCAGTCGATCCAGGAAGCGACGCAGGAAAACCACCCCTGTAAGCAGAGTAGCGCTGTGTCAAAGGGAACAGCAGTGCAGTATGGACGCCGCGCGGAGGAGGCGCTGCAAAGTCGACGGGAGATACGCAAGTGATTTACATCACTTGCGTATCTCCTGTCGACTGCTGCTGAATCGCCAAGGTAAGTGTAGACTGGGCCTTAGTTTCATGCTTATGAGAGTACTTCCTAGCTTCCTGACAAGACCCTGCATCAGAGTTGGACTTCACAGCAAAGGCACACTCCTTGCTGAATCAGGCCAATGTATGGAAGGGGGAGGTTTCCCTGGCCTGGGTCCAATTTGGACCTCATGGTCTTCTCCATAAGGTATTTACAGAGAAGAAGTTCCAGCCCTTCTCGGGTATGACTGGGGAATGACTGGCAAATAATGCACTTCGCTGCGATGTGAGCTTCCCCAAGGCAGTACACATGGTTGTTGCTGACCACGGATTGTGGGCAGGAAGCACAGGGCTTGAAGCCAAGAGTCCTGAGCATAGTCTAGTACCCAAACAAGGTATGGGACAGGGGAAGACTAATCTCATGGTAAACAGTAAAAACTATTAAAACCTTAAAATTGTTAAAGCTATTTACAAACTAGATTATTCTTATTTTGTAGAATGAAGCCAAAGCTGTGTATAGTAAAGGTTCTGACCTGGACCATGGGGTGATGAAAAGGAACTAGAGGTGGTCAGTCCTCCCCGCCCTTTATCCCCTCAATCAAAGGCACGAGGTGAGTCAGGGTGCATGTGCAGACAATCGGACACTGCTTTCAAATTCTCAGGCTCTGAGCACGTGCATAACCCCACAGTGGAATACAGATAGGGACCATCACTTGAAGAAGAATCCATTTTACAGATTAGTAAACTGAGGCACAGACAGGTTAAGTGACTTTCAGACATGAGAATCCAATCTCTTAACTCCCAATGTCTCTAGTCCAACTACCAAACAACATCCCATCCAATTGTATTATAATGTCAAACAAGCACAGTTTGCACCACCAGAGAAACATATTGCAGAATTTGTATCCTCTCATTTAGTTCACGGAACATAGTAATTGTTTGCCTTATTGCTACAGCCAGAATAGTGGCTTCACATTTTTTCCACTGTAAACCTTGAATTTGTTTTCTTGTCTGCATAATTGTTCTAATAAAAACAATGGGGGTGGCTTTGCCATATTTAAATTCTACACATTTATATATATTAAACTTAAATTTATTTCTGCAAAGTGCCTAATTGTTTGCATCTGCAGCATGCCAGCACATAACAAAGAACAGTTCCAGTTTTGGTCATATGATTATCATAAATCTTTTTGATCCAAAATAAAACTTCCTAATCTCATATATACTGAAGTACTCCCCAAGCTGATCAACAGTGAGAAAAATATTTGCAGGAAACCAATGTCCACTAAACAAATGCCAATGAATTGTAATGTTATGATAAGACAGCCACAGCCCTAAATGAGAATTTCGCAGAAAGGTGAGCTAACTCACAAAATAATTCATTTTGAGATCATCACTGGATCATATACAGAGTTTCAAACAAGATTATAGATCTCTAGTGACTATAAGCTATTCAGGGAGAATGGAACTGCAAATTCCATTTCAATGTGCATCCAGGGAACGTTATTTTCTCCAAGAGAATTTACTTTAAAACCCTCTCACATGTATTTCAAAGTCTCCCATCTATATAAGTTTCAAAAAGGCATGCTAATCTTACTTTCCCTTCACTATTGTAAGGTAACAGATACATTTTCCTGCTCAACCTGCATGAGGAATAACAGGAAATCTGCTCCTAACTTTGTTCACAGGAGCCTGAATTTCTGAGGAAATGGTCCTCTAAGAGTTCAGTTAGCTAGTAACTATCATCTACCCTAAAACGGTATATCCTGTTCATTTTTAATGTAGCTCCTCTGAGTAAATATATATATTCTGATCTTAATAAATAACAATTAGCACTAATACAGGTTTAACACTGGAGTATCCTCTCAGTCTCAGTGTTACTGAGAAATGACATTTTAAATTAAAGTTTGCCAAGGATTCTGAATAAATTACATATACTGGTTCTCTGGTTTGCTGTAGCCTTGTAGGTAATGCAAAGTAACCTTAAGCTGACTGGAGATAGCTAGTGAAGACTTTCTACTGTGCATGAGAAGTCTCTGCTACAGGAAAGTTGGCAGAGGCAGCTCTGCCACCTACTGTGCCATCTGCTCCCTACCCTTGTCCTCAGGGCAGGTGTGTGTGTGTCAGGGTGTATGTGGGATGAGGAAGGTGCCTGGATGAGCAGAGTTCCACTGTGTTTAATTCATCACTGGTGTAAGGTCCTTGTAATTACATCAGTGGTGTAAATTTGGGCTACTGTTATGAAGTCCTAACTTGTGTCTGGGCCAGGCAGCCCTGAATCAGGGAGCTGCAACGGTTTTGAGGCCCTTACCTTTATTGTAATATACTTTTATTGCTTGTTCTCCTCCTGAAAATGATTAACTTGACCTTATATAATTTCTCTCAACCACACGGGGAAGAATGGCCCAGATAATTGTAACTAATTATATTATCAATATTTTCACATTCATCTTCGATTTAGAAAGGGCTTCAAAGTCGTCACATAAAAGGTTAGATTGTAGTTTAGAAGCCACAGTCACAGGTGGGGTGGGTGCAGGGTCTCTATACCAATGGGAACCTCTCCCAGACCTCCTCCTATCCAAACCAAAACAATTCTAGTTGAATCAGTCAAAATTATTTCAGAAGCATACACCAGAGCAGCCACTTGTATGCATTTTATCTAGGTTTAGTGTGTGCTCCCTTGTATACAGCTCCACGCCACTCACTATGTGGCACTTCCTGCCCCCTTCGAGGTGTTGAGCTCGTGACAGACTTCCCCAGCCTGTACACTCAGACAGTGGAAAGACTAGTTTGTGACTAGTCTCTGTGAAGGGTCACAAGGGATGAAGGCTTCTTCTATTCCTTGCCCTACTTGTGAATCTGTGCAGGATCGCCCATAGTCACGCCCAAATAAAGCAAAATCACTGGCTCTACAAATTGATCAAAATGTTATTTTCCACTGAGATAAGACAGGATTACACTGCAACACTGAACAATACAGGAGTGAGTGCAAAAAATCCAATTTATACATTATTAATTTACAGATTTATGGGAAAGTAAAAAAAGAATGTTAACCCTACAGCAAAACAATCCTCCAAATTAAATTCATTCTATACCAACCCACATCAGTGCAAAGCTCCAGCACATGCACTGCTGCTATTTACCCCAGCAAGCTTTGGGAAAGAAGGAGTAGAGTGAGGAGGGGCCAGGGTTACAGTGCATACATATAATCAAACTGTGGAATTTACGTTTACCAGAAATCATTGAGGCAAACAGTTGTGAGAATTCAAAGAAGGATACTGATATGAACAAGTATACACTCAATTACCTTCACTAGATATTTAGGTCAAGAAGTTGCAAGGAAGCAACACGCTTAAGGTGCCTGTACACAGGGCTTAGGAATTATTTTTTCCTTTCATAATTCAGCATGACAGACGTATTATGGGGTGTTTCTGACTTTCCCTAAAACATCAAGTACAGGCCACTACAAAAGGAAGAATTTTGGAAAAAACTGAGCAATGATTTGTTTCAGAATGGAAGATCTTATGAATTTATAACAGAGTAAATAATGGTGCACAATATTAACAGATTCAGAAGGATCTGGTTCTTTCTCTTGATTTGGCTAGCATGAGATAGCAAAAGCCTTCTGAATTACTAGTGCAGTATTCTTAAAGTTATCTTCAAAACAGTGTAAGGATATTTTCAGTCTTCACTCCAACAAGCCAGCCAATTTTCTGTGTCTTCATAACATGAAATTCAATATATCTGCTGTCTGCTTGCAGGTGGACAGTTGGCCAGTGAACATAAAGAACATGGATTCTTCAGTGGATTAGTGTAAAAGTTTATGATTTATTATTTTAGCTTTCTTTTTTTATCTTATTACTATTAATATGTATTACAGTAGTGTCCTGTGGCATAGCCAAGATCAGTGCTGCATTGTGCTAGGCACTGTACCTATACATAGTAATAAAGTCCTTGCTTTAAAGAGCTTGCAATCTAACAGACAAGACATACAAAGGGGCTTGGCATTTTATTATGGAACGCTATGCTCTCTCAAGTTTTCTTCTATCCATTGCTTATAGTATTAAATTGTATGTCACAACTCCAGGTATAATCGTGGTTCTTGGGACAGCTCTTTCCTGGAATTCTAACAGCCATAACCCACTCTAAAAGGGACAAGGAAGAGTAGAGTGGAGCAGGACTACAGTCTGCTGCATAACTCCTGATAGGAAGTCCCCCTAGGGTGGTGCAGTTCACTCCACCAGTTACTCACAGCTGTTTCTGAATGACAAAATTGACCTCCAGAACCTCTCTCCTCCCTTCCTATGTAGTTATTACAGGATTTTTCCAGCCATTGCTGTTACTTTTAGACTCCTCTATGTAAAGCAGACTTTTTGTTATATTCTCAGTAATGCTGCTCAGATATTATAACTATATTTTTGCTTTGCTTTCTTTCAGAGCATCTTTCAAATGTCTCAAAAAGTATTTCTTCAAACAACAGAGGACATTAACATTATCCAACATAGATAGTCTTGAAATACATAATACAATGGAATTCTTCAAAGCTTCCATATCAAATACTATCATTTTCATCTTCTCCTATTGAATTCTATGATGGGGAGTGTTTGGTCTGCATAACATGTCCTGAATCAGTTATAGTAAGTTTATTTAACATTTAGTTCTATAAATTACGCTTTAATCTAGTAATGTATGCTGTATGACAGATAGCTTTAGAAAGGGGATAGCTCCCCTAACATGGTAATGAAACATTCTCTTCCAAACAGTGATGAAGGCTATCAATAGGGCTGATGTATTTTTTTGTAACTGTCTTAAATACCTCCTGTTGGCTTTACATAGTCGAAGTGGACAGAAAACCTTTAATTAAATGCACATCCGTGTTTCTGTAACAGCTGTAGTAGGAAAGGAAACAAGAAGCAATATCAAAAATATGATGCCTGTATCACGAGGGTATTCCATGACACTGGGGACAGGAGGAGGAAGAACTTAGTATAATGCACACAAACTTCCTGAAACTAAGCTGACAAGCTGAAAGAAGCCCTTTCTTGTTGTTTTCCATGAATCCGTAACCCCACACTGGCCTCAGAAAAGATGGCTGTTTCATTAAAGGCTTAGTATGTGGAAGTGAGGTTGTCCCTAGTAAAGATGGTCAACTATATCTCCTACTGTTTTCGTTGGGAATGAAGCCAGCTGGCTATTAGGAAAGATGGGTGCCCTGTATGCTCTATGTTTAGAAAAGTTTACTCCAAAGGCTGACTATGATGTCAGAAAATCTCCACAGATCAGAGTCTGCAACTTAAAACCTACAAGTGATGCTGTTGGAAGTAACTTAGGCTATAAGCAAGCGCAACAGTGATGCAGCTGCAGTGCTGTAACAGACATTACAGTGTCAGAAGTAGTAAATCCACCTCTTCGAGAGCTAAATCGATGGAATAATTCTTCTGTCTCAACCAGGGTTTAGGTTGACTTAATTACATCATACATGGCGTGAAATTTTTCAATCCTCAGCGATGTAGTTAAGCCAACCTAACTTGGCAGTGTAGACCAGCCCTAAAATGCTCATAATTTAAGACTGTTATTACTATAAAGCCAAAGAGTATTTTACAAAGATCTTACAAGCAAAATTCTGTTCTCACACCTGTTTTATAAAACAGGAATTACAAGAAATAAGTTCACTTTTTTGCACCATTTCACAATAGCTTTATTTTGCCAATCCAATTTCACATTGTCACATAACCAGCTAATAACATGGGTTTAAACACTACTTAGTCAATAAACCTTAAGTGATCTAACTGTTTTAGGAGTCCTAGGAGTGATACATTAAGCAAGTTCTCTGTGACACAGAAAAGAACAAGTTTAAAATTCTCTAAAAACTCACTAATTTTGCTTATCTGCTACCGCCATGCAAAAGCCCCAGTGGCTTCTTCAAGACTTTTTAGTGTATACGAGCCCAAGCCAATGCACACTGAAATCAACAGAAGGGATTCATGAGAGGTGGCTCAGACATAAGAGTTATACTCACACAGATAGGTATCAGATACTCCAGGAGCCTGATGCTGCATTCACTGAAGTCAATGGTATAACTCCCATTAACTTCAGTGGTTCAAGATCAGGCCCGGAGTGAATTGTTCATGATCAGCCTATACAGAAAATTAATCAGCAAAATATTTCACAAATTAATTACAGTAAATCTCTATCTACCCTCAGATGAGCCTAATTAACCGGGTAAATTATTTGCTATTAATTCAGCTCTTGATAAGATAATGGGACCATTTGTGTTCACTTTATATATACATCAATGGCCTGCAATAAAGAATGTGCTCGCAGTAATGCAACGTTGCTTCTACTATACAATTGGGCTAGCAATTCATACAAATAAGGACAAAACAATTCAAAATGACTAAGACCAGAAATATTGGCATTAAATGCTTTATCAATTCAGTATGAAGAAATGTAATGTAGTGACACTGAGTACAAAACACAAGTAAAAGGGATGCATTCACCCTGGCAATATGGCACAGAACAAGGGGATGGTAGCTGATCACATAAAAATTTGAAATCTTAGGCAAAGTTCTGACCCGGAGTATAAATAAGCCAAAACAATTTGATGATGAGTAAACAGAAATCACAAAAATGCAAGTCTGTGGAAGTTATTCTGTGCGTTCGTAAGAATACAATGGCCCTGATGTTTACAATGCTACGTATAGTTTAGCTAATTTGATTATAAAAACAGTATTACAGGTACTGCTAATAGCAGCCAAAGTGCTAATGGAATGGGGGGCGTGTGTGGGGGGAATTCTGGCCCTACTGAAGTAAATGGGAGTTTTGCCATTGACTTCTATGGGGCCAGTATTTCACCAAAAGAATTTCACAGTTACCAACACAAAAATATATAGAAACCAGTTCTTTCTTTTTCTGAGTAAAGGAAGATGAAGAAAAGACTTTCTGGAAAAGTACGCTATTCTGAAAAGAGTTGTGGAAATAGAGGTTAGAATGACAGTCAAGCTAATATTAAATATAAGAACAAAGGACTGAAACCTGAAACTAATACAAGAACAGAAAAACTAAAGGAATTTTGGCAGTTCTTTGTGTATAATCTCTTTGGGTCAGGGACCTCTCTTATTATACGCATGTAAAGCAGCTAGCCCATTTTTGTAGTAGCAGTAGTAAAAGAAGTAGATATTATGGGGCACAACTGCTAATCGAAGGAAGTAATGGACACGGATGTTCTAAAATGTCTTTATTTCTTTATTTGAAAGATAGTGGGTTAAAATTATAAATGGAAATTAAAGAAGTTAATTAGGGAAATGAAAACTCCTTATTCTTGTCCATTCAGAGTTAAATCTGATCTATGAGTAAATGAGTAAAACATTTAATTTTCTCTCATTACATTCACCACATTATTTGCTTCATAGGACTCCACTTTGGTGCCATCACTAGTGTGCCTGTTTGCAGGACTGGAGGCCCCAACTTGTACTTCCGTGAAGCAGAAGAAAAGCACTTTGATGCTTATAAAAATCACTATGTAAATCAATAAGTGAAAGTGGAAAGTATTTGATGTGGAGAATGAGCACTCTGTGACCGCAACTGATAGAGAATAGCGCAAACATTTTCCAGAAATATTCAGACAAAATTTACAGTGACATTTCTTCTGCCATGTTCAAATCCCAAAATGTAGCCACTTTCCAAGGACATTTTGCACTGACAATATAAATTTTAAGTATCTTAACTGAAAATAGTATATTTTATATGGGATAGAACTCTGTTTAACATGGGAAGAGGTTCCTGAAACTATTCTCCAGAACATTTGCACAGTGGCAGTAAAACTAGCCAGACAAGGATCAGATCACTCTCATACTAACTAGAGCCAAAAATTGAACCTCACAATTAAAAGAGTTCACTACTGTACCATATAATACCACTGATTTTACAGATTAGATGTATACTTGCCCAGAGAGCGTAGTGTCACCTGAGAATCTTTAAGAGAATGAAGTGGCGTGGTGTCACTAAACAATGTGCACCCCTCAAAGGGAAGATCCTCGAAGGTAAGTAGGCTCTGGAAGGTGAGCTCTTACTGGCTGAGCATGTCTCTTGGTACCCCTCAGTAATGGTAATTCATGTTCTCCCATAATTCAAAGGTCCTAATGGGCCAGGAGCCTGGAAGGTACTGGGGACTCTGGATTGCGACCCTCGGGAGTCAGTATCTCAGGTGGCCATTGGAGGCAGGATCGAAGTGTGATAGATATCTCCTTAATGTCTGGCTACAGGAGATGATACTGATGACAGTTTCAGCTTGGCTTTGGAGTCCTGGTCTTTCAAAGGCACTCAGTCTGGTGCCGAGGCCAGTGCCAATCTAAATTGTTTACCAGATGGCTTCTGGGTATGCTGCATGGTCTTCTTAGCTGCTGCTATGGCCTTGGTACTGGAGGGATGGGACTCTCAGCTGTACCCATATGAGGACATTCGCTCTCCTAAGACCCAGATCAAGATGGTGACTTTCCTATTCACTTATCCCGTTTTGAAGAAAGGGATCTTTTCTTCTTGAGGGTCTGTATGGTGCTGAAAGGCCGCTAAGATCTTTCCATAATCTTGCAGCAGATTCGGTTGCCAGGGTTCTCTGAGCACCTGAATCCAAAGTACAGGTGGGTGAATGGGACTCTGCAAGTCTCACAGAATGCTATCAACAGGAGTTTGAGTCTGTCCCCCCTCAATTGCTTAGATCTGCTTTTAAAACCTGTGTGGATCTTACATTTGAGAGGGATGTGAGACTCACCCTAGGAAGCAGAGGCAACCTGAATGTCCATCACTTGGGGTAAA
Organism: Mesoclemmys tuberculata; assembly: GCA_007922155.1. Classification (NCBI taxonomy): domain Eukaryota; kingdom Metazoa; phylum Chordata; order Testudines; family Chelidae; genus Mesoclemmys; species Mesoclemmys tuberculata. The sequence goes on along the minus strand of ML675609.1, from coordinate 25,003,620 downwards.
AACCCCAGATCTGGTGGGGTTTGAAGCCCAGGGTCTTGGGCATAACCCACACACAAGGCTACAGATTAAGGCCCAGACTGGACAAAAGAAGGGAAGGAGACCCCCACCTCCAAAAAAATTCCCTAAACTGTGCTAAATAACAAAAAATAACGAACAAACAAACAAAGAAAAGAAAGAAAATACCAAAGGAAAGAAAGGATGATTAAGCGAGAGAGATAGCAAGCTGCACAGCTAGGTAACAGACACTGCAAAACTGTCTCAAGCAACAGGCAGTAGAGAAGTAACTGAAGGGACGGCAAGCCTTCCCCTGTCCTTTATAACCTCATACCAGAGCACAAGTGACTCTAGGTTGCAGGTGCATACCCATGGACACTGCTGATGAAAATCTCTCATGAAGAATGCACATCCTGATGTGGAGTACGCACTGGAACACTATTCGAAGAAGAATATTTGAATGCCACTATTCGAAGAACAATATTTATTTTCCTCTATGAGAAGAACTTTATAACTTTTTTGGTGGCCCTCAATTCAATTCAAAACAGATTAATTTTAAAACATCACATGCACATGTAATGATTCCTATATGAGGAATACTTGTGCTAAATTTAAAAAAATGATTTGGTAATTCCAAAGTTATAATTATAAATATACACTTAACATGCAATAGCGCTCAGGCACAGTATATAAATCTCTCTGTTTTTGTTGCAGTTATAGCACTATTATATATACTTTATTATATATACACTTTATATTTATCTTCACCACCATTTTAGCTATGAAATTAGTTTCTAAATCTATCTCTGATTATAGTCTTGAACGTCACAATGAAAATATTTCTAAATCCACCTCTATTAATTAATTAATTAATTAATTAACTAACTAACCTCTATTATCATGCTTATTTCCAAAATCTAGTTGCAAGACTTTTCCCTACATCAATTATTCCAGCAAGAATAAAGGCAACCACTTATTCCCTAGTGCTTTCCTGAAGCTTGTCTCTGTTACCTCATTTCCTGGCTCCTATGAAACAATAAGTAATACAAGACATAGGGTGAAAACTAAATGCCACAGCATCTACATTTCTGAGGACTGAGTTCACTTCCTCAAAGATAGTAGAGTGCACCATGGTATCTCAAAGCTGCACTTCTTTATCCACTTTCACCACACTTTCTTTGTTATCTTCAGGCACTCACAGGTGGTTTTAAAACGTCACTGCATAACTTTCCATCTCTCCTGAGCAACCATGCCGTCCTTTATCTCTTTTACTCACAGTAACTTCGTTCACTAGGACTCTACCTTTCAGATACGGTCATGATCCTCCTGTTCTTGATTTGGTCACTTCTCCTTTACCCACCTATCTTTCTGTAGTGTAAACTACGTTACCACACAATGAACCAGGGCTTAAAAATATAAAATGATACCATGAGTGTAAGTGTTGCTCAAGCGTAACAGGCAAGGAGATATCTATGAAGAGCTAGATATTCAACCAAGAACCAGGTGCTATTTATGCTGCAAAATTATAAAGTCAATAAAATGTAAACACACAAAACAGAATTCGACTACTGTAATAGAAAACTTACCCACTTGGCAATCGGACACCCCTGAGAGCTTTTTCCTTCCTTGCCTGTATAAACCACTACCTCTATTCTTACTGCACTTCCTTTTGCTCCATACCTGCATACAATAAAAAGTTTATTAATACAATCTAGACTCCTTTTTAACACTGGTTAGTAGTTTAAACTGAGAATTGATGAGAAAAAATATTTATCTATTTTAAGATGTGAGAAATTACTTTTTACATTAAAAATAAAATATAAATACCAATCTGAAATCTTCCTTTCTTCCCTCAACAAACTACTACTCCTAATGTTGTGTCATTTTGGAAATAGAGAGTGTCTCTTTGATTTCTGTATGTAGAGAACATGTTCTATAATTTCATTTATTCTTTCATTATTGTGACCCATCTCTCTATTTCTGCACATGTCTATCTACCTACAAGGTTCTTGGTAACAAAATCTTGACTTCAATAGGAGCTGAAAGGGCACAGCACTTGGCCAGACTGGGTCTTAAAATTGCTTTTGCTCTAAAAAGACAACAACATTGGGTGTTGACACAGACAATAGTTCAGTCCATGCACATCAGGAAGAGAACGTGTGGTACAAATAATTACTGGGAAAGAAGGCAGGCAAATGCCAAACATAATGTCAGCCATACCATACTATTTTCTTATTTTATGTTTATACAATAATAAATCATTTTTCTCACCATATATTGAACTGATTTTTCTCACCTGTTCTCCATTATTTCCCTCACAGCAGCAATACTTGGTCCTGTTCCAAGGTGTGTATAATATGGGCCTTCATCTTTCTCTATAATTTGCTCTGCAGGAAGGATGAAAAAAATATATTTGCCGTTTACAACATTTATTTACAAAGTTAAAAAATAACCACCTTTGTTACAGAATTATCCCTGGAATTAAATGCATAAAATCTTAAAGCTTTTAATCATGATTAATACATAGTTTATTAATAGGCCTCTTCTTAAAGAAGCAATAAAATGCAGGTCTTGTGAAATTTGCTACCTTCCATTAACTTGATAATGGATTTTTTCCTTGATTTGCCTTATTTTTTTAAATAAATTAATTAACAATAACAATAATATTTTTCACTTCTACAGCATTTTCTATCAGATTAATATTTCTAAATATTTTAAATTATGAATTAAGCCTCAGAATACCCCTGTGAAATAAGGATATTTTCTTCCTTCATTTTAGACATTGGGGAATTGAAACATAGAGAAGTTAAACCCAGGGTCACATAGGAACCTAATACTGATTTCCTGACTCCCGATTTGGAGCTTTATCCACAAAAACAGAATTTTAGGAATAGGATAAGAAATCTGCCTCAATTGGCATATTTTGTTGTTTGATCTGATTTAAATTCACACAAGCTGGGGTGTGAATTTACTCTGCATTAACCAGTCCCAGACTAATTGTGGACAGTGCTGATAAACATTAAGAATTAGTTAATGCACTCTCATCATCTCCTCTTTGAAAATGAACTAATTAACGAACCATTGATATGCATCAGTAGAGTCTACAAGGATGGTTAATCTGAGGCAGACTATTGCAGGATAGGTTCACACGCCATCTTGCAACAAACTCATTGTTCCTGCAGACACACCCTTAATCTTTGTCACCTGAGTGCTCTGACAGCCAGAAAACATGAGAACTATGTGTGGTGGGTGCCACCAGTTAAACAGTGTCAGTAAAACACTCAACACCATGTTTGGTCCTAAGGCCTCTAGCCAGAATTTTACTGACCTCTTTTTAATGCCTCACCTTAGAACAAATCAACCAAAACAGTTACCTGGTACAGCTGGTCAAAAACATTCCAACGAAATATCTTTCCTTCAACATTTGCCGATTTGTCATAATGTGTTTCACAGCGACAATTTGATTTTGACAATGTTCCACTGGAAATCTGCCTGATTTCCTCCCTGCTCACCTGTCCAGGTCCTGGACAGCCTGGGCTCCATGAATCTCTGGCTCCAGGGCAGCCTGCCAGGTGGTCTGCCCCAGAAAACAGGGAACTCCTGTCTCCAGTGCATCTCTGACAAGCAGGTGTCCAGAGCCACGGGTTCAGTCCCTTTTGTAGAGAATTTCAAAATGTGTGGGGGGATTGTTCTGAATTGAAACTAAACCAAATTTCAAAATATTGAAATCCTCCATGAAGCAGAGTTACCTTTCTCCACCCATCTTTATTTCTTGGCCACCCTGAGTCCTAATGGTGTCCTTTCACTGTAGGCTTTGAAGGCCTTTGGGCTTCCCAGTGACCTATGGGCTGCAGTTCCTTCCCATCACAATCCCTACCCCCAGCATGCCCCCATGCAGGGTATGTCTACACAGCAGTTTAGGCTCAAGCCAAACCCTCCAAATCCACACACCTATTGTACTAACCCAGGGCACAGACTCAGGATCCAAGGACCCTGAAAGGCTGGAGGGTCAGAGCCTGTGCTAAACTGGGACCTAAGATCCAAGCCCTATTGCTTTTCTGTGCACACATGGGCCCTGCTTGACTCGGGTCCCAGAAGTCCTCCAGATGTATCCTAGAGTTCCTGGCAGCAGATGAGCAACACTGCAGGCAACCGTTACATTATGCAGTTGGAAGCACCATTACTGCCTAGTTGAGTCCACTGCCCCTTCCTGTTTGGGCTCCTGCTCACAGCTGCGTGGAGCTTGCCCAGAGCAGGGAGGAAAACTGACAGGCAGGAGGCAGCTTCCGGCTGCCTGAATGGTGGAAGTCATCCCTCCCATGGCTGTGCTGAGCCCAGAGCTTTGTCACTCCCACTCCCTGGAGGCAGCTGCTTGGTCCTGCTCCACTTTCTGTCCTTTGCTCCCTGTCCCCCTGGGGCTGCGTGTGCAGAGGCACCTGAACTGCGTACATTGTCAGGGTGGTGAGTGGAAGCCTGCCCCAAAACTTCCCCACAGACTCCTGGGGATCCCTTATCCCTGCCTCTTGGGATGTGGTAGGGGGAGCAGGGATAAGGGATCCAGGGGGATCTGGGGAAGGTGCTGGAGCACATTGTACCCCAGGCCCTGGGGAGGAAATTCACCGCTCTGCAGCTGGCAGCAGCCAGGCTGGGATGTGTGTGGTTTTTTCCTCTGAAATCTACATTTTATGTCAAAGTTCAAAACAAGACAAAAGTAAATAAAAAGCAAACCGAACAAAAGCTTTCACTGAACATCCCATTTTAAAAAATAAGAACTGCAAAGTTTCATGTTAACAGCCCTGGAGACTGATGTCCTAATTATCCTCAGAACAGGTGCGTGTGAGTAGTTTTCTGCCACTGTGATGCAGCACAAAGGTGGAGAGCCCAATTCTCAGATTAAATGGTAGTTCAGTATAAAGCCTTCTCAAACTGCAGTCATTCTACTCAGACAGCCACCAAAGGAGTTAATTATGCAGTTTATGTACTCTTGTGCACCTTATGGGCACCTGAGTCCCATCAACAGCACTACCACAGAGTATGTCCACAGTGCACCATGTTCCTAAGACAAGAGTGTTGACATTGCTGTGTAGATATACCCTTAAAGAGTCAGCTTCATCCTGTAAGGATCCCCAGTGTCTATACATGGCTGCAAGGTCCCACACCATGGGTACAAATTGTTATGCCTTTAGCCTCATCTCCCATGCCCTACACATCAGACGCTGGGATAACTGAGACCCAGAATCCTTCTGCAAGGACTCCCACCAAAGTTGTGACAAACAAGTCATAAGAACCACCACTTCAGGCATCATGGCCACCCATCTGTGCCCTACCTCAATTCTAGTTATGAATGTTGTCCCCTGCCTTGTCAACCCTACTCAGTATTCAGAGGAAGCCAAAAAAAAACCCAAAAAACCAAACAAACAAAAAACCCTGTGGCGTGGCCAATCTGTCACCAGGTGGAAATTCCTTCCTGACCTTGAAAATAGCAACTGATTAATTGGATTTCATTCCCATGCCACAAGCCAGTGGTGACAAAGCCAAGGGGAGAGAAGATGGCCTTTAACTGGAGGGATGAGCAAATGCCTCTCCCTCCCCCCATTCATCTTTACATGTCCTCTAAATGTCCCCCCATCCCCCAGGCTAATCATTGATCTGGTGACTTTAAAATTACCTGTTGCAAGGCAGAGAGAGCCCGTAAAACTACCTCACAGAAGTTACCCACACAGTATGGGTGGGGGGGAGGAGCATCTTCCTCTCTGCCCTTGATGCCTAACTGGCAAGGACCCAACAAACAATGACCCTCATGGAAACATGGGTCTGCACAAAAAATATTAAAAGGGTGCTTTTAAGAGAAGTGATGTGAATATATGGTATCTGACAGGTGCATGCAAAAATGACCTAACAGGCACTTACCAACACAGTCACAGATTGGAAATTCAGACTGCCCTTTTTTTGTAGGTGTATCAATCAGATTTTTTGTAGGAGTGTCTAGGAACTTCATAGGAGATTCAAGAAAACTGCTCAGTGTATTCTTTGTTGGAGAATATCCCAAGTCTCCTATACTCTGGGGGTTTTCAGTACCCAAACTTGTTGATGTCAGAACTGTAATTTCACCTGCACAATCTATATTCCTGAGAGTTTCTATTGTGTGTGGTAAATGGGCCTCACAACAGGTAACAGGGAGTGTTTGCAACTTCTCATCCAATTGTTGTTCTGTAGCATTCTGCCGAAAATTTGCTTGGTCTTCATCAGATATCTCATGAGCTCTCTGGTTAGACTGATTAAGTGTGTGAGGCAAGGGACACGTCTGAATGACATTCATTGTTTGCTGTACCTGAGAATTATTGTATTTTTCTGTAAACATCTGTACATTTTCACTTGGTCTGTTTGAACACGATTCTGTTTTAAATTGTGAAGCAACCATAGGATTATTGGCGAGCAGGCCACTGTATTGCGAAGAGGTTACAACAATATCACTTTTCAGTGGATCAATGCCTAATGCGTCATGGGAGCCTACAGTTTTGATGTGCGCAGTTTCTACTTCACAGCCAAACAGCCTGTCTTTTGTTTTCTCCTGTGGTAACTCAGGTAGATGTCTATGGATTTTTATCTGAGTTTGTGGAAGAAATAACCTAGTTTTTTGTTGTGATGATAAAGTATTTTGATTCAGTGCCTTCTGTACTTTGGTTCTGGGAGATTTTTTTTCTGATGGAGCTATTTTCAAATTCCGTGCCATGGTATGACCAAGTGGTTTTGATGATATCCAAATGTCCTGTAACTCATTATGCTGGTATGCCAACTTCTCTTGCTGTTTTTGATTATTTTGTTGATAGTCCGGTACTTGAGGCTTCTTTCTGTGCCTTTGTTTCCATGGTACGGTTTTTCCTTTCTTATGTGCTGGCTGTTTTTGCTTTACTAACAATGAGTTATAATTGTGCCTTATAAACACAGCTTGTTTTTTCTTCAATAGGTACTGGTCCTGGTTATGTTTTGGTTGAATCTCATGTGATATTAGACTGAGAAGTGATGTCTTTACATCATTCTTCTGCTCCGGGCTTGTCTGATTTGATTCAATTATTGCTGCAAGTTGAGTTAACTGTGTAGCTACATCTTCTTCATCCTGGCTGTGAATTCCTCCTTCCTTAATTACAGAATTACTTTTCAAGCTCAGATCATTATAAAATTTGTCTTTCTCAAACTGGCTCAGAATCTCAAATTTGCTACTTGTTTGATGGGAATTACATGAACTATTGGAACACGTAGCAATGCTAACTTTATCATAAAAAGAGTTTTTCTTGGTAGCTGACTTTGCATTAGGTACTAAAACAGATAAAGATTTGGTATCTCTTGGGGATAAATGTGATCTATTTGATCCACCGGTAGCATTAATGGATTTTTCATGGGGTTCAGAAACAGTACTTTGGCCATTGTACAACACTGCCTTATTAAGGAGCTGCTTCTGTGAATGAGCACAGCGACTCAAGAGATGTTGTTCATTCTGTAAGTAAGTCTCTTTGATTTCCTTTAATGTAGAAGAAGTCAAAGAGCAGGAAATGTCCCTTTTGTAGTTATGAAGTAAATGGGACGTTGTTTGTTCTGTATGTTCAACACTTTCTGTTTTATCTGGTGCAAATGCTTCTAATGGGACTTCTGATAATTTTGTTAATGCTTCAATAGCTACAACCTGCTCTACGGTTAAGTTTCTGTTTTTAATCAGGGACAAAAAAGTTGGCTGAAGTGAGGAGTTTTCAAGTTGTGTCTCTTTGTTTGGTATTTTAACAGCACCTTTTCCAACATGGACTTCATTTTCAGGCACAGGTGTAGAACATGACCTTTCCTGTATATCCACAACGAAATTGGTTTGCAAAGCTGAATTGTCAGAGCCTTGAAAAATCTTGCAAGTACAGTTTGACTTCGGCCTCAGGAAAACATGTCCTTGTTTTTCTGGATGAACACAGCAAATACCAGTTGTCAAAGTGCTTTCAACATTATTCAGATTAGCAGTATTTATCTGATGTGAATGGGAGTTGTCTTCTCTGCAGTTGTCTGTCAAATCTGCCCTTTCTTCTACAATTACTTTTGTTAGTGACACATCTGATTCTGATGGTGGATAATGTATGTTTTTAATGCCATTTCTAATGGTTTGTGCAAACAACTTTTTTGGCTCAACTAACTCACTGGGAGAGACTGCTCTTTTTTCTTCAGAATTTTTCAAGTGTTCATTATCTGTCAGAGTTCCATGGATATCTCCATTGACATAGACGCTAAAAGATGGTTTCTCATTATTTGTCCACTTCTCTGCTTCTAAGCCTGTCATGCTTTCTTTTTCAATAGACTGTACATTTTCAAAGGATAGTGTTTGGTTTGTTTTCACCCTGTATTTTTCACCATGACCGCATATACTGCATTCCATGAGTTCTGGTCTGAGGCCATTTACTGGTTTGTTTTCTAAATCTGCCTACAAAACAATACAAAAAATTAGTTGTATCAGCTGTTTAAAATGTAAGGTAAGAAGCACTGACCCTACACTAATTAAGCCCTTTCATGGTTGATGTAAGGAATGCCCTGATTGAGCATTAGCAAACAGAGTAGCTGCAGAACAAGCCAGTAGCACAGGCAATCAGTAAAAGATCTGAAAACTAATGACTTAATTCTCTCTTATACTAAGGACCCTTTACACCACTCTGGCAAGAAGTGAATATGTAAAGGGCTTTAGTGTAACAAAATTCAGGCCCTCAGGCCTCAATTCTGCAGTGAACTTTGCACAGGCAGACACCCTATGCCTCTCTGGAAATCACTGTAGAATTAAGATGTAAGGCAGGGGTAGTCAATAGGCGGACTACGGGCCAAATCCAGTCTGACATAAATTTTTTAACAGACCCCGAAATCTTTTAATTTACATATTATTATTATTTTCCCTGGAGTCTGGACCTTGCCTATATCTTGACCAAGGAATCTGGACCTTGACAAAAAATAATTGATTACCCCTGATCTGAAGGCCTGCCTACATGAGAAAGTTTTACCAGTTATATCAATATGATTAAACAACTATACCAGAATAACTCCAAATGTGAATGCTCTTATTTTAGTACAAAAATAACTTTTTGGGGTTTAGCTTAAACCCCTTCTAAAGCAATGTAAGCTGAACCCCAAAAAGTCACTCTTATACCTGAATAAGTGTCCACATGGGGATTTATACTGGTATAACTATATTGGTTTAAATTCACACCTTAAATTATACTGTAGACCTTTCTCATGTAGACAAGCTGTATGAGAGATTTAAATAGTAAATAATACTTTTATGGTGATTTTAGAATAACCACATTTTACTAATTCAGTGCTGCATTAAGTATCAGTACCTCTTACACAATGCATCTCAGGGCTGTTTTATGTCATACACCATAATGAATCTAGGGAGAGTACTAAGAGGGTACCCCCACCACGGCACCAATTGAATCAAAGTCTTCAACATTTCAGAGTTTGATTTAAAATAAAAAGTGTCTAGTTCTAATTATAGTGAACAAAGCCTTCCAAATGTGACACAATACAGGACTGTCTTCTTGAAACTTCTGATAGCCTGAAACAATGGACAGATTCTATCCCAAGTTCACAGCGTTGTAACTGACAGCAGAATTTGGACTAAAAGCTCTAAGAGAGGTCTGAACTCCCAGCACTCAGTTTAATGCTGCTTCAACTTTGAGGTCTTCCTGAGGACAACATAAAATTAGTCAACATTAATAACATTTTCAAAGCAGGGGAGAAGGATGGGGATCTGAGCACATGCAAATCCCTGAAGGCTTGTGATAAAACTACACACCACTTAAATCCTTCTTAAGCCTTAGCAGAGTTTAGGCAAGACTTAAATGTATAAGGCTTTGTGCAGGTCCTCTACACAGGAGTGAGTTTTACCATATTTAATGCCACAGAGCACCATGAAGTTTCTTTTGTGTGGCAAATTGATAGGGATTTCCTGATGGGAAGTGGAAAATTGCTACATATACACGGCTCAAGTTAATGTTTGGATAGCATCTTAGCAGAGCACTTTCTGACCACTGAAAATTCTCTCATGTAACTGAGCAAATGTTCTTATTTTTCCATTTTAACATCAATATTCTACAATTTTTCTTAAGTGATATGTGTTCTCCATCTTCACTGGGACTACATATATATTACTAGATATATATACTACATATATATATACTACACATATATACACATCAGGTGACTAGACGGAGTTGGAAAGCATCATGTTGGGAAGAACACTAATAACGTGCATCATACAAGCTGTTATGTTGCGATGAAGGAAAGAGCTACATAATTTAAGAAAACATTAAAGCAGGCAATCACGATGAATACAAATCGATGTTCTGGTTTCTTTTTTAATTAAGAAATTGATTACTAATTTAAATTGGATTTTTTTATTTAAATTAAATACATTTTTATTTTTAAAATAAACCTGTTTTAACTTCAATGTGAAATTCTGACATCTTATGTTAAGGCCTAAACTTTCTACAGTCTATTAAAATAATTATTTTTTTTTAAATAAAGTACATCAATGAACCTTCCTTAAATTTTAATAAGTCAAAGAGTGTTGCATTTTTAATTACATACAAATCAGGAGAAAAACATTTTTAACTTTAAGGTCAGCTCATGCATTATAAATATGTCATCATTTCATGTACTGAATTAAGTATCTATATAATTTTCAGTCTTTACAATAGAGTGATGGTATTTACACTTTCTATTTCTGTTGTACAGGAAAGCTTTTGCCTTAAATTACTTTTGGAGTGAGTTTAGCAAGCAGGTGCAGAGGGAATATTTTCTTCAATTTGATAGTTCATTCAAACTTTGAGAAACCAACTGGGAATTAAAAAAGCAGGAAAGCCTTTTTTTTGTTTTCCACTCTATGAATAAAAAACCAGGTAGGAAAGAATCTGATCTAATTCTAAAAATGTAAAGGATATGGGACCAGATTTTCAAAGATGCTTAGGCATTTAAAGAAGCAATCCCTAGCTGGAATTTGAAACCACCTAAGTATGTTAAGCATCTAACTAGCTCCAATTGATTTCAATAGGCATTAGGCACCTAACCTGCTTAGGCACTTCCCACTAGGCACCTATCTGCATCTTTCAGCACCTAAATACTTTTGAAATTTTGGTCCATCATGACCAGAAAAAAACAGTCAATTCACTATATACAATTAATACTTTCTTTGCGTAGTAAATCAGTTAGTTTTAAATGCAAAACATGTTTTTATAAACTTTTTTTCTTATGTATCTAGCATATTTAAGGTAGTTCTATTTAAATGATAAAAACCATTTTAAAATGCAGTTTTTGTGCATGTTTATTGAATTCTACTGTCCACCCAAATGCAGCATGACACAAATCCTGAGTAAAATATGATAAAAAAGTAAAATTTAAGAATAAAGTTTATTAAGCGATATAATTTCTTAAATAAATGTGTGTATACTGTATCTCCTGGCTAGCCAAAAAAAGCATCACATTTAATTAAAAGGCTATACTTAATTACATATCAAAATATTTTAATGGTTATATCAAGCAATGTGAATTAACCTTTCTTTAGGAAAATAACTAAAAATACAAATACAAACGAGGATTAAATTCCATTATTTAAATCAAGGTTTCCTGCATGATAATTTAAATCACTTTGATTTAAATCAAACCACCCAACAGACAATGCTTCCAGAAATCTACCATTCAAAATGAAACATTCAGACACCAGATGGAGCTTGGCGTTCACATTAAAACAGTTTTCTCTTTGATAAACAAAATAAGATAAGAAGGCAGGGACCATAAAGTACACATAGATAACACCATCGATTTTATCAGAGACAGCACAAGACCTGTTGGGTCATGGTTGTGAAAACAGATTATTCAGCAACTATGTTAAACCAAAATCTAGAGAAACCAGGCTATGAACAAATGAGACCTTATTTAACAAACTTTCATTCAACTGACATATTTACCAATGTTCTGTTAAGCTGCATGCCTCTGGACCATCTACCTGAACCAATACAGAAGCTGCATTTAAACTACTATTTTCATTTATTTAATGTCATTTTATAAAAACATGAACTAAAGGTGAAACTGTACTTTCTGTTCAAAAGAAAGTTTGTAGTAGGTACAGAGATCGTTGCTAGTGAAGGCAAAAAAGCACTATAAATTATATTATGCTGGTTCCACACAGAATGGCTAACAAGAAAGAGAATAATGTCTACTCAGTAATTAAACAGAAAAAGAGGGTTCACATCTGATCAAGAGTCTGTGGGACATAGAGCAAATCAGGATCAGAGAAAGTGGTAGCCCTTTCACTGAGTTGCTTACCTTAGTCCATGTGGGTGGGCATATTGAGAATGAGATCTGGGATAAAATCCAGGTCCCACTGAAGTCAACAGAAAATCTGCCCCTACTCTCTAATGCCTGATCCCACACCAGTTCATGCCCTATGTCTCTCTATGCCATGAGACAAAGGAATTCTGAAGCATGTCCTTCACTTGCTGGCCATTTTGAGCACATCCCTCATGTCAGTTCCAAAGTTGCCCATGTTATACACAGAACTGGTATCCGCTCACTTTTGCCTCTAGAAAAAAAGAATTATGAAACTGAGGTAAAAGGAAGAGTTCTTTATGATAAAGGAATTTATCCCTCAGCATTTTAAACTTCCAGCATGAATAAATGTATGTTCCTTGCATTTGGGACCATTGTCCCTCACTGTTGCACATTTGGGCATTGTCATGTTGAGAGGTGTGTTCTGAAGAATCAGAGAGCTGCATAAAAACAGGAACAGGACAACCTACTGATTTGCTTTAATTCCCAGAGACTGGTTTACCTATCAGCGAGTAACTTCAACACACAAGGTCTGCTGACATACAGTATGTGAGCTACAGGATTCTTCAGACCAGGCCGTTAATTCTTCTGTTGCAGTACACTCAATCATTTTGCTCCATAATAAAATAATTTTAGCAAACTAAATACTACAGCTATGCTTGAAAATCCTCAGGAGAGACATGCAGGCCCCAATCCTGCAATTGACTGAGTGCATGCAGATGCACTGTTGTGCCTATGCAGAATAATAAAAGGCTTACTTCTAAAAATCAAACTATTTCCTGTACTCCATAATTTCCCTTAACGTTTTTGGAAGATATCCACATGCACTGAGGGAGAAAAAAGATCCTGATGAATCATATTATTGGCATGGTTTGGTTTATATCTTATTTTTCCATATAAGAATTGGAATTATCATGACATTTGATTTTTTTATTTATTTTTGGGGGGAACATATTCTATACCATTTGAGCACTAGATTGTTTTTTTTTTTTTACTTGTGAAAAGATATTAATGGTGATGAGTCACAAATATATATATACATATATATATATATTTTTTGCTCTTATGATCAGAATTTCTAGTGGCTTTTCTTTGTTTAATAATTAAGGTTGTTTTTTTCTTTGCTTGCTATATGAACATAAGAACGGCCATACTAGGTCAGACCAATGGTCCATCTAGTCCAGTATCCTGTCTTCTGACAGTGGCCAGTGCCTGATGTTTCAAAGGGAATGAACAGAACAGGGCAATCATCAAGTGACTCATCCCACTGTTGTCCAGTCCCAGTACCTGGCAGTCAGAGGCTTAGGGACACCCAGAGCACAGGGCTGCATCCATGACCCCTTGCCTAACAGTGATTGATGGACCTATTCCCCATGAATTTATCTAATTCTTTTTAAAATCCAGTTATAGTTTTGGCCTTCACAACATCCCCTGGCAACGAGTTCCACCGGTTGCTATGCCCCACTATAAAAATAAATATTCACAGAGGACTTAACAGAGGAGGGTTTACTTGATTATCTTCTCAGGTCTAGGTCTGGCAGACCAAGTAATAGTTCAGGAGGAGTCTCTACTATAACTGACTAACCTGAAGGCAATATATCTTGAGAACTATGTTGCAAAATTTGAAAGCTGTCTAGCCATGGACCAACACCTGCAAGTAATGGAGTCTCAAAATCCAAGGACATTCAGTACATAAGATCTGATTAAAAAGTTTACAAAATGGTGAGTAATTTCAATGAGAGACTAAAGAATGAAGTGGAATAAATAAAATCTGTTTGACCTCCCCCTCATTAAGGTGAATACTGCTCTGTTGGGAAAATGTGAAGTGCTAAGAAATCATGTTCAATCTAAAATTAGACTGCTGGGTTATAGAGGTAAGGGGGAGAGCAGTGTCTCTTGTGAGAATTGCTTGAATATTTAACTTGTATCAGATATTAAATCTGATCCACCCCTTCAGAGGCATCTTCTAATGCTCCCTGCATAGATGAAAAGCCAATTGGAAACCAAGTTTCTAATAAGGGTCAGAATTAAATAGTGACTTTTCTTTTAAAAAAAGAATGACAGTGTCTTGAACATAACAAGACGACTTGGACACAGACTACACCTTTCTCTTGAAACTACACAATCTACACAAGAAAAACAATGAGGGCCTGGCACTCTGAAGGAAGAAAGGAAGAATTCTCTCATACCCGTGCAGACAGTAGTTCATAGTTACACAGGGTTAAATATTGTTTTTCAGCTGATGAGCTCATTTTAGTACAGAAATATGCAGAGAAAATGCCCATGCATCTCCCCATTAGTGCAAATCCTCACTTATTCTGGTTGCATATCGTGACAAAGAATAGAGTAAATATAACCCAACATTCACAGCAGGAGTCCAGAGCCACCTCTAAACTCTATGCAGAGACAAATGCCCTTGATTGATGTATAGTAAAAGGAGATGGTTTGGCATCCTGGTTTCAACCCTTTTGTTTCCTACATACAGTAGCATGAGGTCTGGTGATAAGTGGATGTGTCCCAGAACAATTATTGCTATGACCTGGAATAAAAGATAATACACAGACCCAGCTCCTGGCAGGGAAGGAGCCACTCCAGAGGAGTTATATATAACAACAAATGACAAGCCTCTTCCCCTTCACTGGGTGCATGGAGTTCTGCCCAAGTGTTGCACAAAGGAGCTGCAGAGCAGGTACCAGTCTGGCATTCACAGTAATGCCGACAAACTCTTAGCCCCTGTGAATGACAGCCATGATTGGAGAGTGCAACTCTTTCCTTGCACATTGTGTCCATCCACAGGGAACAGATGTGTGGGGACTGAACAGTTGTGTGCAAGACTTCTCTTCATCCACTGTATTTTGGCTATGGGCACTGCCACACTATCCAGGCCCACTCAGATTGGCACAGAGTTGGTGGCGTCTCAGGGACAGCTCATTAACCTACGTATCAAACTGCTAGCAACACAGATGCTGACAACGTGCTGCTCCATTGCTGCCAGTGATGGAGGCTTGTGCAGAACTTGTTGGCAGACTGCCATTAAATACAGAAGAACAGTTGATCCATGGGCCCACCTACTGGCTGATGCTCTATGTCTCATCACGGACCTCTCTGGCAGTTTTAAGTAACTATATTGCATTCATGTAATGGCAGTGAATCTGGAGCTTGCATGCCTTGCAGTAAGCTGCATACCTAGTGCTGAGTACATTGGCTTATCTAAGCACTTTTTTGCTAAAATATTGAACTGGGCCCTATGACAATTCCTTACAAAAATCCAGATTCAAAACACTCTGCTCCTCAAGGTGATACTGGGGCAGCAGTTAAAGAATAAACTGGTGATGCCCCTCCCACTGCCAATGATATTAAAACTTAAAAAGTGCATTAAAAATGATTGAGGTTCTGTATCCCTTACCCTAATCATTTGGGTCTATTTCTTAATGCCACACAGAGGAATAGTTGCGGAAGTGTTTTAGGATGGGAAGGTCAGTTTGTGAGTGTGGGGGAGACTTGTCTTGGGGGTGGAGGAGGCATTTGGAAGCTGAGGAAGATGATCACAGAGGAGAGATTGGCAGCTCAAGGGAGGGGATGGTGTTTTTCACGGGGGGAGATGCCCTCATTCATGACCTTCCCTTCCTCCAGGATTTCAGAAGTAGCCACCACTGCCTATTCAAATGTACAAAAAAAGATACATTCAACCAAAGTAAATAAATAGATCAACTGTCCTCCTCCGCTCACTTCTCTTTACACTTGTTAGTTCTACTTTTTTTTTTTAAGAAAAGAACTCAGAGCTCCCCTTCTACCTACTTACAATAGACTCAACAGGTCCAGCTGAAAAGTTTGCTCTAGTTGACAGTTCACATTTGCAGTATTTGTTACCCTCAGCCCCACCTGCAAAGAACTCCCAAAAAAGCTTGAGTCTTAAACAAATAGAAGATTTGGAAAACAGCAGTCAGCTCCTGTTTTCTCCCTCCCCCATAGAGTTAGCACAAGAAAGGGCCAGCAAGAGGTGCACACATTCAGGGTATGTCTATGCAGCACGCTAAGCCCAGGCTCTGACTCAAGCCCTTCCATCCATAGAGAAGTCAGTCTAACTCAGGTCAGGAACCCCTCTGGACACAAGTCTGCAGACTCTGCTATGGGGGGTGTGTCAGAGCCCAAGTCCCACTGTGATATAGGCCAAAACTCAGACATTTTGCAGTGTGGATGCAACTCAAGTCCAAGTTGCCAGGCTCAGTTCTGTAGAGTCTGTCAACTCCATCCCACAATCCACTGAGGCATCCCAGTCCTCCAATCCCAAAACTTCCCAGGAAACAGAAGCAACCTTCTGGTTCAAATGCTGCTGTTCAGTGTTTAACCCTTCATTTCCACATGGCCTGCTCAATTGGCAACACAGTCAACCCTCACATGCATTAGCTATGGCCAACACTAAGAAGTCATGCATCAAGCACGCTGCTAGCTGTCCAGAGGAACATAGCTGTATTCTGGTTAACTTCTGGTTTTAGGCAAGATGTTTGACGTCAGCACAAGCACAATAAATGATCACATCTACAAAGCTATAGCTGAGCAGCTGGCAGCACTGCCCAGATCAACTGGACAGCAGAACTACACAGGGAGCAAATCAAGGGGCTCAAGGCAAACTACTGTAAAGTCCAGGTTGCCAACAGTACTTCTCGGAACTCCCAATCTTCTTGCCTCTTTTACTAGGAATTCCACTGGGTACTGGGAACTGTAGCAAGCACTGAGCCATCAGTGGTGCATGAGAATCTGCTGCGCAGGGATGACATCCTTACAAAGCCCCCAGTCACAGGCACTGCCAGAGAAGACCCAGCTGCCAGGTGAAAGGCAAGAAGTGGCCCTAGTGCTGAGGCTGGTAACTAAAGATGCTTCGTTGCTGGAGCACCTACACCATATCTTGCCTCTGTACGTGGACAAATTATTTTGGGACAACCCTGGGGAGCAGCCAGATGCAAAACTGGCATCAGAATCAGTGCTGAAGCCATAGCCTGGTAAGTCCCTGCTGACATGTTTACTTTTATTAATATATTGATGGGGAAAATTTTTAGTTTATGTCCCTAGTAAGATACTAATGCAAACTGGAATTTTGGTGTGCTTCTGTTCACGATGGAACCTGTGCCATTCCCCTTGCAGCTCCACCTTCCCCTGACGCCATGTGGGATTCAAAATGGACACTGTGAAACGAGGAAAAAAGTTAAACAAGCAGTTATGACATTTTGACCCATTACTTGCTGATTGATGTAAATATAGCTTGGATCTCCACAATTAATAGCCTCTATAGTAGCCCTCCCATCTAATACACTCCACCTTATAAATTGGCCATGCTCACACAGTCCCTAACACCCTGCAAACCGAATCCCAAAAAACCTGACCAAACAAACCCAGAGTGTGTATTTCATCCATTACTGGCTTTAATGTGAGAGTCCAAATTATAGCAGAGGGAGGCAGTCTGCCTGTGTTAGGAGTTCTCATGTCTGGCAATCAGGAGTGTGTATGAACACAAAGTACTTATAAAGAGGCCCTATTGTGTCTTCATGTTAAATCAGTATATTGTTGATTTTATTACAAATATTCACCATTGCTGGCTGGTGATGAAAGCGAACTTTTCATGGAGTAGGAACTCCAAGTAGTTGATTATTACATACATACTAGGGCTGCCTCAAACTCACAAGCCCTCTCTATTCTGAGATGTGCTGGTCAGTCACTAGATGTCTAATAAGCTCCTTTATGTACAAGGATAGCTGTCCTCCACTGGCTTGGAACAGAAGTTCATGTTTCTATCGGGAACCTCCAGACTATCAATCAATCCTGCCTGAAGGGATTACTCCCCTTAATCCCTGGAAAAAATGAAGGGGATGTAGAAATAATTTAAATTTAATTTTATATGTGCATCTTATCATGATGTGTGATGGATTTCTTTGCTGCTACAAAGGACATCTGAAGTGGCCAGTATTTTTTATGTGAATAAAATAAAGCCCATTGATAAAAAGTATCATCTTTTGACCTTGAATTAAAGCAGCTTCTCCGACAGACAGCCCCAGCAACCTGGGGAAGTGGACCCACTCACTGTAGGCCAGGAGAAAGCAAATCTGAGATAGGCTGAAGGGAGAGATTCTAGCTAAAACTAATTGGCAAATAGAATTCCAGGACAAAAGGATATCAAAATGATAAAGATGTAAGAAGGGCGGAAAGAGAGGCAGAAGCTGCACAGAGTAATAAGAGATTGGCGGACAGATTCATGGATCATGATCTCAGTTTGAGAGAGCAGCAGGAGCTGTTTGAGCAATTATTTTGTGCTTATAGCTACCAAACTGCAGGCTCCACAGGCACCTCAGCTTCTGCTCCAGCCCCATGCCGGAGTCCCCTCTATGCTATCATGTCCTGAAAACTATTCAGCCTTTGGACAAGTCAGGGGGTGCCGAAACACCAATCAAAGTTGATTTGCCAACTCCAAACTAGTTTGCCATGGACCTGAAGCAATCTGGGGTAGCCAGCTTCCAGATGGCTGTAGCAAACCACTTCTGGACCGGCATGGCCTCTTTCATGTGGCACTGGACGCTAAGGGCTAACTGATCATATACGTCCAGAAGCATGTACTTCTTCATGCAAAAGTTCAGGACCTACTGTTTGACATCCTGGGTCCATGTGATCCCACCAGTCTGTGTTTGTAGCCCAGCTCCAGAAGCACTGGTCTACAAAGGTGAAATCTGCAACTAAGGCAACAGTCAGAAGCAGCATCAGCTGGGATGCAGCTGGCATGTCAATTTCCCTGTCTGAGAGGTGCTTTCAGCAGTTCAAAAACTGTCCACCAAAATGTCCCCCAGTGTCTTGCAGATGGTCCACCTGATGCCTGTAATAGGACAGACAGCATAAGGGGGAGAAGTTCTTCCACTGGTTTGAGATCTATGTTGATGGTTCTGGCTGCTGGTCGTGTGCAAACAGATAACGGCTTGGCTGGAGGTGTTCGCAGGCTAAAACCACCTACAACGCTTCCAGTCAACTCCCACGGGACAGACAGACAAGCTCTCCCACAACCCACTATGAACCAAGCCCTAGAGCAGCTTCAGCAGGCGAAAGCCCTAGGAATCCTGGGTATATGGTACATGCCCAAGTTCTGACTTGGACCTACATAGTGCAGTATGGCTGCATCACCATGGTTGTGGGGCTCAATTTTTAATGGAGTATGGATGCTTAAGTGCAGTCTTGGAAACACTGATTCAGCAATTGCAAGTCACGCAGACTCAGGCTTAGTGTGCTGTGTAGACACATTCACACAGGTGTCTGTGCCTGATTTGCCTGTCCCTTGTACCAGAGTAAATCAGGGGAAAATCCATTAGAATTATTGGACACAATAGTGCAAAGTGACCGGAGAACGATGCCTACAAGCTCCAGCCTCCAACTCGCTGCCCACTGCAATCCCAATGTTTCCTCATTCCCCACCTTCCCCTGCAATGACCTCCAGCAGCCCCTTAAATTCATGATGAACTTGGGAACCAACTGCCTTTGTATGCCACTTGCCCACCTCAGTGTTTGCTTCTGCATGTATTGGCACAATGCAAATGCTGGGTGTGATTTGGAATACAAGCTTAGAATTTAAAATGCCTCTGTCTGCACACAAGGAAGCCAGAAAGCAGCACACATCTCAGACCAGTGACAGCTGGATCCAGAACTCAAAGTTAGGTATGCAGGAGGCAGTTTGCAGATGCAGAAATGGAGACAATCCCTTAGTTTCAATATAATCAGCTAGTGCACCAATAAATCTCCAGACTGTTGCTAAATCATCTCACTCCACCCTTGAAACCTACAAGGGCAATTGGTTTTATTTTTTCAAAACTGAGTTCTGTTTACCTCATCTGTGATCTACGGAGCAAAAACTGTGCTAATTGAGGAAAGGAGTCACACTGTTATTTCTTCTTTCCCTCTCCCTTCCAGTAAAATAAAATATTCCAACATTCAAATTCCAGATCTTGCCTTTTTGAAAGTTCAACTATCCTGCAACTTGGACTCAGTCTACCAGAAAAACATTCAAAGCATTTTAGGCCATGCAACACCCAAAATATCATGGATACAGGCAAATCTATTCAACAGAAAGGTCCCCTGATATAGGACCATATTTAAAAAACAAAAACCACAGTTCCTAAGCTCTGTAGGTCAATGCTGTAACTCCAGTCAGGAGGCAGAGACTTCAGTTAAATGACCTCTCAGTTTTCTACTCCCCATTGCTTAAACCTTTGGTTACTAAAAATTCTCCTTAATGGCTGTTGGGATCGGACCATAGAAAAGAAAGAGATGGAGAAAAACACCCCACAAAGGATTTGAAGACTAGGAGAAAATATTGAATTTTGAAACAGTTTCCAGCAAGGACTACTACAGAAAATAAAGTAATTTCAAAGATAATAAATACCTGATAAATAATAATAATAAATAATACCCGAGAGATTAATTCCTGACTTACAAGCAAGTTTTATTTTTTCTTTCCATGTTATGAATAATGAAACTGTCCAAACCAACCCAACACTACACTATTAGCAAACTCTTTCTAACTTTGAAGTTTCCAATACCTTTTGTCTCCTCTTAGCAAACTAGTTATCTATGCAGGAATGAGTGGAATGACAGCAAATCTGGTAGAACAGAACTTTTAAAATATTATGGGCAATGTCATTGCATATATTTATATTGTTTGGAATGGAAACACTATTCATAACAGCACTCCTCACATCATTGTTAATATGAATATTTTAAAAATTTACTATGTATTTAGGTATAACATTGATTCCATCTGCTCTGCTCCTTCCACACAAATTTCATATTCACCCCTGCTGTCAGGTCCTAAATGTTTGGCTTGTCATCAAATTAGTTTGCTTCCTGTGTCTCTGGGGTCATTAAATTAACTTGCACGCACCTTCAGAATATTGCTCAGATCTGACAGTAGACTGCCCCTCTGCCAAAACTTTCATTGATGCCTCCCTTTCTTATTACAGTAATTCTCTTTCTTTAGGGCCTTCAGCTCCTGAAACGCTAGGTTTACCCGAAGTGTCTCATCCTAGCCATACCTGGATTAGGAACACATCAGCCAATCCCCAGAAATCTTCACTAGCTTCCCATCCATTACAAAATCCAGGACAAATTTTCTATAGATATTATCTCCCTCTCTCTAATCTCATCTCAATGGAGATTGTACCTATACTCTTATCTGCGCTCCTCAAATACCAAGTATCTTTCCCCAGTTTCTCTCTCCACAGAGAGATATTTTTCTTCACGTCTTCTCTCATTATTTGGAATCATCTCCCTGTGCATAATCTGGTTTCAGGAAGAATTAGAGAACAAATCTCTTTTCTACACCTGTAGCTCCTAACTCTCTCTCTACGGGCCTGACCCCAAAAGGTGTTGAACACCCACAACTCACATTGAAAACAATGTGGATGTGGTGTGGACCTCAAGGGCCTGATCCAGCTACCCTTCTTGTTTAATAACTCCACTGAGACTACACACATGAATAAGGTCTACAGGATCAGCTCCTAAATGATGGTATAAATCAGTGATATCTATGCTGTGGTTTGGAGACATTTATGGCTCTCAAGACGCTAAATTATGGCCCTTCAAGGCAATTGTAGTAAGGAGAAAACTTGTATTTGATTATCAATTAAAAATGTCCTCGGAGTTTTAAAATTATTATTTTCATGAGATCTGTTGCTACATTGAGTAGATAGATCACTTCCCTGCCACGTTAGAGAAGCCCCAGGGAGAGCAGGATAGAAGCTCAAACAGTAAAGGACGGTACCTCTCTCCCACATAATCACCCAATACACAGCTCAGGACAGTGGTAAAAGAGAACCTGAGAAGGAGCATTGTATTTCTAAGAGATGCTAATGCAATCTAGTATCTTGTCTGTTTTCTACTACTGTTGTTTTGATACTTCAAGCATTTATTTTCTAAACTGAAATGTGGTGAATAAAAGTGACGCTGACAGCACTGGAAAATACAGAGCTCTGTTAATCCACAAAAGAAATGTGGTATGATCAGCCGCAACGTGCATTTCCACACATTATCCTCCTAATGTTCTTTAACTCAAATTTAGAGTGATTTCCTCTAGAGTCAAGAGAAGTTCAGTCTTTGTATCCATCCATTCATGCTAGTTTCTCTCTATCTATGTATTTATAGTGTCCATCACAATGGCATAGGAGTACACTCTTTGGTTTGTTTAGTGAGAATACTAAGGAGCATGTCATCAGGTAGGGTAGTCAATGTATTGTCGATATTTGTTCATTAGGAACTGAAGACACAATTCACTTTATATAGCTCACCAAACTGGTACTGATGGAAGCAATTTTCACTCACTGTCAGTACATCTTAGATTTGAACTGGTGACTTAGAAGTGAAATATTCTATCTTCTATTATCAAAACTGTGTGCCATCTAGTTTCTTAATTCAAATACTTTTGAATCTGGTTACATTCCTTTTTGTTTACCTGTTCTGCCACTCATTTTATTATTTATTACTTGTTGCACTCCAACAGTGTACTCTGCTCCAATTTACTTCAGAGACAGTAATATAGATTAGGCATGTTAGTCTATCTGGAGAACTTGTTGTGTGTCATAAATAACAGAAGTCTCAAATATATATATTGTGAGGAATAACTGTTTTCCAGACTTGAACAATTTCTGTTTATAGCAATGCTTTAGTCCTGTTTTCCAAAGGTTAAAATGAGGGCAGTGTTACCACAAAGTTATTAATGAGGAACAAACAAGTCAACAACAGATAAATTAGAAGGATGGCTAAAGATACATCAGATTAAAAAATATTATGGGGAGGACAAGCTGTGTCATCATTCACCTACCTTGTGTGTTGCAGCACTTCCCAATATCTTTCATCTGTATTTTGTCTATTCAGATTGAAAGATCTTTGAGATAGGGACAATGTATTCTTTTATATCTCCAAAGCAGCTAGCACACTAAATAAATAAAAGATTTTAAAATCAAAATGTAATTTTTCACTGTTCACGTTGTTTTCATTTTCTGTTGCACTCTGCTGGGAGTGGGACAATTACTTTCACTTTTCTTTTTAACTAGTTTCACTCTTAGGTTCTTAAGCACAAGAACAATGCTTTAATGTTTAGGCTGCAAGAGTGCAGGACAGTGCTTACTTGTATAAAAATTACACTTTTTATTCTTTGATTCATGGAAACTTCTTTTGGTCACAGGTTCTGTGAAAACTTGATTTTACAAAAACTAAACTCTGAGCTAAGTTTAACTGGACAATGTTAATTAAATATAACAAGATAGACACTAGCACTGAAACAGCAATATGTATGTGTTTATATTCAGCTATCCATGATGTGACAGACTACTGGTGCTCAAAAATTCTATCATTTAATTTTTTTCCACAATGGCAAATAATATTTATTAATGCTGCCATCAGGCTGGAAGGGTGGGTGAACAGATTTTATTGCTGGGCTGCTAAACCTAAAAAAAAAAAAAGTGATTCCACTTTACTACTTTAGATACACCATACACAGTACTTTAGTTAATATATTTTGCTTTGAGATCCATTTCTATATAATGGATGAGTATATTTCATTATTTGAAAAAATAAGTTACTTACTAAAAGCTTCTCTGCTTGGGTTAAATATTCTGCATTAGTGATTTATTTAACATGGGTCAAATCCTAAAGCCTTGACATGGGCAAGACTCTTACTGAAGTCAATGGGAATTCTGCCTGAGTAATAACTGCAGGATCAAATTGTTGGTCTATTTAGTCACTGAATACAATAGCTCCATACAATATTTAAGAAATAAAACAGACAGCAGAGGTGAAATCCAGTCCTATTGAAGTAAATGGGAGTTTTGCCTTTGAGTTTATCCCAGGTCATCTAGTGAAGGCAATAAGTGGCCTGTTTGGTCAATATATTACTTTAAAGAATTAATAAATGCCAAAAATAATTTTTAGAAGCTTGTCAATTTTTAGTGCATAAGACTGTGTTTATGGATTTAAAGACATACAAAATTTTACCCTTCACGTTTGGAATTTGGAAAGAAATTTTAAATGCTTTTCAATTTCAGGAACCTTAATACAAAAATTTTACAAGCTAAGGAAAACAAATCAATTATTTTTATTGAACAATCAATAATGAGTGTAGACAACATTGCCAATACAGTAATTTGGGTTAAAAAGTTGAAGTTTATTTTGTAATGTAACTTCATTCAGAATTTCTAATGATACATGAATTGTGAAGTAAGCTTTGACCTTTCCCCATGCCTGGGCATGTATTTCTTCTGAATTTCTGCTCAGCAAATTAGCTTACTTTTTATTTAATACTACAAGTCAAACTCCATTTCAGAATCACAAACACGTTTTCTATAAAATTTAAAAGTATATTTAAGAATGTTTATTCTTCTAAAATCATTTAATATTTGTAGCCCTAACTCTGCAATCTGACCTGGTATTGTGGACTTCTGCATCCTTGCAAAATATTACTGAAGTCAACAGGACACTAACACAGGAGAAAGAGTCTGTGTTTGTGATTCAGTTGGACTGTTCAGATGCGGAAAATTGCTCACATGTAAGTGTTGGCAGAATCAGGGCCTAAGTTATACCAGTACAATCCCACTGGCTTCAACTAAGTAGCACTAGAATAAAGGGAGGGAAAAATCTGACCCATTACATTCCAGAATCTGATCAACTTACAAATAACACTCTATGAATATGTTACCTATTATTGTTACAAACAGTATAGTTTACTATAGGTGGAAGAGCTTAGAGGAAGAGTTTCCCAATCCCTATTTCTTTAAATCTGTGCATTTTAAAGCACTTTGTGTATTGCTAGTTTTGTTCCTTCCACTTATAGTCAATTGTTTTTCCCTTTCATTTGTGTGCCATTCACACAATAAATATGGAGCAAAACCACTTTTTAAAAATAGGAAAACCACAAAAACTGGCTGAGAGATTCAAAGATAAATGTAGTACAAATGTAACTAATAATTTTTAATTGGCTAGATTTCAAGTCGACAGTGTCTCTTTAAAAATACAAAATGTGAGATGATCATTTTCTGGATAGTATTATACACATGTGTAGCACCATTCTATCTTCCTCCTCTGTAAGATTCCATTACAGTGGGGCTCCATCCATCAAATTGTTGATATCTTTTTTTAAAAAAAAAAAGTAATAAAAATTAATTACTTCCAGCTCTGTATTCTGGCAGACGTTCTTCATTAAAAACATATCACATATCACAAGTTGGAATAAATGGCTTAAGACCAGTTCAATCCAAGATCACTAAAAGCATGATCACATTCATTAGCAGCTGCTTTTCTTGTCTTCTGTTAACATTTATACCTCAGAAATCTGTATCATGTGGGTTTTCTTAAAGCAACATAGCTATAATTGCATGGTGACCAAGGCGAATAGAAACCTTGCTATCCTAACTTTACCTTCATATTTGAAAACTGGTTCTATTTGGACACACAGGGATTTATGCATGCATAGGGAAGGAATGAGCTGTTTTGTACAACTGTGTTAAAATATGTATTTGCATCATTCATTTAAATCTGACATTTATTGTATTAGATACAAATAAAACAAAAGAACTAAGTATTTAGTCATCACTTGCTTTTTGTTCAGCTTAGATTGAACTGATTTTACAGAGTTCAGCAATCACTGGTTTTCCCTTTTCTGGCACACATGGTGGATACTTAGGGTGTTTATAAATAAACATGTGAACAAAACCAATCACAAAGTACATGCATGCAGTTGTAATACTCACTTAGCAGTGTATATATTATTGTTGACTGTTGTATGAATTCTGGGTCCTTCTCACAGCCTCTTCCTTTATTATCTCCTTCAATGTAGAAAACTTCTGTGGCCATTAAAAAGGTAATCTTGGCATTACAGAACCTAGGACAAGACCACGGACTGCACTTCTTCATCAGCTGTTGTTCCGTGGGTGGGTTCCTGACTGGTTCCACTTTTATCTGTATTGATAACAGCAGCTCTCCTGGACAATTATGATGCCATATTCAACTTTTGTTACAATGTGACTAAATATTTCCTCACTTTGAAACAGGTGCATTATACATAAAGTGGGTGAGAAATACCATTAAATAGGTAAATGAAAAAAATAGACTCTCACACCTCTATTTGTTGAAAATGTAAATAAGTGTACTCCTCAACAGTACCAGATCCTCTTGCATATGTTTTCCATTTATGTACCAAAAACAAAATGCAAAAAGATATCTACCTGCATCTGTAGGAAGACATCATGCGATGTTTGCAAGGAAAATTGTAAATACTCTTTGGCTTTAAACAGCCACTCCTACAAACACGCTTACTTTTGCCTTCAATAAGTTTTGGACAGATAGTTTATTTAGATGTTTATTCACATATGTATAATTATGAAAAATCAAATAAAAAGTTAGTATTGGTAACTTTCAAAAGCTACAGTAGTATAACAATATGTCTGATATGTGAAGTTAATGCTTACAGCAGTGCAAACTATTTCCAGCAAGAAAATACTTTCCTATTCTGAGATATTTACTTTCTACCAGATAGGGTGGTACTGTTATTAAGAAAAGGTGGTAGTCTCAACAACTTCAATCTGAAAGATATGGATCAATCAATTAAAACGTATTTTCTTTAAACATACATGTAATGTATACTTACAAGAAAAATTAGAAACAAACCATCATATTCTTCCACAGAACAAAGAAAACTACAAATTCTCCTTTAAAGAAAGTTTACATTACTATTACAGTCAAATCACACTGCAAAGAAACTCCTTAAAATGCTACTGGACTATTATTTAATTTTAAGTGTCACTTGCTGGATTCATACATCTGCCACTAATCATTAAATAAAAACCTAGTGTTATACTTCAATACATGTTATTTCAGTAATGTTTATTATAGCATAACAAATGCTGATAAAAGGGAGTCTACTTTTATATTACATATAGCAAAAAACAACATCCAGTACTTTTAGAAGAATGACAACACACCCAGAAACACACTACTTGATATAACTCAATAAAACTCTTACCAAATACAGATTCAGTAACCATGCACTAAACTAAACACAATGTACAGTTCAAAACCAGAAAGGAATAACTGTACAACCACTTCAATATAAAGGAGAGCAAAGCAGAAATGCACTTTCTATTCCAATGCCCAACATATGATGGTATGCAAGAAAATAAAATATTTCCTCAAATTATCAACAAGATTTTCCATTAAAAAGCAAGGATAAAAAACTGTATAAATTTTAAGAAAGAAAAGGGCCAATAGAGACAGCATCATGCTAACCTGCCACCAAATCAGAAACGGAGAATGACAAATGAACATGAGATAAAATCTTAAACACACTGTGAAGCCCTACCCTGGACAGACATTCAATACACTGTATCTGCCTCCTGACAAACACCAGACTTCTTTTTGCACTTTGACAACATTGGTGTAACTTGTTATATTATAGAATTGAATAACAATTAATGTATAGAAAGGCCTCATTGTCACAAAGAGAAAAAAATTCACACTGCAATCAAACGTTTTTCAAACACATATTTTGTACAATTAAATCAATTTAAGTATGAATTTACGTTGTGCTACAAAAAAGTAGTTATTAAAATGAAGAATTAACGCATGATTATGATTTAATGAAGCATGTTAGTTCCATAATGGATCAATCCATTTAATTAATGGAAGGTGGAGTTTTACTACTATCTACCACTACAACTACTGTTATAAAAAATACAAGAGTGTTTTAAAATGCACATTCTGCTGCTTCCACATTAAAACAGACCCCCTGAGGTTGGACACATCTACAAGCCAAATGCAATTCAAATGCTCTGTTCTTTCCTTAATCTTAGCATTTGATTAAATGTTGTACTGAATATGTTATAATTCCTTTATACAAATTACAGTTT
The DNA here is from genome assembly GCA_007922155.1 of Mesoclemmys tuberculata. NCBI lineage: Eukaryota > Metazoa > Chordata > Testudines > Chelidae > Mesoclemmys > Mesoclemmys tuberculata. The sequence goes on along the minus strand of ML675609.1, from coordinate 24,975,358 downwards.
CTTGTGAACCATGCAGTAAGTATCATGCAGTAAGTGAAGTGGGTGAAATTTTCATTTTAAAACAAATTACATTTTATTATATTGTACTTTTACCAAATCCCCCCAAAGCTTTTGAAAATATATAAATAATGAACCAATGTTTAAAAAAATAAAAACATTTTCACACTTCAGTGCTTTTTGTATGATAAAAAATAAATGTCATGTTTATTTAGGGTCCTTTCATTTACAGTACCTAAGTTCTTACTGTCCACTTCAACTATTTTGTAGATATAAAATAAGGAAATAATTCCTGCAGAAATATTTCTATATATAACTTTTTGTAATGATATTATTTCTGACATCTCATATTTAAATTTCAGATCCCATCAAACCTATGCTGAAAAAACAAACTTTTAGTCTTCGTATATAAATATTCAGCTATGACTAAATGCAATTTAAATAAATCTTCAACACATTGAAAGAAGGTAAGCTTTGTAGCCTGCAGACTTGTGCAGAAAGATTAAAATACATACATACTATGCTGTATAAGCAGAAAAAGAAAACCTTCTATGCTTTTAAAATGAGCTAATCCTTTGAAAATCTGGAAAGAGCTGATTTCCAGCACTTAACCCTTTAACTCCCCATACCAAGTGACAATAAAATACTGTTTAAAATGGGGAGGGGGGAGAGGAGGGAAGTATTATTAAAGCAATGATTGGTTACCTTTAAAACTCTTTGCTTTCTCCTCTGAGGCCTTTTGTTTTCAGTTAGCACCTAAAAAAACATCAAATTGCAGAATCAGCTTTAATTAAAAAAAATTAAAAATCCCAAATTTTATTAGAAAACTGAAATACTTTAAATACCCATAATGCTTTCTATGCAGCACTTGAACTGATGGAGACGTTACACTGTTAAGTCACTGCAACCAAAACACGAAGCTGGGCTACCAAAAGCGTAGCAGGGAAAGGCCCTTTTCCCCCCTTAGAAAGTCGGCCTTAATTAGACTCTGCATTCTTCACAGCAAAAACCCACGAGGTAGCCATCTTGCTTCCTTCTGCAGAGGAACCCTCTACAGTGTAGCACTTCTTGAGGCTGCTTTTTGGGTATTATTATCATGGTGTTTAAAAGCAGCAGCCCCTGCCTGCCAACGCTGGGGACGTGCTGGGCATGCCTCTCGCAAAACCAGCTCCAGGAAGGGCCCAGCCAATGGCAAGGCGAGGCCAGCCGCTCCGAGCCGATCTTCCCTGCCTAGCCCTTCCCGAACAAAGGGTCTCCTGTGTGGGCTTCGCTCGGAGCAGAGGACGCGGGGCAGGCACAAGCTGCGACATGGATTCGCGGCGGATCCGGCCCCGGCCGCGCGCTGGAGGAGCCGCGGAGCCCGCTTCCCCTCAGCGCGATCTCCCCGGAGCCAGCGGCCTGTCCTGGCACCACACGGCGGGGTCGGCGTGAGGGGAGCCGGGCGGCGGCGGCGGCGGCTCGGCCCCGCGCCAGCCGCAGGCAGCGGGGAAGCCGGGCGCGCACCCCCCGAGGAAGGTCCGGCGCGGCTTGACTTTATAAGGCAAGGCTACATAATATTAGCGGGGCTGGGAGGAGGAGGAAGAGGTGAGGCGAGGACACGGGCCCCGGCTGGGCGGCGGGGGCTCGTTCCCGGCCCCGGGCCACGCCGCCCCTCGGGGCACGGCCGCAGGCGCTGTGCCCACCCCGGCTCCGCGGGCTGTCAGCAAAGGCCGCCAGAGCGCCCCAGTGGCGAGGGTGGACGGGCGCGCCTTTGATCCCCTCGGCCCCCCGCCTTCAACACAGGCTGATCTTTTACTTTTCGAGGAGGAGGGAAGGAGCCCCGCAGGCTCAGCTCTCCGCCGGTTTAGGCCCCACCCTGGCCCCCTAGCAGAGCACATCCGCTTTTATTCCATACCTCCTCGCCTTCTACTTCTACTACTGGTCATACATGATCTAATACCAAACAGTGTCCCTCACGAGTGTAGTAAAAGAACTGGATTAGAAACCATTGTCCACGTGGATCCCAGCCCCCGCGAGTGAAGTTTGCAGAGCCCGGGTTTGCCCTTCCTTACCCACACACAGACAGATCTTCTCCGCAGATTTAACAAATCTATCCTTTTATAAGGGGAATCATTTATTGAACATCATCTAGGGCATACATCCAAAACCCACTGAAATCTGGAAAAGACTGTGATTGATCTCACCAGGCTTTGGATCAGACCCTGTCCCATCAGACCCAGTTTGATACATTACCATTTACTTAAAACATCCACAAAGAATTCTCAGTAGATGTCCAACAGCCAGAAAATTGGCTGTGCATGGGGGTTCTGCCTTTGGAAAGAAAAGGAAATGTAGATCTGGTTGTGTGGAGACCAGTTGCAGCTGAGAATTGCCCATATTTTGCAGCTGAAGTTGAACAACACACATGCATGTCTAGCTACTTGATTATGGGTGTAAATGAGGCACCTAGAGCTGTAAATGGAGATTTGCACCCACAATCCATTTTGAAGTGTATCAGTTAAATACAGTGTTGCCATTTGTTTATTGCATAATATTAACTAATAGCTACTTAAACCCTAATTTGTTTTGCTAAAGTGTTATATTGAAGATGATAGGATTTAGGACTTGGTGGCATAAGGTAGTCAACTTTAATGCTGTATTAAAATACCTGTGGTTTAATCTTTTAAAATCATATTAAAAATTATAAAGATGTACATATTCGCAGTATAATTGTGCCTGATACACTCTGTTATGGTCCAGCAAAAATGTATTTTTTTCATTTGTTTAGAGACATAGGGCAAAGGGCTGTTCACTTTATTCATTCAGGAAGTCACATTAGTTTGTGTGTGTAGCAAGAAATAGAACTGATAGAGTGTAAAGTTAAGGAGGTCCATCCTACCATCAGTTAAAAATAGTTACCCATTATTGTTAGAAAGGAACATGCATGATTACTCTGAACAAATTACAGAAATAGCTAAGAACCTAGGGGAAAAATGGATATGTGCACTTGAAAGTTCTTCATGTATAATTAGTTTTGGGTTTCCTCATATAGTCACTTTCCCCTGTTGTTTGTAGTAGGTCTTAAAGTAACAACTGGGAAGAAATGTGTTTAACAAAAAAAAAATTGTAACTGAAAATAATGGCATGGAGGCTTAGGGGCAGGTTCAGTATTCAAAATATTTTTAAATCATTCTTTGAAAATAATTAGATATCAAGTTGAGTTTATCTTTAATGAATACCCTCTCATCTTCAACACTCAATACCATATATAATTCAAACTAGTGTAAATGATAATTATTTTGCATGTACACTGAATGCCAAATCAAAGCAAGTTATGCTACGTTGTTGCTTTGCCACTTGAGCCCAATCTGCAACCTATACCACATTTATACAGCACAGCTGAATTTTGCCTTGTAGATCCTACAACAAATCCAAATAACACAGACATACACTGAGAGTCAACAGCAATAAAACAAACTACTTAATGAAAACAAATAACCTATTTTGGTAGATGTAGCTCTGAAATAACCTAAAATATCTATACTGCATGCTGAAAATATACAGCATATGGTATTAGAAATGAAAACAAGACAAAATGTAAAAGGTATATAGTCATAGTAATGTTTTTCATATTTTAAAGTGTTTCTGTAACATTTACTGTGAGACTTGTTAACATAAAACTTTTGTTGTATTTTTAAAAGCTCAGTGCAATATTTGTTACCTTAAAATGGTATTTTTTATATTTATCTTTTATCCTATATATGTGCGATTCTTTCCTCTGTACTACAAACTCATAACAAAATGTCATGAATCCTTCACAAGGACGTATATGACATAAAAAACAATTTTGCTACACACAGTGTCTATGAACAGGAGCTCACAATGCTTTAATCAGATTTTCATGATGTCATGTTGCTGCAAAATCCATTACATTCCTCAAGGTAAAATATTACTGAAAGTTTCATGTGGCTGTTACTTGTAAGTGCATGCCCTATATAGTTTTCAAATTTTATATCAATTATGTGGAAATTAATTAATTAAAGTAACCATATAGTAACTAACATTGGCTCCAAATGTGCAACTGATTCTCTCTAGGGTGATTGTGCGTAACGGCACTCACACTTCAGACCTCAGTAATCGACTCTACCAGCTGGGTCTTGTTCTCTCCAAAGGTAAATACATACACAATCATCAGTCATTTCCACTAGGCAAGGCCAACCAACCCATTTTGTATCTTCAGAGACATATCCTGAAGTCATTCCACATGCAGACTTTCACGGACTTCAATGTGCATTTTGTGCATGGTAGGATGTAATTATAGCACTTTGTCTAGTGGAAACTAGAAGGGAGAATCCTTCTGAGGGAAACAGCTGTCCTTAAACTGTTTTATGCAGAGAATGGCTACCCTCTCCTTTCCCCCCCATGAATCGCCTCCAGAAAATATTTACACTCCACCTACATGAGAGACAAACCTATGACTCTTTGGAGCCAGCAATCTACTGAAACTAACTTGATTCCTTTCTTTAAAAAATATTATTTCTACTTTCCACACCATGGACAGTGTCCTAACGCTTTTCCCAATTCACTTCCACTTGAAAAACAAAACCTACTGCCAGAGCAGTCTTAAACCCTTTGCCAGCCAGGGATTCCCTTCTGAGCAGCTAACACTTTTACCTTATCTGAAAAGTAACTTTTGAGCACAGCAAGATACTGCTTCCCCTCCCCCACCACCCTCTTCAAGACTCATCATCTCTACGCTACAGTCCTGCCAGATACAGATATTTGTATTTCAGAAATACTGTTCAGTTTCTTTCAGTTTCTCAGGCACTTTTATGTTACAGCAGGATCTGTTGTTTACAAATATTCAAGGAAAGACTCCCTGTATTGCATTCAAATATAATTTTACAAGAAAACATCCAGTGCTGTGTTCTCCAAGGTCAGGAGTACTCATTTTGCTCAACACAGTCTTATGAAACTCACAAGGTAAAAAGTACTTCTTGCCATTATGTGAAGAGGCAAGGAGGCCTTCTGGGATATAATTTTAAGTCAATTTGATATGCACACTACAAAACCTCTCTCTTTATTCTAAAAGTACACAAGAAAATGAAACTGCTGGAGGAACATAAACGGCAAAGGAGGGCTTAAAGAAAAAGAGGTGAAGCAGCAAAGCAGGAATACAAAGAGGTCAGATTATGCAAGAAAAAAATAAAATAAAAGTATGGTTAGCCAGAAAAAAGTGACAGAAAAGCTGGAATTCAACCTTTCCTTGTCCCTGCCTCTGCTGAAATCCTTTTTCATGTCTTCTTCATCTTATTATCTCATCTCCTGCAACGTTCTGTTAGGTCTTCCTCAGTTTATGCTCTTCCTTATGTTTATGAGTATGATGTTGCTGCATCAAGCAGGGATCTCCATAATCCATCCGGTTCACGGGCTTGTTATTTATTGATCTTCAAATCAAATTCTACATTTGCCTTTCCCCAACTTGTTTATTCCTTTTTTAAGTGCTCAGAAGGGGTCATGTGACACACATATAGTAAACCTGGTTCAGAGTGAACTCTGGGCCCAGCTATTGACATTTTTTTTATCCCCCACCTGAACAGCACATAAAAAACACAAACATCACACCCTACATCCATCCATTGGTGTAAGGATTTCATGCCTACTCTGAAGAAATGGAACTGACATGTCTGTAAATCTTGTAGGTTGTGCGGTACACATACACAATAGAAGCTTTCCTGAGGCACTGTCATCTATGCTAAACTCATGCTTGATGCAGGGGGCAAAACTGGTTTTACCGTGCCTTTCCGCCTCCTCCAACTTTGGGGCTGGTCAGAGGTGGAATTGGCCCCCAGCACAAGTCTGAGTAGCTTCAGGCCTGCTTTAATCTATACCAACAGGAACAGTCCCCTAGGGGCTATGCTACTAACCAAGAAAGACTGCAAGTATCCCCTCCTTCCCCCTAAACAAGGGCCTGGGGGAGTAACAGTCCTAAAGCCATCTATGTCAACGTTACACCAGCAGAGCATTCCTCCGCTTCAAGGATTGGTTTCAAAGTCCTTTCACACAATTCTAACAGCACAAACGAATTTTGGCATGATCTGAAAATCTGGCCCAGATATTTGATTGTCTCTCTTTTTCCCCCCTCTCGTTTTTACACTGAAAAAAACAAAACCAAAAACAAAAAAACCACACAAGTGAAAGATGCAATTTTTCCCTAACTAAACAAATATATGGGTTAGAAAAATTTGTTGAAAAATTAAATTAAAAAATTCAAATTACATATAAAATTTTTCAAAACATAAACTTACCTGTTTTTAATCAGTTCTACTTGTTAGGTACAGAGGAGATGGGGGTGGGGTCAGCTGGTGAGGGCAGGAGTCTAGTAGGCACAGAATAGACTGGGGCAGTTGACTGGAGGGACTAGGTGAGAGTAGTGAAATCATGTAATAAAGTCAGAGGATTGATAAGTCTGAGGCACAGATAATTCATGAGGCTTGGGGAGGAGAGGAAGTTCAGGGGACAAGAGCTAGACAGACTGATAGGGTTCAGGTGTGAGGGAAGATGGAACATTGAGAGGGGGATAGAAAGAAATTGAGAGGCTCAGCAATGGCAGAGAGCTTTAAGGATGCATGGGGAGTGGAGAACAGAAAGTTGTGACCGGGATGAGCAGGAAGACAGATCACCCGGACAGAAAGAGGCATAGAGTGAATAGAACAGGAATCAGAGAGAAAGAGATTGGGAAATAAAGAATATATGGGCAGGATGAGATAGGAGACCTGGCTGAGTAACTAAGAATGACTGAAATACAAGTAACAGAGGGACAGACAATTAGAGAGGAGGAGAAATTTAGATAGAAAATACAGTTAGAATATGGAGCCATGAGGTTGTTATAGTACATCTGTTTGTTTTTTATTACCAACAAGTTATTCTAAAATTCCAAATAGAGAGCAAGCAATTTGCCTCTCTAAAATCCAGGCATTTGCACCTGGGATTGCATGTGGTGAGGGATGAGTGTCCTCCCCTCTCAAATCTTTATTGCTCCCTCCTACCCTTAATTAAGTTTACCTATCTTTGGGTCTACTTTTCCACATTGGCCATTGTGACCAAATTTTCAGCAGACCAAAACTTATGCCCACCTCTAGTTATATGAATGCACGTAGCATGAGCAACAGAAACACTTGATCACTCTAATCTATAAGATTTATAATGGGTGCAGGATGTTCAGTTGTTACAGTAAAATTTTATCTAATGTGTTGGTCAAATCTGTGCAATGACTAATATTTTTTCAGAGTGGCCCTCACATTTTTTACATTTTACAAATGGACCTCAAATCTTACGAAAGAGTATTGTTTCTGTTTCTTGCTTACCTCAAAAGGGAGCATGATTGGCGGTGGCGGCTTTTTCAGTTCTTCACATTTTCTCTTTTTACATATCCGATGACTAGTTTTGCGTTTCCTGCAACAGCTGCATTCCTCACAATTAGTTTTCCGCAGACAGGGTTCACACACTCCACATCGTCTTCGTTTCTTTTTTTCTAACATAGGGAGCAAAGATGAATAGGAGAGAGGGTAACTGTAAACTGGGTTTGCAAAGGAGGATGGCTCTGAAGCCTCTGCTGAACCAATGCTATTGCTCCTGTTGTCCTGAACTGTGTTCAAGTTTATTCCAACACTTCCTGATTGTGATGAAGAAGCCTTATACCGCTGTTTTGAATCAGTTGGTGAATGTACATTTATATCTCTGTCAGAGGTAAGAGTAGAGCTACCTATGTTTGAAGGCAATCCTGAAATAGAGCCTTCAGAGGAATGTCCAGAATTTTCTTTTAAGACCTTAGTTGTAGAGACTAAATCTACTGTGCTTTTTTCTGTGTTTGATGATGAAATGGGGACATAAACTGAGTCCAGAACTAAAATTTCTGTACCAATATATTTAACAGGCTGCTGCACGTCAAGATGAACTGGTTCACACATGGTGACTACATCTTTTGTGTCAGATTCTGAATCATCTCTTTTACAGCTCAAGTCAGAATTTGAGTCAGGTTCTTTATTATCAGGCACCAAATCCAAGTTGGTTTTTATGTGGGATCCAACAAATGAGCCCAAATCTTCTAAATGTACTATTGAATTTGATTCAGTGGTTACTATCGAGTCAGAATTTGAATCACATTCTTTATTAGCAGGCATCAAATTGAAGTCAGTCTTTAAAGAGGATTCTTCAGGTGAGCCTGAATCTTTTAAATGTACCTTTGCATTTGATTCAGAGATGATTATAGAGTCCGAATGAGAAGGTGCAGGAACAAGATGAGAATCCTGAGCAAAACCTTCATCTGAGCTACCTGTATTGATAGTATTTGATGTCAATCCACAGGGCAGCTCTTCATACTTCTCCTCCTCCAACGTTTCTGGATTTTGACTACCTGGTAGATTCTTTGAAGTGGAGACATTTGATTCAGATCTCCCTATCTTTTTGTCTTGATTATCACATTTAATGGAGGGCTCAATGTCTGTATCACACACAGTGTTCTCAAGTTTAGGAGGGGTTAATTCATTTTGTGCTAAATCTTGTTTCAAAACCCTTTCAGCAGCTTCAATTTTTGCTTCTTCCAATATAGTGAGGGTTTCTTGTTCGTATTTGTCCCTTTTTTCTAATCTTTTCTGTGCTGTAACTGTCTTGGTTCTTGTAAGTATTGCATTTTGGGACTGTCTATGGGAGAATGATCTGCTACGAAGAGACATTGTAAAGCCATTGAAGTTTAAAGAATCCTCGTTATGAAAGAGAATATTATCAGTTTTCTCCATATTTACCCAAGATGTTCCAGATAAGGGTCTAGTTAAACTACTCCTGAGAAATCTAACTGATGAGCTCAAAGGTGGTTTCTTTTCTTGTTGCTTTTTTTTTACATCGTTTTTTTCTTGCATTGACTTTTTGCATTTTCCAGAAGTCTTCTTCGCTTGGCTAGATTTCTTTTTGCCTTGGCTAGTTTTCCTTTTGCCTAACTCTTCCTTTTTGACTGATCTGGAAGCTCTGGCATGGTGAGCCATGTCTATGAAGTAGTTGATATGTAAAAGGAGTGGTGGAAAAAATCATGGGCGCTTGAAGGAATTTTTCACCTCAACAGAAAATTGCATGCTTTTGCTGCTGGTCTCTGTCATAATACAGAGTTAAATCTGAAATAAAAAAGAAGTTTAAGGTCAGATGTTTTAAAATATTAATCGTATAAGTCTGTATAGCAATATTATATCCCAGGCTCAGTTAAAACTAAATATTTAAAACGCTTTGAGGCAAAAATAGAAATATTTGAGTTTTATCAAACATTAAAGTCTTAATATAGCAGCCTTTTAATTTGCATATACTCTAGAGTCCTTTCAAAATGGGCATCTTGCTAAAATGGACAAAGATCAAAAGACCAAGGCAACTTCTCAATATTCTCAACGCTTTACTGACTCATTATTTGTACACAAATATATAAAGGAAGCTTGAGTTCACTTCAACTTGATTTAGGTTAATTAACAGCCCTCCTCCTCAATATAATTAGGACAAGAGTGTGCCTGGTTATATGTGGCTGCACCAAGGTTTAAGACCCACCTCCTCAAGGCCCCTACCTGGATGGTGATGAACAGGTCACCTGATACACACACTTGCACACCGTGAACAAGTAGCCAGGGAGAACTACTACTTTGCCAACCATGCTGGCCAGCAGATCTGGTCAGGAGAAAGGTGAAGGAAGTAACTTGCACCCTGGAAGTTACTACTTCTCCCCTGAGCAGGAAAAGAGAAGAGAAGGAATTGGGACTCCAAGTCACAATTCATTCTGGGATGGTGTGACAATGTACTGCTCCATATTCAGGGCTAAGCCTAAATACAATCTTGCTGTAAGTATCACATAAATATATTATCTAGGCAGTGGTCTTTGCTCCAGAGCAGTTAAGGTTGTTGCCATCAATGTTCACTGTAAGGTTTATCCTGCCTTCTCTCTTTTTCTCCCCCACCCCGGTAACTTTTAACTCAAGTTTTCTGTAATAAATTCAAGTCTTATTTTCATATCAGAATTGTTTATAGGGCAGAGTCAGTATACATCTTTGGTTTTTACACTGAAAAAATGTACTTGTGATTTTTCAGCCTCTGAAGAGTGGCTTATTCTAGAAATTGAAAAATCCATACATACATTTTAAAACTGGTTCTCAACCCTTTTTCGTTTATGCACCCCTAAACATTTTCAAATAGAAGTGAAGAGCCCTTCGGAAATCTATTGTCTATATATATAGTTGAAGTATAGTATAGTATAGTATATATAGACCCACAAGGGTCCGTGAACCACAAGTTGAGAATCACAGTTTTAAAACACAGTGTTGTGCGGGTGTGTTTGTTTTTCATTGATTTTTAAAAGAAAATATACTTATTTTTCAGAGTTAAGCAGTGGTTTTACATCAAAGAGCCTGTTATAATTTTTGTAATCAGATATATCTACTATCAAAGTTTTGATCTTTAACATTCCAAATAGTCTATTGGGACTATAGATTCTTCAAAGACTAGATACTAACCAATGGAATATTTAGCAACTACAGAGTGTTTGAGGCTGCATAAGAACAATAGATGCTCCGTGTTTTAGGTGAGATACATGGGTCACCACCTACCACATAGGCCCTAACTCTGCATGTTGCTGTGCACAGGTGCAACCAAGTAACTGTAGCCAACAGTGCAGGATCAGGGCCTTAAATACCAATGTAACTTTTAATAGTATTCAAAATACAATACTGAGAAAATAATAAACTTCATTATATGAACATTAAGGTTAAGTTGCACTCGGAGAGGGAGTGGTATGATAAATAGGGTACTCGTCAGGAGATCTGGATTTTTTTCCTACCTATATGACCTTTGGCAAGTCACTTTGCCTCTCTGTGTTCCTGTTTTTCCTCCTGCCCCTGTGTCTGTATTATCTATTTAGACCAACTTTTTTGGGACAGGTACTGTTTCTTCGTATGAGCTTCTGTAGTGCATAGCACTCTCAGTGCTATTGTAATACAAATATTGCTAAGGCAATTTAAGTAAAGAGATCTTTAAACCCATTCTTTTTTTTAAAAATCTCAACCATACAGTATGGAAATGACAAGCTAAGGTTACTTAAACAGTGCTGAGACCAACTTTCACACTTAGTTAATGGACAATGACCATTACATAGAAATGCTCCCAGTGAACAGCAACCAAATACACTTAACTCTGCCTTTGTAGAAAACATTCACAATAATTACAAAAATCAAATAAATGTTATTCATTCATCATAGTTCTGTCCTAGAACTGTACATAAAAACTGTAATACCTTACTTTATGTATACAGAAGTTGTAAAATGCCTGGTCTTTTATACTACGTTACACAAGCCACAAAAATCAAAGATATGTCAACAGTTCCAAAGTACTTGAATATCACCTATGTAATCTAAATCTACAGGGTTTTAGTTCTGATAAATCAAGGGTTCTCAACCTTTTTCCATTGCAGACCTCTACAAAATTTGGAGGTGGGGCCCCTTTGGAAATCTTAGACACAGGCTGCGGACCAGCAGGGGTCTGCAGCTCAAAGGTTGAAAATCACTGTTCTATGATAAAGACACCTTTCGCAGATCCTTTAGACTAGTGGTTCTCAACTTGCGGCCCATGGTCCACTTGCAGGCCCATCAGCGCACAGCAGGGGCCCATATGACATCCTCAAAGCCATAAAGGTAGTGTGTGTGTGTGTGTATATATGTGTGTGTGTGTGTATATATATATTGGGTGCATGCGGCTCACATAACACACAGAGAGCTTCATATGCAGCCCACAATAGTAAACAGGTTGAGAACCACTGTGATAAATCATCCATCTCTACAGCACATAAGCACATCCAAATAGAATTATTTTATTGAAGATATAGTTCTAGGTATACCTAATTAAACAACCATCATCAGTCAATTTACTATATGAACACAGGCTAAACATACCTCTAACCCCAAATCATACAAGTATCTGTCCATTACATTAAAACAGGAACCATTTCTGTCACAGGAAGCCATCAAACGTGATGACAGAATAAATATACATATATACTCAATTACCCACATCTATTATGTTAAAAAGGCATATAAAGCAGTTCAGGACCCAACTGCTTTCATTGGAAATGGGATCAGACCCTGAAATAGCAACACAAATCCAGATTTTGACTTGAGGTTGTTCGAATGCTGGTGATAGAGAAATTTTTTGTTTGCCTGCATGACCATGTCAGAATTGCTTATGTCATCAGATCCCAAAGCATGGTCCATGAAGCACTTGCAAGTAGGTTGTAGAAATCTGGTTAGTCACAAGGTGCCGGCTCTCCTCATGTTTCCAACTGCTTTTGCAGGGCTCCAGGCTATTCTTTGCAATCAATAGACCAGACTCACAGAAGCAGCTTGAAACAAGGAGCAGGCAGCATACCCATTGCTGGTAATGGGTACACAGCAGTAGTAAAAGAAATATGAGCTACTTTCAGGGACCAGAGTTGTCAGCTACTAGTGTGAGAGGGATGTCAAGGAGAGAAGGGAACAAATCCTGCCGGAACTAAGTCCAGTGAAACAAGGGAGAAGGAAACTGAGTACTGAGGAATATGTACAAGGGGAGAGGAGGACCAAACAAGATGAAAGTATGTGAATGAGGAGGAGACCAGGCAGCACAGAAGCCTGTTCAGAGGATCATAGGGCAACAGAGAGAAACAGAACAATGGAGAGGAGGGAAATAAAATGAAGAGCAGAAGTGGACAATGTGACTGAGTTTTTTTTCCAATTTTAGTGAATCTTACATTAAAGACATTGAAAATGTATGAATACTTTTCCACAAAACAAATCTCTTTAGTTGTCATAGGATGTTATGAGATCCTGAAAGATGGGGACATGGTCTCCAAGATAATCTCTCTATTAAAAGATATTCTACACTTTGAAAAATTTTGAGATCCTAGTTTATATACGTTAAATATTAAAAAGTATGGAAATTACAAACTGAACAGTAAACTTATGATGACCAGCTCTACAGAGTTTGATCCTTCTATAAGTCTATAGGGAGACCTATAAACCTATTTGATTAATTTACAGAGTATTTATTCATCTACAGAGTAAGAAGTATTATTATTATTTACCCTCCCCCCCTTCCGAGGCCTGGTCTACACCCGCCCCACCAGTGTAGAATGTGAAAGGGGATCCCAAGGTAAACTTTCTCAGGGCTGGAGGGGCCGGTGAAGATCTCAATTTATCTCCCTTGCTCCAGTTGCTGAGTGGGGGAGAGTGAAACTGCTGCTTTGCACTAATGAACACCCCAATCACCACTTCAGCACACTTTAGGCTAGACACTCCCTCTTTTTGCATAGACCAAGGACAAAAGATTCTGCTGAGGAAGGAGGGTAAATCCAAGAGAGCCATACCTATCCCATTTCTTTAAGGCAAACAAGGAAGAAAATAAGATTCTGAAAGTAAAAGGTGAGGGAGAACAGGCTTAAAATGCTAGCAATAAGGGGTAGGGAACAGAAGTTGAAATGTTGGGGATTTGGTGTGGGAAAAGAATTAAATGGTAGAAGGAAGGGAAAATTATTAAATGCTGGGATGGGAAGATGAACAAAATGAGAAGTGAGGACTGCGGTGGGGGAATTCAGGGATGAAATGGTTGGGTGAGGAATATAAAGGGAGCAGAGTATTAAATGTTGTGTGGAGAGGAGGTGAGATGATGAAATAGTAGGGAAGGAAGATAAACAAACAATGGGATGGTCAGTAAAAACTGATGAATTGGAGGATAGAAGTGGTCTATCTGGGAAAGAGTGAGCCAGAATTAATTGATGTTTCAGAACAGAAGCAGACTTGATTTGTTGAAAGGGGTATGTTGGGACACGCAGAGAATGGATTGGGAAAGGGGGAACAGCTGAAAGACTGGACTGCATAGCACAAAAGGGAGGATGAACAGCTTGGATACAAAAAAGGAGGGGAAGGGACACAGATGGAAGCAAGTGGCTTTTGGGAAACACAGCAAATGGATTTTAGAGTTGTGTATGGTAGTGTGAGGAGTGAATGAGGGAGGAAGAGATTTGGAAGCAGACAAAGTTAGGTATTACCCTTTCTTACATGTCCCCTCCCCACTCAAATCACAAACTTCGCTATCCACACACACATTTTTCCTTACAAATTATTCTTTTCTCTGTAGTTTGTAATATGAAGAAGGGAGAGACTGAAAGAGGAACAAGAAGTAATGAGGACAAGAACACCACTTACCCTCATGCAAGAGAGATATTGGGAGTTTCTGCACCACCATTAGGTTTACCTACACCCACTTCCTGCTATCAGACCATTGGGAAAGGAACAGGCACATGCTCGCCAGACCACTTGGGCCCCTACTAGCTGCCAGTGCCCACACCAAGTGGAGCTAGTAAATCCTGCACACTCAGCAAGTACTTTAATAGTGATACACAAATGTTTACAAATTCATATTCCTCTGGTTTCTTCTCAGAAGTCAATTATGTAAACATGACTTACATTATTTCTGTTTAGTTATTGGATAATGAGTAAACACAGATTAGGATTTTTTTTAAATGCATAAAGTTTTATTTTAACCTGACAGTATTCCTTGCACTGCATTAGTGACTCTCCCTTTTCCAGCAACAGGCTGGAGACAGCTCACCCAATGCTGTTCCTTGCATCAGATAAAAAGGTCTGATGGAGAGTGACGTATAGCATGACTTCCCAAGGGCAAGCAATTTAATGTAATTTTCTATCTTAACTTTTGTAGCAGGAAAACAATCTAATTCTAGAATGTCTACACTAACTTGGCAGTGTCCAAATCTAATGGGTGAGTCTAAGAAGTTGTCAAGTTTTAGGACCCTGCACAGAGATGCAAAGTTATATTGCCACCTCACTTGGCAGCAAGACCAGGTGGGTCCTTTTGTCTCCACTTTAGGAACTGTAAATGGTTTGAGCCTCTCTTTGAAATAGAAGGAACTAGAGTGGGAACAGAGGAGTCCAGTAGAAAACAGTTCCAGAATAGACCAGTACAGGTTGGAACTGGTTTGTTATTTAAATTTAAAAAAAAAGGAAAATAGGAAGTTTGGACTATATCCCTTCCTTATCCAGTATGTTAAGAGCAAATGCCAGATACTTACAATTAAATTTTGCTCTTCTTTATACTGATGTAAACATGGAATGAGTCCCTTGATTTAAATATAAAAATGTTATGAAGCAACCAAGAACTAAATCTTGTAATCCTTACAGAGGCAAAACTCCCATTGAGTTGCATTAGAGTTCTGTTTGAGTAGCTATTGCAGGATTTGGCCCCTAATCACTGGAAAAATGTCCAAAAGCCAAATATTTTTTAATTTATTCTAATTCTTCACGTAGTATAAAAATAAATCCACCACATACTATTTTCTTTACACTACAGTAATTTAGAACTAGTGTGTTTATTTATGAAACATGTTTTTCAAATAGGATCTTTTAAGAGGAGAAAGGGAAATTGGAAGTATTTAAAAAGATGTAAGTTCTTTAAATAATAGCAGTCTTTTTATGAAATCATGAAAGAGAGCAGTGACCCCCCAAAAATATAGCTGCAAGGGAGAAAACGCTGTGTGCCATCCAGGCAAATAACCTTGTCCTTGCTTTGTTTGTGCTTGTTTCTGGTTAAGACTCTAATTTTACCACACTTGGATGCACTAAGGAAACATCGTCTTGTTTCGGAACATATACATGTTTTAAAAAGTCAGAGATTTGCATGATGGGAAACAAAAGCTTGAAAACTTTCACAAACTTTCTGTTTAAAAATCCAGGTACACAGTATTCTGCACCAAATTCAGATTTAGGAATATAAGAGTTGCCATCCTGGATCACACTCAAGGTCCATCTAGCTCAATATTTTGTCTCCACAGTAGTGGCCAGTACCAGATGCTTCAAAGGAAGATGAAAGAATTCTGCAGTAGGCATATGTGAGAAAATCTGCTCCCACATTAGGTCTCAAGCTAAGCCCCAAAGCATATGTTTTTAATATCCTTTTTAAGACTTTTGGTAGCATTTAGTTTCACTGTGGATGTTCTTGTTAGCCATATCAATGTTCATCCCTTTTTGAATCTTGCTAAATTCTTGGCTTCAGCCTACAATGGCAATGAGTTCCACAGTCTAATTATGTGCAGGAGTGGTGGTGGTGGTGGTAAAGAGTGTTTTCCTTTTTATCAATTTTGAATTTGCTATCTTCTAGTTTCATTGGCTTCTTACTCTTGTGTTTAAGACAGGGAGAACAGAAGAAGCTCTTGATCCGCCTTCTCAGTACCATTCATTATTATATCTTCTTTCATTAGCTGCCTTTCCTAAAATAAACAATCCCAGTGTGTTCAAGCTTTCTTTTATTCTTGTTACTCTTTTCTGAACCCCTTCTAGTTCTGCTATATTCTGTTTCAGATGGGATTACCAGTACTTCATAGTATTCCAGATGAATTCCACCACTGACTTACATAATGACATAATATTTCCCTTGTTATTTATTCTCCCTGAATACACCCGACTTGGTGTAAGCAACCATAGTTCATCTGCTTATGTCAAATCTGAATTTGGTCCTAAAGTTTCCAATAGTGTAACTGTAGAAATAGTTTAATTAAACTGTTTACAGACTTTACTGTGTGCACAGTGAATGAAGCAATGGGGGCAGCATGCACTTATTCCTTCTCCCATAAAATCAGTGGCAAAAAAATAACTTCAATGGATACAGGAGCAGACACCAAAGCCCTGATCCAGAAACTCACTCTGCCTAGGTGCAAAGGTCTACCATGTGGAGCAGCTTGTAAAATCAGATACTTTGTAAGACAAGGCTGCTTGTACATGGCTCAATCCTCCACAATACCGAGCACCTTTAATTCTGCTGGACTTGAACAGAAGATACGGACACTTAACATTTTGCAAGATTAAGACCTCAATCTACAGTTTACAGTATGCATAGTAAATGAGACTGATAAGCACATTTGTCTATGTTTTGAAAATAAGAGTATAAAACATCTTACACAATTTAAGACAAATAAATATAAGTAGTTAAAAAGCTTGGGAGACATGACAATCAGTTGGTACCACAAGAACAAAGAAACCCTTTTAAATATTGGCATAAAATCTTCATTTTAAAATGTGTACACTTTGTGCATGTCCTGGTGCATTCTTAAAAGAGGTGTGCAGCTCTGCCTTATTCTCTCTTCAGAGCAGTCAACATTTGTTCCTAATGTTGAGTCACTGTACTAAAAAATGGTAGTCCAAGGCATTTCTGAATTAAATGTTCCCTTTTTTATCTCACCCTACTTCTGCACTAAAAATATTTAAAGTTTAAAAGTTGCATGTGTTTTTGCAGAGAAACTGTTTTTCTGCTTTTAAAAAATAAGTGGTTGAACCACCTTAACTAAAACATAATAAAAAATTAACCTTGAGGCAGAGACTAAGCCTGGAAAATTTCAGTCTGAAAGGTGAGTGTTTTGGAAAGTAATAAGTGACTAAAAACAGAGCTTAAAATGCAAATGTTCAAGCAAATATTCACAGTTGTGAGTAGTATGCCAGCCAAAATAAAACACTACCAATAAAGACTTCAAAATATTATACATCAAAGATTTGTGTGTTCTATCATTTAACTCTTTGATAACCTGCTTTACATGATCAGGCCATCCTTATAGACCCAAAATATGGCCTATCTCCTGCCTGAGAAGGACTAAACACGATTCCCTTGGGGGCACATCAATGCTACTCCTCAGCTGGCTAGAGGGACAGCTGCTGTTATCTTTAGGGCTAAATAGACTCTTTCTCCAGCTCCGCCCAGACAGAGAAGTAACAAACTGATTCTGATTGACTTTAATGGAAGTGAAAGGAGCATGGCTCCGAAGAGGCTTGAGCCATTTCATAGAAGAATTGCTAAACCCAGAATAAATTTTAGCTTTAAAAAAAAAGTTATTGAAACCGGCTGGAGAGATCTATTATTTAGAAGTCCTTTTTTTTTTTTTTAATAAATTTTGTTAACTTTAATTTCTCCATTGGCTTTAAAGTTTAAAAAGACACAAATATACAAGTCATTCTTTTAACCAGCATTTTTACTAACAGCATTTTAGATGCGTCATATTACAAGTGCATCTTTGTCCAATTTTTCAACTTCCTAATTTTATATTAAGGTTTTTAAAACTGGAGACATTAGACCAAATGTATTCCTGGTATAATGCCACGGACCAGTTTGTTTACACAGCCTGATTCTTGTAGCTCCACGTGCACGGTGACATCAGCGTGCTCATGCCCTGCTCTGGATGCCTACATGCACACTTCCTTCTACTACTCCTTAAAGGAATAGAATCTCATTAAATTGAATAGCTGTTATGTAGCCAGAGATGCAAGTGATGTAATAACTCCACAGATTGTCTATTTGTAACTAGCCAAATGTATTCCTAGTATAACTCCATTGACTTCTGCTATGTAAAACCAGAGATGAATCAGGCCCATTTTTAATAGCATGTCTTTTTGAGATAGCAGAGATGTAAATTATAAGTATGTTAACCTCTGCCCCCTCCCAAACAAGCCACCTGGCCCCAATCACTTCTACTAGTAAACTACCCTGCTCCCTCTAAATTCTCTGAAAACTAAGAGACACACAGTAAACTGTCTGGACCAGATTTCCCACCCAGTCTTGACAAATCCTCAGTTCAGCCTCCTTTCAAGCCCTCTGACCCCTATCAATTCACCCAGTCTCCAACCAATCTGCCTCAGTTTATTTCTCTAGATTGGAACTCAGTAGCCCTTCTTCAAGACTAGCAACAAGCTTCTAGAGGGAGGCTCTATTTTCTGTACTCCCCCAGATAGGAACTGGTTTGGCAGCAGCAGCAATGAGAACTATTTTCTTGTTACACACAATTAAGTAGTGTGACAAGAGGGCCTGTTCCCCTGATGACCCTCCATCTCAGCAACTGTCTCAATGTGAGGGGCCTCACTGGTCACATAAGCAAATGGCTGGTTCATTACGCTCATGTCTTTAGGAGTCTCTGGAACCAACTCTACAGGCAAGTTGCTAACCTCCTCCAGTTGCCTGTGTTGTGATGGGCTCCTAATATGAGAGGCCTTGTTGAGCACAAGGGTAAATGGCTTGTTTTTCTAGCTACGTGTGCTATGGGGTGTGTTATTGCAGTGTAAAATCCTTGCTGGCACCAGAAACAAGCAGCTGACCCTATTCCTATTCAAGGCATAGGTAGGGATTTATTTTTGCAAGAGGTAGAAAAGTAGTCAAAGGTAGTCACAGGCCACTATTGTAAGTGTTCTCATGCAAAGAGGAGCCAAACAATGGGTCAAATTAGGCTTTCACTTACAGTAATGTAAATCTAGAGAGACTCCACACACATCCATGAAGTTACACTTCTGTAAATCTAAATTAACTGAACAGAATTTGTCCTACTGCTTTTAAAGAGAAAAAGAGGGAGGAAAACCAGTTTACTAAATTAAAACCCCAAACCCTCGCTAAACACAACCTCTAAAGGATGCTGCATAGCCGTTCCTTTCCTTTTAAAAGGCACAGTGGGGCTCAAACTCCTGGTCAGTGTCCTTTTAATTGTTCCCTGCTTTTCCATGGAGGTTTAAGGCAGCTTTGCTTGCCTGGCGGGTTTTTCCAGGCAGCCTCTCGCTGCTGGAGCGCAAACAAGGCAGAGCCCGGACTGTCTCAACCTCTTAGCCAACAAACTGTCTTTCATTTACATACACGCCAATATTTTTTCCCCAAACATCTGTGCAGAGCTTTACCACACTGTAACAAAACTGCCTAGACAGTTTACCGACCAGTTGTAAGTTTTACGAGCTGCTTGCCTGGGTGTCCCTGTTTGCACTTTCCACGTCTCTCCTAGGGAGGCTGTAGCTAAACTTTGGAACTATTGAAGTAGTTACTTTACTTCAATCAAGCCACACAGCGGACAAGAAACAGGCTCCATGCATTAAAGGGGCTTCACCGCCGACTCGGGCGCGTTAAATGCGCTGGGGATTGATTCCAAATACATACCAAGGCTTGTTGCATTGTCAGTAGGATACTAACAGGAAAGGACGATGCGTGCAAGGCTGGGCGAGCCACAGCTGGAGAGAAGCAAGTGGAGTTTCATGGCTCGTCGTGCGGCGCGGCGTGTCCCTCCAAGCAGCCGGCTCTGAGAATAAAATAAGCCCCGCACGGAATATGGAGATCCAGTGGCAATAGGGCGTAAAAATGTGCTCTCCCCCGCCAGAAGGTTAACGTCTCCCCAGGCCAGACCCTCTGGGAGGGAGGCTCGCTCGGCTATGCTCTTGCTGCTGGACGGACCTACCTACTCTTCCTAGTAGAAAGCAAAACGCGAGCTGGATCCCCCCAGCTGGAGTGGGATTCCTTGCCCTGCCCTCTCTGGCCTCTTTAGGCAAGAGACTGCCCTTTCCCTGTCTCATAACAGGAGAGACTGATGGAGAAATTAGCTTAGAACGCCACGTGTAGTGCAAAAGCGCCCATAATACAAAAGATGCCTTCAATAAAAGCGAAATTGCTCATCTGTTTACAGAACCCTTAAGGGAAGAAAGGGATGGAAAAGAACTAATAGGTTTTGTTTGGTCCACCTCCTGTCTCCGGCATTTTGTTTTCTATCCAGAAGTTTGTCATCAGTATATAGGGGCTTTAACCTAAACACAGATACTGAAAATCATTTTAGATCCAACCTTTTGGTGTTAGATTTAAAAAAAATGCACAAAACAAATTCTTCTATTTAATTATGGAGTGGTGGGTCAGGATTTCGTAATTACAGTTCATCACCTCTCAGCTGGGTGATGCCCAACCTGCCTGTACAAATCACAAATGTATTAGATCTGAGGGTTCAATGCTGGATTGGTATTCGATTGTGGGATTGCTGGTTTTTTGTTTTAAAACATTGCCCTATTATTTTTAACTGAAACAAGGAGGGAATGTGCATGTGCCTATGAAATATGCTAGTGTGTGTACATGGCCCATAGAAGAACCAGCTTCATAGTGGCATGCTCATCCATAGGTGCTCAATTAATAGGCCATACAGAAAGAGAAGCTGCTGCCACTCCATCCCCATTCCAAGGAGAAGCAAATATGCTGAAGAAGTTGGAAGAAAAATAAAAACTTCTATCCCCCTCACAGAAAAATAAGAGGCTACTCTGGTGGTCCCACTCTCCCCATGAATCCCATATGCCTCAGTGATATTCTTGACTGCACATTCTCCTTTAGCACCCGCATCGAGAGAACTAAAGTCAAGGTTATCTTATGAAACAACATTCTCAGCAAGCTACTTACATCAAAGTAGGGTGCAGCCCTGCTCACTTTTAGTCAACAGCACTAGGACTTTACTACTCCTCAGCTAACTACGGTTATGCAGCATGGATATGATCCCCTCACACAAAGAAGTTAGACCCTGTACTTAACATACCTTGCTGCTCGATTACAGGTTGCCTGAAGCCTACTCAAATCAACAGCCTCTACATTCCCACAAGTAATGTTCCTCCTCATACAAGCCCGGAAGTTGCTAGTAGAATCAAGCACACAAGGCAAAACACAGATCCATCACATCTGCTATATGATGTAACTTGGACACTAAGTTGACTGAATTCACAACAAAGTTTTCTTACTACAGTTAAACCCCGCACATTGTCAACCCAACAGACAAGGGTTAATTTATGGCAAATGAGTAGAGAATGACCCAGTAGCCTGAGCACTCTGCCTTTCACTAGTCAAACAGCTACCATGCAGTGCAAACCAGCACTGGACCATATGACATCTTAATCAACTCCTCCCTGGAGTTGGCCAGTCTAAAGATACGATGATCAAGTGGGGCTAATCATTGGCCCCCATACTTGTGACTGTGGCAAAGAGCCTCAAAACATGAAGCATCTCCCGTGATGCCAGCTGCTTGAGCACAAATGTGTTTCCAATAGTCTTGTGAAGGCCAATGATTGGGCAATCACATGTGCACTGCTGTGACAAAAAGCAGTGTGAGGACACAATCAGAAGACTCTGTCCAGGCCTATCTCCATCCAGGAAAAAAAACAAAGCAAAACTGTCCACTACTTCCTACAGACGAGAGGAACTACAGTATTGCAAATGCTTCCTACAGCAATGGAAGGTATTTTTCATCACTGTAAGTAACCTCTCCATGTCTGCACTTCAGGTTAATTGTCATCTTAACCATTAAATGTACGCCAGACCTTAAAATATTCCTGTTATTGCCTCAAACATTTTGTCAAACTGAAAAGTGGGCCAGTCTCTCTAATGTCTCTCTAAAGTAGGGAAATGAGCTAGTTCTGTTGCTTCTCCCAAAACTGCTCCTGCAATGGTAGTAGGGCTGGGAAATACCTGGTATGGACCAATATCCCATACTGATACTTCTCTGATGATTGTAGTTCTCCAGAATCTTAGGCCTGGTTTATATGTAAAAGTTAGGTTGACATCACTGCAGTACTTGGGATTCACACTGTAGCTATATCAGCCTATCTATCCCCTGGTGCAGTCATGGCTGGGTCAACAGAAGAATTCTTCTGTCAACATAGCTACCACTTCTCAGAGGTAGATTACCTGCATTCATGGAACAACTCCTTCCATTGCTGTAGAATATGTCTATGTTATGGCTACAGCAGCATAGCTGCAGCACCTTAGCTCTGCTGCTGTAGCACCCATAATGTAGACATGGCCACAGTTTCCATTTAATAACAAACAGTAAGTTTCTAGCTGTTTCAAAGATCCATAAAAATATAAACTAACCCATGCAAAGTTGAATCTTCAGAGAGCCTGGCGTGACAGCTCTGTGAGGTCTGAACTGTCCCATTCACATAGCCGGTGTACCCTGTGATGATTTTAAATGTCAACATTAATTCCTCATGTAAGAAAAGAAAGGGAGGATCACAAATCTGCAAAATTTACTGACTCACATCTCATTTTGGTGCTGTAAGTAGGTGGTACTTGACAGATACCACCATTGATCTCTCTCCATTTCATCAAGATGGAACAAACCTCAAGGAGTCTACCAGAACCCATGGACATAGTTCAGCCCCACTGAGGGAAAGCCAAGCTCAAAGAGGTCAGTGGAGCCAAGCAACACACACGATCAGGTTTTGAATAACCCTGGTTGTTTTTGGTGATTCACACAGGTGGAGATTATATTGTAGATGGAGTTTCGAAGGTGCCACCTCCAATCCCAATTTGATTCCTTCTAGAAAGACTGTTCTTGTGCAGGGGCAGACACCTGGACCTCCTTCATTACAAAAAATGTTCTTATTAGAGGAAGAGGGGGCCTTGAGCTGCTTTAGAGGGTATGGCCATACTGCAATATAAACCTAGGATTACATTGTACTTGTGAATGAGCTGACTGCTCATGCAATGGGGAAAGGGGCGTGTATCAAGAACTGTGGATTTGCAGTATGGCTCGAGGTAGTAAAAGTATTAAGAAATAGTGTTTGGATATAACTTACCAGTTGTCCCATATCATTTGTTTATCTTTATTATTTTAAATACACTTTATATGACGTGATGCACTAATGGTAATAACATTTATTTTAAAAATAAAAGCCTTTATTTCTGAACATGAATCAAAAAAACATTGCCAGTCAGGCCACCCATCATTAGCATACCAAAACACCAGAAATAACTAACCACAAAACCAGTAATAAAACAAAGTGTGTAAACCAAACATTGAACAGTGAAACAAATGCCAACAAATAAACTTCTACTGTTGAGTGTCCCCTGGCATCCCTTTCTCGTCCACATTTAGTGCACATTTGGTGCTGTTGCAGAAGGGTGGAATATTCACGTGAGAATGAAAGCATGTAGTGGGAATGGGGTCAGCACAGTGGTACAGGGTTGCAGTGGAGAAAGAATCTGCAGGGGGTAGATTTGCCCTTTCCAGTTGCTGTCAAGTCCCGATTGAAGTGGCCACCCAATCATGGAATTGTCCAAAGTATTCTTGGTCCGCAGCACATGGTGCTGTGACGAGGACTCAGGATGTAGTTTGTGTAGCAGAAGCCTGTACTCTGGCTATCATAAACCTAAGTAGCCTCTTGAATAGGTCTTTCTGCTGGCTCTATCTTCCTCTCTCAGCCAATGTTCCTGCTTCAGAAACTGAACTGCAAGCCTCAACTTTTTTGCTGAAATTCTCTCATCTTGCTCTGCAGCCTGGTTGTGCGTTCCCCCATGTTATGAACCTTTCTCCCTTTGGTATTGCATCTGCTTGTTGGCCCTGTCCAGCACGTCCTCCATACATTCATTATCGAAAAGCTTTTGTTTGGACCCATCTGCAGCAATTCTGCATCCCAGGGATCTGCTGTAGCGGGCCTGTGCTGCTGAGGTGGAAGGGCCATCAAAGATTGAAGGGACTAAAAGCAGAAATCAAACGGTGCATTATTGTTTCAGTGCTTCAAAACAGATTCAGGGTATCTGTAGGCAAAGGTGCCTTGCGGAATCTCAAGGTAAAACAATTATATTTTGTAAAACAGCTTCAGGATGTTGAGAGGAACACCTCTGCTCCCAGAAGCTCCATGGACCCAACTCAGTTAATCTCAGTGAAAGGACTGCACAAACAATGGAAAGTTAGAAATTTCTATTGCATTTTGTTTAAAAATTGCAGACCTGCTTGGCCATTTGAGTGAGGAGGCAGCTTAATACAAGCCTTCTCTATACTTTCAGACATTCCACATTCCTGAGGACATAACAATTCTAGAGGTTCCAGAATAGCAAACGGGGATTTTATTTCAAGCTATCAGTGCCAACCCAGCTGTGTATGCCACAGAGGTTTTCAAACTTATGGTGACAGAGAAGCACACCTATGAGTGGAATGGGCTGGTGATTTACAGAGGAGGGCCAGGGAAATATGCCCTTCCCTGAAATTTTACTACCTACCTGGAGATCCTACTAAGGGAAAAGGTTGCAGCTATCAGCACCCAGTATTGGGTCAAAATTTATGGGGGAATCAACATAAGAACGGCTATACTGAATCAGACGAATAGTTCACCTAGTCCAGTATCCTTGTATGACTTCCAGTTTTTAAAGGATGGCTTTTTGCCTCTAACTGCCTCTTTTACTCTGTCATTTGGCTATGGTAGCATTTTTTAGTTCTCTTACTGTTTCGTTTTAATTTGGGGTATACATTTAATTTGAGCCTATTATGGTGCTTTAAAAAAGTTTCAATGCAGCTTGCATACATTTCACTTTTGTGACTGTTCCTTTTAATTTCCATTTAACTAGTTTCCTCATTTTTGTGTAGCTCCCCTTTTTTAAGTTAAATGCTACCACTGTAAGTTTCTTTGGTATTTTCCCCCTTACAAAGATGTTAAATTTAACTACACTATGGTCACTGTTACTGAATGGCACAGCTATATTCACTTCTTGGACCTTATCCTATGCTCCACTTAGGACTAAATCAAGAATTGCCTCTCCCCTTGTGGGTTCCAGGACTAGCTGCTCCAAGAAGCAGGATAGTGCTTTAGCATCCGTATGGATGACTGCCTCCCTGCTGCTTCCGATACAGGCTGCTCTGAATGCATCTAACCAGGAACTACATGCGAACACACAGACGCTCAAAGAAATACAAAGCTATCCCCTCCATCCCCCAGCACATTTCTGAACTGCATACAACCCCCTCACCATACTTCAGACATTGATTTTGTCACCCATAGATTACATTTAACCTATTTCCACATACCAATCCTGTGCAGTTTACTATTTACACATGGTTCATAATGGTGTGGCATGCCCAATTTGTACAGTGTGGCATACTAAAGGGAAAGCAAAAAAAAGATTCTTACTTTTAACATCTCAGCACATCTTTATAAGAATGTATGAGTTTAAAGTAAAAATTTAATTTTAAATGCTTGTTTCACTGTTTGCACTTTTTGATCTACATTTTGAATTCTACATGGTAGTGGTGGGTTGATGCTGGAATGCAATCTGCCATAAGCAGATAAATGCTGCTGCCTGGAGCTGGTAATAAATTTTGCATTGGGTCATAAACTGAAAATCCCTCCCCATTCCTATATTAATAACAAACATGGAGTAAGAAACTTCCCAGGCTGAGTGTCTACTTCTGCCTTGTGTTTCTGCTGCCAGTTACACAGTGGGCTGCTCCTCCACAGAGGCATCAAAATGCTCTTCCAAGTAGGGAGCCAGAACGTGCTGCAGCTGCTTGGTGGAAAAGCCTTTTCAGGGACAAGACTGAACACAAGAGTCACTTCAGCAGCCTCATCTGGCACTTGCTGGCCTTCATCTGGTCCTATAGTGGATTCAGAGGAAGAAGGTTGCCATCCTGACTGATCAGGCTGTCGTGAAGGGCTGGTCAAACTCCTTGTAAAAGAGGCAACCTGACAGCAAGTTCACAAAGATGCAGTTCTCATCCCTGGCTTTCCACTAGTAGTTCTTGAGCTGCTTAATTCACTCCCTGCACTGGCCACTGGTCCAGTGAATCCCCAACACTGCCCACTTATTTGCTGTTTCCTGGAACTGCAAAAGTCAAACTCTTTGCTTGCCTCACACTACCGATGAAGCAAAATCTGGCTGTGCTCTTGTGAACAGCTAGCAGCCACATGGCAAAGGACTTCTTTATGTCAATCGCCCTTACAAACAGGATCTTTATTCACTCTGCTTGCAGCTCACTGGGCAGAATGAAATGGAAGGTTTAAATGCTGAGCAGCTGTACTTGAACCAGAGGTGTGGCTTCCTTTTCCTAGGAATCAATTGCCCAATCTTGGGATAGAAGGTCAATGTCCCATGGGATTGCAATGATGGACTCTCAGCAATAGACTGAAGTTTGTAGGCCTGGGCCTGAGCTGCATCCACACTGCAGAATAATGGAGTTTGGACCCAAGTCCCCACAGAGTCCAGGCTTGAACCCTCCACCTCTGCAGTGTCCTGGGGCCCAGGTATTGTCTGTAGATGGAAGTGGGGTTTGGGCTTGAGTCCGAGCTTGGGCATACACTGCAGTGTAGACATATCCTTAGAAGATTAGATGATAGATGATTTAAAGGTAAAATTGTGTTGCTCGTGATTAGGGCTGCAGGTCTGTCAAGGTAGGAAAAATGTCACAGATGCTATGATTTTCCCATGTCTGTAACTTGTCTTTGAATCCATGATTCATCCTGCAATGGACCTGAGCCTACCGTCCTGCTCTGGGTGTTGCGAGCAGGTGCAGGGGGTTGCAGTGCTGCTCAGGTTTGGCTCATGAGGATGAAGAGGCAGCTGAGGAAATTTGAATGAGTGTCACTGTGACCTTGTACGCCAGGTCACAAAGCCACACATTCAGGTTTGTCCCAGCAGACCTCCCATGACGAGGACGGGTGGGTCAGCCAAATCTGAGCTGTGCCGTGACCCCCAGTATCAGGTCACAACAGCTGGAGTTGGGAGTTCTCTGGAGTGGAGGGGCAGGAGCTGCTGCTACAGGGTGAGTGCCAGGGAGGCTCTCTCTTTAACTGGCCCCCAGGCTGCTCCTCCTCCTTCTTGGTCACAACATTTTTTATCCAAAATCACAAAACTTATTACTTGTACTAAATTTGCTGTGACCACGCTGTGATTATTTTGATTAAAAAATGCTGTGACAAATCTGTAGCCATCCTCATATCCTGGGGGAAGGAGCCAAGAGGTGCTCCGATACCACAGTGTAAATAAGCAGAAGAATACTGGCGTTTGATGGAATGAGAACATGAGATAAGACTATGTTCATTGGGATAAAATGGGAATGAAATGAATTTCTTCGGGTCTGGCGACTGGGTAGAATGAAAGTTGAATGACTGGGAGGTAAGTTGTGAGCAGTGGAGGTGTGCTGGGTGAGAGGTAAATTGGGGTTTGTAATAGAGTTTTTTAGATAAGTTGATGAGAATTTGTAGAGGTAGAGTAGTATGCATCTTCTGGACAAGGAAGCAAGATTTCTTGAGAATGAAGTATTTGAGGTAAAGAGGCCATTGCTAGGATTCTCCTGAGGGAACCAAAATGAGGGATGAGGAGTTTTCATAAGAGCTCCTTAAGTGTGAGTGGAGAAATCAAAGGGTCAGAACATATTGGGGGAAGAGGGGAGTGAACAAGAGGATCAACTACTGTCTGAACATGGGGCAATGGGAGATTTAAAGTTATATAACATATAAAAGAAAACTTGAACATAAACATAAAAGATTGTTTCACTCACAATGTAGACATATCATAGGGAAGACATATAGAATAGCGGAAATAATTTTGTCTCCCTAATTTATAATATTTTTTCTATGATTCTGTGAAAATAGCACTAAGTAAATAAATTTATTTTTAAGTTGACAATATCATTTTAATGAAAGGAATAACATGCACCCAAGTGTACCTGGGCAGCAAATGTACATAAGGAGCAGAGCAACCAATGTAAATAATTTAAAAAAGGAGTTGATAGGTATTAGAAAGAGAAGTCTTGTGTTTCAGAAGGTTGGTTCAGCAGTCTGACCACAGCATTGGTGGCTGGAACTCTTAAATTCTAATCCTGACTCTGGCTTTGACAATGACTTTCTCAGATGAGGAAAATAACCTCTCTGAGCCTCTGTATCAGGAGATGATATTTACCCACCTCACAAGGTGTTGACTATTAATTAGTTAATTGTGTATTTTGAAATTTAATTCAAATTTAGCATTTTGAACATGAAAAATTCTAAGTATTAATATTGTTAATACTGCTAATTCAAAAGAGGGAACACATCTAAATAGATGATCTAATTGTCTTAAATCTCTAATTTACTCATACTTCGTGCAATATGTATTGGAATGTTGTTCATTTCTGTTTCTCTTGGAAGGGGCATTATGTTCTGTAGCAAAGAAATGTACTGAGTCTGAAGAAATGAGCAGGGATCTTGAGGTTCAAGAATTGTTTGGCAGCAGCAATTCTGTGATGATGTAGTTCTTTTCCAGCCTCAGACACTGCTAGAAAATATTAAATTGTGCCATTTATAAAATATCTTTCATCTGAGGGACTCAAAGCACTTTTCAATTAATTATGGCTTGCAATATCCTGGGAGAGAGCTAAGTATTATACCCATTTTATAAATGGATAAAAAGAGGTACAAAGGGTTAAAAGTATTGCGTGAGGCTCCAATTCGCTAAACAAAACCATACAAGCAGACCTGGGATTGTGTATGGAGGCAGGGGTCCATTCACAGGGCAGGTTCAGAGTCCAAATCAGTAGCAGAGTATAGAAGAGAAATCTTGAGTCTTGACTGCATCCAATGCTTTAAAATCTTGATTTGTAAATTGTAATGCTCTTTCCTGCCATTAAAACCTTAAATATTTTTATCTGTTCTATAAAAATACATTTAAAAACAATAGAGTTTGCAGACGGTTTAAAAAGTTATACAAGCAGCTTACCCTGGATGAGGGGGACTAGACCCTGGGTTTCCTACCTCCCAGCTGGCTTCCTGAACTATCAGACTATAAAGTGCTCTCTTGCTCACTCTGGTCAACAATTCTTTAATTATTTACACAAAGTGGTTAGCTTGAACAGCAGAGACTGAGGCTGCTCCACCCTTGAATATCCTATAGCCTTGTGGTCAGGGCCCTTTCCTGAGAGATATGGGAGGCCCCTGTTCAAGTCTTTTCTCCCGCTCAGGCCAAGGAATTGAACCCCGGTCTTGCAGAGCTTAAGCAAATGTTCTAACCAGTGGGATAAACCTCCTTCAACTAGTTCTCTGAAGGGGCTCTTATCCAGCACAGCTATTAGTTCAGGTCCCACAGGCAAGATAGGTACTCAACCTCTATTTTCCCTCAGTTTGTGAATTATACTGGGGGGTTAGGTGGGATATAGCCATAGGGATGCCTACAGTGAGGCAACAGTGTGCATGCTCACAGGCAGAAATTTAGGCATCTAGGAAAATTTTACTCTGTAAATTTGGACACTGAGTTTGGCACCTACAGGGTTTGGCAGCAGCTGAGCAGGGGTTTGCAGCCTAAAACTGGGATTTAAGGGGTGCCAAAATCTGGGCTTTAGGTGCCTAAGTGCTTCTGTGGATGCAGGACCTCCCAGTATAATTAAGGTGACTGGTCCCCTAGCGAAGAATTCTCTCAGGTTGTGAAAGCACAGGCCCAAGCCATCTTTTCCAGTTCTGCTGCGGCGCCGGTGCCTAGTCTCTAGGAGCATTTTGCACACTAGTAAAAACAAGGAGCGCCTGCAGTTTCTCCATCCCCAAATGAACAGCCGGTGCCAACCCCAGAAGCCACACATGCAACCTGCGCTGTTCGTTCTTGGGGGCGCGCACCCCAGGGGCCCAGGCGGGAACGGGGATCCCCTGTCGACACCTGCCTGCCCCCAGGCTCGGAGCCAGAGACCAGAAGCGTGGCAGGCACCGGCAGGTGCAGCGGGAGCCGCGGCCTGGCCCAGAAAGAGGGGCCCTGCCCAGTGCGCAGGCCAACCGGCCCAGGGCGGCGGGCGGGGACTGGATAGGGCGCCCGGCCCCGGCCCTCCCTCGCCTGCCTCTGACGCTATCAGTCGGCGCCGCCCGCCTCGCCTGGCTGAGCGAGCAGCGGCCAGCTCCGGTCTCCGCCGACCCGCGGCAGCGGCGCGGGCCATGCCCCGGCAGGGCAGAGGCGGCCCCGACATCCTGGCGGCGGCCCAGGCGCAGTGAGCGCGGCCGGCTGCCCTGCTTCGCCTCTGGCCCGTGGCGGGGCGCGGGCCCGGCACCATGTGCGGCAGGCGCCGGGCGCTCCCTGTGTGAGCCTCTTCCTGCTCCGGGAGCCCGCGGCGTCCCGGCTCCACCATGGACACGCAGGGGCCGGCGGGGCCCAGTGCCGAGCTGCCCCCCACCCCGGCGCGCCGGGACTTCTACTGGCTCCGCTCCTTCGTAGCGGGAGGTAAACGCCGCTTTCCTCGCCCGCCGGGCCCAGCCCGTGGCGCGGGGCCCCCTCCATGGCGCGGGCCGGCTCTGCGACAGCGGGCTCTGCCCTCCCCGTGCTCTGGCCCTGGAGCCAGTGGGCTGCAGGCCGTGTCCCAGGGACCCCCGGGGGGGCGGGCTGGGGGAGGTAGCATATGGCCCCAGCAGCCGGGGCCCGCCCGGGGACATGGACACCGCTAGCGCGGGAGAGGCCTGGTGGTGTTTGTCATGAGGGGGAAGCGAGAAGCGGCTTTCATGTGCCCCACCTCCCATTGTGCCCTCCTGCCCCTGTCACTGATAGGGAAAACGTAATCGAGTGCCAGGAGATTAAAAGACTTGTCCAAGGTCGTGGCAGAGCTACACGTAAACCCTAGGCGAGGCTTCGTTTTATAGTAACCCCAAGGATCATCTACCTTTCAAAGGGCTGCCAAAAATGGTACCTGCCAACTACTACCAAGGAAATAGTTAACCTTGTGTACAGGTTGCTGAAATGTGAGCAGCATCTGGTATGGCTTCTCTGGGGGTAGCAGACAAATATTGTCTCTTTCACAACTACTATCAACCCAAGAAAATGAGACAAATTGGCTTTTAATGCCTTCTCTGAGATAACTTGTGTTCTTAAGGGTTGTGAAAGGATGTTGAAAAGCGTGGTTATGAATCTGATACTGAAAAAAATAATTACAGAATAGTTATTTCACTTCCAAAGTGGGTTCAATTACATGCAATAAATTATCAGATAACTTGAAAATACCGTGGGTGTGTGGATGCAAGGCAGTTTATTCCCCACAAAACTGAAGTAATTTAAAAAAAACCTTTCTCAAAGTACACAGGACTCCAGACAAATGAAATGGCCTCCATGCCTTGATCCTGCAAGCTAATCAGTGTGCATGAACTTGCAGGATGGAGGTCTAAATGTTAAATCAGATTCTTCAACATGTTTTAGCATATCTAAATAATTAGATTGATAAAGAGTGTTGGAATCTATTAAGTGTTTATGAGACTTACAGTTTTGGAAACCTGTTGATGCTAAAAAACAAAAATATGAAAGAAAGAAATTGTTTCTCTACAACCCCTCTTGAAAACTGGATCTTTGTAAGGACATTGTTGGGAGCAAGCAGAACTAGTAGACTTCTTGTATTAATATTCCTTAGATTATAAATAAAAAGTGGCTTGTGAGGGGAGAGTTATATGTAAGTAGCATTGTTTCTGTTTAATACAGCTTGTTTCATTTATGCACATACTTCCATTTGTATGTTTCAGAATCAGAAAAGATCATTACTTAACTTCTAACCAGATGCGGAATGCGCAAGCAACCTCATTAGCACATTTAGGAAAGTCTCTTTTTCATGTCAATGAAATATGTTGTGCCTGTAGTTGGGACTTCTGAAAAATAAGAACAAGAGTTCTGTAGCACTTTAAAGACTAACAAATTTCTGCAGGCATAAGCTTTCATAGGCTGCAACAAATAAGGCTATTTTTTAAGAAGAAAGAAAAGGAGGAAAATGTTAGAAAACACTCTATGAAGGGAAACAGACTTATTTCTCCACACAGATAGGTCCTCATCTCACATCACTGTAAAGAGTTGTGAAGATCTTTTGTCTAATTCAGTTTCTCAGTCTGCACTCATCACCATCATATCTTAGTTTCTAATTGTTATATAAGTACCAAATGTTACTGTTGAAGAACCAGCACAGAGCTTGACCATAGAGAGAAAGAGAGCAGTCAGGTTGACAGAGAAGTTGAACTCTGTAGACCTAAAAATGAAAAGAGGGTGGGAAAGTTAAAATAACTCGCTGAATAACTGAATGAGGTTGTTGGGGTGTTCAACAGCTAAATATATATATATATATATATATATATATTAAATATTATTTTTTTAAAGATTTATTTTACTCGTTTAACTTTTTTAGGATTTTTTTTCTGAAAATACAGGCTTATTTAGTTTTTTTTTAATACTTCAGTTCCTGGGGAAAAAATTAGTCCATTTAAAAAGAAAATACAGTGGAGAAATATTTGATTTAGCTGTTGAAATGAATAACTCTCACTTCCCGTTGTTATTGGTAAGGTGTTGCAGGATGTTGTGCCAAAACAACCATTGCACCATTGGATCGAGTAAAGATTTTACTGCAAGCTCATAATCACCATTACAAACATCTAGGTAAGAGAGCTATTGTGCATTTAAAAAAAGTACTATTTTTATATTATTTAGGAAAGTAGTGTCACTCTACTTACCAATATGATTCTGTAAAATTTAAAGAAATGAAATGATTTGATAAGATGTTGTTTGTCAACATAATTTCATTGTCTGCTTGCTGGATTTGGTACTGAGGGGACTGTAATTACTGTTTTGAGATTTTGTTTGTTTATCTAAAATCAGTGTTCATTCAAAAAATGTTTGTATAAAGAGCCAGATCCTGTAAACCTTACCTATATGTGAACAAGTCCAGGACAGTGGAGCTACTCATGCAATTAAGGAGTGCAGGAGTTTGCACTTGATTTAATTTTTTTTCCTTAAGTGACTGTCTGCACTTGGTGTAAACTCCAAATTAACTGTAATTCAAAATTAGTCCAAAAACTACTGTAACACTGCCCCCTTGTGCACATGACTAGAAGCATTGCATGGATGATGCCTGGATATTCTTGCACGACTTCATTGAGTTACAAGACACACAGGAAAAACATGACCTTGAATTGGATGACTTGTACATGTAAAATACTGATGATAAAGTCACATTAACTTAGAAATTCAATAATTTTTTTAAAAAAGGCCATTTGGGGACGAGAAATACTGAGCGATAATACAATATTCAAATGATTGTGCTTGTATTCAGTTTGATATATAAAATAAAGGACATTTGACTGCAATAGCACTGTCAAATAAGTGCATATCTGAACATGCAACCTAACAATCATATCCTGAAATAACTGCATGTTTCACTCTAATATTTTTCTTATCCCCTGATTTTTTTAGAATAAGCACCCATCAGTTTATATGCTCAAATCAAATTTTCCCCTTCTGCAGATGTGTGATTTGATTCCGGAATACCAGAAATGACTTTGATTTGAATTGAATGCACATTCTATTTATACATGCAGCAGCAGCAACAACAACAACAAAAAGGGTAGGGAAGGGAGAATAGGTGAAAAATGGATATAGAGAAGAAAATGGTCCAGTTGGCCAAAATCCATATAAAATGTTTATACTGTCTCTTAATGTTCAGAGTTCAAGATACCTGGTCCGCAATACCTGTATCTTTTTAAATAAAAGCAGTTTTCAAGAAATGGTTATTTTTTGAGGGAAGTACTAACCATCTCAAAAGCATTTGTTCTCATTGAAGTTGTAGCAAATATGAATTTCTAAAACTAAACCTTGTGAACACCAAGAACAGTTCTCTTGATGTGTGAAAAATGCTGTCATTTTTGTTTGGATAGTTAAACAGAATTTTGTCTGTTTTAAAAAAAAAAAACAAAAACAAAAAAAACAAAACACTTTTGGGCCAAGGACAAAGATAAGAAACTTCAGTTCAATGAGTAAATATTTTTCAAAGTCATTATTAAAAGGACACATCAACTTAAGTCACATGTGAATATGAAAAAATGTTTACATATTACAAGTAATTTCTAAAATTAACTGAAAGATATGTGAGAAAATATTTCTCTGTTTTTCATTTGTTTAATTTATGCATTTGATAGCAACTGTATGTATAGATGAGATTGGATGGTTTGTAGTTAAGGCCAATCACTGAGACTTGGGAGAAGGAGAGTTGGGTTTAGTTCCTGGCTCTGCCACAGATTTCCTGTATGATCCTAGGCAAATTATCTCTCTGTAATTCAGTTCCTCATCTGTAAAATGGGGATAATAAGGCTTCCTTTTCACAATACCCCTCTGGGATGATAAATTCATTAATGAAAAGTTCCAGAGGGGTACTCATGTTAATGTGTGTTTGGTGCTTACATACCATGGTGATGATGTAATAGAAAAGTGTGTGTACAGCTTTTTTTATTTCACCTTTGTAGTCAGTTGTCTATTCTCTGTTTGTGTTTCACACAGCAGCAATGGAGGAGAATATTTTTTTAAAATAGGAAAATGATTGTTAACCCACAAATACTGACAGAAGGACTCTAAGGCAGGTGTAATAAATTGGTCACTTTGT
Source organism: Mesoclemmys tuberculata (assembly GCA_007922155.1). Taxonomy (NCBI): domain Eukaryota; kingdom Metazoa; phylum Chordata; order Testudines; family Chelidae; genus Mesoclemmys; species Mesoclemmys tuberculata. Next base: position 24,940,377 of record ML675609.1, on the reverse strand, counting down.
TTTTAATTGGCTAGCTTTAAAGTTGTTAGTGTCCAATTTCCCAGTATTTTTCTGGGAGGAGGATATCACATAGAATAGGTCTGCCTCCTCGGTCACATTTCCCCAATTCATGGGCCCTCAACTGCATGGATTCATGAGGCATTTCCACAGAAACTGGGTGGTGAAAAAGCTGGTGGAATTAGGCTCAAATTCCCTCTCTCCCTTTGACCACATTTGGGCATTGTAAGTTAGTTTTCTGCCCTACACACTTCTATGAGAATGTGATCTGGCTTTAATTATATGTGCCATACTTTCTTAGTAATATTTGCTTGAATATATTTTCATTGTAACTATTAAATATCTCTTTTTGTATTGCTGACAGGAGTGTTTTCTACATTGTGTGCTGTCCCCAAAAAGGAGGGTTATCTTGGGTTGTATAAAGGAAACGGGGCAATGATGATTAGAATCTTTCCATATGGTGCAATTCAGTTTATGGCATTTGATCAGTATAAAAAGGTAGTTGGATTTATTTTGTTTCTTTTTATGGCTATAGTGAATATAGTTTTTAAAATGATCAAATAACAGTAAACTCATTGTCATTAACTAGCTCCCTCTTTTTTTCAATTGGCCTAAATATTGTATGTATGTATTCATTTTAAAAAAAGAGGGGCAAAAGTGAGAATGTTTCCACTTTTGCTGTAAGAAAAACTCTTCAAAATAAATAAAGCACTCTTGAATCTGCTGCTGGCCATGTTTTTTAAACACAATGGCCCCTCTGATTCTAAAGAACGTAAGGGGCTCAGTGTAAAATGTGACCTCTCTTTGTTCTTTTTAATACTAGATAGGAAGGTTTATTATTTTATAAATCAGATAGTTCATTTACATTTGAAAGACATTCTGTTGGGGTTGGTGAAGCCCGTATTTGACTTGCACCATGTCATCACATGAAAAAAAATGGCTCTGCAGGATAAAATGCAACGTTTCAGGGTCCCGCAGGATCCGTGAATTCCCTTCTACTGTAGTGCATTTACTCTCACTGTAATATTGGAGCTTAGATATTGGTATAAGTGTCTGAGCATTGCTTATACTCAGTCAGAATTATGCCTTTACTGTTGGCAAGGGTCAGATCCATCATCCATTGAGACCAGTGGAAGGACTCCCCTTGATTTCAATGGGAGTTGGGTTGGGCTCTAAAAATGGCTGCGCGGGCTACCTTCTCAAAGGAGCAAATTCTCGCTGGCAGATATGGGGGAGGGAGGAACTGCCTGTAGCCATTTTCAAATGCTTAAATATAATTTTTTTCCATTGGAATTGCATATTTTCTCTCTCTCTCTCTGGTAGCTTTGAGTAGGTCAGAAGAGTTTTGAGAGCCCAGTCTTCTGATTCCAACACATTTTAAAAAATCTTTGTTTTTTGTGTTGTGCTACATACAAAATACATGCCATACTTCGTATCAAAAGGGCCTAGGAATCCCAGGGACACCAAAGGTCAGATCTCAAGATCCTTCCTTCATTTGTATTAAATTCTTACTGAGGTAAACTCCCACTGCTTTAAACTGATTTGAAAATTGAATGTAGGCCTTGAGGTTATAGCCTAAATTTAGTCTCAGAATCTGGTGCAGGACATAGATCTGATCAACAATAAATTTCCTATGAGGAATATAACTGCCATACAATATTAGATTATACTAATGGTCCATCTAGTTTAGTATCCTATCCTGTCTCTGTCAGTGGGCATTAACAGATGGTTCAGAGGAAAATGCAAGAAACCCTGTAGTAGCAAGATATGAACTAATCTGCCTACAAGGGAAGTTTCTTCTTCAATTACTTGGCTCATGCTCAGACACGTGAGGGTTATATCCCTTCCAAGACTCTTCTTTTATCCAGTATTAATAACATGGGATATTCTTGCCCAAATAAACTTCCAGTCCTTTTTTGAATCTTGCTAAGCATTTGGCTTCAATGAACTCTTGTGGCAATGAATTCCACAGGCTAAGCTTGTGGTATGTGGAAAAACTGTTTCCATTTCTCAGTTTTAAATTTGTTCCTTTTCAACTTAACTGTGTGTCCTTTTGCTCTGTGTTATGAGAATGAACAGAAGGCCCAGTCTGCCATCCCTATACTTTAATTTTATACTTTTATTGTCTCTCATCTCTAATGGAAATGTTCCAATTTTTGGTACAGTGGTATAGATAACAACAAATGAGGAATATAAAAAGACTACCGAGAAGTGCTACCTCTTCTTAACAGTAATTCAGCATTCTATTTTTCATTTTGTAATGTCAGATAGTTGCTAATACACACCTTGAAACAGTTAACATTTTTATAGTAAAATGTGTGATGTGGTTCTTTATCAGCTATCATGTGACTTATTACTATTGTAAAACTTCTATACTTTGTAGCTAATAAAGAAGAAGCTTGGGATTTCTGGGCATGTACACAACTTAATGGCTGGATCTATGGCAGGTACAGTTTTGTATTTATTTTCCCTTTTAAACACCACCTAATTTCAAAGGTCAATATTGAGTTAAGAGCTTAGGTAGTGTTTCTTGAAATAAAATTTTACTATAAATCTTTATACAACAAAAAATTTACCTAAAGACTTAATATGATGATGAATATTTTCTTTAGAAAAATTGTTTTTAATTTAAAAAAATCTTAAATAATATAGTAACTTAAAATTTGTGTTAAATCTTGTAAAAACAATTTTTTATAAAACCTAAGACCATTAGAAATGCTTCCCCAAATATTTTTATAATTACACTCAAAGCATCTGTGTTTAATCAAATAAACAGTACTCAGAGCATGAAAGTGAAAATAGCTTAACTGATTTTCATGTCCAAGCTGAGAGAAATATAAAGGTAAAATAGTGAGAAGCAGGATTTTTAAAAATTAATTAATTCTGAATAATTTAAGATGGTTTAGTAATCTTTATTAAATACATTTCTTAATTTTCCTGATTTCTGTCAGCTGCTTAGGCATATTTGATTAAGTTTATTTTTCTAGATAAAAGAATTGTATATGTTCTGCCATGTTTGTGAAATGTACACAATTCACCAAGGGAAGGAAAATAAAAATAAAAATGGACATCTGTTCTGCATTTCTAGTATGCATGTATATAGTTGTGTATGATGAACCTTCTAATGTAATTACAGTACTAAAACTGTACTCCTATAGGGCTGCCCAAGTAAATTTTGCTGCATAGTATTGAAATTTATTACATGACTTTACAATAGTAAAATACTGTGTCGTACATATACAGTATAGAAAATGTTCAATTGAGGTTAAGAACTGGCTCCCCAGCTTGGGTACCATAGATTCTAGTTCTAGTGCAGAAAGATGTTGGAAACCAACATGAAATGGAAACCCTATCTTACAAGAGAAGACTAAAAGAACTTGGCTTACTTAGTCTGGCAAAAAGAAGGCTGAGAAGGAATAGGATTGTTCCCTATAAAGACATCAGGGTGCATAACCCAAAGAGAGAGAACTACTTAAGTTAAATAAAAATGTTGGCACAAGAACAAATGAGTTTAAACTGGCCGCAGATAAGTTTAGGCTGGAAATTAGAAGGTTTCTAACCATTAGAGTAATAAGGTTCTAAAACAGCCTCCTAATAATATTAGTGGGGGTAGGCATCCAATTAATTTTAAAATAGAGCTAGGTAAATTTATTAATGGGATTGCATGATGGGGTTGACTGCAGAGGCGGGGAGTAGGAGGGTGGGCTTGGTGGCTCAGGGTATATGTTCCCTCTGATCCTATCTCATGTCTCTTAATCAAATACTTCAGGATTTCAGATGGTCACTAGCTGGGGTCAGGAATAAAATTTTGTCCTCCCAATTTGTTTGTCCCGTCCCTCCCCCCCCACAGCCTCTGCCCTCTAAAACACCAAAGATGGCAAAGGCTGGAGATGGGATGCTAGATGGGGTGGAGTGGTGCTATGAGATGGTATAGACTGAGCATCCTTTGTTTTAGATGCTTCGCTGATGGGTCTTGCTCACTTCTACAGCATCAGACAATTTTGGGGGTCAGGAGAGAATTTTCCTTCAGGTCAGATTGAATGGGATCTTAGGGTTTGGTTTTTTTGCCTTCTTCTGTAGCATGGGGTACAGGTTTCTTGCTTGATCATCTAGATGTATCTCACCAAATCAATTCCCTGCCATTGCAGGGACCTTGGGCACTGGTGCACGTTGGTCTCTCCTATTCTCTGCCTATGTCACAGAATAGTTTATTTCCTGAGGGCTGTAGTACTTCACTCTAATCCAGGTTATTGGGCTCAATACTGGAGAAACTGGATGGGGTTTAGAGGCCTGTGATGTGCAGAAGGTCAGACTAGATGATCTGGTGGTCCCTTCTGGTCTTAAACTCTATGACTCTGAAATTAATGGATTCTTTGGACCTTTGTATGATCCCTGGCCTTATATGGCACTTCGGAACATCGTCACGGAGCTCTTCTGAGCATAATACAGTCTTACATCTTTTTAAAAAAAAAATTCTAACACTTATGTTATTAGAAGAAATGACATATTTTACACTCAGTTACCAGTTGTGAGTGTAGAATACGAGGCATGCATTTTATATTTTCCCACTCAACCCAAAACAATTAAGGAAGATAGGAGGAGGTGAAAACTAGTCCTCATTCCTTTATATGAAGAGGGCTTAACATTGGACATTTTCCACATAGTCATGAAATGGTATTAAATATGTAGCTTTTGTTTTTAAAAAATTGACTAACAGTGGACTGCTGACACTATTGCCTTCAATTAATCTGAAAAGAACCTCATGAAATAAAGGTTCCTCCCCCCCACCAAACTGAACAATAAACAGAAGAGAGAATGAAAAGAAACAATCCATAAATCTTTAAAGCTAACAAAATCTGTTTGGCAAGACATGGTCAAGAACTTGGCTGGCTTCATACGGGTATGAAGTGGAACTAAACCGTATCTTTTAGGCCCTATGCTTAAGGGAAACTGAATCAGTGTTAGCAGTGGTGCGAAATGGTTGAACATCTTTCCTAACATACGCAGGGTCAAAGGTATCCCTCCACAATCCGGAGAAAAGTAGTGAAGATTGGGGAAATGTGTGTGAATGCAATGAAAAAAAACCCATTGTAATGCATATATTCACGAAGAGGCGAGGTTAAAGTTACTGTGGAGACTTCAACTCTGAATTTCCTGACTCCTTTGTGGTTAAAATTTCAGCCGTAACACTTCATTAACAGATAATTGCTTCATCATTTCCTTTAAGGAAAGAGAATTGGGGGAGAGGATAGAAAAAATGGTAGATATTAGAGCTGTTTAAGGGAAAAAAAACCAAAACCAAAGAACTCTCTAAATACACACTCCCTAAAAGGAAGGATTTTGAAAACAAAGCCATTTGAGTTCTCCAAATATAAAACAATTGTATTGAAGCACAGAAACATGTTTCCCCCTACACTTGATAAGCTATTTTTGGCTGTTTTTTAGTTAAACTTTTCAGAGTAATTCATGTGGAATAAGAGTACGTTTAAGAAACTTTAGCCCATCAGCTAATTTACAAAAAGACTGAAAATAAGGGTTTAGAATGAAAATGCCATCTCAGTATTAACTATAGCATCCCTAACACTCTTACCACACTAGGATGAATGTACAGTACAAAGGAATTATTCAGTAATTTCTTGAGGCATAATCCAAGAAGCAACTTCATTATATTGTACAGGTCTAGAAACTAGAATTCACTGTAACTTTCCTGGGCTGGGGAAACTCTTTGACCCTTCTGACAGGTCTGCTAGACTTCTACTACCTTCTCGTATGTGCTGTTACTGCAGTAAAAAAGAATTTCTTGTGCTGTAGTCACTGAGTTCCATCAATGGCTTGGTTATTTATAGATAAATTTGGCATGGGTAACATAGTCCATTCCCCTACACTAGCGTGAGATTGTACTTCGTGCTATTTGTGTCTTTCAGGTTCCTCTTGAACATTCACTGACAGTATAAGTACCTAGATGACAACCAAAGGAAGTCCTAAGCTAAATTTGTAATTAGATGTCCTATATTTGGGAATCCAAAAGAATTTTTTTGGATGTATTTAAAAAAAAAAAAAAGTTTCTACAGTTACATTGTTTGTCTCCTTGTAGAATGATGGAACAGTACAGAATAGTAGCTTTCCTCTTGCCAGGAAACAAGGAAAAATGATTTTAATGAAGGTTTGTGTGTATGTAATGCATTTCATAGGCACAACTCTCCCCTTCAGCCTTTCTTTCTCTACTGTGTAGAGATGCTTTCTTTTTTCCTTTTTCAACTTCCATTTGACAAAGAAGGAAGAAGCATAAGAAGGTGAAATAATGGTAGGAAATCCTGAAGAGACCTGGAAGATGAATGCTTGTGCAGCTGATCTAAGTAACAGCTCCCAGATCCAAACACCATTGGGGAAACATAACTGGGAGAGTTTGAAGTAATCCTGTTGTGCTTCATGGCTTCATATTCTTCTGGAAGAAGTGGTTCCTTTCAGCAAAGAAGGAGCAAATTGCCCTATTCCTTTAGGTCGGTGCTCCACTCAGACTACAAATCTCAGTTCCTGCTTCTTAGCCAGGAAGTCTATTTACTATTTCTAATCCCATCATGTCAGAGCAGCTGTGGAAAAAATAATGAGTCCTTTAGCACCTTCAAGACTAACACATTTCTGCAGGCATAAGCTTTCATGGGCTGCAACCCACTTCATCTGACATCAAACTTTATGGCTAGAGGACTCCATAAAAACATGTAAAATATGTCTTAAGGCCTTTTCACATGCAGTGTTTTGCACTCCTCCATTCTCTGTTTTCCAGTTTCATATGCTATTTGGGCTTAGCTTTGGCCACTTGGTGTGTTTACCAAACTCCTGGAGGTTCTGTTGGCCAGTTTTTGTCTGAAGAATATGCATCCAGCTTATTGTTCCACAGTGAGTGTGTTATTCGAAGGATAATCCAAGGGGCAAGAACTTTTGGTTTTCTGATTTGAGAAGCTGATAATGATCAGTGTTATCTTTCTGGGATGGAGAGCCAGCCCTGGGTTCTTATTAGGCTCAGTTGGAAAGTCTCATTCAGTTTACTACAATTTAAAGAAACTTCTCTGGAGGAGTCACCTTATTCTGTTAATGTGTAGAAAGTTGATGGAGCTTAGGTAATCATGGTAACTGCAGGAGTATGCAGTTACAAGAGGAAGCCAGTCTTCTGCCAATATGTAGATGTGTGCTCACCCTCTTCAACATATCCCTCCTTCAGGACTTATCTATCTGCTATGGCTAGTCAATTAAAATGTGCATTTGTTTAGCAGGAGGTTCCTGGGGAAAACATACAGATTTATGGTGGTTTTATTTTTCCCCTGAAAGCAAATCATTACTGATTTTGTCACTGGGTTGTCACCGAAGATTAACTGAGTTTTGCTTCTGATGGTTCAGTTCCTTGACTGGGTGGTGAGTGGAAGCTTAAGCACTGTCCTTTGTAACCTGAAGGTTTCATAGAACTTGGCCAGAAACTTGCAACAAGAAAATGACTCTTCTTTGAGTGCTTTCATTTCAAAATCATCAACACTTATGTTTCTAAAATGCTAATCTGAGGCCTTCTGGAAGCCAGACAGAGTAAAATTAAGTATTTCTTGTAATAAATCTAATCCTGCCAATAAGATATCTGAATGTGCTTTCTACCTTTCTCAACTTGAAACAAAGATTTAAATATATTTGTAAATGGTCTGAAGAGTAGATTCCAAGACTGCCTGGATTTTTTAGCTCCTCTAAGACCCTGAATAACACTGCAACGTATTGCACTTATGTCACAATGGATTTTGTTGTAACTGAATCCTACTTTGGAAAACAAAGTTTTACTCAGTGGGTGGCAAATGTCCTTGAATTTTGTTAGGCCTGGACTAAGGAATTTAGTACACCTAATTAGTTTGCACTCGTCTTGTTTTCAAGGCTGCAGAACCTTCAAATCCACTATGGCAAAATATTTGGCTTGCTGTCTTTGCTCCTTTCCAAAACAAGTTAGAGGACACAGTAAAGTTCTCTCTGCTTAGACTGAGGGGGCTGAAACGTGGTCCCTCAGTGCTTCCAATGCATCAGTATAGTCTGACACGGTTTTTCTGTTCGGCAAGTCTGTGTTTGAGTTTAAAAACTGCAGTGTAATAAGCCTTCATATTTTTTGTATGATGGTCGCTCTGTATATTGGACAGCAATTGTAGGATGGAGTAGAAGAGAAGTATAATTTAAGAATTTCATGCCTTTTAACTTTGTTTTATCTTCTTTTTGTCTCACTTTACTGCCTTCTTTGTCACTTACATTGTGGGGTGTGTTTTTTTTTTTTGGTTATACTCTAAAAGTTTCTTAATTGTGTGTAGGGATGGGGGAGAGAATATTAAAATAATATTATGTATCCTTACCTTAATTGAATCTTCCTTGCTTCATGGGTCATAATTGTACTCTCCGGTATTTATAAATGATTTTAACTCTCCATTCATGTTGCTTGTAAACAATTCATGGGTTATCATCTACCTCATGGCTTAGTGATAGGGACAGGCTAATTATTTAGATAATGGTATTAGTGAGCACTGTCACTGTTTTACTCTGCTCTTCTGTTTGAGCTGCCCCTAAAATGATAACATCTCAACCTCTGCAGATTTGGAGCAGTATGAATACTGGGTAGATCTTCAGATTTCTGTTGTCCATGTAAACATCATCTTATGAAGTCTAACCAAAGAAAAATACAGATAGTACTATGATAACACATATGGAGATTTATAATGGAAATTATGATATAAGGTTAACTACAAGGCATATCAATAGTGCTGCAATAACAATTGGCCAGATTTATAACCCTTAATTATATATGTAGCATTTACGCACACAACACTGACTTCAAAAGAGGCTACAATTTGCACAATTAAGTGCTACCTGCATGATTAAGGACTGCAGAATCTGGCCCTGTAAACAATGTGGTGTTAACAGTAATATATTGTAATTCAGCAAATAGAATGTTTAAAAAACAAATTAAATACCAATATAAATCATAACTATTATCGTTAGCCTTATTTTAAGTTTTCATTTAGAATTATCTTCAGTGTGTTCACATACCATTTAAGTATACACTTATAAATATGCAGTAATAGTATTTTTTTTTCCTTAACATCACATTTTGGAAATTAAATGTATAATTCTGTTGTGTTCTCTCATTTAATGTTTGAGTATTTAAATATGGCAGAATTAGGTTCTATGTATCTGATCCTACGAAGACTTATGCACTAAAATAATCTTATGCAGGAGAATTATCACAGTGAATCTAATGGGGTTATTCATATAAATATTTAGTAAAATAAGCCATTCCAGGATTGATGTTTAGTTGTGTAGCTCCTATTAATGCTGATGGATACAAATGTAAATTAAACTTTTAAAATTTGACTTTTAAAAAGTTGTTGCTGAGCGTACATCATGATATTGTTTGACTTGAAAGACTCTTTTGTTGCTTAAAACCATCTATGAGCAATTAAGGTATGTGATGGTGGTCTCTCTTTAAATAGGTATAACAGCAGTCATTTGTACTTACCCTCTTGATATGGTTAGAGCACGTCTGGCATTCCAAGTAAAAGGGGAGCACAAGTACACAGGAATTATTCATGCATTCAAGACCATTTATACAAAGGTATTTCATTTTCTCTTTCTCCTTCCATACTTGTTAAAGAAATATGTGCTGTTTATATTTTTGTAATGCTGTGCAACCACTATTTGATGATCTGGTGGAAACTAATGTGAATTTGGCTTCGACTGTGTGTGTAGCACACTCTCATTTTAAAAAAGGATCTGGATGCCCCCCTTTATTCATGCTGGTGGAGGGTGGCTCAAGCTGGTGGAAATGGCACAGAACAACAAATTGGGGAGAAAAGTGAACTGACAATGGTACATACTCCTGATATTTTTGCCTCAAAGAATAATGTTTATAACTGGGTTGGGAAGCTAACATACTTATACGTGTGTAGTGGAAATAATCTTCCTGCTTGTGACCCTGGGTGTAGATAGACCAGCCTTCCCCTAGGCATTTTTTCCTCTCTGTCTCCTAAGCAGCCAATTATAGTCCCTCTGCTCAGTACCTGGGGAAGAAGATGAGGTTAATATTAACATCTCATTGCCTGGCTAGCACTGTCACACAAATGTCTTGTTGTCAGTACCGTCAGATCCATAAAAATCTAACTATTTATACTTCTGGTTTGCCATCAATTTGTTTATATTTTTATTTTTCCTTCAAAAGGAAGGAGGTTTCATTGGGTTTTACAGAGGACTGATGCCTACAGTTGTAGGAATGGCTCCTTATGCAGGTAAGTTAATAATGTTGCTGCCAGCATTGTACACACATCCCACAGTTGTATTTGCAAAATTTGTATTAGCGTCTATTAAACTGAAGGACTAAATTTCTGCTTGGACAGAGTGGAGAGGGTAAGCTGCAGGGAGTCATTTGGTATTTCAGCTTATGATGATGATCAGTGCAAGCTAGAATAGCTGCTGTAATTTATACCATTGTGAAAATCCCTAAATTACCTGTCTGAGATGTGAGAGGCCAGTGGCTGGGTTTGCCTCTCCCTCTATACCCCTAAAACCTCTCTGATGGAAAAGGGTGTAGGACCTGTCCCCAAACCTGGCCAATCTGGTTGTAGTTGTTGTTGTGTGAAAGGCCCACACAAACAAAGGGAAATTGACTTGACTATAAAGGGAAAACAATGAAACTGACTCTATAAAATGCTCTCCAATGAATGAAGTAAATACATTGAAAAGAGATTTCTTTCAATTATTATCTTAGGTGTTACTTGTAACTATAATATGTTAATTTAAAAACCACTAACTTTTCCCAAGTATCCTTTTAATTCATTAATGTTTTTAAGTGTTTTAAGATCCTTGGTTAGATGTAACTATGCAAGTGCAAAATACTATTGTATGAACACTTTCACTGCATGAATAGTGCAAAAAACAATTCTTAAAATGAATGTCTAACATGCTTTTTTCCAAAGAGTCTGTCTTCTCAGCACTTTGTAACTTGTGACAAGCTGATTCCTAAACTACCCTTAAGTTTGCTCTCCCATAAACATGTTATATTTGTATTGATTTATATAACTTGTGACTTTGCTCTTTCATAGCATTTAATAAAAACCTCATAAAGAATCAAGAAATAAATAATTCAGTGTGTGATTACTCTCTTATGTTACAAAGATTGTATGTGTACCCAGAAAAAGCTTGCTGTTTTCCCAAAGTCTATATAAAGTTACATTTTTCTCTTTCAGGTTTTTCATTCTTTACCTTTAGTACCTTAAAGACTATTGGACTTGCCCAAGCACCTACCTTGCTTGGAAGGCCTTCATTAGATAATCCTGAAGTCTTAGTTTTGAAAACACATGTAAGCTTGCTATGCGGAGGCATAGCTGGAGCAATAGCACAGACAATATCGTAAGTTAAGGTTGGGTTTGTTTGTTTGCACTTGTTGAAGAAATTTTATATTTTGAATTAAGAACTTTTTTTAATGTAATATTTCACAGTTAAGCTTTGTTTTACCTGATAGATCAGAAACTAGAATGCACTGATTTCATGGTGCTTCACTTTCTAAATGTGTGTTAATCTTGAAGATCTTTAAAAGTATATGTATTGGGCCAAATCCTGCTGTCTTTACTCTGACAAATTCCCACTAAGGTAAGTTAGAATCTTACCTAGCAAGGGATACAATATTTAGCCCATGTAGTTTTTGGGAGGGCTGGAGGAGGAGACACAGGTGGGAGAGTTTTGGTTGTTTTATACCAATGCATTTTAAAACAAAATGTAACTTGCAAAATCGTAGCTACAAATATATATTTAAGTTACTGTATTTGGCATAGTTTTTTCTTTCTCCCTCCTTTTCTACTCACTGCCTTTTATCATATTTTCTGTTTGGCCCAGAAGGTGAATTGATTGGATTTCTTTATTTGGCATTTAGATTACACACGTCACACATGCATTTCTTTTGATCCTTTAAAAGAGAGTTTTATTTTGAATTCTGGTGTCTCCTCCCTACAATCTGTCTTATACAAATTGTTTTATGCTCTGTCTGATCTTTATGTATTTTCTTTACTTGTACCTAATAGAATATATTAAGATATCTGATTCACTGTTTTTAATTGTGATGGGGGAAGTCTCCCTTTTTGGGGAACTTTCAAGAACTTTGAGAATTTCACATGGAGTTTTCTTATTTTTACTATATTCATATTTTCATCAGGCAAATAGTTAAAATGCTTTTTTTAAAAACCCAGCTCTCTTCTTCAGATATCCACTTGATGTAACTCGTAGGCGAATGCAGTTAGGAGCAGCTCTTCCAGATGCTGACAAGTGCCTGTAAGCATTTTATTATACCATCCTTTTCAACTGTAGTAACTGAATTCTTAAATGTATAAGTAAACATTTTAATTTAAAACGAATATGTGATTTACTGTGTTAGAGATTCCTTCATATTTACCACTATAGGTGATATGTTTCTGTGCTTTTAAGTGAGGGGGAAACTGTTTTGTTTTTCTTTATTGTGATCTCTTTAAAAAATCCCAGTTATGACTTCTGCTAATATGAGGTCCTAATAGTTGAAGTTTCTTATGTCAGGCCTCAATTTACTACACGGTCACTTAGCATAAATAGGCTACAAGGGCCCACTCCTGCTTCTGTTGAAGTTGGAGACACAACTTCCATTATCTTAAATGGTGCAGGATCATCCCAGTGTGAATTTTTTTTTCCTGTTTACCTTAGCTTTTTCGTAACCACAGTCTTGATTGACAATATAACTTTATAGTTGGACAAGATATCTACATAGCAATTGAAGCCTGGGTCTGAGCCCAGGCTCAAGCCAAACCCCCTTTGCATCCACATATCAAATGTGCTAAGCTAACGCCCTTGTTAAAGAGGGACCTAGATCCCATAGCTTTCATTTATGCATGTGGCTCTGACTTGACTCGTGTCACAGAAGTCCTCTGCATGGATCCCAGAGGAGCAGCACTGTGGGCAGCCAGCATAGTTGCCATAAGCACCATTACTACCTGGTCGAGTGTGCTTCCTGTTCCTGCTCTTCTCACCATGGCTTTGGGTCTGGCTCTTCCTCGCTACTGTGTGGCACTTACCTGGAGCAGGGATCAAAGTTGCCAGGCAGGAGGTGGCTTCTGGCCACTGGTGTTGGAGGGGTCATCCTTTCCTTGGCTTTGCCTTTTCACCTCCTGGAAGGACAGCCATTTGGTCCCTGCTCCAGCCTTTGGTTCTTGCTCCTGGTCCTCCCAGTTCTCCCTGGGGCTGCGTATGCAGGGGCACCCAGGCAGCATGCACTGTGAGAGTGGCCAGTGGGGCCAGCCCCAAAACTTCCATGCAGCCTCCCAAGGATCCCTTATCCCTGCTTTGCTGGGAGTGGCAGGACTAGAGATAAGAGATCCTCAAGACATACTTATTGCCTTTGATGGAAAAAAGGAACCCAACTGAAAAGAGAAAAAGGAATTAAAAAGAGGTTGATGGCATTGTGCCAGCTGGGTCATAACATCTAGTTGGCATTCTGATGCTTCATTGGCAGCTAATCCTGCTCTGAGCTGGATTAATTTTCAAGTTTAAAATATAGACATCATAATCCCCACAGAGCCAGGATTTTGGCATTTGTGAAGCAGATAGGAGGACTAGGAAATGGGGTTGAGTGACTCAGTTGCATGACTTTTCCATTCCCACTTCAGTGTGGCTTTGATACTTTATTTGAAAAAGAATACCAGCTTTTATATCCATGCTAAATTTCTATTTAATACATTTGAACCAACCCTCCCTCTGCCCTGAAGAACTTTCGCCAAGTAATAAAAAGCAAGACTATTTAGAAAAATGTAAGACTGACTCTAACCCAGGAGAGTGAGCTATGAACCTATAAATATAATACATAAGATCCAATACTACTTGCCCTATTCATGTGAGTATTGTTGTTGAAAGAAATAAGACTTGTATCTGGGAAAGGACTGAACCAGGACTCCAGCATTTATAAAAAGATAAGGGATCCCTGAGGGGTGCTGGAGGACATTGCACCCTACACTCTGTGGATGCACTTCACTTCTCCGTAGCTGGCAGCAGCCAGGTTGTGGGGGGGGTGAGTGTTTTTCCTCTGAAACCTATATTTTATGTCAAAACAAAAAGACAAAAATAAAACAAAAACAGCTTCATTGAACATTTCATTTTAAAAATTAAGAATTGCAAAATTTTAATTTTAAGTTTGACAGTCCTAGAGACTGATGTCCTAATAATCCTCAGAACATTTTCCTGCCAATGTGACCTCAGCCTAGAGGTGGAGAGGCCAATTCTCAGATAGCCACCAAAGGAGCTAATTATGCAATTTATGGACTCCTGAGTCCCATTAATAGCACTGCCATTGATAGGAAACGAGAGGCGGGGGGAGGGAGTAGTGTTCACCCACAGTTCACCATGTTCCTATGGCTAGAGTGCTGACATTGGGGGGAAGAGGTGCCACTAAGCACTTTAGGTTTGAGCACAGGTCAGAAAATTCTTAATTTATGAGTAAAATGCAATGTAGATGCTCAAGCCCAGAGTTCTCTGACAGGAGTCAGCTGACTTGATTCCCACTATGTGATCCCACTATGTGTAGACATAACCTAAGATCAAGTATCTTAGGCTTTTCTATAGTGCACTTCAGTAACACTAAGTAGCAATGAAAATTCCATAATGAAACGTCGTTCAAATCTTCATATATTAAATTCACACTTTTCCCAGGAACTGTCAATTTGTACTGGGCAAATGGAGGTTAAAGACCATTAATTTTCTATTTTTTTGTTTAAGAATCAGTCTTTAGCTCTTTATAGCTATATATTTATAGAAGGTCTGAGTACTGGTTTTGGTGATGTCTTGCTTTAGCAGGAACTAACCGTTCTGAAGACACTAGTCTTACCAACTTAGGAGTGCCATTGAGTGTATTTATGTTTCTGTAACTTCCAAAATGGACGGACACACAAGTTTGGAGGATTATGGAAGATGCGTTCAGGGAATAATTTCTTTGGTAGCCCTTGAATGCTGAGTCAACTTGCAGATACCTGTGATTACTGGTTTTGTTTTGTTTTTTGGTTCCTATATTTTTACTATCTGTTGGTTATTAGTTTGTACGTTTCTGTAAGTTCAGAAAGAGAAAAGCAGATCTAATGCATATACTACTTCTCTAATCAAACAGGCTAGTTTATAGAAATTGTGCAGCTTGTACTCTTTTTAGAGAGAGAGTTTGGAAACTCATCTTAGTGAGGGGTCTGAAATAGAGAATGTGTTCCAAAACTTGAGCCTTAAGACAAAGGGATGGTCCTACAATTAAGGCACTGGACTGAGGCTCAGATCTGGCTTCTAATCCTGGCTCTTTATCAGACTTCCTTTGTGACATCAGCTAGTACTTGTTCGCACGGAGAGTTAGCGTGTGGCAAGATAGGATAAAAATCTGCAACGCTGGCTGAGTGCATCCTGCTACCATGCACTGAAAGTTCTATAGTGAGCTTTGACATGCTCCTGTGTAGACAAATCATTAATTTTTCTCTGCCTTAGTTCCTCATTTGTAAAATAAGGTAATGCTTCCATATGTCTCAGAGGCACTGAGAGAATGACAGAGAAACTTTTGAGGCGTTCAGATAGCTTGAGTGGTCACATGGCTCTTATTAGATATCCCATCAGAACAAAAATGTAACATTAAATGCTTTGTATTTAAGAAAATGATTTTAAATATTAAACTCTATATTGCATAAGGGCTTGGGTTCTTTTTATCTTTTCAGTACAATGGTGCAGACACTGAAGTATGTATATGGGCACCATGGAGTACGAAGAGGATTATACCGTGGTTTATCTCTGAATTATATTCGTTGTATACCTTCCCAGGCTGTGGCTTTTACCACATATGAACTTATGAAACAGTTGTTGCACCTCAACTAAAATATTTTTCTTAAAGTTCACTGAAAAACTACAGTATCCATCTTCATGTTATGTTGGTGAGCAAATTACTTGAAATGGGAAATTTAATCTGTCACTGTGAACTACTGGTATTTTAGTACTTAATTTTATTTGCCAAAAAAAAAAAAGCATTGGGTAATAGAACCTTTTGGGGTCAGAACAGGAAATTGCCTAACATGGACATTAGCTAACTATAATCAACTTTTTGCACTTGTATCTGTAGGCTCCATTAGGTTAATATATGTAAATTATATAATTTACAGTCATCACAGTTACCATGAAAAGGAACCAGATTTTTATACGGGTTTCAAACTGTTTGCTCTTTAGCTTTATGATGTCATTCCAGGATTTTAATATTATTTATCATTGTATTGCTTGTTAATCCAGGAGTTAAACATCTACTTTTTCTTAATAAATAAGATTAAATTAACTTGAATAAAATGAACCTGATTTTCACTTGCTTGTTAAGCTCTGTAAAAGTAAAAACTGTTAGACCCCAAGTTAAAGGTTGCTCTTTTTTATTGCATACGAATTGTTTGTGTACAGGTAAAGAAACTAATCTTCTGTATCTTTTGATTGATAAACATGTCAATAAATATGAAACTTTCTCCAACTGTTCCAATAAATATTAGTAATCAGGTTAATTTAAAACCAGAATCTTGTGACTTGGAAGTCAGTAATTTTGATCATTATCTTTTAAAAACAAAGCTATTACCTTAAAATAGGATCTTATAAATGACAATACAGTACATTACAATAACCAATGTTAGACACGGTCTCTGGGCCCAATCCTGCAAGATATTGTATGCCATTTTGTAAGGTGTTGAATGCCCTCTTCACTTTTCTGGAAGTTCAGAGCACTCGGCACCTTGTCATATTAGCCCCTAATTATGTATTTGTTTGTGTTATGAGGGAGGGGAAAATATGGCCAAGACTGTGTACACTGCAGCATTTACCTATCAGGACCATGTGCATGCTTTTTGGAGAAGGGGAAAATAAAGGCTGTATTGGACTGTTTATAAATGTGGACAGTTATATATGAATATTTACAATGGGTGTATACTATGCTGTCTTTGCAGTATACTATTACACTGGGGGAGGTTTTTTTTTGCCACACTCGCAGCTCCTTTTGTGGTAGGAAATGACTTAACAGGTCTGCTCATACATGGTCTACACTGGTACAATTTCAATTTAAAGAATACCTTAGCTTAAGAAACTGTAAAACTAGAATAATTATTCTTTCAGTCATTTACTTTAAGTAATGTAAGGTTATTTATTGATTGTAAATAATTTGAGTGATGTCCTGGTAATGGATATGCTAACTAAACTAATCGTTTCATGATCAATATCACTTATTTTTGAAACTAGGACACAACCTAGAATTTTAATTTATACACCAAGAACAACTTTTGTGGTTGGATTTTATTTCATTTGATTGAAGTATATATTTCTTTGATATTTAACAGTTTTGTTATTGGCAGAGAATGAGATTTGAATTTATTTTCTTAAAAATATTGAATAGCAATGAAATTTTTATATGATTTGTAAATATTGAAGACAATAAAATGCATGTTTTTGGAATTATACTATTTCCCCATGTAGGATAAACATATACAATTGTCATGCTTGATTAAAAGTGACTACAATTAAAATTTTGGTCTTAATTTTATTTAAAGGAGAATTAATTGTGATGTTTGAAAGAACTTTTAAAGATCACAAATCAGTAAGTCTATATATAGACATTAAATTGCTGTACGAGTAAAATTAACTCTGTTTTGTAAATTGTCACTGAACTCTAGGATTCAAGCTGCGGTTCTCTTCCATTTTAGTATCATTGCAGTAAGATAGGTTTTGAAGGTTAAATTCTATCTTTAATTACACCAGTGTAAAGCTCCGTTGTCTTCTATGGGTTTGCACAGGTAGAACTGAGTTTAAACAATCCTGTTGCTGCACAAGATGGAATAGAATCATCACAAAAATATAACCTTGCTGCCAGATGTTGGCAGCAGCAAGGGGCAGGTTCAGTGTCTAGGGCTTCCTTTGAAAATTACAACACTGACCTGAGCCCCCAACCAGAAACTTAGGAAAACTAAATACTGCCTCTTGGCACCCTTCATAGACCATGCTCTCCTATTCACAAGCACTAAGTCTGTGCATAACACAAAAAAACTTAAGGGAAGAGGAGAGGGAACATATCACAGCAACAGTGACTCAAAAGAATGCAAATAATCAAAACACGCACCCCACAGTATCTTGGGCAGTATTTTCTTCACCTTCAAGTGTTAAAAGTTCACTGGCTTTAAACACGCCACTTTCCCCTTCCCTCCGCTGCTGCACCACACTGACCGTTTGTTGTCAAAGGTTAGCAAGTCTTGGCTATTAAGGGATTACAGGTATGAAAAGCAGTAAAAACCTTTCACTAAAGCAAGCAGCTATGATTCTGAATTAATTTAAAGAGCAGATTTACCTAGTAAGATAATGCTATTTCTGCTGTCCCTTTTAAGAATAAAAAAAATGTATTTACGTATGGTTTAAAACAACGTACTCAAACTGGTTTGTTTTGCTAACCCAATAATCCCAACTTTTTAAAGAAATTTACTGTTGCCTAGAGGATAGGATAGGGGAGATTTGAATTTCTCTTCTATGTTCCTGGCTTTATCTTTTCAACTTTCTTCCCCCTATTTCTGTATGTTAGTCATCCTTATGCAGCTAAAGCAAGGAGTCAGTCATGAACATTCAACCACTGAGAGCAGGAGGCGGAGAATTAAGTTATGCAATTTAAGTGTGAAGAATTCAGTTTTCCCCTGCCCTGAAAAGATAATTTTACTTTTCTTTGGGGAAGTTGAGTCCTTCTTTCCCCTAAACCCATGTGTCTTTGTTTTCCTTCCATTCCCCAATCCCTTTTATCACGCTGTAGGCTCAGCTTTAGGCTGTTGGCTCCAGCTGAGATCCCATCCCTACCTCAGTCAAATCAGCCACTTGCTTCCATGTTCCTCAGATTTTGAAAATATTAAGTAAAGTATAAACACACTAAAATATGTAAATTATTTCCTATTCCATGCCATAATAACCAGTTCTGGTATTGTACAATAAGAAACCTACAATGGAAGAATTTTCTATTGTTATTTGATACTTAAGTTCTTCACTCTTTTAAGACAATTGAATTAAAATTAGTCCAACAGCAGTTTGTTCATCTTTCTTCTGCAGAGCTTGAGAAAGCACTGGTGTGTAAATTGAAGTCCACACAGCTTTAACATTTTTCAATTTGTTTTGAAAATAAGGCCAATGTTCAATTTCCAACTATATGCCATATATCACGAGAGAGAGTAAAAGGGGGAGACAAGGGCAGGGGGATAATGAAACATGGATTGTTAGCTCACTGCTTAGGTTCTACCAGATGGAAATGGTCATTGTTGCAGGATGAGTTGTATTTTAGAGCCCTTTTAGACCCTCTGACTCCGTGCTTCAGGTGATAGGCTTGGCTTTACCCCTCTCAGGAATGGAATCCTGCAATCCAGCCACTTTTGGATTGATCTCTGGGTTGCAGCCCGTTTCCCAAATGTGTAACTGTGACAGGCCCAACTATGCTTACCAATGACAAGAACATTTTTTTCTAGGAGTCTGTGACCAGTGACTGATAAAGTGATACAGCACACTTTTATCAGAACTAATGTAGCAAGATTTCTGGTACACGTAGCGAGATGGACACCGATGTGAGGAAGACAGCAGTTTATTATTGCCGGCAACAGGCCCAGCGGAATTATTTCCAAAGGCTGGGCCCTGAATATACTGGGGCTCCACCTTATATACATTTAGGAGTACATGAATATTTATACATGATAATACTACTACATTTTACATAACATGATTGGCTTACACTTTTGATAAGAGAATTTTTATACATTAGGGGTGTGTGAGAGGACGACAGTACGGTTTTCTTTATTTGGGGTTTTAGGCTCTTGGGTAACTTTTTAGGAATGTATAGGAGTATGCGCAAAGGGGTTGTTTTTGTCCAAGGCTGTGGGCCTCCTTTAGCTTATCTTAGCCCTCAGGATGGACGCTGGCCCATTGCTCCTCGTGACACGGACTGATAATGGTATCTTACATTACTTAGAACAGGTTTTTCTTTCTTGGAACGGGTTTTGGCAGGTTTATCAGTCAGGTAGAGTTGAAGTGGAAAACAACTCATGTGTTGGCTTGAGTGGAAAAATCCATGGGCTTTTGCTTGCCTCACTAATGTATAGTTTATTCACCCAGAGGTGTGCATTGCAAACAGGGAAAAGGGATAAAACAACAAAAGGCTTGTTCTTACTTACACTATTCTTCCCTTGGAAATGCTCTCCGCTCAGCCATCCCTTGTCCTGGACTGGGAGGGATGGACAATGGCTACAGCTTGCTGTCTTTTCCCCCTCACTGATTAATGGTCTCCGCCTGCTGCTGTCTGCTCCAGTCCCCTTCTTCCTTTGGCTGGGGCCTTGGTTTAGTATGCCCTTGGATTCCAGCATTGGGCATGGTAAAAATACTGCTGGCTAGCCCAGCTGGAGCTATGCAGGTGAGTATTCAATAGTTTCTTGAAGTACCCTTGATGCTTTCCCTAAGAGTACCTTAGCCCGTCTAGTCTCTGTTGATTTCATTCTTTGCAACCAGGCAGGATCTGAAGCCTGTGAACTGAAGTGCACGTTAATAAAAAAACAGCTTATTTTCCCTATTCTCCCTCTGCAACTCCCTCATTTGCACAGCGAGGGGCCACTTTCTATTATCATGCAATGTGAAATGTTTGAGATGGTTTCCCTGAAATCAACACTCAAGATTGATTGAGAGTTGAAACAAAGAAAGCTGGAGCAATCTTTAGTTTAAAAGGGGGCTTTTCTGAACTGCCTATGGTAGGAAGATGCCTTGAGTCCTTTCTTTCAGGTTTGTTACCCGTCGGACATGCTTTTGTTTCTGAGTCAGATTTTTCGAGCCCTTCCCTAAACGAAGTGAAATCCAGGCAGCTGAAGGATGTGAATGTCGCGGGGGAGACCACACTCAGCCCCCTGCGTTTTTGGGCTTCACCCCCCCGTGCTTTACCCCCCATGTGTGCGTCTCCCTTCTGCTGCGGTGGCGGGACAAGCACAGAAAACATCAAAACCGGACCCCGCCCGCCTCCCGCCCCAAGCGCACGCTCCTCCGTAGCCCAGCTCGCAGTCAGGGACCGGGCCCCCGCTCCAGCCGCGCCACAGACGAGCTGGCAGGAGCCGCGCCGGCTCGGGCGGCGGCGGACAGCGCAGACCGCTGTCTGCACGGCCCGGGCACGAAGCGGGAAGGCACAGTGATCTGAGTCCCGCAAGCACGGGGCAGACGGGTCCGCTCCGGGCTCATCAAACGCACGCAGCGAAGGGTCTGGATCACATAGTCCCATTCGGCTCCCCCCCCCCAACGCGCTCTGCGCGCGCGCAGCTGCCCGCGCCGGTCTTTCATTGGCTGAGCGTCGCACACGCCCACCTTGTCCCGCGCTCCCCCACAGTTCCTCCACGAGCTTGCAGGCTCTGTCCCGCTTCCAGAGCGCGGCTTTACTTATTGCGCCTGCGCGACTCTCCCACCGTTCCTTCCCGCCTCCAAGAGGCAGCTTCGTGGTGGGGGGTAGGCGATGGGGAGAGACTAGGGTCGCCCCGCTCGTCTCGGCCCAGCCTTGAGCGCCTCTCGGCGTCCGTCTGCCGTCGCCATGGCGCTGGGGCGGGGAGAACAGTGGCTGCTGGAGGAGCTGCTGGAGAGAAGCTGCTATGAGGCGCCGGCGGAGAGGTACCGCCCGGGGGAGGATCCGCCACAGCGCGCGGCGTTTGAAATAGGACCGAGCGGGGCTCGCTGCTCGCCGCCTGCTCAGCCCGGGCGGGGGCTCGCGCGCTCCGCCCCCTTGCGCCGAGCCCCCTGGCTCTGGGGCCCACCTGCGCTGTGCTCTGAGGGGGTGCCCAGGGGGCCCGATTTTATAGGGGCGGCGCCAGTATTCGGGGCTTTGTGTTACGTAGGCGCCTCGTACCCCCGGGTGTTCGCACTTGGTATCTAGTCACCCCGGCCCCATGGCTCCCGGCCCCTGGGCTGGGCCCGCGCTGCACCCTGATGGCCCCTCGCGCTGGGGATCGCCCCTGTCACCATGGCCTGCTGGGCTCTCCTTTCTCTGCAGGCCCCATCCAGTTTATGGAAAAGGATGTGCTCCCAGCAGCAGCCGGTGACCATTTCACAGGGGTCCTGGCCTGTGCGCTGTATGTTACCCGTGATACATTCAAGGTGATTCACTGTAGTAACCGTTTAGTTACAAACCTCAATCGGCCAGGCTTTGTGGAAGTGTAATACATTAATACATGATTTACCGTGGCAGGCTAAGATGGGTGTGTCAGTTTGTTTTGGGATTCCTCGGGTGCAGTCATTGGGAGCTGGGAAATGGGTCAGAAAGAAGCTGTAGTTGTAGCCTGAGCTTTAGCACGGTGGCTGGTATGTGAGATCCTGGGACCCCACTTTTGGTTTCTGATTAGGGTTACGTCTACACTGATGGCAGCAAAGTCGCTGCCATCAGATCGACTCATCTGGATCAACTGGGCGGTCAGTGAAGACCCGCTCAGTGGATCCAGAAGTCAACGTTATTAATCCACCCCTGCAAGTGGCATAGGCCTGTGTCGACGGGAACGTGGTTCCCATCGGCACGATGCAGTGAAGATTGCGCGCAGAAGAGACGCACAGCAGTCGATGGGAGTTAATCAGGTTCTTTGCGTAACTCCTGTTGACTACAGCCGAATTGCGGAGATAAGTGTAGACTAAGCCTAGGAAGGAATATTGTTTGCTGGAACCAATTTGCAGGCTGCATCTCTGTATTAAAGATAAGGGGGGTCTGAGTCACTTTGCAGTGCTCTGCAGTCTGTCTTTGGTAGTGTTAGGGAAGGTGAGTCTCAAGCAAAACAAAAGCCACCTCTGAAAAAAATGAATTTGGAGTTTCTAGATCTATGTATTGTTGTCATGTGCTCCATATTTCGTTTATTGACTATTTTCAACCACATTTCCCAGAAAAATTCTACCTTGGAATGAGATGTGGCAGGGGATTGAAACCTTGATTAACATTTTGAAGTTTGCTTCAGACTTAAATATGGAGTGACTATGGCCACTCCAAACACCATTATGTATCTGGTTGTATTAATATAACTGTTACTTTAGTTTTCAGAAGAGAGCAGTTGATTTCTGTGACACAACACTCAGCAAAGGTTTGAACAACAGATATCGTGTGTTAAGCGTCAATGTAGTACAGAAAAATGAAGATGGTCCTGAGAAACACCTGACAATTACAGCTTCTCAGTCACTTGAAGACATAGAACTATGTATTCTAAGAAATGACTGGTAACTGATATTTAAATATGAACATTATCAGTGAAGGGGTTATCATGTTGGGTTATGAACTAAGTTCTCTGCATACTCTCTTCTGGGTGGGTTTTTTACTGTCTCAAAGGTTAAAACAAAATTGAGCATATGTTATCCTAATACAATTGACTTAATATAATATCAACATGTTAGTGCTTTGTTTTATTAATCTTGAGAGCAGCTCATAGACTCTAAGGTCAGAAGGAACCAATATGATCATCTAGTCTGACCTCCTGCACAATGCACGCCACAGAACCTCACCCACCCATTCCTGTAATAAACCTCTAACTTATGACTGAGTTACTAAAGTCCTCAAATCATGGTTTAACAAATTCAAGGTACAGAGAATCCACCAGCAAGTGAGCCGTGGCCTATGCTGCAGAGGAAGGTGAAAAAACCCCAGAGCCTTTGCCAAACTGCCCTGGGGAAAATTCCTTCCCAACCCCAAATACAGTGATCAGTTAAATCCTGAGCATGTGGGCAAGACTCACTAGCCAGACACCCAAGAAAGAATTCTCTGTAATAACTCAGAACCCCATGAAACATCCCTTCACAGGCCATTGGCATATCTACCACCAGTAGTCAAAGATCAGTCAATTGCCAAATGAGGCTGTCCCATTATACCATCCCCTCCATAAATTTATCAAGCTCAGTTTTGAAGCCAACTAGGTTTTTTGCCCCCCACTGCTCCCTTTGGAAGGCTATTCCAGAACTTCACTCCTCTGATGGTTAGAAACCTGTGTCTAATTTCAAGTCTAAACTTCCTGATGGCCAGTTTATGGCCATTAGTTCTTCTGTCCACATTGGTGCTGAACTTAAATAATTCTTCTTCCTCCCTGGTATTTGTTGCTGTGATGTATTTATAGAGAGCAATCGTATCTCCCCTCAACCTTCTTTTGGTTAGGCTAAACAAGCCAAATTAGTATCAAATGTCAATTATATTGTTATAATTGTCACATTGTTTTGTTGTGATTTAATAATACCCTAAGAAACATGCAAAATGATGAAACCGTAAGCATGCTGTTTTATGTTTGATGTGCTCACTGCAGCAGTTAGCAATACCCTGGGAACAGCACTAATTAAACTGATGCAAATATACAGAGATGTTCTCAACTGTGTTAAATTGGATAATCTGGTAGACTATGTCTTCCTGATTCTGTTCTATCTGAGGTCACTACTGCAATTCTTCTTAAAATCTTATTTTAGATTCTACTTTCAAATGAGCCTATATAGAACTGATAAAAATCTTGCAGGATTCTATTTGAATTTACTATGAATGAGTGGAAAGGCAATTCTGTACAAAGTACATGATCATGCACAAGATCTGAGTGCAAAATGTACTGGATTAGTGTGTGAAACTGCTTTTACTTGATGGGGTTTGAATTATTTGAATATCTATATGTTGTCTGTCGAATGGAAATTTGTCCCATTTTTCAGAACCATGCCTTCTCACACATTAAACGATACTGTTTTGTTAACACTCAGTGAAATTCGTGCTTGTTTTTACTATTAAAAATGGATTTTTATTAATTTACTCTGATTTTGGAATATGAACTTCATTTCTAATATATGTCTTACAAACAGTTATTGCAATTTGTAATTACTTTATAGGGATTCTGTTCCAGTAGTTCCAGGAGACATCATTCATTTAGAAGGAGATTGTCATTCTGGCACCTGGATAATAAATAGAGAATCTGGATATCTAATTCTGTACCCAGACTTGCTGCTTTCTGGCACTACAGTATCAAATAGTATTCGATGTATGAGGAAAGCAGTACTGAGTGAAAAGTTCAGGGTAAGTTCCAAAACTATGCAGTATAAAACATTTTAAAACTCGTGACAAATCACAAAAAGAAGTCCATGCTTTGGAGCAGGGACATGACCAATGCCACTGCCTGCCAGTTTTCCAGTATGCGCCTTTCTCCATCCCTGTGGAAATCTGGCCAGGTTATAAGCCGTTGAAAAATCATAGTTGGCATGTTATCAAAAACTTTCTAGAGCTTTGCAACCAAGTTCCCTGGAAAATTCCTTGTGCATTGAGCATGGAGCTGAGCAGGACTTCACCTGTAATTGCATTTTTGGGCTGCTGCAAGCCAGGATTGGGTCCAGGCGCAGGAACTGAAATCAGGGAGACTTTCCTGTGCTCTTCTTGCTGCCTCGGAGGCAGCATGGGTGAGGAAGCAGCCTGATTTGAATGCAAAGGGGTGGGAGGAGTTCATGGTCCCATCCCAGTGGGCTGGGGAGAGGCTGGTCCCTGCTGCTGGCAGTAGCGTTCAAGGATTCGTGGTGTTGAAATGAGCCTCATGCAGCCTGTAAGGGCTGGGCTGGGGTGAGGTGCTGTACCATAGCTTGGTTCTGTGAGTTCTGTGTTGCAATGGCAATTCCCTCCTGGGGACCCTGGTGGGGAGCAGGACTGGCTGTGTGCCAGAGTGGGGAAGATCCTACCTACAGGAAGTATTGAGCAGCTGGGAGGAGTAAGGAGAGGGGTGGGAGAGGCATGGGGCTCCCTCAAGGCTAAAGCTCCTGGGAGAGGGTGGGTTCAGGGGCTTATGGGAGGAAAGGCAGGGGCTCCTGCTTTCCAAGTCTCCCTGGTTTTTAACTAAAACTCCTGAAAGCTAATAGGTACTCAAACTATTGCTATGTATGTCTGTGTCCTCCATATGTGCATGAATTTCTGACATGTCATTTGAAAAACACCTTACACTTTAATTCAATATATTGTTACGAAGTTGTCCCCCCAAAAAAAGTGCAAGCTCATGGTCAAAAATGTAGTGTTCAGTGGAGTCTGTAGCTCACTCAGAAAAAAAGTTTAGAAGGGATGTTGGTGATAGTTTTCTTCTAAAAAGGGCTTACTCATGAGGACTTATGCCCCATTTTATGTACATTACAGTAAAATATATTCCTCGTGTGACTTTTTCCTCCCTTCCTTGTAGAGTTGTGAGTCGAGTTCTCAGCAGATGCTGATTGGTACAATTCTTCATGAAACTTTCCAGAAAGGAGTAACAAATAACTTTGCACAAGAAAAACTACAAGAATTTGCCTTCAAAACTGTCCATGGACCAAAGTATCTAAAAGAAATGTAAGTGATGTTGCAGATGTCTATGTATAGATTTAAGGGATGGAAGAGGATTTTAGTTCTGTCTTCCAGTTTAAATGTCTGTGGTGCAGTAGCTCTTTAAAAATGCAGGATATTTAGAAGCAGGCTTACTAATGGAAGAATATTCCACCAAAATAATCTTGGGTTTATAAAAACATGAATACCTTTTTAAAGACACTTCCTTATCAGAGAGTAAAATAAAATACTTTATTTAACCTGAATTCAGCAGCTGACCAAGCCTTAAAAAACCATAGCCACCTGGTGGAGAGGTGAGTAAAAATATTCTTTTATCAAGGTGGGCAAGTGGTTTTTTTTGGCCTCAGCTATTAGATTTTCATGAGTTTTGTGAATCTGAGCTAAATGTGACAAACATAATTTAAAAAATACTGTGTTGATCCCTGGAAAATTCTCAACTGACAAAGCAGTGAGGCATCTCATTTTTTACATTGTTAATCTAATTATTTTATGCCACTCATCTTAAATTCTAACTAAACACACTAACAGATTTCTGTAATTGACTCTTCGATTCCTAAACTCCAGTTCTGTGTTCGTGGCCAAAAGTGAAAGGATTAGACTTTACATTTTGATCTGAAGGTGGTGAGATTTGTGATAATACTAATCTCAAAACTTTGATGGACTAGGTAGCAAAGTTAATCAATTAATAATTTTAAGTTGTGCAGAAAGTACTTTGTAAATCACAGACTGTGGGGAAGATTCCAATGGTCTAGCTGTCCATGGAGAAGCAAAGTTCAAATGTACTGAATTGATAAGAAATCTAGTTGTTGTCCCAATTCTCAGGCCTGGTCTACACTACAAACTTAGATCAAAGGAAGCACTTTACGTCGACCTTTAAATAGGTGTGTCTGCACTACCAGGTCCCTAAGTCACCTGTAACGTCGACTTAATTACTCCACCTCCATGAGATGGTGGTACTTAAATCAATGTTGATGGTTCAACAGAGAGGCAGTGTAGACGCAGCATTGTGTATGTCAACTGAATTGGTTTCTAGATGTCCCACAATGCCCCGCTGTGACTGCTCTGAAGATCCTTCTCAACTCTGCTGCACAGCAGTCAATATGCAGGAAACAGCCCCTCCCCTGTTTAAAGCCCCAGGAAATTTTGAATTCCCATTTTCTTTGTGATCAGGGTGGAGAGTTCATCAGCCGAGCTGATCATGGTGACACCACCCCAAATGTGATCCCGCCTGGAGTACACAGGAGGTGGTGGATCTTATTGGTCTGTGAGGAGAAGCGTCTGTGCAGGCACAGCTCTGATCCAGCCAAAGAAATGCTGACATAAACTAAACTGCACTCCTGTCATCACTCTGAGCTTGAATTAAAACTGAGGACGTGTCATTCAGTTTCAGTAATTTTAATGCATAATCAATTTATTGATATTGGCTGTCAGGTTTGAAATCTAGACCTGATCAAACAGAATACCACTAATCTAGTTCTTAGCTGGGGCTGCTCGTTGCTGCAGTGGAGTGTCTGTGCCTGGGTCCATAAAAATGTTTGAAGTCCTCTCTGAATATACTGATGATCCTTTGATAATCAGAATAGTCTGATGAGACTGAAAAGCATGTTGACATACTAAAGTCAGCTTTGCTTCATATATGTAAAGACTTATCATCTAATTGTAAAATCCACTATCATCACTATTGCAATATAGATCATAAGAATGGCCATACTGAATCAGACCAGTGGTCCATCTAGCTCAGTGTCCTGTCTCTGACATTCGTTTAAGAGGAAATGAACAGAACAGGGCAATTTTGAGTCATCTGCTCTCCTAGCTTCTGGCAGTCAGAGGTTTAGGGAATTACAGAGCATGGGGTTGCATCCCTGACCATCTGGTCTAATAAGCATTGATGAAACTATTCTCCAGGAACTTAACTAACTCTTTTTTGAACCCAGTTATACTTTTGGTTTTCACAACATCCCCCAGCAACAAGTTCCATAGGTTCCATAGGTGTGAAGAAGTAGTACTTTAAGTTGTTTTAAACTCACTGCCTGCTAATTTCATTGGTTCACCCCTGGCTTTTGTGTTCTCTGAAGGGGTAAATAACACTTATTCACTTTCTCCATATCACTAATGATTTTAAAGCTCTCTATCATATCCCTTGTTAGTTGTCTTTTTTCTGGGTTTAACAATCCCAGTCTTTTTAATCTCTCCTCGGATGGAAGCTGTTCCATATTTCTAACCATTTTTGTTGTCCTCTGCACCTTTTTCAATTCGAATATATTTTATTGAGATGGGGTGACCAGAATTGCATGCTGTATTCAAGGAGTGAGTGTAAAACAGATTTATATAGTGTCATTATATTTTCTGACTTTATCTGTCCTTTCCTAATGGTTCCTAACAATTCCTAACTTTGCTAGCTTTTCTGACTACTGCTGTATATTGAGCAGATGTTTTCAGAGAACTATCCATAATGACTTCAAGATTTTTCTTGAGTAGAAACAGCTAATTTAGACCCGAGCATTTTGTGTGTGTAGTTGGGATTATGTTTTCCACTCCATATTACTTTGGGTTTATTAACACTGAATTTCACGTGTGGTTTTGTTGCTTAGTTACTCAGTTTTTTTAGATCCCTTCGTAACTCTTGGCAGTCTGCTTTGGATTTAATTATCGAGTAATTTACAGCAGAACCTCGGAGTTACAAACACCAGGAATGGAAGTTGGTTGTAACTCTGAAGTGTTCATAATTCTGAACAAAACATTCAAGTTGTTCTTTTAAAAAGTTTACAACAGAACATTGACTTAATACAGCTTTGAAACTTTACAATGCAGAAGAAAAATGCTGCTTTTTATCATCTTAATTGAAATGAAACAATGTCTTTGCCTTGTCAAATCTTTTTAAAACTTTTCCTTTATTTTTTAGTAGTTTACATTTAACACAGTACTGATTTGCTTTTTTTGTTATTGTCTTTGCTGCTGCCTGATTGCATGCTTTCATTTCCAAATGAGGTGTGTGGCTGACCTGTCACTTCATAACTCTCGTGCTCTTAACTCTGAGGTTCTGCTGTATTATGATCTGAAAACTTTGCCATCTCTCTGTTTATCCCTTTTTCCAGATCATTTATGAATAGGTTTAACAGCACTAGTTCCAGTACAGATCCTTGAGGAACCCTCTTATTCACCTTCGCCATTCTGAAAACTGACCGTTATTCCTATCATTTTGTTTCCTATCTTTTAACCAGTTACTGATCCATGAGAGGACCTTCACTCTTCTCCTATGACTCTTTACTTTAGTCAAAGTCTTTGGTGAGGGACCTTGTCAAAACTTCTGAAAGTTCAAGTACACTATATCCACTGGATCACCCTTGTCCATGTGGTTATTTGATACTCTCAGAGAATTCTAATGGATTGATGAGGCATGATATCTTTTTACAAAAGCCATGTTGATTCTTCCTCAACATATCATGTTCATCTGTGGGTCTGATAATTCTGTTTACTATAGTTTCGACCAATTTGCCTGGTACTGAAGTTAGGCTTACAGGCTTGTAATAGCCAGGATCATCTCTGGAGCCTTTTTAAAAATTGGCATTATGTTAACTACCCTCTAGTCATCTGGTACAAAGCTTGATTTAAACAATAGATTACATACCACAGTTGTAGTTCTGCAATTTCATAACTGAGTTCCTTCAGAACTCTTGGGTGAATACCATCTGGTTCTAGTAACTTATTACTGTTTAATTTATTAATTTGTTTCAAAATCTCCTCTATTGACATCAGTCTGGAAGACCAGGTGGATAAGGTAATATCTTTTATTGGACCAATTTCTGTTGGGGAAAGAGAGGCACTTTGGAGCATACACACAGCTCCTCTTCAGATCTGGGAAATGTACTCATAATGTCGTAGCAAAATACAAGGTGGAACAGGTTGTTTAGCATAAGTAGTTAGCATACATTGTAAGAAAGCATTCAAGGTCAAGTGGCTAGTTAACATCTCTGCAGTAATAAGACAAAAAATGGGGGGTTAGTGGGTTACATAAGTGTTGTAATAAGCCATAAATCCAGTGTCTCTGTTCAGTGTGATTTTTAGCGTCTAGCAAAGTTATGAATTTAATCTCCTGGGCTTGTTGTTTGAAGGTATTGTGCAGTTTTCCTTTGGGGATGAGAACTGAGAGGTCATGTGAAGTGATTGCTTTGTGAAAAGTGGTCACCTAGAGGTGATATAGTGTTTTTATCTTTTATCATTTTCCTGTTTGAGTTCATTGGAAAGTGTACTGATTGTCTGTCTGATTTTACCCACATTATTATTGCTGGGGTATTTGGTGCACTGGATCAGGTATGCCACTTATGATAGGTTTGTGTAGGGGTCATGAATTTTGAAAGGTGTGTTGTGAGGGATGTTGATCATTGCAGCAGTGGAGATAGGTCTACAGTTTTTGTATCTCGTGTCCTGGCAGAGTCTGGCACTGCTTTTAGTGGGTGTGCCCTGGTCTGAGGGGAGCTTGTTTCTGATGAAGGGCTTGGTGAGTTTGGTGTGTTGTTAAAAGCCAGAAGAGGGGGTTCAGAAAAGATTTCTTTTATGATGTAATCCCATTGGGTTGTAATTGTTTAATTATACCCCATATGGGTTCCAGTGTGGGATGGAAGGTGACAGCTAGGGGTGTGTGGTCGGAGGTTTTTCTTTTCTGTACTGCAGCAGGTTCTTTCAAGGTATTTGGGTGGCCCATTCCATGATGTGATCTATTTCTCTAGTGGAGTGTGTGTGTTTTGGTGAAGGCAGTTTTAAGATTTTTTTGACATAGTTGTCAGTTGGATTCCATTGTTGAAACTGATTGTGGTGTCCTGGAAGTTGTTGCTGGTGTGGAAATGTCCT
This sequence comes from Mesoclemmys tuberculata, assembly GCA_007922155.1. Classification (NCBI taxonomy): domain Eukaryota; kingdom Metazoa; phylum Chordata; order Testudines; family Chelidae; genus Mesoclemmys; species Mesoclemmys tuberculata. The sequence goes on along the minus strand of ML675609.1, from coordinate 24,909,137 downwards.
AGTTGTTTAAAGGTTGGTGCATGTTGAAGTTGTGCTGGAAATCTATGGGAGTTCAGGTCATCTGTCCAGAGGAGGAAAATATCATTGATGTATATTAGGTATGTTATTGGGTCAGTGGTGCATTTTCTCCCCAAAATCAGTTTTTTGCAGAGCCTGCTGAGTTTCAGACAAACCAGGATCCAAGTGTTCATGAAAGCTCCACCACTCTTCAAGGGGTTTTTCCCTACATTCTGTTATACTGAAAATAGCATTTTGTTTGTCTTCACTTTCAGGGTAATGCTCCTTTCACCTATAAGAGGTTTCCATGGCTTGGTGGTGCATCTGATGATTTTCCACTGGTAATTTTGGAGAAGGCCAGGCTGGTCAGTTGAGCCTTGAAGTATCTCACTGGCTGATTAGAGAGGAGTGACAACTTCCTCTTATGTGGATTGGCGCATCCCTGAGGCCCATTACCTCTTGGTGATTAATTTCTACTTCAAGTCCTTAAAGAATACATCTAATAGAAATACGTTGTTCCTCGGATATTACCTAGACATACATTCTGCAATGTTTGAATCTTGTCAAGTTACAAGTTTTCTGTAGACACATCACATGATATTCCTTATGGATAAATACCCAGGAGGAGGTGTGTGTGATGTAATGAGTTTGTCAGGTCTAAGGTTAGCTGTTTACAAAGAATATGGGACCCTTTGCCAGTGAGGCATGGTATGCTCTGTGTCATGATATGCTTTGCAGTTTCTGTAAAGTGCAGGTGCTTAGCAGTTGTGTAAAGGCCTTGGAAGATGGTATGCTTAATTGGAAATAGTGGGCTTAATTGGAAATAGTGGAAATGTGACTTAAATGGGAATATTGGACCTGGAGTATGGTTAATAAGATTAGAGAAAAATCTTTGAAGAAAAAGTCCCAGTTATGAAAGATAGAATGCAAGAGGCAGTGACTATAGTCACATTGGTTCTGATAGATGAGGTATAAAAGTGTGAACTCCTCTAGGGTTCCTTGCTGGTGCCTGCCTATTTATTTGGAGACAGTCAACCTGGGTTTGAGCAACCTGGGTCTATTCCTGTGATCATTGTTTATAACTGTTACTGTGTGGGGATCATAATTGTTTAGGCATTTCTGGCATGCTAGAAGGTGCTGTATAATTACCCATTTGGCCTTTGGATTTAATAAAGGAATTTATGGTTATATTGGTGTTGTAGTGATATCCTATGTTGTTAATAACTCCAACAACTGTATTCCATCAAAACATGAAAACTAGGCAAATGGTGTTTGTTGTAATCTGGAAAATATGGCTGTCTGTACATTCAAGCATACAGATCTTATTTTCCTGTAATTTTGCCATCCAGTTTTATTTCAGCTTTTCTGATTAGATGCCTGTAACTACTGAAGTTGTCTGTCTTCATTGTGATACACCATCAGCTGTCCCAAATTTGAAATCTGTTATGTTAGGAGGTAGAGTACAGTGTTCCTGTTCTGCATACATTTTGATGCACATGGATTGTTGTTCAGCTACAGATCCATAGTGGATTCATCAACAAGAACAGTATGGATTCATCAACAAGATCCCTGTTTGTGTAACGGTGGTTTGCCCCATGGAATGGAGAACCTGGGGGTAAACCAGCCGTTTACAGAATGAGCCCCACTTTTACAATATAAAAATACGATATAAAGGAGCAGCAAGTTGCAATGAGAGGGGGAATCCCAGGAAACTGCAGCTATGTCTGTAGATGCTGTAGGTAATAGTAAAGAGACTCCTGCATTGCCCTAAATCAGCAGGGGGAAGGCACCAGCTTAGATAGGTTGAGGAGAAGGGCAAGCCCCAGGCAGGATGTGCTGGGAAGGAGAAAGACCGTCTGTCAGGGAAGAGGAGCTGTGCCCTGCTGAAACTTGGATAAAGACCGAGTTAGTGTTCAACTTGAAAGATGTTATGGTTATTATGGACACCAAGGAGATAGAGATTGAAATAAGGTTGGGGTTTAGAGGGTCAGTATGTCAGAGGATTCAATAAATTTGGCTCCTTCAGAGGGGATTGTTTTGAACTCGCTGTGAACTGTGAGTGAGTTTGTAAGGGTCTCTGAAGAGGGGGGCGGAAATGGAGGCAGGGTACCAGTGAGTGACCTCTGGCCACAAAGGGCTGCTCAGAATGCAGCCTGGCCCTATTACAGAATGCATTTCCTAGACATTTACCTAAGACTTGGCAATTACTCCTATAAAGTATTTCACTTCTTGGGTAATTGAGCCAAAATTAAGGCTATCTTTACCTTGCAAGCTGCAGTGTGTTTCAAAATCTCTAACACAGAAACCGTGTTTTGCGACTATATAAGAAATCCTAAAAATGAAGTGGCAAACTTTTTTGTTCCCTTCATGTTGAATTTTACAGAGCAATCAGATAACTTCTTGTAGAAAAAGTTAAATGTTTTCTGATCTCATGCATTTCATGTGAGGAGCAGTGGTCATGTACATTCAGGGAATTAATTGGAAAGGTCTTAAGCCCATTTATACTTATCAGAAAGCTTCTTGTGCTTTCTGATATTTGAAAAAACACTTTCTGACATGAAACCCATGGGTATTCAGCTTTGCATGAATTGGGGAAGTGTGTTAAGTTCCTTGTGTTCCTTAATATATCCTTCTGTACATATTTGGCTCTTTACTGAGTCAGGCTGGTAAATTTTGGACCATAAAAACCTCTAGTAAGATGGTTTGTGTGCTTTACCACAATCCCTACTGTGACTTTGGTAACAAATTTAAATTACAATTGTCTTTCTGTCAAATAACTATCTGTTTCTGAAAAGCTTACCTAGTCTCTTCCCTCTCCAGTTGCTGCCCACCTCTGATCACAACATAGACAGGCCTGTTCAATCAAATTGAGGATGAGCCCTGGGCTACTCAGTGGTTTGCTTCTCCTACTTCTTCTTTAGGTTTTGTGTGGTAAACTGCAAGTCGGCTCATCCCTTACCCCTCTGACTGGCAGCTTGGCTCTGTTGCTTTGCTCAGCAGCACCTCATTTTGATTCTGCCAGACAGAAAAGCTAGTGGGATTAATTTATGCAATGGCTTTTAAAAACAGTAAATATGCATAGCATACCATAGACAAATGACGACTAAGGGTGGGATATAAATAAATTTGGTCTGCGTGTTTTTGGAGGACATGAACACTAAGAAGGGAAAGTAGTTTAGGCTGTAGGGGCTATAACTAGGAGAAAAGTGCAGGAAAATGATACCAAAAAAAAAAGTTGTCCATTGAGATTGGTAGTTGCATTTCTGAAGATACTTTTTACAGAAAGTGCACTGACCTTCCAACATGAATGAAAGTATGGTTAATGAAACCTGAGTTTTATTACGTTCAAAATTTTGCAGCTGCCTTTTAAGACAAATAACTGTTTTATGTATATTTGCCTTATTAAAATAAAATACTTAGTTTTGTACTCAAGAAATGAAAAATGTTAAGTTCCACTTTCCTTTTATTTTTAACTAAGGCTAAAATTTAGAAAACGACTTCAGAGCCTACAAATATTTGTGTATATCTTTCAGCAGAGACTTAAGTAATTTTTCTCTTATAGTGGCTTATAACTAATTGTCTCAAATGCTTAGTTACTGCACATGCTTAACTTTATACTGTGAACAATCCCACAATGCAGAAAGTTAAACACTTGTGTAAGTCTTCGCAGGATGGAGGCCTAAGTAAATTAGATTGCATATTCAGTTTTGAGTCCATTCTCCTCCACCCTATATCATTCCTTATTTTCTGCATAGTACTTAATGTGTATCGGTTCACTTCTGCAGGTACTATTTAAACGTGAAACAAGAAGAAATCATGCAAGACATAGAAGAATATCTTCCATCACTTTCTAAATGGGCAGAAGACTTCATGCACAAAGGTTGTCAAGCTAACCAAACCAAAATGCAGCTAAAATTGTAAGAAGCCATTACTTGCACATTAAAACTTGTTTTATTGTTATCTAGCAAAGATGTCACTAGTGAAATTACTCAACTGTCTCATTAGTTTGTTTGGTTCATTTTAATTTTAAATAAAAAGATCTTTATTCTTGTCTGTTTTTCATGATGTGGCACTTACTCATGGCCTCGATGCCTAGAAAGTTGGCCTTGTTAAGCAAAGAATGACTTGGTCCACAGTGAGTTGCTAGTCAATTGCACTGACTGGGAAACAATATTACAGGTGTCCATGATAATGGAGAATGAATCTTGTAGAAATAACATCTTTTGTTCTTTGTTCTAGTCACAGTATCCCTGTTGGCCAATTCACAGAGTAGGAATTTTAGCAATGGATGAATTAGCTTATTTGATCAATTGACTAAGCTATAAAAATCCCATTTTTTTTATCTGTATGAGGAAATTTATAGTTGAGACTGAAAATCTGACTCGTCCTTGGTTGTTGCAAGGTTTTCCTCCTGCACATGCTTCCCTGCCATTTGGCTGCCTGTACCCAGGAATGTAATGGTCAGTTATCTGGTCTTCTTTTCCCTTTGTAATTAAATTGGCACTGTTGAGGAATTAAAATGTGCTTTTTAAACCGTGTTAACTTCAGGAATGCATCATGAAACTTAAGAAAGGTAAATCTTTTGAAGATCAAATTAGGCATGTTCTTCAGAAGGAATTCATGACACTTTAAGCAATATATTTTTTGTACTTCTGTAACAAACATTTGAATTAGATTTTTTTTTAAACATAACTGTTCTTCAGATTGAGAAATTACCACATAAGTGTACAATTTAGGTAGCCTTTTGAGTTGAGGCCCGATCCACATATGGAAGGTTTGCTTGAGTTGGCCTTAACACACTAACTCTCTTAAATTAATGGCTAATACTACACACAAATATTTTTGTAATGTCAGTGCATGCACACTAATGTTCCCTGTAAAGATTTAAATCTTTGGGACTCTCAGGAGTACTTTTGTCTAGAGAAATACAGCAACTTATATCTGTTTTTGAAGCAGTCTTGTGACTCTTCGGGTGTTGACAAAGTCACTTTTTAAAATTTTGTTTTGCTTTCCTCCTAGACCAAGTGATGGAAAAATAGAAGACTTATCTTGTAATATTGAAGTTACAGAGTTCCTGGATATTGAAGAGAATATCTGGTCTCCCAGATTTGGATTAAAGGGCAAGATTGATGTTACAGTTGGTGTGAAAATACACCGCAGGTCTGGAACACAATATAAGATAATGCCATTGGAGCTTAAAACTGGCAAGGAATCTAACTCCATAGAACACAGAAGTCAGGTAGAAATGTTAAATGTTCAACATATACAGTTGTACTATACTAGTTTACATTTCATCTAATAAATGATTGTTGAACCAGATATGTGATAGAATTAGGTATTATGGATAGCTTATGATAAACTTAAACCCGTATTTATGAATGGTGAAATGAAAAATGTGGAAGTGTTTACAAACCGTTGCCTTCAAGCAAAGGTCCAAATTTCCATAAGGGAGAGAGGAGGTAATCTTAATGAGGAGCCCTTTGCTGAGTTTTCTCTATTGAACCCAAGGGAGGAGGCCAAGATCATTGTGTGGAGACCCTGTATCTTCGAGTGCCAGAGCCTTTGTGGGGGGTTTTGTAGAAGAGGTAATATAGCTTGAAATTGTGTTATCTTGCAGGGGATTTCTGCAGGGCTGGATGGATAACTATGCATTCAATCCTCCATAGCTGCTATCTCAGAGAAGCTTCTTTAGGATCCAAGGAGGGGAGGCATAGTGTTGTAGAGGTGGCAGGATATGGGTATTTCCTGCATCAGCAGCTAAACAAGCAACTGTCAAATTTGAACTTCTAAGTCATTTTTCTTCTGCAAGAAGAAGAAATATTTGTAATTAAAAACATCAACTAGATAAGCATTTATTCTTCTTGGCAATGATGAGGTTGCTTAACTGTACAAACAATGTATTCACATGACTTTTGCATATTACTTAAATATCAAAATACACATTAATATATTTTTAAAATGTCTTCAGGTTGTTCTGTATACATTGTTGAACCAAGAACGAAGAGTGGATCCTGAAGGTGGATTTCTTCTTTACCTTAAAACTGGCAATATGTATCCTGTGCCTGGCAATCGTATGGATAGGAGAGGTTGTTTTTCCAGAAAAAATCCTTAACTACTATAATTTCTAAGTTTTTAAATATTAACAGTTAATATACTGTTCACTCTTGAAAATATTTATTCTGGTTGATATACCACTTCCAGGAACTAGTAAACAGTGTTGAGATTAAGTGTTCTTGTCAAAACAAATAATTTATCATCCTGGAATAATTTTGATTAAAAAAAAATACACACTACACCAAAACCATCTTTATGATGAATACTGTCTTTGCTACATACGTGCACATTGCTTGGAGACCCAAATCAATCAATAAATATTCACTTATATTCTGTTTCTAACCCTGAAAGACTAGTTCATGGTTCTTTTGCTTTTTTTTTTTTTTTAAACAGAATTAATAAAGCTAAGAAACCAGCTGGCCTTCTACTTATTCCACAGTGTGCGTAAATCTGTCCTGGGAAGTAAGCAAACACAACTTGCCTCTTTACCTCCTGTAATTGATGATAGTCGGGCCTGTAAATATTGCTCACAAATGCACAACTGCTTTCTTTATAGCAGGTAAAAAACTTTCAGATTTTGGATAGTAAACAGTTTTTAAAAACCTAATTAATACTAAACAGTTTTGGATTTTCTATGGTGATTTCACAGCATTGATTAACACTTCCCCTTTGTATGTGATGACTCTAATTAATTCATCTGCAACTGTGACAGTTTAAGAACCCGTTCCTACGGAGGCTTACCCAACTGTTTATCTTTACAATCTGTGAGTGGTCCCACTAAAGTTATATACACAAGCCTTTGCAGGACTGGGGCCTAAATTTGTGATTATCTTAAGGCTTGTCTACACAAAGAAGTGACTGACATAGCTATAAGAGAAATAATTACACCAGGAATGGCATCCACCTGGGGTGTTATGCTGGCATAGCTATGCTGGCATAATTGTTCTGATAGACCTATATTAGACAATTTTCCCATGTAGACAAGCCCTTAATGTGCAGTACATCTTAACTTCTGAGACTTTTCTGCATTTTGTTTTAAAAGTTGAGTTTTTAATAAACTTTTATTTTCTTTTGGCCCTGTCCAAAAATATCAAACTTTATATTTTTGTTTTATCATGATAAAACAAGGATGCAATTAAAGGCAATCTCAAAGATATTAAATGGGTTTTCAGTAAATTAACTTTTATTAATTATACAGTGAACCATTTGTATATTAAAAGTTTTCAGATTATTTACAAGTGTAGGGTATGGGTGAGTAGGAGGCATAAAATGAGATTACACCTAAACATAGTAGCCAAAATTGTGTGGTGGGGAGATCTGGCTCCATGTGCATACACACAATAGGTTTTCTAAATTTAAATCACCTGTATTCCTGTGATATTTTTGTTTTTATATTCAGGTTAGTGGTGTCATCCAATAGAGACAATCTTACAGCTGCTGTCACAATTTTAGTTAGTTAAAAATTAGTTCCTTTCAGAAGTGTTGTTTTCACACATGATGCTATACCAAAAAGTCTACAGATATTGCATTTGAGACGTGTGTGTGCGCATGCGTGCATGCGGGAGGAGGGGCATTATTATGTGTTTTACTATAAATATATATATTAAATGGAAATAAGATAAGGGGATATCATGTTCATAAGACAAATTGCTGCTATGTTAATAATTATAGCTTTCAGATTCTTTATACACTTGTGGTTTGTTTTGTAAGTAGAGACAGCGTTCTGTACGTAGAAGACAGGAAAATATGCTTGAATTATTGAAAATTAAAAAAAGTGAACTTTCCTTCTGTGGATACTCAAAATTATTACCAGTAGACATCCAGTCACTAATATGAGAGTACTGTAAATAAGGGCTGTTGGAACTGGTTCTATATTTAGACCTTCATGCCCACACACAAAGATTTGGAATAGGATGCTCTTCCCCTAAGTTTGCTTTGTTCAAATAGATATTTTCAGTTTGCTTTTGTAATTTGCCTTAATGTATAAATTCCATTGAGTTTATTAAGCATAAGTAGTCTTAAAAGAGAACATGATTTTTCCATTTGTTAACTTGATGCTTGGGTCTATTTTTAGAGCTGTAGAGCAACAGATGGATAATGTCCTTATTCCCCCTGCTGTGGTACCCCTTATTGAAAGCGAGACCCAACATCTGAAGCTGTCTCACTTACAGTATTTTAGCCTGTGGTATCTGATGTTAACCTTGGAGTCACAGTGTGGAGAGGGCAAAAAGGGACGTAAAAATATATGGCTGATGCCTTCTTCCGAAAGGTAAGATGGGAGTGAGGGCATTGTCTATTGGCAGCTTTTACCTGGTTGGTTCCTTGTAACTCATTGTATCATTCCTTATAACTCGTTGTAACTAATTGTCTTTCATGAGAGAGCCAAGATCTTTCTTTCAATCCTTGGGAAAATACTTTGATGCACAGTTACCTGAGATAGGGAGTGCTAGTTCTTCTGTGAGTGGGGCCTATTGAAAGCATTGGGCTAGTAGATCAGATGGTATGATGTCAGCAACCTGTTGTTAGGTGCTTCTTGGGAGAAGGAGAGGAAAAATCACATAAGACCCATAAAGATGATGATTTACAAATTGTGCCTTGTGACCTTACTTTACGAAAATGAAGGTAATATTTTAACTAGCTTCACTTCCCTGCTGTGTGCAGCTGGATATTGTCTGCCACCCCATCTTATTATGCTGCCTCCCTGAATCATGGCTAGCTGACAGGCTGTATTCTGCCCTGGGCCATATTGCTAGTGCTGGCTGCTCCACAGGTGGCTGAAAGTGGATTGAAGGTTCCTGGTAGTTTATCATTTCATGTCAAAGTCTCATCAGTGGCCATGCGTAACTTTGTTGGTGAAATGCAGTAAGAGACTTTCAGTGAAACATGGGCAGTAATATTAATCTGTTACTACTTAAAATCTAAAAATCACATGTACATTTTTAGTGTAATATGGCCTCATGTTTCAGCATTTATTTTGACTTATCTTGGGTAATCTCCATTGTGGTGAGAATCTGTAGGTCACTTATCTTTTTTTTTTTTTAAATCTTACCTTTTTTTATCTGTTTTTCACAAAACAAGCCATTGTACTTTTGTTTTGAAGCCCATGTATGCTTGCTTCCAGCTTTATTGCTTTCTGTTTTGGGAAACAAAATATAATAGGGTAAGATAAAAATATGGTATAGATTTTTAAGATCATACGAGACTATTATGATGATCTTGTCTGACCTGCATAACATATGCCATAGAATTTCACTAATTAATTCCTGCCTCAACTCCTACCTTATGGTTGAGTTAGAGTATATATTTTAGAAAGAGATCCAATCTTGAACTGATCAAGGCCTGGGAACATAGCTAGTATATTTATCTTGGGAAGAAAAGGACAGCCAATATGATCAAACAAAACTACTGTAAGGAATAAAATTGATTACTATTAAACCTTAAACTGATCAAAAGCTACTTCTAGAAAATTATTCAAGACAGCTGTGACATTACCCATGGTACAATGTGAACTTTTGAATATCTGTGTTCCCTCAATCTGTGTACCTCTAGCCTAGGGTGCCTTTTTACACTGCTTTGCTCTGAAAGCAACCACTCCTGGTCTGCTTACACACAGCCTCCAGCATGTAAATTATTCCCAGCTATATTGCATGAGTGCTATGGCCAGCCATTCTTGAATTACATTTCAGAGCAACACCAGCAAATTCCCAGTCCCAGACTTTCCTCCAGAAATGTGCATTTTGTACTACCTTGCCTTCTCCGGGACAACACAAGTTCCTATAAAGTCCTTCATTTTATTAATAGAAAATGATATTCACAAATCCTGTTAACACTTCAGTTCAAGCATATTGGTTTAGATAACACAATAAAACAAGTTTATTAATTAGAGAAAGATAGATTTAAGTGATTACAAGTACTCAGGCATAAAAGTCAGAATTGGTTACAAAGAAATAAAAGGTAAAATGCAACTAATACCTAACTTAATAAGCGAAGTGAATTTTGAAGCAAAAATCTCTGACCGCGTACTTCAGGAGTATTATTAGCTGAATTCCTTTCACACAGGATTCCTCAGTCCAAAATTGTTTTTGTTCCCAGGTGTTGTGGTTGCCATGGGTAGCAAGAAAAGGAGGTATAACTTGGGGCTTCTGTTCCTCATTCTTATCCTCTTCCTTTTCTTTGAGAATCATCTTCAGCTGGGGTTCAGGAGATGGAAAGTCTGTGGGGATGGGAACCTCCAGCTGGTACCAAGATGTAAATTTCTCACTCAAACCTCCCCCCCCACCCCCCCAAAGAACGCCCACTTAATCAGGTGATGGTCTATTTGATTTTGTTGACACATGGGTGAGGCATCAGTTTACCTTTCGTCTGTCAGGAACTAGTTTGTGGATGCTTCCCCTGATTTGGAATATACTTTCATCATAGAGCAGAATCTTATAACTTTACATACAACATTGCCACACGCATTTTACCAAGACAATAATCGTCAGCAAATTATGAGTTTTCAAATGATAAATTTTGTACAAAGTATGCCTTGTGAGTTATCATAGTCTTGAAAAAGTAATGAACATAGGAGTGTAGGCTGTCACAGCAGTTTATATTTTATTTTTAATGTGTTCATAGAGAAAAGGCTGGAGACTGCATTGGAAATATGATCAGAGTTGAAGAAGTGCAGGAAGCTTCTGATGGACAATACCTACATTACTTCCAGCGTAAAAATGGTACCATGCCCGGAACAAACCTGTTGGTAGGAGATAGAGTTGTTGTGAGTGGAGAGGAGAAGACATCACTTGGCTTGTCTGCTGGCTATGTTAAAGAGGTCAATCTGACAAAAATTTCCTGTTTATTGGACAGGTAATACAAACAAAAAAGGAAAAATGCAGCTGTTTGAAAGGAAATTTTTTTTAAATATTCAGATTAGGAAAGTTACTACAATTGCTAAAATTAGGAACTTTTTTGGGGGGGATGGAGGGGTCTAATCTTTAATGGCCCTCAACATAACCTCCCCGCCCCCCCCCAAAAGCAAACAACCCACATGGACTTCAAATAGCTAAACTTGGAGTAGTGGGGGGGGCAGGGTGTGTGTGTGTGTGTGTGTGTTTTGTTATTTCCATGGAGTTGTCCACCAATTTACCTAGACTGTTAGTTGATAAGCAAAATATTATATTCATAGACTGTGGATCTCTATATTATGTCATCCCTTTTCTTTCTTGAATGCTTTCATCAGCAATGAAATGGGTACCACTGTTGATTTTAAATCATCAGGCTACAGAGTTCTTCAAGTCCTTGCTCATGTTGATTCCAAGTAGGTGTGTGCACACCACATACACAGCTCGCTGGAAGGTTTTCCCCTAGTGTTACCCATAGGATCGGCTCTATTGCCCCTTAGTGTCGTGCCCCCATGGTGCCATATAAAGGGCCCTGCTGACCCTCCACCTCTTCACTTTCTTCTTGCTGGTCACTGAAACATGGTTTCTCTTGTTTTGCAAGCTCTATCTGTGTTTTCTCAGAGTACCTGTAAATAGTTCATATTTAGTATTAGTTGTGTAGTTCTTACGCTAAGTATAGTTAGCACCTGCTTATCGGGGTCGTTTCTCCTACTCATGGGACATACCCGGCTTTGAGTCTTGTGAGTCCTGCAAGAGGCCTGTGCCCAGGGATGATTCACCTCATCCTGCCTCAAGTGATTGGGAGAGACGCACCAATGGGATCATTGTAAGATCTGCAGAGTCGTCTGTCCCAAGACCAAGAAACAAAGAGAGAGAGAAAAGCCAGAAACTTAAGTTTTTACTTATGGAGTTGGCTCTCTGACCCATAGAGCAGAGCCTAGCAGAGCAAAGACCATAGACCTCAGCATCAGTGTGGTGCACATCAATGTCATTAAGGGAACTAATGCTGAGAAAGGACTTCACTCCTAGAGACTCCCAGCACCAGTATACCTCCTTGGCACCAAAGGACTCGGCACACAGTGAAGTGTGGCATTGCTCTCACTCTCTGGTGCCACGTAAAAGACAAAACAAAATGGGCAGGGAACGCCCACCAATGCCCACATCATCATACAGATGAAAAGGCTTGAGCAAAGTGTGACCTGCACCAAGCCACTCCCATTCCTGAGCCCTCAGGTGTAGCATTATCCATTCTAGTGCCGTGGAGAGGTTTGTAGGGTCTGGGGCCATTGGCCCTCCACCCCAGGAGAGGCATGAGGGGGAATTGCAGTTCCCCTCCATGCTGGAAACCTTTGAGGCATCAAGGAAGCTTATTGAAGGCATGGCTCCATCACTCCCTCCCAAGCAGGACCGGTAACTAGAACTGGCTCTGAGAAGAGCCACGGGGCTGTTGAAGGGCAAACTGGCCATGATGGCAAGGTCGCATTCCCCATGGTACTGGTCTTTGGCAGTGCATCTCCAAGGTCTTCAGGGAGCAAGCGGTTCTCCTCTGACTCTGAGGCAGAGTCGTATACCTCTAGGAGAAGTTGGCACTATTCTAGCGTACACCAGAGGGTTGAGGCGGCATATCACCTCCTGGTGCTGTGGCCTCCCTAGTGGCAGATGCTGGCCCAATGCCCATTTTGGATCCTGTGGGCATTCCACCAGGTGCAGGGGTCCCAGTCTGGGAAGCTGCTCTCGCTCGCCTCTGACTTCAGACCCTGACCATCGCATGCAGTCTAGCCTCAGTTTACTATCCAGCTTGGGACAACATAGAGTAGTTTTGTTTCCCCCTTCGGTGTTACAAAATCTAGACTGGTGAAAACTTAGACATCCCTGCATGGAATGTGTCGGAGTACCTTTTTCTGCATCTTGCCCTTCTGCCTGGTGATGGATGCCTCGGTGATGGGCTGGGGAGCTCATCTAGAGATGCTCAGGACCCAATGACTCTGGTCCGATGCAGAACTCCTACTTCACATCAATGTTAGAGAGCTGAGAGCAATATGTCTGGCCTTCCAAGCTCACCTGGAAGTCAAGAGAGCATTGATCTTGACAGACAACACAACAGCGATGTTTTATATACACAGGGGAGAGGAGTGTGCTCCATCCTGTCTGTGTTAGGAAACTCTCAGGCTATAGCACTTCTGCATTGCCCAATCGATTACATCTGGAAGCATCCTACATTCCTGGCGTTCAGAATGCGTTGGCCAACAGCCTCAGCAAGTCCTTCCTCAGTCACGAGTGGTCAGTCCGCCCTGATGTGTTGAGCAGCGTCTTCTATCAGTGGGAACTCTCCATGTGGACTTATTTGCCACAAGGCTCAACTGGAAGTTCCTGAAGTTCTGCTCCTTCCAGAATCACAGCCCAGGATCCATCACGGTTGTGTTTCCTATCCCATGGATAGCTCAGTTATTCTACGCCTTCTTTTCTACTCTCCTCATCCAGAAGGTTCTGCTGAAGATCATGCAGGAAAAGTCCACTGTGATTCTGATAGCCCCTGCCTGGCCTTATCAGCGCTGGTACACCTCGATCCTTGAAGTCTCAGTGGAAACCCCCATCACTTTGCCTCTACTTCTGGACTTGATCACCCAGGAGCATGGCACTGTTCAACATCCCAATCTGTAGTCCCTTCACCTCACGGCATGGAAACTCAATTAAGCTTTCCCCCTGGAGCTAGCATGCTCAGAATCTGTTAGAGAGGTTCTCCTTGGCAGCAGAAAACGCTCCACGAGGGCCACTTATCTAGCCAAGTAGAAGAGGTTTTTGGTTTGGGCTGCCCAGAAGGACATCTCACCCACACTGTCCTCAATTTAAACTATCCTTGACTATCTGCTACATCTGAAACAAGATGATCTATCCGCAATTAAGGTACATGTGGCAGCCATTTTGGTATTCCATCCCTCTATAGCAGGCCACTCGATCTTCGCTAACCCAGTAGTTTAATGATTTCTGAAAGGCCTGGACAGACTGTATGTACCCTCTTAAACACCAGCCAGTTCTCAAATGTGATCTTAACCTTGTACTGTCAAGACTGACAGGATCACTTTTTGAGCCCCTGGCAACTTATTCAGTCCTCTGTCTGTCCTGGAAATTGCCCTTCAAGTGGCTATCACTTTGGCCAGGAGAGTATCTAAGCTCAAGGCGCTCATGTTGGAACCTCCCTATCAACTTTCTTCAAGGATAAGGTTCAACTTTGTCCTCATCTGGCTTTCCTTTTAAAGGTGGTTTCCCAGTTCAGTGTGAACCAGGATATATTCCTCCTGGTTTTTCTACCCAAAACCACATGCTAATGATTGGGAGCGTAAAGTGCATTCACTGGATGTCAGGCGTGCCTTGGCCTTTTGTATCAAAAGGACCAAATTGTTCAGGAATACGACTTATCCCTTTGTAGCAGTAGCAGATAGAATGAAAGGACAACCTGTTTCTTCTGAAGGCATTGCTTCATGGATCGCTTCATGTATCACGGCTTGTTACGACTTGGCGAACATCCCTGCCCAGGAGGTAATGGCCTATTCCACGAGGGCACAAGCATCCTCCGCAGCATTCCTGGCCCACGTACCAATCCAGGAGAGCTGGAGAGCATCAACGTGATCATGTGTTCTCACCTTTGCCACTCATTAGGCTATTACCCCAGCAAACCAGATGATGATGATACCACCTTTGGCAGAGCCATGCTTCAGTCTGTGAAACTTTGAGATATGAGCCCTCCTCCTACAGTCTTGCTTGGGAGTCACCTAGTTGGAATTGACCTGAGCAAGCGTTCAAAGAAAACATGGTTACTAAACTTCTGTAACTTTTCTTCTTCAAGTACTTGCTTATGTCTATGCTAAATTAGATGTGTGTGCGCCACATGCACTTGTGCTGAAAATTTTTCCTTAGTGGTATCTGAAGGGCCGGCTCTAGAGCCCTCAGCAGGGGCACACATGCACCAGTATATATGGCGCTTCTGGCCCCCTCCTTCTGAGTTCCTCCTTATCGCCTGTGACAGTGCTGGAACACTCTTGCTACAACAAGCTTCTTCCAACCTCGTGGACTTGTGTTCCTCATGTGTAAAGTTTTAGTTAGGTAGAGTTAGTTTCATTTGCCCAGAAGCAGGGCATGCCCCAGTCTCCGGATTTCCAACCCTTTGCTTCTTGCAAAAGGCCTATGCCAGTCAGTGACTCGCACCAGAGCTATTTAAAGTGTTAGGGAGATGCTCACATGCAGGAGGAGTGTAGGATTTGTAAAAGTTTCTGGCCCCGTATCAAGAAGGATCAAGATACAAGATTAAAGGCACTTTTAATGTAGTCAGTGCTTAGACCGGCATCAGAGGTGGGCCAGTTAGACTCGACACCGAGTATGTTGGCTTTGGCGTGGAGTGTTCCCTTCTGCCCCCCAACGCTGTCATCTTCCTGGCACCGATCGACATCGCTGGTGCCGAAGAAGAAACCAAAGAAGGTGAACACTCACAGGTGCTGAGGGAGAACAGAAAAGGCATGGGAGACTAAGTGAGACCCATGTGAGGCTGCTTGTCTTCACAGAACCTCAGGCTTCCTCACCCAGCTGGTTCTGAGCCCGAACCCTGACCTGCTGCTGACTCCTGGGAGTGGCAGGGGTCTTCTGCACCTAGTGGTTCCCACCACGCTGGAAGCTTTCCAATCTCTTGGCCATCCCAGTGCCCCAACACCTTGAGAAGAAAGATAGTTTATCGGTGCAGTTTTGGAATCTACCCAAGCCAGAGTGCTCCCACTGGAAGCCAGGTTCCTGGCCATGTTGGAACTCATAGCCCAAGTAAGAACCCACCCTATCACCCCAGCAAGGGTTTCCCTCAGGCCATTGGTTCACATGGTGACCTGTACTTATGTGGTCCAGTATGCCAGGCTGCATCTCAGACCCCTGCAGATATGGTTGATGATGGTGTATTTCCCATCCAGGCATAGTCCTTACAGTCCCTCTGCTGGTACTCTCCTCCCTATCGTGGTGGACAAAGCCGCATCATGTGATGGGACAGGTATCTTTTGCAGCTCTGTGGCCAAAGTTGTTGCTCATATCAGACATCTCGGATCTAGGATGGGGGGCTCACCTTGATACCCTCAAAACTCAGAGCCTCTGGGCCAGGGATGAACTGACATGACATATAAATGTCAGGGAACTCAGGACAATCCAACTGGCATGTGAAGCATGCCTGCCTCAACTCTCCAGCAGGGTGGTTCAGGTACTGACAGACAATACGGCCTCAATGTACCATATCAACAGTCAAGGGGGAACCAGATTTCTGGTCCTTTGTCAAGAGGCTCGTTATCTATGGAGCTTCTGCGTGGCTCATGACATTAACTTGGAAGCCATGCCCTCCATGGAGTCAGGAATCCTTAGCGGATTGCCTCAGCATAGTCCTTTTCCTCTCGCCATGAGTGGTCCTTGCACACAGAAGTGGGTATCTTCCTCTTCCAGAGGTGGGACACTCCCTGAGTGTACCTGTTCACCAGCAGGTAGAACAAGAAGTGTGAGCAGTTCTGTTCTCTGCAGGGATTAAAGGCTGGCTCACTGACTGACGCCTTCCTTCTATGTTGGTTGGATGGCCTCATGTATGCTTTCCTGCCGATACCACTGATTCATAAGGTCCTCATAAAAATCAAGGGAGATAGGGCATGGGCTATCCTGATAGCCCCGGCATGGCTGGGTTAGCACTTGTTTGGGATATCGCTCGATTTATTTATGGCCTCCCTTGGATTCTTCCATCACAGATGGACCTTCTCTCTTAGAACCAGGGCTGGATGCTTCACCTGGACATGGCCTCCCTATATCTGATGGTGTGGATGCTCCATGGCTAGGCCTGGAGGAGCATACCTCTGAACAGGTCCTGTTGGGAAGCAGAAAATCTTCCACCAGAGCGTCATACCTAGCCAAGTGGAAGTGCTTCACCTGCTGGGCAGCTCTTTGCAATATCTCCCCATTTAAAGGATCTATCCAAGCTATCTTGGATTACCTGCCCCATCTGAACCAAGAGGGATTGGCTTTGTCAATCAAGGTACAACTAGTGGCCATATCGGCTTTTCAGCCCCCTGTTCAGGGTAGAATGGTGTTCTCTCATGAGATGATAGCCAGTTCCTCAAAGGCCTGGAACAGCTTTTTCCACCCGTGCGAGACCCAGTTCCACAATGGGACCTTAACTTGGTCCTCTCCAGGCTTACTGGGCCATCCTTTGAGCCTATGGCATCCTGATCCTTTCTACATTTGTCCTGGAAGATGGCATTCTTGGTGGCAGTCACGTCAGCGAGATGAGTTTTGGCGATTAGGGCTCTAACGTCTGAGGCCCTTTATACCATCTCTTGCAAGAACGAGGTCAAGATGCAGCCACACCCAGCTTTCCTGCTGATAGTGATTTCCCAGTTTCATATCAACCAGGCTATTTTCCTACTGGCTTTCTTTTTGAACCCCTACAACTCCAATGAGGAGAGGCATCTCCATGCTGTCTTGATGTCAGGCCCTAGCTTTCTATATTGATAGGATTAAATTTTTTTGCAGATCCACGCAGCTTTTCACTGTGGTCACCAAGCAGATGAAAGGACTGCTGGTGTCATCCCAGAGGATTTCATCCTGGATCACAGTCTGCATCCAGGCCTGTTATGAGTAGGCAGGTCTCACATATCTGGCTTCATTCATGGCTCACTCAGCTAGAGCACACGTGTCTTCGGTGGCCTTAGCTCAGATCCCAGTCCAGGACACCTGTAGAGACACTATCTGGTCTTCAGTGCATACATTTGCATCCCACTATGCCATCGCACAGCAGGCCTGGGATGTTGCTGGCGTTGGCAGAATGGTGTTGTAATCCACACATCCATGAACTCCTGCCCCCTTCCAGGGATACTAATGGCAAAACATTTAATTGAGAATGGACATGAGCAAGAAGAAGACAGAACGGTTACTTACCCTCCTAGCTGTTGTCCTTCGAGATGTGTTGCTCATGTTCATTCCAAGATGCACCTTCCTACCTTTCTGTCAGAGCCAGCCAGCAAGAAGGAACTGACGAGATGGAGGGTTGACAGGGCCCTCTATACGGCGCTATGGAGACATGACCCCAGGGGGCACTAGAGCCAACCCTACGGGTACCACTAGGAGAAAACCTTCCAGCAAACTTTGCATGCAGGATGCACACACTTACTTGACATGAACAACACATCTTGAAGAACAACAGTTACAGGAGGTTAGTAACTATTTTTTTTCCTCACCTTGCTGACATGAATGTGGAGCTATGGTTTCAGGCTACCTGAATATGTCAGGCAACAAAACTGATGATAATGCAATAATAGGACTTCTATAAGCAATAAGCAGATGTGGAAGCAAAAGCAATTATATTCCTGCTTATGATTCGTATTATGTCTTTCAGGAACTTGTCTAAGCTCCCTAAGAACACTATGTTTAGGTTAGATCATGAAGAAGGAATTTCTGGTATTGATACCCCCCTAGGAAATCTTTCTAAACTGATGGAAAATTCTTCTACTAGGTTTGTAGGATTGAATTGCTTTCAGATCCTGTTCAGTGATTGTATAAATGTTCTCACTGATAGTAATTTTGTCTAATTCTTTTTTCCCCCAGTGGAAAACTTCGTAACTTAATAATTGATTTCCATAAACCACAGTTCATCCTGCACTTGAGCTCTGTTCTTCCTCCTGAAGCAAAAGAAACTGTTGCAAACATTTTAAAAGGTACACATTATATTTAACTCATATAGCTGCAGCCTAAATTTTTCTGTATTTTTTTTTTGTATGACTTGTCAATGCATTGATTGACGTAATCTGTTTAGAAATATATACATTGATTGCACAGCACCTGACAACTTATATCAGTGAAGTGTGAGCCTTTCCACTTGCAGGCTCAGATCTGACCAACTCCAACTTGCTCTTATTCCTACTATTAAATTATTCATCAGCTAGTAAAAAGTGTGTATTTCTTGTGCACTTAAGCTCTTTGGTTTCTTCCTCTTGTAGACTGCTGGAAGGAGCAGGTTCAAGAGACCTTTCACTAAAAGCACCCTCTTAACAGCCCATAGAGTATAACTGTGAGAACAAACAAGTGACCCTGTAGAGTCTACCTTCCATAGAGGGTCAGAGGGAGAAAATCTGTCACATAATTTGGCCCCAAATCAACAAGGCTTTCTAGATGATGACCAACGATGGAAGCAAATATATAGTCATTGTGAAGACCTGAGTTAGTGTTATCTGTAGTATCCAGGTGTTTTTTTAGGGCTAGCCCTAAATAAAGAACCTTGAATTTATCTAGTCTAGTGCCTTAAAAATTATTATTGTGTTTGAGGTCTGCATCAGATAGGAACTGGCACAGCCTCCTGGTTGACTGCAAAAGGAGTAGGTGGAACAGGAGGAAGAAGAGCTGTGTGTACCTGAAAATTCAGAAACAGTAATGGGTCAAGAATGATTCTAAGACTGCAAACACTCTGATAAAGATGGAAGATAATAACTTCCATAGAAAGTTCACTTGCAACACCTATTAATGTAAACATTTCCTCCTGCTTATCAGTTTCAACTGAGTTTTAACTGGGCTTCACCTAGGTAAGGTAGCTTGCAAATGTTTTCTACTGGGAAAGTCCACTCTGTTCTAATGTTTCTCAAGTATAACGATGCAGGTCAGAGCATCTTCCTATCTCCCCTAGAATCAGTGCATCCATGTTGAACAAGAGTGACAAAATAGAAACCCATACTTGAGATCTTGTGTAGAGGAAGAAAGAATCCTTTGGGATATTGCTGAGAGGAATATCTATGGAAGTGCCTGCTAAGCTGTTACGATTAATTTACTTCTCTTTGGAGCCAAGATAGACAATGAATACCTTCTAGTCTGCATATCAGTATTTTAAAATAAATTCTTTAGATACTATTTACAGTATTTAAAATAGTGTTACCAAAACTTAAGCATTTACTGGTGCATAATTTATCTTTTTGTTACAATGAGGAGTTTTTAGTGGGGAAGGAGAACTAGCAGTTCAGATTGCTTTATAGAATTAACTACAAATATTTCATTTTCTTTTCTTTTTCTAATTCAAGGTCTGAATAAGCCTCAGAAACAGGCGATGAAACAAGTGCTGCTTTCAAAAGATTACACTCTTATCGTGGGTATGCCTGGAACAGGAAAAACTACTACAATATGTGCTCTAGTAAGGCTATAATGTGACCTAATGTTGGAAGTAAATTATGTATTAAGGCTTGGAGGGCAAGCATAAAATAGACTGTATATGAAGCATCCTCTTAACAATTGAGATTTATACAGGACTGATTTGTGTCATGTAAATTGAAATAAATATGGAGCCAGCTTAATGATAAAGAACATTAGTACTAGTAGAACCACAAAATGTAACCTGTGGTGTGGAGGGGTGTTTTTTGATCCCCTCCCTCTTGGTGATGGGTGATGACATATTGATCACTTTGCAGTGTTTTGGCACCAGACTACAAAAAAATCTTCCAGTTTTGAAGCAGATCTGAGGTTTGGAAACAAGGACTTCATTAGCAGTAGATCTGGTGTGAGAACCCAAGGTTTTCTCTGCACTGGGATATTAAGTGCTGGTGTAGTTGCACTAGTGTAAACTCCTAATGTTGGCCTGATTTACCCTAGTGAAACTTGCCCTTTGCAAATTGTGCTGCACTGGTGGGGGACAGAGGGCTTACATCATTTACATGGGTAAAATCCCACTGTAGACAAGGACCTGCTTGGGAATCTTTTCCCCTCATCTGACTTTTTAGCTTCTAGGTTGAACACCAATTTAAAAAAAATTAATTATCCTTTTAAGAAAGGAATTACTGATTCTTATATTCAGCCTAATGTCTCGGTTTTTCTTTTTTTCTCTCCTTGCTGCTCTTCATTTTTAGGTAAGAATTCTTTATGCCTGTGGCTTCAGTGTTCTGCTGACAAGTTTTACACACACTGCTGTTGACAACATCCTGCTAAAGTTAGCCAAGTTCAAAGTAGGATTTTTGCGCTTGGGGAGATCTCAGAAAGTTCATCCAGACATACGGAAGTTTACAGAGGAAGAAATTTGCAGATCCAAATCAATTAAATCGATATCTCATTTGGAAGAGCTCTATAATAGTCAAGTAAGGAAAACAACTTTCAATGGTCCTGCAGCATATATGAGTGTATCTGTTACAAATGCTGTACTGAGACAAAATTTATCCCCAAAGGGTCTAGATGGTTCAGTGATCAGAAATGAGATCATCAGTTTCTGTCATCAGTTCAAGTTTGGCCATGTCTGTTGTGAATCAAATTACCATCTGAGTGGGGTTTTTTGGGCATTTCTTTTGCTTGTGTGAAATGAAATGAGCTGGTAGTCACGTTTCACTTCTATTTGATGTTCTATTTGTATTGTAATAGTGCCTGAAGATCTTTGACTGAGGTCCCATTGTGCTAGACTAATACTATGTAATATAATATACACACACACCACAAAGACAGTTCTTGCCCCAAAGAGCTTATAGAAAGCATCTAGATCACAAAAACTGCCGTTGCTTCTCTTGTTGGTAGTCTCCATAGGGATGCAGAAGACTGAATTGGTATGGGAAGTGACTGACTTTTTCACCTTTGGTCACTTCAAGAGGCAATTAATTGAGGCACCTAGGTTGGGGTGAGGAAGACTATGCTGCCATCACCGTATCTGTTTTCTGAATTTAAGACCATGACACTGTGATACTTCCTTGAGGTGCCCGGAGTTGAGGCACTTTGCTAGCATCTGCCCTTAGTGTGAAGAAGTTTGTGCCTGCTGTGTGTCAGCATGGTCCACTGTTGCCACTAGCAACAGAAGCACTCTTCTCTAGGCCCCATGGCTCCCACTGTCATTCTGTAGGTTATCAATAGGTACCCTCAACCCCTCCAAGTGTCCTTAGAACGTTCAGCCCCATGTCCACTGGACACTTGCAGCAAATCAGTGAATACTGCTTCCAAAGAAACAGTACGCCCCAGCTTACCAGCTTCACCTCAGATGAGAGCTCTGCTTAACTAACAGCACTTATATTTGATTTCATTATAAATAAATCTGTTTATTTCACAAAGCATAGCATTTCAAGTAGTAGCAAATAGAAGTGTTGGAAACGAATGGCTACATACAAAAAATAACACCTGTTCGGAGCCTAGACTTAACAAGATAGTATCATGTCTAATACAGTATTGCTCATCCAAAATCCTTGCAGCATTTTATAGCCAGGTGGCTGTGACCCTTGTTTCATGAGACAATAATGCTCTCAGTTTTACTCACGGGTGAAAGATTCGGTGTCTTACATTGCACTCCAAGATACACAGGATCAATCCTTTGTCTTGATTCATAAACAGGACATTCCATTGCTGTTTGTTTCTTCCTGTAGATTTCCTCTCATAAATTTCACAATCTCTCAATTTACACTTGGTTCAGTATGCAAATAGGCATACAGTATGTTGTAAGCATTCAATACACAAGTGGCCAGACAGGGAGATAGATGTCTGTTATCTCCTGCGTGAAGGAAACATTTTTGAGATATGTGACTGCCTGGTGACCTGCCTTAACTCCATGACCTTAAGAGCATAATTTTCAATGTAGATACCTAACTCCTTAAATATTAGCCATCCATACATTTTGCAGTGATTATGACAACCAGCTCTCAATAAGAGATCTCACATGCCACCATTTGGTGAACTAGTATGCAGATATTTGACCCGGGGATCCCTGTACAACCTATGCACCCCCTTTGCCCTCTGCCAGTTGGCATCAAGTGGTTCCTGGATCACAAACACCAATTTCCAAGGCCGTCAATTGAGCACCTTTCATAAGCTCCATATTGTTAATAAAACTTAAAAAGAGAATCCTAAACACCAGACAGGAATTAATCATGAACGGGATGCTAGTCCCTCTACTCCAGAACTACTTTTGTGTTTGTGAATGAATATATGGCAAAGTGTTTTGGATTTTGAGGAGTTTTAAGGGCTAACATGTACGTAAAACTCAGACTCTCAATACTATTAAGAAGTTTTAAAAAAAATTGTAGCTTATTGTAGATTTGATTAAAGGTCACAGACTTATTAATGTAGAAGTTGTATGTTAATAATATGAAATGGGAAAGGAGAAGAACATTCCTTTTTATCTGTAAAATATGTCTGAATTTTCAGCCGGTAGTTGCAACAACATGCATGGGTGTAAACCATCCCATTTTCGCTCGGAAGCAGTTTGACTTCTGCATAGTGGATGAGGCTTCTCAAATAAGCCAGCCAATCTGCCTGGGTCCTCTCTTCTATTCACATAGGTTTGTGCTAGTGGGGGACCATCAACAGCTACCTCCACTTGTACACAACGCAGAAGCAAGGTAAGACTAAAATGCTACTGGAAAAATATAAAATGTGTATTGGGTAAGAAGTGGACTTTCACAAGACACTGACTTACATATCTGATTTTGTAACAGAGATCTTGGCATGAGTGAAAGTTTGTTTAAGAGACTAGAACGAAACGAGAATGCTGTTGTCCAGTTAACTGTGCAGTACAGAATGAATAGGTATTTAAAACTATTTCAGTTACAAATGATTTTTTAAATGTAAATTGCAAGCTATAACACTTGACACAGCTTTTGTTTTTAAACTCCTTAGTAAAATTATGTCACTAAGTAACAAACTGGTGTATGAAGGCAAACTGGAATGTGGCTCGGAGAAAGTGTCTAAAGCCACTGTTAACCTACCAAACTTAAAAAACTTGAAGTTGGAGTTGGAATTATTTGCAGATTCTTCAGAAACATGGTTGAAAGAAACACTTGAGCCAAGCAATCCTGTGTGTTTTCTTAACACAGAAAAGGTAAACTTTGGTTGAATTCTTTCCTTTATCGCTGCGCTATCCTTCTTTCAAAATACTGTATTTTTTATTTTGATGTTTGTAGACCATATTTGCAATATAGTTACACGTTTAAAATTAAAATTCTTATAACTTTTCCTTGTCAAACTTGTGCAACTTATAGAATATAGGCAACAGTCTGTAGTCTTTAAAAATAAGTTTCTTCCAGTTGAGTAAACACTGTTCCAAACTTGAAGCCCTGCATTAACTGAAATTATTTAGCCAAGAGACATTCTCATCCCTATTGTATGCTTACACTGTACAGTTACTGCTATAAACACTGAACTTTAAGGTAAGCAGTCTAAAAGTCAGCTGAGAAGACTGAGCATTGGTTATTGTCTTGAAATGTTTTAGCATCTTTAACATGGAATATCCTAGATAGTATATTTAAAGAAATATAACAAAACTTGATTGATACTGAGCCAAATCCTGCCCTCAGTTACAAGCATGGAACATCCCTGATACTACTAGAGGTTGCAGATGTGTAACCAAATATTATCTCTTTCTAACGCTTAGGAAACTGTTCTGAAGGTTTTCCAGGGTCAGATAAGAGTTGCTTTGTGCAGGAGGATGAATGTTTCCAGCAGCATGGCCTGTTTTGTTTCTCTGGTTGTAGGGAATTCTTCACAAAATCTTTGCTGAACTTTGGACTGTACCCCCAGTGTAATCTGCTTTGCTGCGCCTGTCCATGGGGTGGAAGCTAACTTGTGGAGTGAATGAATTGCTTTAGGAATGTATGATGATCATTCATGGGGACTGAAGATGGAATTATCTCTAGGGTAGGAAGGAAGCTGGATTGGAACACTTCCTTCTGTGATTGGAAAGGAGGCTGTGTTGTGGGCAGAGAACTTTTTTTGTTCTATCCACTGTGCCACAGTGCTTAAGTCCTGTAAGGGAGATAGCATGGTGTAGTGAGTGGTTAGAGCAGGTAACAGAGTTGAGGACTAGAGTTTGTCTCACCTTTACAACTGATTGATTTAGTCCCTTCCATATCAGTCTGCAGTGGCTTTGTCAGTCTCCATGGCAACTGAAGGAAGTACAGATCTTTCCTCTGAGCCAGGGCTTTGGACTGCCCCTCAAAGAGCTCTTCAGAATTCTCAGCCTCCAAGCAGCACAGATGACAGACTCCAGGTCTCCCTTTTGTAGCACTTTAACAGGATCTTGTCCATTGCTCCCATCTCTGGCTGATTGCCTGCCAGAAAGATTTAATTAAATGTATCTCAATTTCTTCTTTGGCTTTGAGGATTTTCTTCTTAAAACTGTTAGAACAAAATTTAAAAAATTATTTTGGCTTTCTGAGTTGGGTTTGAAGGGACAGCTCCTCTCATTCCCTCTTCAGAAAAGACACAGAAGGATGGAGGAACTCGGCTTCAAGCTGGCATGTGGGCAAGGTCCATGCCAAGATGGTTGAGTTCCTTTTTAATTCTAAAGAGCATATCGAATCCTCCCCCCAGTGGTGGTTCACTGCTTTCTATACAGGGCTGCTATTTCCTGTCTGTTGCTTGCTTGTCAAGTAGATGGAAAGGAAGAAATTTTTCCTCCAGGAAATCGCTAATTTCATTTCTGCAGCCTAGTGTCTCCCATAATACTATGAAGCCTGGGCTGTTGTCCTTCCTTCTACAGTGGTGGAGGTGATTCAGCATGCCCACTTCTCTGGCTGCCTGCCAGAACTCTTGCTTCTGCAGCAGTTAGCAATAGTTTGCTTTACTGCTGACCAATTCCTTTGCTAACTTTGATTTTTAGTATGTTTTCAGGAGTAGTGAATAACTTAAGTTTCTTCTTTCGTGGCTCACGTAACTGATAGCGTGGTGGCCTCAGTCATCTGGATTTGCTGGCAAAGCACCTTCCCTTTTGAGATGCCTCTGCTGCCCCTCAGGCAATTCAGGAGAGCTGTCATGCAAACATAAAGCTAAATCCAAGCAGCTAACTGTATGAGAGGCAGCATTTACAGTCTCTTCACAGGATAAATTATTACCCTCTTATGCACAGCCATCTGAACCCAAGGAGCTGCATCTTCAACCCAGAAAAGCCTGGTAGGGATCTTCTAAGCATTTTGGGAAGAGAATCTAAGGACAAGGATGACACTGTCTGCCCAGCTGTGGGGGTAAGTCCTGAAAAAGACCTGGGCTAGAAGGAAAAGCCATTTAGATTCCTTAAAGTTCCTTTTCTATGCCCAAGATACTGAAGTGGGTCCACAGCTCCCCCCAAAATGAATCTAAGGATTCTTATGAACAGACCCCATCCCCCACACAGTGAGGGAGGACACAGTGAGACACATCTACAGGGCTCCAGGCTCTTGATAAAAAGGGCCACAAGAGACCTCACTCCAGCCACAACAATGCAGGAGCCCCAGTAGAACAGGCAAATAGAGCCAAAAACAAAGGAAGCATCAAAAGAGAAGAAAAATATAAAAAATCTAAATTTCACCCTCTGGCACTCCACCACCACCACTGCAGGAGAACTTTCTGATTCAGGCTCTGAGCAGAACAAGTAGAAAAAACAGCCAAGGTTTTTTCCCCAAGATGAACTTTTGCTGCTATGTGCAGGAAAATGGCATCTGCTCTACAAATCCAACCAAATGAGTTGTTAGATGAGAATTCAAAGGGTGAATACCTGCCAATGAAATCCCAGTCTAAGAAAGCAATTCCCATGCACCCTTCTTTTGAAGATGTAATCAGGGATGAATGGGAACACCCTGATAAGGAAAGCATAGAAGCAAAATGTGCACATAGCATTTTTTTGACTCATGCATTTTATACTATCTATCAGAAATACCAAAGGTAGAGACCCACCCTGAGGAGGGGTTTTCTTAGCTACTCAGCATCTATGGATCTTACCTGTCTTGCAAGATCTGCAGGGGCCTGGCTAGACTACCTAAAGGCCATGGAAGACAAGGATCATACTGACTTTAGGTCTACCCTTAAGAGAAGATCACGGTTAACTGCTTTAGTTGCAGATGGCTCAATGAACACACTGAGATTCTCAGCCATGAGAATGGCACATGGCATCCAGTTCAGCAACCCAGTATTGCATCTGTTTTTATGTACTTGGATAGCAGATGGCCACTACTAACAAATCCGGAAGCCTTGCACATGATCTCAGACATTTGGCTTCCCATCAGTAGATCTGTTTAACAGGAACAAAAAACTGACACAGTACTTTGCCAGGGGAACAGTTTATAGATCATGAGGCACAGAATCTCTTGCACACAGGTGGCCGAAGTGCTTTCTTTATACAATCCTACATCTGCTTGCAGAAAGGATAATTCAGAAGATAAAATGAAAGGAAGCAAAGTTGATAGTTCTCCTTCGAGTGATTGCTCATATGCATTCCACTTAGGTGTGTGCGCGCCCTCGTGCACAGCTCTCCGGAGAACTTTTCCTAGCAGCCCCTGCAGGGGCTGGTCTCAGCGCCCCCTGGAGTACCGCCATTATGCAGCGGTATATATAGCGCGACCGGCCCCTCCCCTCCTCAGTTCCTTCTTTCCGCCCGTGACGGCCAGTTGAGAACTACCCCTGCTCTTCAACAGTTTGTGTTTTCTCCTTAAAGTGAGTAGATAGCTTACCAGTTCGCCCTGAACTAAGTTAGTTTTTAGTTATTGAGGGTTTTAGTTAGTTTAGGGAGCCTTCCAGCTCGCGGCGTCCCGGCTATGCCGGGCTCGCCGGGCTTCAAGCCATGTGCTAGCTGCGGCAAGGCCTTCTCAGCTAGCGACCCCCATGACCGTTGTTTGCGGCGTCTGGGGGAACTGCACCGTAGGGATTGGTGCAGTATCTGTAAGTCCTTTAAGCCTCGGACTCAGAAGGAGAGGGAAGTGAGGCTCAGGGCTTTTTTTATGGAGTCCGCTTTAAGCCCGGCTTCCGAGCCATCGCGGACGACTCCGGCACCGAGTGTGTCTTCGGTGCGGAGTGCGCCTCCGGCACCGGGGGTCTCGGTGCCGAAGAGGAAGAAGCGCCGCCCACACTTGCAGAGCTCCCCCGCACCGCAGGAGCGGCCGGGGTCGAGTTCGGAGGTGCTCCTCCTCATGGACGTGCCGCCGGCCCCTGCTCCGGCACCGGCACCTACTAGGGAGGCTCCCCCAATTCCTGGAAGTGGGGGACCCCCTATACAGGACCCTTCGACGCCGGAGGCTATTGAGGCGGCACATGCCTTGTTGACTCTGCCTACGCCTCTGGCACTCTCTCACCGGAGAGAGACAGGGCCTGTTTCCCGGGGCAAACCCGCGATGGGGGGCCCCGAAAGGTGGGTGGCCCGGCCTCGGTGGACAGGCCGCCCACCACCCGACGCAGGAGAGTCGAGCTCGGAAGCTCCTCTTCGTCTTCGGATGATGCGTCGCGGCATCGTTCCCGGCACCGCTCCAGGTCCCAGCATCGTTCCCGGCACCGGTCCGGACACTGACACCGCTCCTCGTCGCGGCACCCCTCCTCGTCGTCGAGTTCAGGCTCGGCACCGAGACGGCGTTCTCGGCACCGCTCCCCAGCATCGAAGCGACGAAAGACTCCCCGGTACCGGTCGTCTTCTTCGGCGTCGCCTCATCGGCACCGAAGTCGTAGCTGCTCTTCGAGATCGTCGCGTGGCGAGTCTCGGAGTGCTTCCTCCCGGCGTCAGCGCCGCCTGCGTTCTCCTGACTCGGGATCCCGGACCCGACGTCAGGAGCAGGTATGGTCGTCGGCACCGCAGCCGGCACCGGACCCAGTACTGCTACCGGCGCCGGCACCGTCTGTTGCGGCACCGGCTTTGCCCTCGGCACCGGTGCCGCCTCTGAGCTGGCCACAGGGACCCTGGCAGTGGCTGTTGTGGGCCCAGTGGGCGGCTCAGATGGGGCAGGGAACTATGTCGGCCCCTGCCTCTGTCACCCAGACTCAACAAGCACCTTCGGTGCAGGAGGGTGACCGCTCCTCTGGGGAAGAGGAAGAGGAGGAGGACCCTGGGGAGGGCCCCTCCACTGGGCCCCACCACCCATCTTACTTGTCATCTCCAGATGAGGCGGCGGTAAGAGACCAAGGAGCCCCGCTCATTGACTTTAAGGCACATCAGGAGCTCCTGAAGCAGGTGGCTTTGAACCTTGGCCTTGAGGTTAAGGTGTTAGAGGAAGAGGTGGACCCCCTCTTCGGGCGTGTGGGGGCCCAGGGACCGGCTAGGGTGGCCCTTCCCGTGTATGAGAGGGTCCTGCGCCTGGCGAAGTCAGTCTGGCAGACCCCCGCCTCGGCTGCCCCGACCTCCAAGGGCGCTGAGAAGAAGTATTACGTGCCAGCTGAGGGGCACGAATACTTGTATGCTCACCCTGCCGCGGGTACTTTGGTGGTGGATGCCGCCAATCAAAAGGACAGGCAGGGTGCTCAGGCTGCCTCCCCTAAAAATAAGGAAGGCAGGAGATTGGACCTTTACGGCAGAAAGGTCTATTCAACTGGGGCGCTTCAGCTGAGAGTAGCTAACCATCAGGCTCTCCTCGGCAGATACAATCTGAATCTGTGGGACTCCTTGAGGAGGTTTACGGAGTCCCTCCCTCCAGACCAGGCTGCAGACTTTGGTATGGTTCTGGAGGAGGGTTTGTCCGTGGCAAGTGCGGCTCTGCAGTCTGCATCGGACGCTGCGGACACAGCCAGCAGGGCTATGGCCTCCGCCGTTGCGATGAGGCGGGCAGCGTGGCTGCAGTCCACAGATCTGTCGTTGGAGGTGCAGCAATCCATCCAAGATCTGCCCTTCGATGGAGCCGCCCTCTTTTTGGAGAGGACGGACGAGAAGCTGCATGCTCTCAAGGACTCAAGGGCAATGTTGCGCTCCTTGGGCCTGTACACGCCCCAGGCGGCTAGACTGCAAAGTCGCCAGCAGCCACAGCAACTGCCGCAACGTCAGCGGCAGCAGTCTAGGCCGCAGCCTAGGCCTTTCCCCCCCGCGAGGGGTAGGGACAGGACCAAGGGCTCCGGACGGCGCGATTGCCCGGCGTCGTCCTCCTCTTCCTTTAAGGGACCCTCTCAAGGACCTAAAGGGAAGAGACAATTTTGACGGTGTCTCCGAGGGTGGCACAGTCTCATGTTCCCTGGGTTGTTCCCCACCCTTCCGGGACAGGCTCAAGCCGTACCTCGGCCTGTGGCGGGAGGTAACATCGGACCAATGGGTCCTCAGCATTGTGCGCTGGGGCTATGCCCTTCAGCTCCTGGCCTCCACTCCCCATCCCCCCCGTCCCTCTTCAGGGACCCATCTCACGAGCAATTACTCCTTCAGGAGGTTCAATCCCTCCTAGTCAAAGGAGCCATAGAAGTGGTTCCACCACTCGAGGTGGGGAAGGGGTTCTATTCGAGGTACTTCCTCGTTCCCAAGGCCAAGGGAGGCCTCAGGCCTAAATTGGACCTGCGCAGGCTCAACAGGTTCATAAGGAGACTGAAGTTCCGCATGGTATCCCTAGCGTCCATCATTCCCGTACTAAACCCAGGGGACTGGTTCGCCGCCCTCAACCTGAAGGATGCGTACTTTCACGTCTCCATCCTTCCCGCCCACAGGCGGTACCTAAGGTTTGTGGTAGCTGGTGGCCACTACCAATTTACGGCCTTGCCTTTTGGCCTGTCTTCCTCCCCCAGAGTGTTCACCAAGTGTATGGCGGTGGTGGCGGCCTTCCTGCGGCTCAGGGGGGTCCAGATATTTCCTTACCTGGACGACTGGTTAATCAGGGGCAAGACCAAGTCGCAGGTGTGCGAGGTGGTCTCTCTCGTCCAGTCCACCTGCCATGCTCTGGGGCTGCTCATAAACGAGCAGAAGTCGACGCTGTGTCCGGTGCAACGCATAGACTTCATAGGGGCCCACCTAGACTCGGTGCAGGCAAAAGCCTCCCTCCCACGCTCGAGGTTCGAGGCCATGACAGCGATATCGCAACTTCAGAGGTGCCCCACGACTACAGCCAGGCAGTGCCTGCAGCTGCTAGGCCACATGGCCTCGTGCACCTATGTGGTGAGGTTGGCCCGCCTCAGGCTCAGGCCCCTCCAGGGTTGGCTGTCCAAGGTTTACATGCCCAGCAGGCATGCTTTGAACAAGGTGGTAACGGTGCCCCCTATGGTGTTGGGGTCACTGACTTGGTGGCTGGACCCCGGGACTGTGTTGGAAGGGATTCCCTTCAGGGCTCCCACCCCCTCGGTCACCCTGATCACGGACGCATCAGACCGGGGGTGGGGAGCTCATATCACCGGTGGTCTGACCACGCAGGGTCGCTAGTCCCGGGGGGAGTTGGCCCTCCATATCAATGTGAAAGAACTGAGGGCAGTCAGACTGGCATGCGAAGTGTTTCGCCACTCTTTATTGGGGAGAATGGTGCAGGTGTTAACAGACAATACCACTGCAATGTATTACATCAACAAGCAAGGGGGGGCGCGCTCCTCGGCGTTGTGTCAGGAGGCGCTTCGACTCTGGGACTTGGCGGTGAGGTGCAATTTCTGTTTAACGGCCTCTCACCTGCCTGGGGTCAGGAACGACGAGGCGGACCGCCTCAGCAGGTCATTCCTACCCCAACACGATTGGTCTCTCCACCCCGAGGTGGTGGACAGGATTTTCCGCGTGTGGGGTGTTCCCCGTCTGGACGTGTTCACGTCAGCTTGGAACGCGAAGTGCCCGATGTTCTGCTCGCTCAGGGGTCGCGAGCCGGCCTCCCTTTCGGACGCATTTCTCCTCGAATGGACGGGGGCCCTCCTGTATGCGTTTCCCCCGTTTCCGCTCTTGCCCAGGGTCCTCTTGAAAATCAAGAGGGACAGAGCGGACATAATTCTGATCGCCCCAGCGTGGCCGAGGCAGTACTGGTTTTGCCTGCTTCTGGACTTGTCTGTCGCTCCCCCAATCAAGCTCCCGAGGAGACCGGACCTGCTCTCCCAGGACCACGGTCGTCTACTGCATCCCAACCTGAACTCCCTGCACCTGATGGCCTGGAGGCTCCCTGGCTGACAGAGGAGGAGAGAACCTGCTCGGAGCAGGTCCAACGCGTGCTGTTGGGAAGCAGGAGGCCCTCCACACAGATCGCCTACAGGGCCAAGTTGGAGGAGGTTCACCTGCTGGGCAAAGTCATGGGGCATCCCCCCAGGTCTGTCTCCTATACAGGCTATTCTGGAGTATCTGTTACAACTTAGGCCCCAGGGTTTAACCACTTATCCATTTGAACTGTTAGCTATTAGACCTTTCTAGTTAAGAAACTTGTTTCTGGGTTGCTAGCACATCTGTTAGGTGTATCTTTTAAATGTGCCATTTAGGTGTTTACTTTCAAGGTGAGACTTCTCTCTTTCAGTCTGTTTCTTTGTGTCTCCCTGCTTAAAGTTTATTACTTTCCAAGCATCACAGAATTCTGGGAGATGCTGGGCTATAGAAGTGAAGACACTCTTACCTGATTTCCCTTTTGCTAGCAACATCTCTCCCATTTCCACCCTCACTGATATGACTTCGGTAGCCAAGGGACATTTATTTTGTCTAGTTTGTGAACCAGTTAGTCTACTGTACATAGTTTACTGCTTAGTATTAAGGTTATTGTTGATGATCAGATTCGAAGAGTTTCTACACAGCTTTGGAATGGCTCTCCTGGTGGGCAGCTGGAGAAGGGGGCATGACCAGCACAAACTGTGAACCACCTCCAAAACTGTAAAGAGTAAGGGAACAGCCCAAGTATTGCAGAATTGTGTGAGACATTGTTAAAAGAAAGGAAGTCAACAGGTAAGAAACTTCCCATTGTAAAAACTCTCCTTCAAGTGGTTTCAGTTGAAGAGCACTTAAACATTTTATTTCTAAAGCTGAAAACTACTGTTATTCTGGAGAGTTCTTCCTGAGGGCTGGTCCAAAGCCCAAATTCAGTTGGAAAAAAAAAATCTGGTCTGCCTCCATTTTACTGTGGAGACAGAGAATTCCCACTGTGAGGATTGACATGGAGGCTGCCAGAATGAAAAGTCAGATAAGACAGAATTTTCACTCTGTGACCTTGGACAAGCCAGTTTGTGCTTCAGTTTTCCAGCTGTAAAACAGATCACCACCTTGATAAAGCGCTTTGTGGTTTTAGGATGAAAGCTGCTAATTCTGTATTAGTAGTTTTACATGAGCAAATATAATACAATTTCACTGAGTTATTGAACAAAATATAACTTGTTGCATACAATACAATTCATCTGACTTTTTTTATACAGGTTCCAGCACCAGAAAAGGTAGAAAAAGGTGGTGTAAGTAACATGACAGAAGCCAAACTAGTACTCTTCCTCACCTCCTTCTTTATTAAGGTATCTTTCTTTTAATATGATGTTTGGAGGGAGGACAAAATAATTATACTTTAACAATGGTTTGAAAAATCCACTGCAGAATGGAAACTTGTATGCTTGGGAATGTACTGGAACCTCAAGAGTAAATTAAGGCAGGTTGAATGGTACTCTGATGCCAGGGTTAGAATTAGGATCTGCATTTTTTCTCCTGTCCCCAGCCTGGATGGGCCTAGAATGCATTGAGGCAGCATTTTTGGTCCTGGAAAGAATGGGGAAGTGCCTCTTTCCTCTTCAGCAACTTATAGAGTGAACTTGAGGGGTGGCATTGACTGACTTGTTCTAGTAAAAGCTATGTTCAACCTTTGAAGGACAATCAGTTATATGGGATCTCTTTAAAAGTATTAAGTAAAGGGACAAATGAAGAGTTGGAGGACCCCATCTCTCCTGAAATGCCAGGGTAGGCCAAAGTTTGGGGCCTGATATTAATTAATAATTGTGCTTAGAATGCCTTTGATAAATGATCAGTCATACTCTATAGCACTGGGAATTCCTAGAGGGTCTCTTAGTTGTAGAACATACCCCAAACTAACCATGCTGCCAGGTTTTCAAATCACTCTTCTGCTTTTCCTTTCTGTTCAGGCTGGCTGTAAAGCTTCAGATATTGGTATCATAGCTCCATACAGACATCAGTTAAAGATAATCACTGACTTGATGACAAGCTCACATATCAGTACAGTGGAAGTAAATACTGTGGACAAATACCAAGGAAGAGACAAAAGTATCATCATAGTATCTTTTGTTAGAAATAATAATGATGGAAACGTGAGTGGATCATATTTGATTTAGTACTAAATTATTCAGACATTTCACAAAGTTGAGACTGCTGTAACTGAAATCCTTAAAACATTCCTTGTTAATACTTTTTAACTACATGTATGAATATATTTTAGTCATAATTACATCTATAACAATTGCACTTGCACTGACTAGGTAGCATTTACAAAGTAATAGAGAGATTAAAAATAGTATTTTAGCAAAAATTTCCTTAATCTGCTATAGCATTAACAGTTTACTCAACAGTTTGATAGCATCCTTGATCATTTAAAAAAAAAATTTAAAATTTAAATTAACTTTATACTGTTGGACTTTCTCTTATGTTTGAACAATGAAATAGACTAATGGGTTTCACTCTTGTATGTAGTGTTTCTAACCACTTTCATTTTTTTCTCTACTAGCATTTTGTTGTAATGTTTGAGCTGGAAAAATATACAAGAGTGATTAACAATGTTATGTTGGAACTATAATAATAATGGGATAACTTACGTTGACTAATTTTTTAAAAATTATCTTACAAAAAACATAATTTGGAGCCAAATTTAACATGACTATTTTTTTTAGGAAATATATGCAACCTCCTTGAGATTTAAAAATTTGAAGATGGGTTGTATATTTAAACTCATTTAATTCTTTTAAAAAATTAGAATTTAAGATAAGAGAAATAAAATATGTAATATATTTATTTCAACAGCTTGGAACACTTTTGATGGACTGGAGACGTCTTAATGTTGCTATTACAAGAGCCAAGCACAAATTAATCATGCTGGGTTGCGTTCCATCACTATGCCGCTATCCTCCTTTAGAGAAATTACTCTGCCATTTAAACTCTGAAGCCATGATATCCTTTTCCTATGCAAAACTATATATCCTTATACTCTTCCTCCCTGTATTGAATAAATGTGTTCTCCTTAGTTTTAATATTTGAATACATGATAAATTACAACAGTTGCTGAAACTGCATACTACTGTTGAAACAGACTGGAATTTATGATGAGAAAAGGTATAGGCTACAAAGAGTGCTTTAAAGTGGTGGAAGGAATACTGTTAGACTGAGGAGCCCAAGTTCTGTAGCATGGGAACTGCAATTTGTTACAGGCCACATCTGACTTTTAGTAAAAGTATATTAGAATAGACAGCCTTAATACTTACCTATATTTGTAACTTGCATTTTTGTCAATAGCTTTCCATTTAGTAGTGGATGTTACAGTGAAAGTCCTTTTTTAACATTAAAATATGAAACAATTTCAGTAAAATACTTTGTGCAGTGGTCACCATCTCAGTGCTATAGCGTTCCATGTTGATTGCAGTTAGCCCACTTATTCACTAACTTATGGTAGTATGAAATAACATAGCAATTGAATAGGCAGCATCTCAAGAAAAACAGGGAACACCTATAAGTATTACAGCCTGTTGAATTACAAGTCGTGTTATTCAGTATGGTCTTCACCATTGGCTATTTCTGCCATTAAACATATTCTGTGTTCTCTCATGATTTGTCATCAACACCAGTGGGAGGCTGCTCAAATTCCATTTCCTTGAATGTTGGGTCTTGTGTCTTTTAGTGTCAGGAATTGTATCTGTTACTGAGCTATAGCAAAATTGGGAGTAAATGTTTCACTCTTCAGGCCTTGATTTGCGCATCTTGTACTATATGGTCACTGAATTACAGTGGAAAAAATTACTAACTAAACATATTAAAAGAGTATGCTTTGGGTCCAGCTAATAAGCAATTCCAAAATTGTTAAAGTATCTTCCAGTTTGCTCTTTGTAAAATGAAAAGAATTTGCAAATCAGCTTTGATTAAGGGCTTTTTTAATACAATGTGGCAAGGTGTTCTAAAGGGGTGTGATTTGCAAAGTACTGTAACTGCACTGTGTAGAACTTGGTGATGTGTGCTAAAATTGATCCAGGTCAAATCTGAGATAGTGGTGTTGTGACCCCATCATCAGGTTGCAAAACTGGGGAGCTGGGCCCAGCCCCCTGGGATAAGATCTGCTGCTACATGGTGAATGCAGGGCTTCTCCACCCCAGGCCTCCCCTTCACATGAGATTGCGTGTTTGCCAAGGCCCAGTGATGGGCTAATCTGACTCTGGACATGGCAATCCATCTAGAACCTTTCTGTGACCCAGACATACTGTTGGGGAACCACGAACAAAACTACACTTTTTAACATTTTTAAAATAAAGTTACATCAAAACAGGCCTTTATTTAACCCTATTTTTCTACCTACCCATTTAATAGTCTGATAAACATGGTTAGGATATGAATTTTATACTTTCTTCAAACTTGTGGAAGAAGAGGACATGTAATTAAAAGGAATTGTACTGATTGATAGTACAATAATTTACAGATCACTAGAACTGAAAAAATGGTATCTTTGTATACATAATCTCTCGTTCATGGAGTCTTTTTGCTAGACTTTGTCCCATCTCAGAATAATTATCGCAATTTAAAATTGCTAAAAGAGAGCACATGAAATGAAAATGGTATTGTGATATGCCCAAAAATTACTTTAGACACAAGAAAGGCCCTTAAAAACTCTTTTGCAAGAACAAAATATTACCCAAATATTTGAAGTTCATTTTCCTTAACTTTTATTACATTTTCAATCTTCCATCAGGGGCACACGACCGTGTCTATCAGTGTAACCTCCTATGATTGTAAAGATGAAGAATTTAAAGAAAAAAGTCATCTTGTTCATTCTCTACATGTGCTGCTGAATGCAAATAATGATTTAGTAGACGGGTGCTGAATGGAGTTGATTTCAGTCTGGTTTCTCAAACTGTAAAAGTTTATTTTCATCATATTGCACAAACTCAAAGAAAACAGGTCATTTTGATACCAGTGTGACACTACCCTATCAGTAGCTCAAAAATCTGCACTTCTTGAGGTACTAGGTAGCTACTTCCATATTCCAGTTTCCTTTAGATATATATTTATCTTTAGATATGAAAGCACAGATCTTTGTGGGGGATTAGAAATTGCTTATTGGTCACTTGATACAAATAATAGACACTGCTTAGAGTGTAAAGAAATTTGGGACCATTTGATTTTGCAGATTTTAAAGTGTAGTTCATACATGGAAACTTTTCTTTCTTGCAGAACTTGACTAAGATCTTGTTTTTTATGCCCATTAGAAAATAGGAGGAAAGAGTTCCCTCTTACTTTTTTCAATGCCCATCCTGTTGCTTTCTCTTTAAAGTCTGCTTCTACTACACTTAAGACCATAGCACCCTTTTGTTTACATACATAACTGAATTACAGTTTGTTTACATACATAACTGAATTCTGACACTGACACGCCTTGATAACTTATCCCCATACTCCACTAGTTTTTGGATACATTCTGAGAAATGTGATGTTGATATACCTATTCTCCTTCTATGAATTCAAGTATTTTAGCAAATGAAAACTTTTAAAAAACATAAGGGGTGAAACCTTGGTCAACTTTGAAGTCAATGGCAAGACTCTTTGACTTCAGTGGAGCCAGGATTTCATATGTAGTACTGGCTTTCTTTTGGGAGTTGTTGGGTTGGAGACAGAATTGCAGCTTAATGTTTAATAAATTTACATACTCGGGTTCTGTTTCCTTAAATGCTGCAAATTTCCCTTTACTTGATACAGTATAAGAAAGTTAAAATAGAACTACCTCATGCTCAACACTTTAATTTGCTATTAACTGGAAAATTAATTTGTAGATTTTAACTTTTGACTTTTTGAAAAGACTAATGCTGTTCATTGCTTTTTTTTCAGATTTCTTTCCTTTAATGTCAAAGCTGTGTGCAAAGAGTTGTTCATAAAAAGTTTATACATAAGATATGGGCATTTTCAGTTTTAAAATTGTTCACTAATTTTTGTAATACCTGTAATGTAATAAAAATTTGCTAAATTTTGTTACTATTGGGGTAGTTACTGCACTACTTGAATGAAACAAAACATCAGTATTTTCAGTTGATTCACTTAAAGACACTGACTTACTTTGTATCTGAACTCACATAAACTGTTTTTTCAATAGACTCACTTATGCTGCAGAGGCAGCTCCTGTTCTGCCGCTCTGGACCTGGTTCCCCATTCTGGCCTATTGGCTCTCGCTGCTCGCAGATTCAAAGAGCGCACTACAGTGTCACTTGATGTGCCTGTCCACACACAGGTGATTCCTCCTCCCCCACAACTTGCACCCATACCCCTTTCCTGGCCCTGGAACTGCTATACAAGCTAGATGGGTGGTGGGCTGGCTCAGAAAATAGAGTAGGTGGAGCGGAGTCCCTTTGAGCCTTAGCAACTTGCTGCCTATGATAGACACAGAAAATATTTGAAGGTGGGAAAGTGTAAAATGTGTAAAAGATATCTGCTTCCAATACTTCAGTAAGTGTGCTGGACAATCTGGTATATCTTTCCATAGAATTTTCCTTCATTTTTGACTTGTCATTGTGCTTATCAGTGTTCAGAAGTTAGAGAGATTAAATATTATAAGCCAAATCCTCAGCTGTTGTAAATTGACATAGTGGTTTACACCAAAAGAGGATCTGACTCAATTATTGATAACATAATACTGATTTTGATTGATTTCAATGAAAAATTTGTTAAATGGCTCCCTCACTTATGCCTGATTTTTTTTAATGCAGTGTAAGGGTAAAAGTCCGCCATCTCCTCCTCACCCGCTAGTTAAAATATGCTCTCTTCAGGAAGTGGAGTTGAGCTGAAACTAAGAAATATCTACAGATAATACTGCACTGAGCTGGAATTCATAGAAATGGAGAAAATATACTGACAGGAAAATATGAGATTCATTGGAAGACTGCTTTCTAGGACCAAACACACCCAGGAGTGTCTTGGTGTTAGAATAACAATTTAGGATTTCATTTTAAAAAAAAATCTTAATATGCAGTTTTGGGGGGCATCACTGTGTAAGGATACACAGCTAAAGTGAGCTAAATTCAGCTCACTTTCTAATGTAGAAACTAATGCCCTGATCCTGGAGTAAGATGCACTGTTACAGAAATCTCTAATAGATGGCAGGATTAGAGCCTAAATCAGGATTTAGTCTATACAAATGGGATTTTAGCATGGTGAAAAAGCTGTTAGCTGACTAAAGTGGAGTGGAACTTCCAGGGAAAGGACCACTTAAAATTGCCACTTCTTTCAGGGGGGTATCTCGGAGAACTTCTGTTACTGCACAGAGTGAGTAACTTTCTTGTTTTCCTGAAGCTGCTTCTTCCATCTCATTCCTTGCCTCTGCTCTTTCATAGGGGTCTGGCTGCAGGAAGTTAAATGGGGTGGATGAGATCAAGTTTTTGTCCTCTTTGGCTACATGTGTGGCTGTTGTTTGGATTAGACTGATAAAAAGCTACTTTAAAAATTAAAATGTTCCATTATCTCTTTTCTACCTACATTAGTTTAAGGTTCTTTTTAGTAATGTTTCCAACAGTGCAGTGTTGGATCTTGTTGCATGGGTCTGACATTAACACCCAGCAGGTCTTTTAGAATGGCTTTGGATAATCAATGTCCGTAGTCAGATTCTTCTAATCCCTATTTCGAAGTAAGGCAGTAATATCCTCTGTTCTGTACCATGACCCCTGATGATTGATTAGTTCACCCATTCTGACTCCAATTACTATCCATATTTTATTTATGGAAATGCCAATACCTCCAAATCATGAGATGTCAAACCTAATGACAAACTTGCTCATAAATATATGAAACAAACAAAATTTCTAGGGAAGAGGGTACCTTTTAAGGTACAGCTTTCTAATAAATACAGATGTTGAGGTGTCTTGTAATTTTATATATGAACAAATGTCAGGTAAAAACTACAAAATGGATAAAGGCCCTAGAAGAGCAAACTTATTTTTTTTGTGGAGAGCCATCTACCAATGGGTGTCTGATTTTCTTAAACATTTTAAGGGGAGAATAAACACATTGTTTGACCAAGTTTATATTAGGCTAACACTTCAAAATAAAGGCTAGTGCTAACTTTCATTCTTGATTATGGCAACATCCTTTTCTCTGCCTTTGATAAATGCATTCACAATGCTGCTTCAAAGATCATTCTCTTTGCCTGTTGTTTTGAGCATATTATTTCTCTCTAATGGTTGTCCTCCCGTTTGGAGCAAATACATTAGTTGTCTTCACTTTCAAGGCTTTGACCTGAGTTCTCTGTGTCTCCTCTCCCCCCGCCCCCCATCAGCCGGTTTCATTCACTATCTAGATATCAACTCCCACTTCCTCTGTGTCCATGATGGCAGCTTCCATCACCACTCATTTGTTAAATTTTCAAACAAATACCCTTGTGCTTTCTCCCATGGTGCTTTCCCTGGTTGGGAGGTGCTCCCTGTAACTAGCTGCAAAGACAGCGCTACCTTATTATTTTTGTGCAACACTCTTAAGGTGACCAGATCACAAGAGTGAAAAATTTGGGATGGGGGTGGGGTGTAATAGGCACCTATATTAAAAAAAAAAAAAAGCTCTGAATATCAGGACTGTCCCTATAAAATCAGGACAGCTGGTTCCTCTAGATTCTTTAAAACTTTTCTTTGATACCTACAAAATTGTGCACTGAGATCAGGGGTGTCTGGTGCCCAGGGGCCAATGCTTATATTTGTGCACATCCCCCCCCACCCCACCGCAGGCCTCACGTGCTCCCTGTGCAGGGCAGCAGAGGTCCCCAGCTCTCACCAGAGGGTGCTGCCCTGAGGAGAGGGAGGTCTGTACCTGCAGGGGGTGATGGGACATGCCACATTCCCTCCTGCACCCCATTGACGTTCTGGTGCTCATAGAGGCAGCAGAGCTGAGCGCCGGATGCATGGCATCTGCCTCTCCCACTCCGAGCCTCCTGTGCCTCCTGTCTTCTGCACATCATGAAGGGCCTGGCCAGTGTCCCCTGCTCGGTATGTCACTGACAGAGACCTTGGTCTATCAGGTTGACCAATATTATCATTTCCTTGTACTCACCTGTATCAGTTTCTTGGCTCATGTATTACACTTAAGTGTAAGCACCTTTATCTAGTTGTACTGCCCGTACTATAATAGGATAGTGGGGTGGGAGTAAGGTGTGTAAGTGCTCTGGTAGTACAAACTTTGTTATGTGTATGCTATAAGGGGTGATTGTTTACCTTATCGACACTGGATACAGCTATTGTGAACTGCAGCAAATCTGTCAACAACTCTTGGAGTAAGAGACTTGAACTTTTTTTCAATAGCCATGACAACCTAGTCTCTTAACTAGTCCTTTGTCATGCTGTTAGGTATGCTGTCACTCATGGAAGGCATGAGAATTTTCTTTCACATGCAGCACTTGAGGCAGAAAGATGTGTATCAACAACACTTATTTATACTGTAGGTGGAGGGCAAGGTTGTATTTATACCAGAAAACTAGTTTTTAGCTAACAGTCTATCTTGAACTTTTCTTCAATTACTTTTGGCAAGACAGAGGGGAGAACAATTTACTGGTGCATAAACAATCTATTTGAAGGAGGAAACACTATTATGAAATATTTATACCAC
Organism: Mesoclemmys tuberculata; assembly: GCA_007922155.1. NCBI lineage: Eukaryota > Metazoa > Chordata > Testudines > Chelidae > Mesoclemmys > Mesoclemmys tuberculata. The sequence continues at coordinate 24,867,788 of ML675609.1, read as the reverse complement.
AGTAGCACCCAAAGGCTGGGTGCTGTACAACATCGGGCACAATCCATTTCCTGAAGGGCTTAGGCTCCTAAGCTACAACCCAGGCACACACTGCAATGCAAACTATGCCCATTTGTCAATACAAAATGAAATCACACACGCAGTAGGTCAGAAAGGGTACTTGAATACATAAGCAAAGAAGTGAAAAAGAGGCTAATGTTTCCTGTGATGGTGGTTGTGAATCTCTTCTCTCGTGGGCCTATTCCTGCAAGCCTTCCCAGGATGCTGGGGCCAGCTCAGCCCCGGGTCGTGTGAGGCTATTTCTGGGCGGGATAGGCCCCGGGGCTGCCTGCCATTCCTCAGAGGTGGGGCAAAGGCTGGTTCTAGACCACAGTTTTGCAGCTCCAGCCCTGTCGCGCACAGGCTAATCTGTGCGGCTGGAGCACAGGGCTGGACGCGGGAGCTCCGCCAGGCGCTCAGCAGCCAGGCGCCGGTGGATGCGCTCCAGCGGGGGCCGAGGGGAGGGACAGGACCTCCTGCCGCCGGGGGCGCCGCGCAGTGCGGATTGTGGCTGGGGAGGGGCTCGGGGAAGGAAGGAGGCTGAGGCTGGAGCAGTGCAGGGGAAGCCAGGCGGGAGGCGGCCCGCGCGCGCCGCTGAGCTACCGAGGCGGCAGCGGCTGCTCCGTGGCTATGGGTAAGGGCGCTTCTGCTCCCCGCTCGGGCTCGGAGGGGGCAGGAGCCGAGGGCAGGCCCCTCTGAGGCGCCCCGAGGCAGCTGTCGGGTCCCGGTGGGGGCGGGGCGTAACGGGCGCGAAGCGGCGCTTCGGGCAGCGCGCGGCCCCCGCCCGGCAGCAGCCCGAGCCGAGGCGGCGGCGGGTTGGTGCGTGGGCCTGGCCGCCTCGCGGCAGAGCTTGGGGTGCCTCCCGCCGCCTGCGCGCGCCCCAGGCGGACTGGAGCCGCCTGCTGCCGGGGGAGGCCGGGCGGGTAACCGGGCACCTGGGCCCGCGGCTCCCTCGGATAACAGGGCCGAGCGACGCCGGGCAGTGCGGTGCCCAAGGACCCGCCTCAGCCCCGGGGAGAGCCGCAGCCGTCACGGTGCTTGTGGGCCTGAGGGAAGCGGAGCGGGAACCGACCGACTCCCGCGAGCGGCTGGCGGGCGGCTACTGTGCGAGGGGCTGTCTGGGCGCGGGGGTTGCCAGCCTCCCGGGGAGGCTTTTTCTGTGAGGTGGGCTGGCTGGAGGGTGCGGAGCGATGGGAGAGCGTTGTCCGTTGTGGCTGAAGGAAAAATAAACATGGATTGTTCGGGCTGCTTTTCTGAGGAGCCGGCTCCGCCTTCGCTGGTGGCGACACCCCGTGTGGAGGGAGGTGGAGCGATAGTCCCAGCTGTGTTAAGTGTGGTTGTGGGCAGGTTGCCACCTTGACATAGGGCAACATGGTTTCGTTTTTTTTTAAAAAAAGAACACAGCCCGACTTAAATCGCAAAAGGGTTCAACTGAGTGGCCTATAGTCTGGTTATGCAATGCCTGAACTCACAATGTGCCCATTTTGGAAGGATGTGCAAATTTACAGAATTCCAGACGTTTCCAGAAATGGTGTAGCTGGCCCCTATCCAGTATTTTCTGTTGGTTAAATCATGGTGACTGACAAATGTTACTATAAACTGTGATTTTCAGTGACTAATCATGTTTCCTTCTGTGGCTACTATTCATATATGTAATGAACTATCTGACTGTCTAGTAATGGAAACTGTGTATCCATATTGAAAGAATATAACCTCTTAGATCCAAATTTTGCTTGCTTAATTTCTAAAAGTTGATTAGAGTCAGTGTCATATATGTATGCAATGTAGTTGTAGCCTTGTCGCTTCTAAGCTATTACAGAGACAAGGTGGTGAAGTAATTTAATATCTTTTATTGGACCACGTTTTGTTAATGAGAGCCACACAGCACTCTTCAGGTCTGAGAAAGGTACTCCCTTTGCCTGTGCAAGATGGAACAAATGGTTTAGCATAAGAAGGCAGCACGTATTGTAAGGGACCCCCAAGGCGGATTGAGCCATTAACATCTCTGCAGTCATAGGACAGAAAGAGCAGGTTATCAGGTTACAAATTGTTGTAATAAACCATAAATCCTGTGTCTCTGTTCAGTCCATGATTTTTAGTGTATAGTGGAGTTATAAGTAAAATCTGTAACTCATTAACCCCCTTTTTGTCTTTATCCTTTGACTTTAGAGGTGTTAACAGGCCACTCTGGGTTGAATGGGCCCTTAGAATAGGCCCTTTGTGGTTCCCAACCTTTTTGAGTGAAGGTCCCACTAGTTAACACTAGGTAAAATGTGCCCCGCACTCCCTCACCAGCCACAAACACATATAACCCCTATAAACACATGATGATGATATTAAATTACATAAATAGGTAAGAGTCATTTATTATTACTGAGTAAGAAGCTAAGCCTTCCCTGGTGCAGCCACCTCCTCACACCTCATGTGGCCCTGCTTCTTCCCATCCGTCGTAGACTGAGGGTAATGGAGGCAGGCCCTGGCAGGTTGACCAGGGTTGCTCCAGGCCCCCAAAGGCATGGAGCTGCTCCTCTACAGCCAGGCGCCTGGTTGGTGCAGGGCTGGAGAGGGCTGCTCCTCCATTCTAGCTGGAGTGGAGCTTGGCCTTGCTCCCTTGTGGGGCTGCTCCTCTGCTCCGACCGGTAGGGAGCTCAGGGGGCTAAATGATCTCAATATTACTGAAGTCTCACAGACCCTCTGTAATCTTTGACACCCCTCGGGGGGGGGGGTCCCACACCCAGGTTGGGAAGCATTGCTTTAGAATATGTGCTAAACAATCTGTTCCAACTTGCTGTGATACTTGGAGTACCTTACCTTTCTCATACCATTCGAAAACTTGTCTCCCTCACCAACAAAAGTTAGTCCAGTAAAAGATATTACCTTACCCGCCTTATTTCTTTAGTGCAGTGGTCTCCAAATTGTGGGCCATGCTCTGCTCCCCTCAGGTGGGTGCGGAGGAACATTTGAGGGGCATTGTGGGACCCAGGCCAGCCTCCACAAGAAGCAGGGAGGGAGTGCCATCCAGCCCTACTCTGTCTCCAGTCCTGGCCCCCAGCTCTGTCACTGGCCCAGCTTCAGCCCCAGCCCCAGCTCTGCTTCCCGCTCTGCTCTCAAGCCAACTTTCCCTCATTCCCTCTCTACCTCCAGCCCTAGTTCTGCTCCACCTGTTCCTTCAGCCCAAGCTCCTCTGCTGAGCCAACTGTGCAGTACTGGGGCAGCACAGATACCATTAGTAGTAAGGGGGGGGGGCGTGACAGGAAAAGTTTGAGCACCACTGCTCTAGTGCCATATATGAGCAGAGCTCTGCAAATCCAGGGATTTCTGCTTTAAATTCACAGATTGTTTTTGCACATTGTGGATTGGATGCGGATACAGATTTTGTATCTGCGCAGGGCTCTATATATGAACAGTCTCATTGACATTCCTGAGTAAAGTGGGCAGGATTTGGCCCCTTATAATTTATTCTGTTACATTTAGAGGGAGCCTACCTGCAGAGATCTGAGTGTAAAGGCCACTTATATTTGAAAATAGGAGCATAAAAACCAGAATGTTTTTGTATTGCTTTTTTTTTCTTCTATTAACAATACCTTTTGCAATTAGACATGTTTAAAACAAAATAAGCAAAAACACCCTTCTCTTTCAAAAGGATTAGTTCTCCTTCAAGTGGTTGCTCATATCCATTCCAGTGTAGGTGAGTGCACGCCACTGTGCACGGGTTCCCAGAACCTTTTTCCTCTTAGCAGGCCCCGTACAGTCGGCTCAGCTGCTGCCTGGAGTGCTGCGCACATGCCGTGGCATGAGAGGCACAGCTGACCCTATACCCCCTCAGTTCCTTCTTTCCACCCCTGACGGTCCTGGAACTAGCACTTGCTCTCTGCAAGTCCCTTTCCCCTTTCTTTGTGTTCTTCTAAGTACTGTAGTTAGTTTAAGTAGTTGTTAGATAAGAAGTCCCTGAGGGACTTAAGGTGGTCAGGCCATGCCTGGCCGCCTGGATTTAAGACACACTCCCTCCTCCCCCCCATCCCGCATTGGTACCTTAAGTGCTAGGGAGGAAGAGAGAAAAAAACAAAAGAAAAAAAAAACTGCAAGATCTATCAGGCTTTTACATTGAACATCAAGCCCTGCTCATGGAAGCAGTGCTTCCCCTCCGGCACCAAGCATCACCTCAGTGCGCTGTCCGCCAGCACCGGGCTCAACTCGGCACTGGGCAACAGCCCCCAGTGCTGAAGGAGAGGAGGCAGCACATGGAATGCGGACACTCCCCTGCACCATGGGTACGGGCAGGGTTGAGTGCAGAGATGCACCAGCCACGGCTCATCGAGTCTTCTCCAGTGCCTGCATCTCCAAGGAGGGAGCAACCCCTGACTCCTGGGAGTGGGAGAGTGCCCCTGCCAACGCCGTCAACACTGGAGGCTTTCGGCAGCAAGAGCCTTGTTGGCCTGCTTATGCCGCCTCTGCCCCCCCTCCCGCCCCGAGGGAGAAGGGGCCGGTGTCCCAGGGCAAGCCTGCGTTGGGTCCTCCCGAAGGGCAGTTGTGACCCCCGTTATGGGGGGGGAAGATCTCCTGCCAGATGGCCACCAGGGGTAGAGTGAGGACGCTCCCCTAGGAGTCGCTCCAGATTGGTGTCGCCGAGCGGGCCTGCTTCGACTCAGGATGTGGGGTCCCCCTCTTGGTGCTGACGTCGGTCCCCGGCACCGGAGGCAGTGCAAGCCAACAGGCGGCACCAGTCAAGGGCTGCCAGGCAGTGCTCAGATAGCTCCTACTCCACATCCCTGGCACTGTGGAGTTCGCCTGCACCGCAGGTGATGCAGAACCCGCTTACTGTTGAAGGCCTCGGCACCGAGGGGTCTACCCGAACCAAGGCAGTGCAGAACCCGATCACCACGCAAATACTAACCTCTGTGCAATACATAAAATTCATTGGGGCCATCCAGGACACTTCCCAGGCCAGAAACTTCCTGCCTCAGCCACATTTCGAGGCGATGGTCTGTATCATCTATTAGCTGCACCAATGGCCACGACAATAGCCAGGCACTGCCCTCAGCTGTTAGGCCACATGGCGGCCTACATGTACGTACTGAGACTAGCTTGCTGGAGGCTCAGATCGCTTCAGGTGTGGTTGGCCTCGGTATATGTGCCGAGCAGTGACCCACTGAATTGGGTGGCCATAGTTCCCCTGCCCGCCCTAGCCTTTCTACACTGGAAAGAGCTGAGGGCTGTTCACCTAGTGTGCAGGGTGTTCCTCCAATTCCTGACAGGAAGACTGGTGCAGGTGTGGATAGACAGCACCGCAGCCGTGTTGTACATAAACAGGCAGGGAGGAGTGCGCTCCCCGGCCCTCTGCGAGGAAGCTATCCACCTGTGAGATTTGGCAGTGAGGCACAATTTCCACGTAAGTGCCTCTTACCTCCTGGGAGAGAGGAGTGATTAGGCGAATCGCCTTAGCAGGTCATTTCTACCCCACCGTGACTGGTTGCGACACCTGTAGGTAGTGTCTATGGTCCCCCAAAAGGGGGGTGTTCCCCAATTGGACCTATTCGTGTCAGCCTGGAACGCGATGTGCCCAAGTTTGGCTACAAGCAGGTGAAGGTGCCTCTTTCAAGAACCATCGTAGCACACTCAACCAGAGCTCAAGCGCCATTGCCCAGCAAGCGACAGAGTAGGTGGGATTCGGCAGAGCCGTGCTGAGAGCAGCTCACCAGTAACTCCTACCCACCTCCGGAGTACGAATTTGTAAGCACCTGTGCTGGAATGGATATGAACAATCACTTGAAGGAGAGAACGTGATTACTTACCAGTAACTGTTGTTCTTCGAGATGTTGCTCATATCCATTCCACCCTCACCCCCCATCCCTGCTGTCAGAGTTGGCAGAAAGAAGGGACTGAGGGGTGTAGGGTCGGCTGTACCTCATATGCTGCGGCACGCGCATGGCACCTGAGCTGACCTTATGGGCTCTGCTAAGGAGAAAAAAGTTCCGGGAACCCGTGCACAGTGGCATGCACTCACCTATACTGGAATGGATATAAGTAACACATCTTGAAGAACAACAGTTACTGGTAAGTAACCATGTTTTCCATACTAGTTAGAGATAAGAGAGTGAGGATTAAAAGGGCAGTACATGTAGAAACATGGGAAGGGCACCCTAAAAAAAAAAAGTATGTGAAGGGCCAGTTGAAATGTAAGGGATTTGCAGCATTCCGCTAAGGATATATGAAATATATATACTGAGGGGGCAATTTTGCAATTTAGGAATCTACTCTGTTTTCCCCCACAATATAATTGCTTGTACTGAGAATTGTAGTTATTGGATTGAAAGGCCAGTGTGTGCAATAATTTTGACATTCTGATGTAAATTTTATTTAATTATTTTTTCTTAGAAAAATGCCTATACTTTAATAACTTTTTTGATCAGTGGTCAATAGATTAAACATAGACACATAGAACTCTCAGTTTTGTTATCTTTTTAGAATGGAATTGCTTGTCCTGAGTGTGTTGGTAAAATAATTTATGTTTTATCCCTATGAAATACAATTTAAAAATAAATAAATTAGGTGCTAGACAGTCTTATGGTACCCATCCTGATCCAGTTGGAGTCCACAGAAGTTTTAGCTTTCACTTCAGTGGGCACTCGGTCCCAGTGAGACAACTTAATATATTAACACCTTATATGTCACGCCAAAAAGAAAATTGAGGATAGACCCCATTGTACTGGAGTAAGAGTCTCTACATTTAAATGTATATTAAAAGGCTATATTATTGTCATAGATGTATATATGGTGATGAGAGAATTTTCAAGAAGTTGCACACGATTTGGCTGCACAGTTCCACTGACTTTAATGAGAGCTTTGCAGCGCTGGAAGTTCAAAGTAGAGTAATTAACTGTAGATTAAAAAATTATGAGTCAGGCCCCAAAATATCACAAGGTTGGATTAAAAATCATGAGATTTAAAAAAATACATTTTGAGTTATTTTATTTATGACACTAAGGGCTAGCAACTTAAAAAAATAAGGGGGGAAAAAAAAAGTGGAGTTTCTTATGTGATTTCCTTAATTCCAGCAGTTGTGACTTTAAGAGAAACAAATAGGATGAGGCTCATGATAAAATTATGCAATTTGGCATTACTGGATTAAGTACCATGACCAGTATAATAGTTATAACTCCCATAACATTCCCTTAATCATTCTCCATATTATCAGAAGTTAAATCTACTGTTAAAGTGCCCAAAGAGATACTAGTTTAAGGCCCCAATTTAAATTGTTTTGGAAAGTTCTATGTATTATGGGTAGAAGTGTTTTTTAATGAAATGTTAAAAAATACAGGAAAAAAAAACCTTGTTTTTGTGTCCACTTTAAATTTTCCTGTGTAGAACTGTAAACCAAAACTACAATATTGTGTTAGTGTGTGAGGAACTAGGTCTTGATCTTACAAATGCTTATACATGTGCTTAACCATGTTCTTCTCATAGAATGTAGTCAGTGGAACTACTTACAGCGTGTAAAGTTAGATGCAGGGCTAAGTCTTTGTGGAATCAGGGCTACGATAGAAACTGTTTATATGTAGAAGAGATAACTGACATTTATTTCTATGCTGGATGTATAATTTGGGTTCAAATAACATTGCTGGATATACTACATTAATGAGACACACCACTTATACTAATGTGAGCACAACTTTGTAATCATAGAAGAGTCTCTGAGCCCTGTTAATCAGCTGATTTATTTTTCCCCATTCCTTTTTCCATATTCATTATCAGTGCTGCTTTCACTTTGTCTTCCAAGCCAAGCTAGCTTGCCCTTCTGGTCCTGACTAATACTGAGATGAATTGAGACAACAGTATACTCAAAATTATGACATCCCATTTAGTGCATGGAAAAATAGAAGGCAATAACATCCTACTTCATTTGTATTTACATGTTACACAAACAAGATGTGCAAGCGTGTTTGTTTTGGAGTGCACTGTGGCTTTTATGGATTTTATTCCTTTGACTAAATCCAGATTAAGATCAAATTGCTTTGAACAGGAAAGCATTTAGCGATTTTTTTCTTTAATAATTGAAATATTCTTATTTTTCCCATTGTTTTAGCTGTAAAAGACCCCACAGCTGTAGAAAGAGCAAATTTACTGAACATGGCAAAATTGAGTATCAAGGGACTGATTGAATCAGCTTTGAGCTTTGGCCGTACTCTGGATTCTGACTATCCACCTTTGCAACAGTTCTTTGTCGTTATGGAGCACTGCCTTAAACATGGTCTTAAAGGTGCAGTAATCATTTTATTCATGCATTTCCTGTCCCAAACCATTCTGGAGTTTTGTTTGCAGGATGTGATGCATTATCTTCTTTGTACAACAGTTTGAATATGCAAAGCATCTATGATAAGTCTGAAGACTAGATAACCATAAAAAACATTTTTTTACGCACTTATGCGTTTTCTCCCCTTTGTAAGTCACCTCTAACTGACTATATGTGTTTTATCAGTTACAGGATCAAATGTTATTTGTTTCTTGATTTCCTCTTACTTGTTTCCTCAATAAACATTGACATGTTTATACTTCAGCAGATCGATTTTAAACATGAAAACAGAATTGCTGATTTATAAGATTCTTTTTAGAAGTTCCCAAACCACTGTGACTTATTTTTAAAGGTCTAATTAAAGCTTGTTATATAAATATATTCACAGTACAGTAGTTTAATACAACATATATTGACAATTTCTAACCCAGCTATGCTCGATGTAAATATATCTGAGAGAATGAACTAAGCAACTTAAATTGTCAACTAAATTATTATATTTTCCTTTTCTTAGTAAAAAAATCTTTTCTAAGTTACAATAAAACAATCTGGGGCCCACTGGAACTTGTGGAGAAGTTGTACCCAGAAGCTGAGGAGATAGCAGCTAGCGTCAGAGATTTACCTGGCCTCAAGTGAGTAGTGTTGATATTTTTTGCAGCAAAGGTTTAGGGCCTGATATAGTGCCCATTAGAGTCAATACAAGAGCTTTTGTTGATTTCAGCAAGCATTAGATCAGGCCTTTAAAGAGCAAAATATATTGTGGTAAAAGTAGTACATGGATTTTAAGATACCGTGTTGAGAGAATTTAGAAGAACCTTTCTCACATTGAGGAAGCTAAATACTTTAAAAATGAAATGTCTTTTATTGTGTTTATAATATCCTTATGTCTTAGTTGTACTAATTTTCCAAATGTTGCACAAAAATAGTATAACAAAGAATGTCCTGTAGGTTAATTCGTGAACAGTAATCCGCCTGCCTTACCATTCTTAGTTTGGTCAGACATTAAATGAAATCTTGTCTCTGTTTCTAACATCTAGGGGGATGGTATTTGATACCAGTCAGTGGTGCTGGTTATATCTAATTATTGGGCAGAAAAAATAAAGTGATTGATGTAGTCTTGTTTAAATCTTTTTGGTGCACTGGTGTTCTGTCTTCAAGTGATTGCTCATATCCATTCACCTATAGGTGAGCGCGCGCCCTGGTGCACGGTTCCTGGGCTTTTTTCCCTTAGCAGATTCTGTAGGGCCGGCTCCGGCACCCCCTGGACCACCAGCCCCACAGACCCTCAGTTCCTTCTTTCTGCCTGTGATGGTGACTGGAACAACAGCTTGCTCCTGCAAGTATTTTTCCTTTTGTAGGTAGTGTAGCAGTTCTTTTTGAACTTAAGTTATTTTAAAGTTAAGTTAGAATAGTTTAGATTAGGAAAAGCTAGAGAGCCTTAGGGCTCAAGTGACCCAGCCATGCCAGGCTCACTGGGGTTTAAACCCTGCACTGGCTGTGGGAAGGCTTTCCCAGTCAGTGATCCTTGCGAGTGCTGCCTTAAGTGTTTAGGGGAGCAGCATCATAAGGATCAGTGCTGAATCTGTAAAGCCTTCAAGCTGAGGACGCAGAAGGAAAGGGGCGTACAGCTGAGGGCGATTCTGATGGAGACAGCGTTTCGCTTGGTGTCCGAGCCATCGCGTGCCTCCTTGGCACCGAGTGTGTCGCCGGTGCGGAGCGCCCTGCAGGCACCAGGAGCATCTTGGCACCAAGCCTCGCCAGTGTCGAAGAAGAAACATTAGCAGTGTGTGGAGCGCTCTCCCTCCCCTCCCCCGCCCGGCAGGAGCAGCCGGGGTTGAGTTCAGAGGTGCTGGAACTGCGTGAGCAGCCTCCAGCACCGGCACTGGCCATGAGGGAACCTCCCCCAACTCCAGGGAGTGGGGGAGTCCCTCTTCAGGACCCTTTGACGCTGGAGGTGTTTTAGGCAGCTTGAGCCTTGCTGGCCTTGCCCACGCCTCCGGGCCTCCCTTGGCCGAGGGAGAGAGGGCCTGCGTCCCAGGGCAAGCCCGCGATGGGTGTCCCCGAAGGGTGAACAGGCCTGGCACCGGAGCAATGGCTGCCCACCACTCGTCTTCGGAGAGTTGAGCTGGACAGCTCCACTTCCTCTTCGGAGTCCGATGCATCTTCTTGGCACTGAAGCCAGTCCCCGAGGCGGCACTGGTCAAAGTCAGTGTTGCTGGCTGGACGCTCCCAGGCTTCGGACTCCGATGTGGCACCGAGGTGCAGGTCCCAGCACCGGTTGCCGGCGTTGGGGAAGAGGCGCAGCAAGTCCTCGGTGCCGCGGCACCGGTCTTCATTGACGTCGTCAGCTTCACCCAGAACCTTCGGTCCAGACGGCACTGTTGCGCTTCCTCGGGATTGTCCAGTAGCAGGTCCCAGAGCAGCGGAGCTAGATGGCACCAACGGCACCGTTCCAGTGGCTCAGGTTCCCGGAAGGGTAGGGGCTCCTGACACCATGAGGAGGTGCAGCCCCTGGTACCGACGTCGGCACCGGGATGGCCTCCAGACCTGTGGCAGTGGCCATATTGGGGGCCCTGGGGAGCACAGGTCTGGCAGGGAGCTATGTCGGCCCTTGCCTCAGTGATACAACAGGTGCCTCCCAAGGTTGTGCTGGTGCAGGAGGATCGTTCCTTAGGGGAGGAATCTGATCCTGGTGAGGGACCCTCTGCAGGGCCACGCCACCTATCCTCATCCTCCTCACCGGATGAGGCGGCGTACAGAGACCGGAGGGTACCCCGATTGACTTTAGGGCTCATCAGGAGCTCCTAAAGAGGCTGGCCTCTAACCTGGATTTAGAGGTCAAGGGACTTGTGGAGGAGGAGGATCCCCTCTTTGGGCGTGTTGGAGCGCAGGGACCATTGAGGTTGGCTTTGCCAGTACACGAAAGGGTGCTGCGACTGGCCAAGGCAGTTTGGCAAACCCCCTCTTCGGTTGTCCCGACCTCCAAGGGTGCTGAAAAGAAATATTACGTGTCTGCTGAGAGGCGTGAGTACCTGTTCACACACCCAGCCCTGGGGACGTTGGTGGTGGATGCTGCCAACCAAAGGACAGGTAGGTGGTCCAAGGTTCTACCCCCAAGAACAAGGAGGGCAGGAAGTTGGACCTTTTTGGGAGAAAAGTCTACTTTACGGGGGCCCTGCAGTTCCGTATAGCGAACCATCAGGCCGTCCTGGGGAGATATAACCTGAACCTCTGGGACTCTATGTGAAGGTTCGCAGAGGGCTTATCCCAGGACCAAGTGGCGGACTTTTTCACAGTCCTGGAAGAGGGGGTGACTGTAGCTAGCGCGGCACTCTAGGCTGCGTCGTCCACAGCGGGCACAGCTAGCAGGGCTGTGGCCTCCGCTATTGTCATGAAGCTCTCAGTGTGGCTGCAGTCGTTGGGGCTGTCGCAGGAGGTGCAGCACTCAATCCAGGACCTGCCCTTTGATGGGGCTGGTCTGTTTTCAGATAAAACAGATGAGAAGCTGCATGCCCTGAAGGACTCAAGAGCCACACTACGCTCTTTGGGCTTGTATACTCCACAGGCCGCGAAGCAACAGGCCCGTCATCAGCAGCACCCCCAGCAGCAGCAGCATCAACAACCTAGGCCACCGCCTAGGCCCTTTCCTCCCATGAGGGGCAGAGATAGAAGCAGAGACATTGGACAGCATGACCACACCGGGTCGTCCTCCACATCCCAGCAAGGGCCCCCCAAGGGTCCTAAAGGCAAGCGGCAATTTTGATGGTGCGCCTGAGGGTGGCTTCGTTATCCCCTTCCTGGATTCACCCCTGGCCTTCAGAGACAGGCTAAGGCCCTTTTACGAACAGTGGCGGGACATCACGTCGGACCGCTGGGTTCTCAATATAGTACGCTGGGGTTACGCCCTACAGTTCACGGCTTTCCCCCCCAATTCCTCCCCCTTTCCTTTTCAGGGACCCATCTCATGAGCAACTCCTTGTTCAGGAGGTCTACTCTCTAGACAAAGGGGTGATAGAAGCAGTTCCTCCACTCGAGATAGGGAGTGGGTTCTATTTGAGATACTTCCTCATCCCGAAAGCCAAGGGTGACCTCAGGCCTATATTGGACCTGTGCAGGCTAAACAGGTTAAAAAAGATACTCAAGTTTCGCATGGTGTCTCTAGCGTCCATTATCCCAGTTCTGAATCCAGGAGAGTGGTATGCCGCCCTCGACTTGAAGGATGCGTACTTCCACATTTCCATCCTTCCCAGCCGTTTTCTCAGGTTTACTGTAGCTGGTGGCCACTATCAGTATACGGCCCTGCCCTTCAGCCTGTCATCCACCCCCAGGGTCTTTACAAAGTGTGTAGTGGTAGTGGCAGCCTACCTGAGACGCAGAGGGTCCAGATTTTTCCCTACCTGGACGACTGGTTAATAAGGGGCAGGTCCAGGTCCCAAGTGCACGAGGCAGCATCCTTCACCTGTGCCACTTGCAACAACCTGGGGCTGCTCGTCAACGAGCAGAAGTCAATGTTGACCCCAGTGCAACGCATAGAGTTCATAGGGGCCTCTTCGGACTCAGTGCGAGCCAGAGCCTCCCTCCCACGCTTGTGGTTCGAGGCCATGTCAGTGATAATTTTGCAACTGCAGCACTGCCCCATGACGACAGCCAGGCAGTGCCTTTAGCTGTTGGGACATATGGTTGCGTTTACATACATGGTGAGGTTGGCCCACCTCAGGCTCAGGCCCCTCCAGGGTTGGTTGGCCTCAGTGTACGTGCCCAGCAGGCACTGGTTGGACAGAGTGGTAACAGTTCCCCCCACGATTCTGGTATCACTGCAATGGTGGAGGAACCCCAGGGCAGTGTTGGAAGGGGTTCCATTCAGGGATTTGACTCCTTCAGTCACCCTGATCTCTGATGCGTCGGATGTGGGGTGGGAGGCCCACATCAGCGACAACCTGAGCACACAAGGGCGCTGGTCGCAGGAGGAGAGAGGCCTCCACATCAATGTGAAAGAACTCAGGGCAGTCAGGTTAGCATGCAAAGTGTTCCTTGAGTTTTTATTGGGCAAGATGGTACAGGTGCTGACGGGCAATACCGCAGCAATGTTTTATATCAACAAGCAAGCGGGAGTGCGCTCCACGGCTCTTTGCCGAGAAGCAGTTTGACTTTGGGACTTTGCGGTGATGCACGACTTTTGTTTAGCCACCTCTCACCTCCCAGGGGTCAGGAACGATGCGGCGGACTGCCTCAGCAGGTCGTTTCTACCCTGACACGACTGGTCATTGCATCCAGAGGTAGCAGCCAGAGTTTTCCACGAGTGGGGTGTTCCTCAACTGGACCTGTTCGCATCGTCCTGGAACAGGAAGTGCCTGAGGTTTTGCTCGCTCTGGGGTCATGAGCCGGGCTCCATTTCCGATGTGTTCCTCCTCAAATGGACGGGGACCCTTATGTACACGTTTCCCCCCATCCTGCTCTTACCCAAAGTCCTCTTGAAAATCAAGAGGGACAGAGCGGATGTAATACTGATTGCCCCAGCGTGGCTGAGACAGCACTGGTTCAATGTGCTGCAGGACCTCTCTGTTGCCACGCCAGTCGAGTTCCCAAGGGTTCTGGAGCTGTTTTCCCAGGATCACGGTCACCTATTACACCTGAGCCTGGACTCCCTGCACCTGACAGCCTGGAGACTCTGGCTGATGGAGGAGGAGAGACCCTGCTCGGCACAGGTCCAGTGCGTTCTGCTGGGCAGCAGGAAACCTTCCACACAGGTCGTATATAGGGCCAAGTGGAAGAGGTTTACCTGCTGGGCAAAGTCATGGGGCATCCCCCCAGGTCTGTCTCCTATACAGGCTATTCTGGAGTATCTGTTACAACTTAGGCCCCAGGGTTTAGCGCTAGCCTCACTTAAGTGCACCTGGTGGCCATTTCAGCTTTCCATCAGCCATTGGAGGGGCAGTCTCTGTTTTCCCACCCGATGTCGGTGAGGTTCCTCAAGGGGGTTGAGGGGCTATATCCACCAGTCCATGACCTGGTGCCTCCCTGGGATCTCAACCTAGTTCTCTCCAGCCCTTCGAGCCTTTGACCACATGCCCCCTGCTGATCCTGTCCTGGAAGGTGGCCTTCCTGGTGGCCATTGCATTGGCTAGGAGGGTCTCTGAGTTAAGGGCATTGACCTCAGAGCCCCCCTATACCGTGTTCTTTCAGGATAAGATACAGCTGAGACCCCACCCAGTGTTCTTACCCAAAGTGGTCTCGCAATTTCATTATAATCAAGACATCTTCCGCCCCGTGTTTTTTCCCAAACTGCACAGATCAGAGGAGGAGAGGAGGTTGCACTTCCTGGATGTGAGGAGAGCCCTGGCCTTCTACATCGAGAGGACAAAGCCCTTCTGGAGGATGACACAGTTCTTCGTCGCGGTGGTGGACAGAATGAAGGGATCCCCAGTCTCCACACAGTACATCTCCAGGTGGATCACCACGTGCATAAAGCACTGCTACGAGCTGGCAGGCGTCCAGCTCTCCGGGATCGTGACGGCACACTCAACCAGGGCCCAGGCCTCGTCAGCAGCCTTCCTGGAAAGGGTCCCCCTGGCATGACATCTGCAAAGATGCTACCTGGTTGTCGGTGCACACCTTTGCATCACACTATGCCATCATCCAGCAGATGAGGGAGGATGTGCGATTCGGCAGAGCCGTGCTAATTTCAGCTCACTGATGACTCCTACCCACCCCCAAGGTATGGCTGTTTAATCACTTATAGGGGAATGGATATGAGCAATCACTCAAAGACAGAAAACATGGTTACTTACCAGTAACTGTTGTTCTTTGAGATGTGTTGCTCATATCCATTCCACACCCACCCTCCATGCCCGCTGTCGGAGTCGGCAGAAAGAAGGGACTGTGGAGCCGGCGGCGCCCTATGTACCGTGGCATGAGCAGAGCACTCCAGGGGGCGCTGGAGCTGGCCCTACAGAGTCTGCTAAGGGAAAAAAGTCTGGGAACCATGCACGAGGGCATGCACTCATCTATAGGGGAATGGATATGAGCAGCACATCTCGAACAACAACAGTTACTGATTAGTAACAATGTTTTTTTTAGAATCCTCAAGTTTACTTGTTTACAGCTACTCTTACTTCAAGTACTTACAAGTACTTCAAGTATGCATGCAACAGTGTACTTGAATCCAGAGATTTTTAGTAAGCGCTGTCCATTGGTCCACTCATGCACAGTAGTTCTCCTTATGCTCTGAACCAAGGGTGCAGTGCAGACCAACGTGTCTTCAGTTCCTTCTTACCACCACATGGCCTAAATCGGAATTCTATGCGTCTTTTTCTATCTTCCTTTGTTTTAATACCTGTTAATACAAATTGGAAATAGTTTTAAGTAGATTAGATTTAATTAAAAAAAATATTTTTAGTGTTTTTATAGTATAGTTTACTTTGTTCTCCCTGCCTAAGGGAGCTTCCACTTGTGGAGGAGGACTATCCCATGAGTCCCAGGATTTAAGAGCTGTGTCTCCCGACCCCCTCGTTCTCTGTCAGTGACAAACGCCAACGCTGCCTTTATTGCCTGGAGGAGGCTCACATCGTCACCATGTGCAGTATCTGCCATTTTTTCACTCCTTGAACTTGTGAGGGATGAGAGCTCTGCCTGCAGAAACACATCATGGACCAGGCTGTGAGGCCCCATTTGGATCCAGGCTGTGGAGACCTGCCCATACAGTAGCCTCAGACTATGAGTAGCACCCCTTTGAACATGAGCTCTGAAGAGAGGCTAAAACATTTTAACCATAAGAAATCCTCTCACTAGAATAGGGGACGTGGCCATAGGCATAAGGACACATCCCCATCCAGATCTGCCTCTAAGAGAAAGGATGTCTCCTGGTCTCAATCTAAGTTAGGTGAGTCCTCATGCATGGGTTCTAAAGAGTTAGGTCCATGTAAACCTTCCATTCAAGAAGATGAAGTGCAAAAGGTGGGGTCTGTTGGTACCAGAGATTGGGACCCACCAGTCCTCTCTGGAAGCTCTGTGCTGGACAGTTTTTGTGTGTGTTATACTTTGAATACTAGACCATTGGATACCCCAAATCTGCTGGTCCCCTTCTCAGGGCCTCTCCAAATTCCAAGAAGAACTGAAACCTTTACCTTGCTAGATATATTTTCACTCTGTCCTATGCACAATCTCCTCATTAACTGGCCCGATCTTCCTTAAAGACATCTCTACGCCAAAGAAGCATCTAGAGGAGAAAGAGATCATCACCTACTGCATCCACAATTCAGAGCATCCTCCCATCAGTACCAATAGCACCAGCAGTAGAGCAGGAAGGAGCCTATTATTTCATTGAGGAAATCTGAGATCTAGATGAGTATTCTCCATTCTCCCCGTGGGAAACAGGCCTGGACAGAACCCACTGAAGGTATTGGAACTATTCACCTCCTTTGGGATATAGCTGCACAGGGGACATTTGATACCTGATGCCTTGGGGCCCACCCCCACCGGTTGATTCTTTTTACTGGCTTTATTGGGCCCTGTGAGATCCATGTAACAAATGTCCTGGATCTGTACAAGAGTCACACTGACCCTCCTTTCCTAGCCAATACCAACTGGCTCCATCTGAGTTTGTGGAGGAAGAAGTTGAGCTGGATCCACCAGTTCCTCATGGTGGGCATGTCATCCTCTTCACTTGAAGTGGTTGCTCCATCCTTTCCCTCCCCTCTGATGACAAGCAGTACCAGGAGTTGTTACAGAGGGCAGCAATCAAGCTCCAAATACTTCTTGCGGAGGTCCAGGACACACACCTGGGTCTGCTGGACATACTTCAGTGTTATGGCCCTTTGAGGGTGGCCCTTCCATTCAACCAGGCCATTTTGGAACCCCTCAGATCTGCGTGGCTTACCCCTTCCTCTTGTGTCCCTACTCTGAAGAGGACTGAAAAGTTATACTTCATGCCAGCTAAAGGGACAGAGTTTTTATTACCCAGTGCCCAACTCCTTAGTGGTGCAAGCAGCTACAGAAAGTACTTTTGGACTAGCTACAAACCCAGGGTCTCACAAAAGTTCTTTCACTGGTGGATGAGAAAAAACAGCCTTACTGTCTTTCTGTATCTTGATGCCTGGCTCCTGCCAGGTAGATCCAGCAGGGAAGTCCAGTTGACAACCCTGTTCCTACTCCATTTACTATCTTCCCTGTCTCAACCAAGAAAAGTTCTATAGATTTCATAGGAGCAACCCTGGATGTGGCTACAATAAGAGCTTATCTCATGATGGAGAGATTTCACATTATGGACGAATTGATAAAACAGGTCACCTTCAGGCCTTGGACTATGGTGAGGACCTATCTTTTTCCTTTCTAGGCTACATGGCCTTGAGCACATATGTAACACCATTTGCTAGGCATCTCCGCTGCCTACAGACCTGGCGTCAGTCTGTCCGATGATGATGGAGTCTTCCATTGAATTCTACAGATGAGCTACAGTCACTTATTGTGGGTCCTGAAATGAGACAAAAGACCAGTTTTGGACCTGCAGCCCCATCTTCAAGTGCCACAGGTGAAAACAAGGGTAGATAAATGTGCTCTGAATTTAACTATATGCCTCGCACATCTCTTCTTGATTTCAGCAATCTGTGAGCTTTCATTCCAAGGTGGCAGAGCCACCACCATAGGCTAAGAGCTCCTAGATTGAGGTCAACCTTGAGAGATTGGAGGGTTAGCCATGAGAATGTCTTTGTAATGTTTGCTTTCTCTTCCTCTAAAATGAGTTCCAATATGCAGTTCTCCATAAAAGGCACCTGGACCCCTTAAAGAGACCAAGATGTATATCAATTTACTGGAATTAACGGTGGTCCATGGGGCTTGCCCTGCATTCCTTCCAGTCAGCTGATCCCAAAATATCAAAATGATGTGGGACAATATGATAACTATCTTCTGTGTAAACAAACACTGGTGAACAAGATCTCTCCTCCTGTGAATAGTGACAGTAAGTTTCTGGAATTGGTGTATCAGAAACCACATAACCCTCTTCACAGTATACTCACCAGGTGTGCAGAACTCCCCAGCAGACAGTCTCAGCAGAAATTTTCCCACAGACCACGAATGGGAGATTCATGATTCTGTTCTGAATGAGATCTTCACACAGTGGGGAATACCGACTTTGGATCTCATTGCGTTGCAGAAGAACCAGAAACTATCTCTGCTTCAGAACAGCTTTGGACCATGTCTCGAAGGGCAATACCCTGCTGCTGCTGCCACCCTGGATGGACCACCTCAGCTATACTTTCTCTCTCATTCCACTAATACCACACATCCTGTGAAAAATCTGTTATGACATGGCTTGTGTCATCCTCATCTTGCCCAGTTAGCCAGGACAGTTCTGGTTTTCAAACCTCCTGAGAATGTCAGCCTGTCTGCTCATCAACATCTGATCTTCCTAAATCTGCTGATGCAACACAGTGGTACAATTAGGCACCCCAACTCAGGACCTCTGCAACTCAAGGCCTGGTATTTGGATAGGCATCAGACAGAGAGAGAGTTCATGTTCAGTGACAATTCAAACCATTCTCAACTAAAGCAGGAAGGATTCTACTAGGAGATGGTGTTTGGCCAGTTGAAAGCATTTCTCCTCTTGGTGACAACAATGCCAACAATCTCCACAGTTTGCTGGGATTCCTGTTATCTAGAATACCTACTTACCCTTAAGGCATCAGGCCTCTGTGTTGATTCCTTACAGGTCCATCTTGCCTTTCATCCTTGAATTGTGGACCATACTATCTTTATTCATCCTACAACAATTTCTGAAGGGACTTCTTAGAACTAACCCTGTGAGATCTCCGTCTCACCCTTTCCGTTCTCATCAAACCTCCCTTCAATCCACTAGCCACCTGTTCTTTGTCTCATCTCTTGATAAAGGTTACCTGTCTGATCTCCATCACATTGGCCAGGAAGGTGAGTGAGCTGGAGGACTCGTGGCAGATCTGCCATATACCATTTTTCATAAAGAGAAGGTCTCACTTTGCCTCCCCCCAAAATTCATCTTGTGGTATAGCAAGGGCAGAGGGCACTGGGAAAGTTCTAGAATGGCGCTATGTAAGTGCTAGAATGATCCAGGCTTTATTCCCTATAGACTAGCCAGAGTCACTAGAAGGTAATTAGTGTCAGCTGACACCAATTAAGGCCCCACCCAGGTGCCTGATAAAAACCCTCTACTGAGAGGCAGGGTGGGAGTTGAAGGAGTAGGTGTGTAGTGAGCAGAGGAGTGTGTGAAGTGGAGGAGAGCAGAACGGAGTACGGTGGTGTGTGGAGATGTGAAGGAGAACAGAACGGAGTACAGTGGTGTGTGGGAGAGAGGTGGAGTCCTGAAGAAGGTACTGGGCTCCAGAAGCCAGAAAGACAGAGCGGGGAGAGTAGCCCAGGGGAAATGCCTGCAGCTGCAAGTAAGGTGCCAGCATCACTTAGCTGCTACTCAGAGGGCCCCTGGGCTGTGACCCGGAGGAGCGGGCGGGCCTGAGTCCCTACCCCCCTCCCTGGGAAGACGGGGCAACCAGCAATACCCTGGCCCGCTACGAGAGGCAAAAGTGCGAGACCCACTAGGGAGAAGCCGGCCGTTTGCCACAATCTCTAAAGCAATTTCAGAATTTCATATAAATCAAACATCCACTTACTGGTATTTTTTTCCAAAACCTCAGGTCTCTGATGAGGAGAGAAGGCTTTGTTCTCTAGGTGTCTGACAGGCCCTAGTTTTTAACCTATAAAAAGCAAAAGCAATTAAAAAAACACCTAGACCTTTTATCACCCTAGAGCAGTGATCAAGGGTCACGCTTTATCTTTGTGGAGACTTTCTAAGTGGATCTCAGGCTGCATCATCCTTTGTTTCCAACTGATTCAGATTCCACCCTAGGAGGGGTGAGAGCCCATTCAACAAGAATGCAAATGACCTCTAGAACATGTCTGCAAGATGTGTCTTTACTAGACACCTGGAGCTCCTTACACACCTTTATAAGACATTATGCATTGAGTAGATACAGCTGTGGGGATGTCAGATATCTGCATCTTCGTACTTGCCTCATGTTTAACTACTGATTACTAATCTCCCACGTGTGGAATACACATAGGGACCAGCACTCAGAGGAGAAATGGACATTGTTTATCTGTAATTGGAAGTTCTTTGAGATGTGTGGTACCTATCTGAATCCCATCACCCACCTTACATTTCCTTTCTGCGGCTCATGAGCTGATTTGCATTAAGAAAAGGAACTAGAGAGGCATCAGTCTGCACTGCCGTTGCACTATACCCTTGGTTCAGAGTACAAGGAGAATAACTGCATGGATGGACCAGTGGACACTGTTTACTAAAAAACATCTGGACTCAGATGCATGGTGAGCATGCATACCCATATGTGGAACACAAATGGACCACACATACCGAAGAACCTCTATTTACAGATTGTAACCATCGTTTATTCATCTATCTGTTTTCATGTAAATTGATGATTGTTTGGTTCACAGTGGGTCTCCTCCCACCAATCTAAACTGAATATTAATGAAGAATTGTGAGAACTTCAAAGAGAAAAGTAACAGAAAGAAGAAAATCTCGGGATGGGAACCCTCTCTTGAGGTGCACATCAAAGGTTTTCGCTACTATATTTGGGGGACAAGGAAGACATCCTAGAATCCTTCACCTATGAAGTAAACAGACAGCATGTTTTCTTCATGAAAAGTAGGGTTGGTTGAAATCACTTGAGAGAACTTCAGGAGAGAGAAGCTGCTCTAGAAAAGAGGGAATCTTGTTAGTTATGTGTAGAAGGTTTATGATTTTATTCTATCTGTAACCATTTGTTTTCAGTATTCTTACTGTCACTTGAATCTCTGTTCTTTGATAATAAACATTCTTGTTTTCACTATAAAAACTTAAGCTCTTTGGTGTTAAGTAAAGTGCTGATCCTGAGCTGAATCTTACAAGCTTGTGTGTACTGTTCTTTCAGGAATAATGGGCCTGGTAATTCTGTGAGTGTGCAGTAGATAAGAGGCTGGACATTACAAGGGATGCTCAGAGAACTTGGAGGTTGGGTGTGTGCCTTTGTTAACCTGTATAGAGGGAGTGAGGCCTAGAGGTCTGGTAGATTGATGGTTTCAGGGAGTCAATCTATAGCAGGCACAAACAAGACTTCCTCACGCAGGTGGTGATGAGGTGCCCGTTAACTCTGCATACCTTTGGAGAATGCCGCACATGGGGGCAGATTTTCAAAGATATTTGTTTTTCTTGTGTATTCTGGAACAGTGAAGGTAGATTTATTTAACTAATAAAAAATGTAAAATCCTTGTTTTGTACATTTTTAATTGAATTCCAGTTTTCATCCAAATACAATTTGTCCCAAGTAAAAAATCATCATCTAATAAATAAGAAATGTCATTCACCATTTTCTAACATAAAAATGTAAAAATTAAGAGTGAGTAAATGTATGTTAAGCTATATAATTGCTTAAATATATATGTAAAAATAGTGTATTTTCCTTGTTAATTAAAAGAAGTACTTTTATAAGTTTTACTTATAGATAAGTTTTACTTTATAAATAATATGTACTTTTAAGAAGTATATTTGGTTGCAAATCAACATGTTTTAATGGTTATTCTAACCAATGAGTGTGTTTTTTAGAAAAATGGACAATTGTATCTTGTATCTTGACTGATTATTGAGTATTGTTGAAATAATAACTTAAAATACCTTTTAAGATCTGAATTTCTCTGTTAACAAACTGATGACAGTCATGAAGGCAGTAAGACTAATGTGTAGCTATGCCCTGATCCATATTTTTTTCTTTTCAGAACACCATTGGGCCGTGCCCGGGCTTGGTTACGATTGGCATTAATGCAAAAAAAAATGGCTGATTATCTACGCTGTTTAATCATTCAAAGAGATCTCCTCAGGTTAGTGATTTTGTTAAAATTTTATCTTCAAGTTTTAAACAAAATTTCTTTAGAAAATCAAGTCGTGTTATATTTGACACTGTATCATATCCTACGATGTAATTGTTTGTGATACTGCAGTTGAAATAAATTTGAACTTCTATTACAAGCTGTATTTAAGATTCAGGCCATAAAGGACTCACCCCCTTTCCTCCCCGCAGGAAACAAAATTTGCTTATCCAGCATTTGAGTTACATAAACTACAGAAAGTCTTCAGGCTTCTAATGTTGCTCTTGTTACTTGAAAACTGAATAATTGACAAATACCTAGCATCTTGGATCCACAGGATCATTGCTATGGCCCCAGATTTGGAGCAGTTTCCAGGAGGACTGCCTTTAATATGGACTCCCTAGAAGTCTGTCTCCTTCTCCAGGGTAAGCCACATGGCTTCACCACCTCCTTAGATTGGACCTCTGGACCTTCAGCACTCTACTTTCACACTGTGAGCTCTGTTCAGCAAGTCCAACTGAGACAAACTCCTGAGTGAGACTTGTACACTTTTCAGGAATGAATGCACCTCACCAAGCATTTGCTGTCAAAACATTTGTTAATTGGAACACAGCATGGATAGGATAGTATCTCAACTGAAGGTTAAAGCATAGTTTTTTCTGGTTAGCCCAGAGCCCAGCCAAGCTATAGTGAACCCACTGGTTCAAACTCTGTCTGTCTCGCCATTGGACCTCCTTTGTCAGACTCCAGGGGAGGGACTTGACTCCTTCCAGCAGCCAGCTGTTATCTGTCACCTCCTACCTCACCAATCCTTTGATCTTCAGTTTGGGATTATTGTTCAGCTTCTTTAAGGAGAGATGGGGAAATCCTTATCCTGCTGGATCATTGGTTGCTAGGCGTCAATATCCCGGCAATTGGATTTGCTATTGTCTTCTCAGATACTCCACTGATATGGAGACTAAGGCTCAGACAGCTAGGCGCTTCGCCCTGTTCTTGGTTTTTTTTCTGAATTTTCTGCTTTCCTTCATCAGTGATGACATCACAGTATGTACAGATCTGAGTAATCTTTAAGAACCTCAGAGAAAGGCTAAAATTAGAGGAACAACTCAAATTTACACTCCATTTATCATTGGCTTACTAAATTTCAGTGTGTTAAAATGTTGTAGGAAGTAGTTATTCTGATACAAGACATTTTCTTACTTTACAGTGAATTTTATGAATATCATGCACTGATGATGGAAGAAGAAGGAGCAGTTATTGTTGGGCTGTTGGTTGGATTAAATGTGATAGATGCTAACCTGTGCGTAAAAGGAGAAGACTTGGATTCACAAGTAAGTGATTTATAAACTTCTTTAACCACTCATTCTCTTGCTAGGAACTTTTAAAGAAAATGGCCTGTGCTTTTATAGAAGCAGATGCATAGCTGCTCATAAAAATATATTCCAATCTGTTCATCCATGACAATGGTGTCCACCAAATTTTCTTTAAAAGATTATTTAAATTTAAGCAGATTTAGTGATAATTACTAAATTCCAAATGTCCATAGTTAAGGAGAACTGTCACATATTAAGTATCAGTTAATTATTGAATTCAATTAAATATTGAATCATAGAGGTAAGATGTCTACAGATATTGCTGTTGATTATTTGTATTATTTTACTACTTGCAGTCTGCTAGGCACTACTTACACGTATTGGAAGGCATCTGTGCGTTGAAAAGCTTATCTAAGGTTACAAGCAACATACAACTGCCAATAAAGAAATGCATGTATATTTTTTATACGTTTTTTAAAAAATTATATAAAATCACGTATCCCCAAAACCCTCTCTACCCAGTCTTGATTGGTCTGCTAATTTGTTACAGAAGACAAGGTAGAAATGAGTCTTGAGGAGGGATTTGAAGGAGGAGATAGTGGCCTTGCAAATGAGTTTCGGGGTCATTCTGTGTGTAAGCATCGATGTACAAGAAGTGGACAAATAGGGCATCATTGACACTGAAGAAGGGACTGGAAGTGATGATGTCAGAGACAAGATAGGATAAGTAAAGAGTGACAGTTATGAAGGACCTTGGAAAATTAATATAAGAAGCTTGAACTTGACATGTTGGAAAAGTAGCAGCTAGCGGGGAGAGGACTTAATATGGTCAGAATAAAAGGCAAAAGAAGATCTCAGCAGCTGTGTTTTGTATGGTCAGGAATAGGTTGCTATGGGTTTCAAAAAGGACATGGAGGAAGTGGTTGGAGTAGTGAAGTTATAAAAAATGAGGGCATGAACAAGAGTTTTAGCTTGTAGTGAGGGTGTCCGTCCCTCCCTGTCAGTTGCGGAGGGAGGCCACACTCACTCCCTACCTGCTCTGGCAGGTAGTGGCTCACACCGAGGCAGAGAAACTATCTTTGGGGCCCCCAGCAGGGCAGCAAATAGTTCAGATTACCCCACAGGTGATGTGGGAAAAGGGGAGGAGGATGCAGGTGCACCTGGCTCCATTGCACCCCAGCCCAGGTCCCTATCCATGGCAGAAGGGTGTGCCGTGGGGTCCCCATCGCAACACGCTGACTCGCTTCCCACTTCCACAGTCCCTGAACTGTTTCCCTTCCCCTGGGCTACTTCCTGCCCCTTTTCCCTGTGGTACCTGGTGTGCTCTGGCCCAGTCGGTCTCGTCGGGGTAGTCACCCAGGGGTAGATTGCAGAGCCCCTCGATATTGTCGGGAGGCGGTAGGTCAGGCAGCTCATCAGGGTAGTCACCTAGGGATAGATTGCAGAGCCCCTCGATATCGTTGGGGGGCGGTAGGTCTGGCAGCTTATTGGGGAAGTCAGCGTAGGGCAGTTCCTCCAAGTCCAGCCCTGTTAGGGCCCTCTCCCTGTCGTCCGCATCTGGCAGCTCCTCCAGGTCCTGGCCTGTCTGGATCCCTGGGTCCTCCAGAGTGCTCGGCTTTGGGGGAACCGGTAGGTCCCAGGCCGCCACTGCTCACTCTCCAGCGCCAGTCCCAGGCCCCTGTTCGCTCACCCAGGCCGCAGGCAGCTATGGATGGTGTGGAGAGACGTCCTTCCCCTCCAGGAGCTTGCCACAGACTGAGTGCCTGGGCCTTCCTTTTATGCTTCCTGTCCTGCCCCGTCACTTCCGGATGGCTGGATAGGCAGTCTCTGGCTCCACCCCACCGGACTTGGCCCGTCCCTCCCAGTCAGTTTCAGAGAGAGGCCACACCCACTTACTACACAACTGTGTGAACAAAACCTGGATTGGGACACAACCTGGATGTGGGGAAAAGAAGAGGGATAGGGAGGATTGTAGAGGTGTCAGTAGTGATAAAAAATGAAGAGGGCTTTGGGCAGGAGAGTGGAAGATAAGGAATTCAGTTTTGACCAAGTGAAGTTTAATCTAACAGCAAAACATCTGGGAGCTATCAGCCAATCTGAGAGATGAGTCTGGATCATGGGAGACAAATCCAGAGTGGAAAGATAGATACGGGAGTCAAGAATGTAAAGACTGAAACCATGTGAAAGAGAAGTGTGTGTGGTGGACTGCAACAAAAGAAAGAGTCCTTGGAAAGTGTGAGTAGACAGGAAGAGGGGTACATGTCAAAAGAGACATGCAATTAAAAGAGTAGGCTGTGAGCTAGGAGAGAACAGTGTTGTGAAAGCCAAAGGAGAGCAAGATTTCAAGAAGTAATTTATTCTCAATAGTGTCAAAAGTAGCAAAGAGATCAAAGAGGATAAAGGTGGACTAGGGGCCCTGAGATATGGCCATGAAGAGGTTGCTAGAGACCTTGGTGAAGTGAAGAGGGCAGAAGTCTTATTGGAAGGAATTAAGGATGGAGTCAAAGGAGAGGAATTCAAGGCAATGATGGTAAATTGCCTGTTCAATTGTTGCTTCTTCTTTATGTGTAATGCACTTCAGATTGTTCATGCTCTCCTTGAACCAAGACTAGAGATGTTTCCCTACAAGTGTCCATTGGTCTGCACGTGTGCCCTCGTACTCTTTGTGCTTTGCACCAAGGAGATAAACAGTGCTGCCAGACCACTTCCATCTTAGTTCCTTCTTATTGTCCATTGGCCTGAAGAAGGTATGCGTGGACCCTCTTCTGCAATTCTGTGTGGTTCCAAGACTTCCACCCACCATTCAGTTTCAAAAGACTCTGGAGAGCAGAACCAGGGCAGACAGGGAAAGGAGAAATAAGTGCTTCCATAAGGACTGGAGGGAAGATTCCCCATGCAAGCCCTTTAAGTGGAAGCAGAAATTCCAGTCCTGTACCAAGTCATTGGAAGCTTTATTTGCCAGTGTTGGAACCATTTGGTATCTGGAAGGACCAGGGTGGGCCTTTTTTGAAGGATAAGACCATAGGCACCCTACAGTACCAAGACTGGTACTTTGGCACAGAAATCTAGCATGTCAGTACCACTGGATCTGGTACTTTCTATTTCAGCAATTTGAGTTTGGAAATGACTCCTTCAAGTCTGTCTCACTTTTCAGCTCTGGATGACCTCTTGGTGCCCCCAGAACTGGAATCACTGCTGTTTTCCAGACTCCTGTGCCAGGTACCAAGTACCTTCAGTCAGTACCAATCTCCCTGTGGTACCCCTGTCTGTCCCCATTCTTGAGTAGAGGTTGAGCCAGATGGTTGCCAGAACCATCATTACTGCCTTCTCCTGTACTGAGAGTTCTCCCTCTGGATCTGGGCTCTGAATCCTCAGAGTGAGTACCCATTCCCAGACTATGCTCCAAGGCATTTCCTTGTGGGTACTGAACCCAGAGGGGACATCAGGAGTCTCCAGGGTATCTGACCACTCCAATTTGAGAAAGTACTCCAGTCTTGGACATCTTTCAGAGTTCAGATCTCAGCAGAGTGGTGCTTTGTCTTAACAAGACCATCCTTGAATGCAACAGATGCTTTGGCAGACTCCTGCCATGGTCCCACCAATATCTAAGCACTGAAAAAAGGTATTTCATACATGTGGAAGGACTGGAATATCTATTCTCTCACCCACCTCCCAAATCATTGGTAGTATTAATAGCTACAGAGTGTAACAGATGGAGACAAGTCAGGTCTATGTTACATGAGAAGGAAGTGAAGAGACTTGACCTCAGTGGGAGAAAGGTGTATTCCTTGGCATTCCTGCAATTTAAATCTCAAACTGCTGAGCGCTGATGACCAAATACTGTTTTAGAATCTATCGCAAACTAGTTGGCTTTCCCAGTAAGATGCCTTAGGACATTAGAGACCAGTTACAGGCCCTGAGAGGCAAGGAAAAGCTGATGAGGAGATCAGCCCTCCAGACAGCCTTAGATGTGGCGGACATGGCAAAGTCCATAGTGACTGCTGTGGTAATGAGACACTTGTTGTGGCTTGCCTCCTTGGGAATCCTGAAAGAGGTTGAATCTATAGTGGAAGACCTTCTGTTTGAGTGCTACAAACTGTTCAGTGTGAAAACTGGTGATTCTATCTTCCTGCTGAAAGATTCCCGAGCCATGCTTCAATTGGTGGGTATTTACAAAGCAAAGCCATAGCCACTTTTAATAACATAATCAGTAAAGACAAAAAGCTCCAAACCACATAAACAAATAACAGTAGTATAGTATTAGGGATATCTTTGGTATCATTCCTTGCATATGCTCATATACGTACATACACACTTCCTTGGGGATCTGGTGGTAAGAGAAAAGGCATGCTGAACAAGTCCGAAGATCCAGACTCCCAACACCTAAAGGTCGGTGGTAGATAATAACAATGAAGAGCTTGAAGGGTCAATGATGGAAAATTAGCCTTTGCTACATAGTGATCTGACCTATTATAGGGCTTGGAGACTATTACAAATGTTCTTTGAGATGCCCAGCCTCCCATGTCCATGTGTAACTTCCTCATCCTAATAAAATGGGGGTGCCTTTATCCTATAGATTAACATAATAATGTCTTTTAGGTCATTACCATATATGTCACCTATCGCTAAAGCAGGTTTGTGGTTGAACATCTGCCAACAATTTATCCTAAAATATCCAAGCCTATTATCAGTTCAGTATTCCTTTGGTGGCCTGGTATTGTTATGTACCAACTCCCCTCTTAAGCAAGCTATTCCCAGTTCCACAAAATCCAGGGTAATATCCATGTTATCTATGCTAACGGTCATAGGCCTGCTTCATTTATGCTAAGCTGCTTAAGCCAATGTCTTACAGTATACAAGCCTGTAGGTTCCTTGCATTGCAGTTAAATAAAAGCCTAAGTTAGCTCTATGGGCTACATTATGAAGCAAAGTGAAAAACATATAAGTTTTGGTGTGATCAGTGAGGAATTTCCTCTTTATGAGCACAGATTCTGGACTTGTTGGACTACCTTCTACCCTTAAAATCCATGGGGCTGTCTATTAGTTCCCTTAGGGTACATTGGTGGCCATCAGTGCATTTCATCCACTAGTAGACAAATATTCTTTCCCCTCACCCAGTCTTTTCCCATTTCTTGAAGGGATGGTTAGGACCTTCCCTTTGGTGGCTAAATAGGTACCAGTACATGGGACATGATCCTTGTTTTTTGAACCCTCACTAAATCACTGTTCAAGCCTCTAATATCCTACTCTCTGATACTTACCTCTTTTTTTTAGTGTTTTTGGTCGGTATCACATTGGTCAGAAGAGTTGGAGTTAGGGATGTTCATGGCAAACCCCCCTATACAGCTTTCTTAAGGATAAGTATCTATGACACTGCATCCAAACTTCATCCTGAAGGCATTAACCAACACTTCCACTTATCAGTATTCTAGTCTAAACCTTTCTCTAGCAGAGGAGTAGTGTGGTATTCACTGGAGTAGAAGCTCTTGTCTTTTACCTGCAAAAGATAAAATCATTTTGAAAGTCTTCTAGGCTCTTTGTATCATTTGTGGAATGAGGGAAAGGAGAAAGGATCACTTCCTCCCAGAGGCTGTCAAAATGGCTCTCCAGATACATCCTAGTTTACTATGAAATGAACACTATTGAAGGCTGTATGAGAGTACATTCGATGAGAGCTGAGGCAGTGTCGTAGCTTTCCTGAGAGACATCCCTCTTACACCCATCTGGAGAGAAGCAATTTGGAGTTCTGTACACTCTTTTGCTAGACGCTAGACATTGGTGCAAGCAGCTCCCCTGATGCTTCTTTTGGGCAGGGTTGTTCTGTAGTTTGTTGTGTCATTGGACTTCAGGCACTGCTTATGAATCACCTGACATGCACTACATGTAGGGACAGTGACTCAAAGAATGTAGTACTAACCTTGTAGTAACTTGAGTTCTTTGAGATGTGTTTGTGATGCTGTGTGGAATATGAATGACAATTCTCAATATTACTGATACCAAAATACCAGAATTGCAATAAATATCATATAGGATAGGCCATGCAATGTACTGATGGAAAAGTCATGATTTGCTAAGATTGATAAGCACGTTTATACATATGTATCAGCTTTGTATTATGAGTTCTAAATCTAGATTCTAAATATAAGATTCTAAATTATATATAATATATATTTATATATGTATTATATATATTATATAATTATAAATTATATAAAGTCATAAATCTAAATATAAGATTATAAATTAAATAAAGTTATTAATCTAAATATGTATCATGTATTTGTATTTCAAACTTGTGCCATGTTCCTGGGTGACATCCCCATACAGGATAGCAGCAGCACTAAGCCTGCTTAATGGCCCATCAAGGGAAATCAAATGTACAATGAATCCAGTGAAAGAATCCAGGGGCTATACTTTGAGTCACCAAGACATGTAAGAACATGCCTATGGAAAGGGGTCTTGGAGGCTTTTCCATGCCATATACTGTGGGGCTGTATTTGGGACAAAGGAAGTGGAAGCCTCATGGCATAAAACACAGCTGCACCATCTCCATTTTGTCTTTATTCCTGCTACCTACCTCTGGATCAACTACTCTACATCTGAAGCTGTGAAACAAAGGACTGAGATCCATCCAGGTACTGGATGTACAACAGAGGGACTGTGCAAGCCTGTAAACGCCACAATTCTGTGAAGAACCTGATATATATGGACTTTGAAGTTATTTGTATGTACCTGATTGCTTTGACCATTTAACATCTCTCATCTTGTTTGTTTTTTCCTTTTATAATAAAACTTTAGTGTTAGTTACTAAAGTATTGGCTGTCAGTGTGGTATTTTGGCTAAGAACCAAGCCTATATTGATCTGGCAATGTGGCTGATCCTTTGGGGATCAGGAGAACATTTAAATAACTTCTCTTTACTGGGAGCCAGAGACTGAAATGCAATAAAGGGGGCTGTGCACTTCTCTATCCTTCCTGATAACCTTTGTAGGGACTCAGGAGCACTGTATGTGACTGGTTGGGGAACCTAACTTCAATGTTAGTCACCAGTCTGGGAGAACCTGCTCTCCTTTTTGCAGCCTGCCCTGCTCTTGGCATTTTCACATGGGCTACCCTAGGCATGGTCGGTCACGGTATTGTCCCTAGGTATAGTGCACTACCTGTCCTCCCTCCCTGTTACCTGGCCTCCTCTTACTGGTAACTGGTGGTAGAGAAGGAACGAAGATGACTGTGGTGTGGCAGCCCCATTTATTCCCTCGGTGCAGTGCATGAAGAGAGGGCACATGCATACATCAGATGGACACTGCTAGGGAGAAACCTCCAGTCCTGGGTGTGTGGAGTGCACAATCAATCTTATGTGTGCTATACATAGGGACAACACATCTCAAAGAACTCCAGTTACTACAAGGTGAATAACCCATCCTTTTGAGGTGAAGGGAAGAAGGAAGATGAAGAAATAGTTAGAGAGGCAAGTGGGACAAAAGTAGTTTGTTTTATGAGGGTGGTGAAGATCGGGTCATGTGTACATTATGCTAGAAACAGGGAGGAAGGGAGGTCAGTAGTCAAGATGGGATAGGATCCAAGGGGGCAGTTTTGAAGAGTTATAAACAAAACTTGGCATTTGTGACAGCAGCAGAGGTGGAGAAAGAGTGGAAAATAACGGTAGATCTTATATGTTTTCTCTTTGGAAAAAGTTGGCAGAATCTTGTGCTCATTGGGAGCAGGGTGTGAATGGATCTTAAAGGAAGGCAAAGATTATGTATAAGAGGTTGGAATTGTGGTTATGGGAGTCAATGAGGTTGAAAAATCATGCAGTTTGCCAAGAAATACTGCAGAACTGAAAAAGGGGAGAACAAATAAGCCATGCAAAAAGTGTTGAATATCTATTCACTTAGAATGAGTAAGATTGCCATGTATTTAATAAAGTTCTAAAAATGAGATAAAAATAAAGTTTTCCCTGGTTACTCCTTGAATGAATCCACTCAGATATAATACACATGTTCCTCCAAGAACTGAAAAGGATTCATTTCATGTTTCCATTGTGCTTCTAAGGTTATATGATTTTAAACTGATCGTATGTATTGACACAGAAAATTAGGACTTGTTTTTCAAATAATTTCTTAAAATAAGAACTGCAAAAAAGTTAACATTTGTATTTGCATACTCTGAAAAAATATGTCAAGGCTGGATCCCTCTTAGAGACACTGATCTAGCCAAAATTTTGGTAGTTAAATACATACAAAGACATGAATACAACAATATTTATTCCATTAGATTACTCTTTGTGTAAAATGTGAATACATTTATTTCATTCTAGGTTGGTGTGATTGATTTCTCTATGTATTTAAAGAATGAAGAGGATATTGGGAGTAAGGAAAGGTATGTTCTGTCAAAACACTTTGGATTTTGCATATGAAGTTAAATGATTTGTTGAAAACCATTTTTAATACTTAGCATATTCATTTTATTTGCTTGGATTTCTAAAATGCACTAACCAATTTTGTGCAGAATAGTTTTGTGTCTAATCCACTGGAGTATGTTACTTCAGCCAATTAGCTGATTTTTAAAATGGGCTATTTTCTTTAATGTTACTCTTGTTCACAGATTTTAAATACAAATTTACATTCATTTGCAATCACAGAGTATCAGTTTTTGTCACATAGTACTTATTACTACATGATATGAATGTAGAGATTGTTGCTTTTGCAATAAAATTAAGCCACTTCCATGTATTTTTATAGAATTTTTAATGTGTATTTTTGTATACTTAGAGAAGATAGATCTATGTTTTTGACTGCTTGCTAAAATTAATGT
This sequence comes from Mesoclemmys tuberculata, assembly GCA_007922155.1. Taxonomy (NCBI): domain Eukaryota; kingdom Metazoa; phylum Chordata; order Testudines; family Chelidae; genus Mesoclemmys; species Mesoclemmys tuberculata. The sequence continues at coordinate 24,835,446 of ML675609.1, read as the reverse complement.
GCTTGCTAAAATTGATTTCCTTCTTTCTTCAGAAATGTCCAGATTGCTGCAATTTTGGACCAAAAGAATTATGTTGAAGAGCTGAACAGACAACTAAAGTAAGTATTTATTCGGGTATGCTTTCAGTTCAGACTTTCTCCAGATTAAAACATACCTTTCTTCCTCTGCTCCTGTATCAGAACCTTGGCAGGAGAAAAGTTCAGGAAAGAAGATTAAAAATCCTTCCTACTTAGTCTGAGGTTGGAAAGGAATTGCCAGACATATATTCTCTACTGGAGAGACTAGAAGAGAGGACTCAAATGTCAGTTTGTTGATTTGTTGTCTAGACCCCTTTCCTTTTTGATCTGGAGAATGGGGGAAAAAAACAGTGCAGAATTGAAAGTTCTTGAAACACATTGTGTTGACAAGGCTTCACAGGAACATGTAGCTGTGGCTTCTCAGAATCTTTGGCCTTACAGCATGGGATGTGTAACCACATCAACATTCCACCCTAGTAACATGAACAAATTATTATTGCTCAAGGATTCCATGAAATATTTCTCATGCCACCCTCTGTGGCACTTTGGTAGTGGATGTAATGTTGAGGACTAAGTCTGAATAACTGAATGGTTTGATGGACTCTGACCATAACTTTATACACTGGAGATCTAGAAAGAGAATTTTCTGGAAAGTAGTTATCCAGCAAGTAGCCAGCCTTGTCTGCACTACAAAGATAAGCTCTCAAGGGAAGCAGAGGGCAGCTGGGCTCTAGCTGTCCAGCTTTCTTGTCAAATTTTGACAAGAATATGCACCAACAGCCGATGTAAGGAACGCAGCGTCTATACTGACACAGTGTCACCCTAACTACACTGACGTATCCCCTACAACTCTTGTTGAGGTGATTTTATTATTTTGGCATAGCAGAGGAGTTATATCGGTGGAAGGAGCATTTAGGTGTGTACACCTCCACTGTTTTGTCAACAAAAGCTAACTTTTGTCTACAAAACTCTGTAGTGTAGAGCAGCCCTAAGTGATACTTAGTGATAGCTTTTTCTAATGCACATAAAATAGGTATTTGGACAGATCCTGATTTGAAGGCCTGTGAATTTACTGCCTCTCCTTAGGAAGTGTAGATGGACTATAATTAGTGAATGAAGCCTTTGGTAAAACAGAGGGAGAAACTTCCTCCAGAACTGATTCCCACATGTTTGAGGAGTTCAGGTTTCCAACAGTTGGCACAGCAGAGGCTGGAGTATGGAATATGATGGAGGTAATATTTTTTAATAAGGGAAAAAAGGGATTAAGGATCACTTCTGGTGGCAGCAGCTTTACCATTTTACCATCCAAAATCAAAGGAGGGGAAGAGGTTTTCAGATTATATATTTTTTCATAAACAATCTGACATGAAATATCCATGTCAAATACAATGTACTATCAACATTTTTATTAAACCTTTACTTTTAAGAGCAGAATCCACTGGGATTTGAGATGAGTTCTGCCCTGATTTTGTGAATTACTATTCTTCCATTGCTGAAGAATAAGAAAACTAGTCCCCCAGCATCATGTTGCTATGTAAAGCTTAGGACTTTCATTGTCCAGTTACGCTGGACATACTGGATGTGGGTTTAATTAGGCCATAACTTTATTCTTAAAATATCAGGGACTACTCAGCAGATTCAATTGTACAGTGTAAGTAATTCCACAATCATTTCTCCAAACTCAGGGACTACTGTCATCCCTCCCTCTCTGCTATCTCCCTGATGAAACCCAAATACTGCCCCCCTAGATGAGAAGGGCTTGACTCTCCACCGTGCCAGTTCTCAGGGATCCCATCCCCCATTTTTTACTCTCCTTTAAAGTATGCTTCCTTTTTAATCTGATCAGTATCCATTGCCAACAGAGTTCCTGCACTGGATATCTGCCAGAAGTTTACGTGATGAATTGCAACATTAAGGCCTAACTCTCCTGCTTTCCTACCCCAGTAGGTACCCAACTTGCTGTGGAGAAGGTGAAAAACCCACCTTGTCTAGGCAAATCTGGCAGTGAGGGAAAATTCCTTCCCAGCCATCTGTCTGTGGCTCCCCTCGCCCCTCCTCCCCCAAGAAAAGAGGTGACTAACCATAATGCCTTCAGCGGATCTGGATAAAGCCTTGTATATTAACTCCTTCCATGGGTGGGGCGGTAACCGGGGCACTGTTTACCTGGCCTGATTAAAGCAGGATCTCCCGGAACTTCCCTGCATATGAATACTTCTTCTTTGAGTGCTTCCTCATGTCCATTCTACTGTAGGTGTGTGCATGCCTCCATGCATGGTTCCCAGAACTTTTTTCCCCTTAGCAAATCCCGTAGGGCTAGCTCTGGCGCCCTCTGGAGTCCTGCGCACATGCCGTGGTATATAAGGCGCTGCCTGCCCTATTCCCCCTCAGTTCCTTCTTTCTGACCATGATGGTTGCTGGAACTAGCCTTGCTCTCAGCAAGTACTATTCCCCTTGTTTGAACTTGTTTGTTATTCTAAGTTAGTTTTTAGTTAGTTAAGCAGTTGTTAAGTGTTGTTAAGAGTAGTTAGAGATAAGGCAAGTCCCTGCGGGGACTTAGAGCAGCTGGGCTATGCCCCGGTCACCAGGATTCAAGTTGTGTCCCTCCTGTGGGAAGGCTTTCCCGCTCAGCAACCCCCACAACTGCTGCCTTAAGTGCTTGGGAGAAGCATACAGAAAAGTGTAAGATCTGCAGGGCTTTTAAACCGAGGACTCAAGAGGACCGAGAAATCTGGTTGAAAGCCCTGCTGATGGAGGCAGTGCTCCGCCTGGTGTCCGAGCTGGTTCACTCCACCTTGGCACCGAGCATGACCTTGGTGCAGAGCACACCACTGGTATCAGTCTTGACTTCACACAACATTGCCGGCACCGAAGAGGAAGAAGCAGCGCACAGAGCGTGGACACTCCCCTGCACTGTTAGTACGGCCAGAGTTGAGTATGGAGATGCACCGGACCTAGCCTGTTGAGTCTTCTCCGGTGCCTGCATCTCCGGTCAGGGAGCCTCCCCTGACTCCTGGGAGTGGGAGAGTGCCCCTGCCGACGCCATCGACACCGGAGGCTTTTCAGGCAGCAAGAGCTTGGTTGGTCTTGCCTATGTCATCTCTGCTCCGCCGAGGGAGAAGGGGCCAGTGTCATGGGGGAAACCCGTGTTGGGTCCTCCTGAAGGGTGGTGGAGATCCCCGGTAGGGGAGGGAAGATCTCCTGCTGGACGGCCTCCAGAGATAGAGTGGAGACGCTCCCCCAGCAGTCGCTCCAGGTTAGCATCGTTGAGCCGACCTGCTTCAACACAAGATGCGGAGTCTCCATCTTGGCACCGAGTGTACAAAGCCTACATCGAGTCTAGGCTCACTGTACAGAGTCTACAAAGCCATTCTGGAAATCGACACAGCTCTGCATCACAGTGGCTGACTGGATGAAAGGCTCATCTGTCTCCACCCAGCGCATCTCCTTATTGATTACATCATGCATCAAGTTCTGCTATGAGCAGGCGAGGATGCTGCTTCCGGGAACCATCACAACACACTCAACCACAGCTCAAGTCTCGTCTACAGCCTTCCCAGAGAGAGTGTCCCTGCAAGACAACTGCAAAGCTGCCACCTGGTCATCGGTGCATAGCATCACGTCCCACTACGCCATCATTCAGCAGGCGAGAGAGGACGCAAGATTTGGCAGAGCGGTGCTGAGGGCAGCTCACCGGTAACTCCAACCCACCGCCAAAGATACTGCTTGTTAGCACCTATAGTGGAATGGACATGAGAAAGCACTCGAAGAAGAAAACAAGGTTACTTACCAGTAACTAATGTTCTTCGACATGTGTTGCTCATGTCCATTCCACAACCCACCCCCAGTCCCCAATGCTGGAGTTGGCAGAAAGAAGGGACTGAGGGGGTGTAGGGCCGGCAGCGCTTCATATACCGCGGCATGTGCACAGAGCTCCAGGGGGCACTGAAGCCAGCCCTATGCAATCTGCTAAGGGGAAAAAAGTTCCACGTAACTGTGCACAGAGGTGCGCACGCACCTATAGTGGAATGGACATGAGCAACACATCTCGAAGAACATCAGTTACTGGTAAATAACCTTGTTCTCCCTTGTTTTCTCTCTTGTGGTCAGCTGTGGGGGATGGGGCAGTGTCCACCCCCACCCTCCCTTCACCAGCTTGGTCTGTTTGTACTGTTTTCCTGCTTCCTACTTGGAAAAGGTAATCCACTTGGGGGTGGGGGCTAAAAGGGCAGTGGCCCCTTTTCCTCCAACCTTCCATACAAGCTCCGTCCCTGCAGTTCAAGGAGGCAATTTGCCTTTTCTGTCCAGCTGAACAAAGGCCCCTCAGCTTAATGCACGGTGAGGATGTTCACAATATTGCTCTATAAAGAAACAAACTAGTGCAAGAGAAGTTAAAAATATCTATAGAAGCTATTATTTTAATCCCTTTATCACATTATTTTAAACATCAGTAATATGCTTGTTGATTATGGTTTATTATTTGTATTGCAGTAGCAACGAGATGCCCCCATTAGTACTGCAGCCCCATTGTTCTAAACAATGAATTCTCAAAAAGTTTGCAATCTAATATATATAACACAACAAATGGGATGTAACAAATGAAAGTGGGAGGAGGGAGAGGAAGTAGAATTGCCACATTAAGGCCAAGTGGATAGATAGGTTACCTATATGTGTAACTTGATGGTTTCAAGACATTAAAAAAAAATCATACACACATACGTACACCTCTTTCTATACTGAACACCCCACAAACTAACTGCTTCCACCCACATATTAATCCCTTCCATCTAGCCACTGATTATCAGTTGGGAGCCTCCTATAGGCATTATAATAGAAGTGGGTCTGGAGGAAAAAGCACTGGCTTTCCAGACTAGGTTGGGGATTGTGCAGTGCATAAAGATCAGCCTGGAAGATGCTTGTGGGAGAAATGGGCAGTCAGACCATGCAGGAGGTTTGGTGGGAGACGGAAGCTATATAAGAAACGAGCAGATGAGTAGGAAGAGGCACAGCTATGAAGGGCATTAAAGACAAGAACAAAAAGAATGAAAATAATGTGGTGTGAAAAGGGGGAACAAGAAAGAGAAATTATCTCACTAGAATGATGGAGAAGGAAAATATTTTCATAGCTGTGTCTTGAATAGCCCATAGGGGGGAATGCAGGCCAGGAGGCATAGCATGCAGTTGTTAAGCTGGGGAAGTGCTCAGAATCTTGACAAGAGTTTTAACTGTATTTCAAAAGGCAAAGAGAGGGCCTTGGAAAACCTACTGAGGAAAAAGCAGCAAAATTTGGACACAGTGATTGTGAAGGACAAGGGAGCAGGAAGAGTCAAAGATGACACCCAAATCATGTGCTTGGGTGGCAGGGATGATAACATTGTTGAAAGTGATGAGACTTGCAGGGAGGAAGGTGAGGGTATTACATAAATATTCATTAAAAAAAGCTAATCTATAACATTTCTACAAACAATTTCCAACTGCAATAATGAGCACAGACCTGTTGGCTGTTGCCAGTATACTTAGTGCTTGGCATAAAACTTTTTGTGCTTGTTTGTATGAGTTCCGGTGCAATATTGAATGTTGATTTCTTTATTACTTTCAGTAGCACAGTCAGCAGCCTTCATGCAAGAGTTGATTCATTAGAGAAGTCAAACACTAAACTAATTGAAGAGGTATCGTTTCTTAGTAATATGTAATATTATTTTTTAACCAGTGGTGAATGTGGGTTTTTTTAATACAAGTATAGTCTAATTAACCTTTTCAAACACTGCCTAATATATTCAGCTACATTTGACTCAATCTGACGAAATAACACAATGGCTGTTGGGGCTTATGGTCAGCTTTTATCCCAGTGGACTATTGGGCTAGTAAAATAAATGCTGTAAAACATTGCAATTTCACAGCAGGGTTTAAGATTCTATAGAAGATCCCTACCTTAAAGGTGCTGGGTCTTGCTGTCAGTTCCAGTTTGTGGAGGCCATTGAGTAAAGGCATTCTTCAGGCTACCAATCCACAGAGTATACATTGGCACTAGTTATTAAACGGAGATCTAGCTATAGTTGAGAAGACAATGTATTATTGTCTCAGCTCAAGCCAAGGGACTCTTTCTCTAAAAGCTCATTCACGATATGCAGGTATATATTTGTCTGCCTCTGTGTGTGGGTTGTTTGTTTTTCTCTTTTTTGACATCCTGTACTTTTCAATATCTTAATACGTGAAGTAAATAACATCTTTAGGTTTAGGAGAGGAAGAGCAGTTTTTCCTCTGGTTTCTTAACTGTCCTGAAAGATAAATGGGGAAAATGTGATATGTCTACATTTAGCAATTGCGGAGGCTAATTTATTGTTGATGTGAACAAATCCAGATAATGAACAGCATGTATACATCTCACAATCCCTTACAAATCCTCTGCTCTGTCCACTACTTCTGACTTGCCTTCTGCCTAACTCCCAGGATTAAGTTATGAGGCCCAGAAGTACTCTGCTAGGGCCCATCTTTACTCTATCACACTTTAGGACTTTCTTAGTCCTCACTGTCCCAGATTTATCCTTCCTTCCCCAGGAAATTTGCTTGTGTATGATGCTGCTTACAATACATCTGGAGGTCCATGTTGAGAGACTGCTTAAAAACAGAAAATATAGCCATTTAAATTGAAGTGTACATAAGAACTTTAACAAGGGGAAAAAAGGGAATATGGATCCTTTAGCTAAAATAGAGTAATACTGAAAAGCTATTCCTCTGTACAAAAGATGTGAAATAAAAAAGGTGGTCCTAATCTAGATTTATTAGTCTCACATCTTTATGTGACTCCTACTATAAATGGGAGTTGTGCATGCACGTAAAATAGATCCCTTATTCAGCACACTAAGAGACTAGAGTAAACAATATTGTTAGCTATGCACACATTAGAAAAATTAGTTTTTCTTGGTGTTCACAAAAATAATCATATACTGTCTCCCTTTTTCCTGTTTTAGTTAGCAATAGCAAAAAACAATATAATTAAACTTCAGGAAGAAAATCATCAATTAAGAAGTGAAAACACACTTATTTTAATGAAAACACAGCATCATATAGAGGTATGTGAGTTCCATATAATTATACATCGTCTGGCTTCTTGTCATTTGAACATATTGGCAACTGTATCTGAGCAAATAGTTGAGCTGCCTTAAAACAGTTTTATGCAAGGAGTAGGCCTATGTGATATATTACAATTATATCTTACAATAAAGCTTATCTAAATATTGTAGGAATCAATCTAGATTATTTTATTATTCTAAACAAATATTTAGGATTTTTTTCCTTACATTTTGGATTTGATCTTTGATTAAGATTTTACAACTTTCTGTTTGCAGTGGTTAAGGTAAATACTTCATTGAAAACCTTGTCAGAAAACAATTTTTTTGTTGGATTGGCACATTGTATATCCTGTACTACTCTGAACAGAAGAATTCGAGATTCAATTATTGACAAATATTTCTGGGTAACTTAGAGATGATTGTATAGTGATAATTAAATAACTGAATGTGTGAATTAAATGCTTCTGGGGTTACTCAGAGACCTGGTGAAATATTGTACCTCAACTCTTCTGGGTCTCAATTCAGCATCATATTTAAGCACATTCCTAATTTTAAGCATGTGAGTAGTCTCCTTACAGTCAGTGGGACTATTCACATTCTTAATATTAAGCATGTGCTTAAGTTACTTGTTGAATCACAAGTCTGCAATAAATTCTTTTCATTTCACAAGGTTTATGTTTTTATGCTCAAATGTAATTCTCAATTTAAAACTGATTAACACACAACATAGAGAATCTTGGATCCTGTTGGTTCAGTGTGCTTACATAATCCATTGTGAATTTAAGCAACTTTTCTCTCCACAAATTCATTACATTTAATTATAATACTTGTTATATTTGTAATGAAAACCAGATAATCTGTAATTTCTGCATAGGTAACCAAAGTAGATGTGGAGGCAGAGCTTCAAACTTACAAACATTCCAGACAGGGTCTGGATGAAATGTACAATGAAGCACGCAGACAGCTTCGAGAAGAATCACAATTACGGCAAGTGAGTATATTTAAAATGTGCTTTGTAAACCTTGACAAGATTAACATGTACTGTCTCTTTAATATATTACTTTGACTATTTCTAGCTTTACCTTTTTTCCAGGGGATGTGTGCTGCCAGTAATCTACCAAACTGTTTCCCTGACCTCATGAAAATGTTGTTTCAAGTTTTTGAAAACTTGAACCCATTATATTAGTATTTCTTTAACAATAGTGTTACTAAGCATAATTAGGAAGAATATTGATTTTTGTATGAGTAATGTGTTAGATTTTAGCAGCTGTGTTAATTTAAAACGTTTAGCAATCTTCAGTATTTTGAATGTTTCCTATATACATGTGTTAAATGCTTTTTCCATAAGTAGAAACGCTTATTTTTTGACTTTTTAATATTGTAAATGAAAAATTAACTATCTTATTCTTAAAATACTATTCACTTGTAAGAAATTAGGCTAATGATACTGCATAAAATGAGGTGGCTTTTATTAAGGTAAAAACAAATGAACACAAGTCACCTAATATATGACTGAGTGTAATGTTTACATAATGAATATTTGTTTTGCCAAATTTCACAGAAGGTAGAGATTTGTGGGGGTGAAAGATCCAGCACTGTAGGACCTGAAGTGTCATATGTGAGTTTTGCATGAGAAATACTAAGTAAAATGTTGCATGGCTATTTACAAAGCTTGTGTTGACAGAGTGTATTATGTGTTTTTGTGCAACTTGTAGGATATAGAGAATGAGCTAATGGTCCAAGTTAGTATGAAACACGAGATAGAGCTTGCAATGAAGTTGCTGGAGAAAGACATTCATGAGAAACAAGACACGCTCATAGGCCTTCGACAACAGCTAGATGAAGTTAAAGCAATTAACATAGAAATGTACCAAAAGCTGCAGGTAAAAGAGAACATTCTTAAATTGTTGAAACGTCTTTGATGTATAAATGTCATGTGTATATGGCTTTTGAAATAGTGCATGTTACCTTTCTCATGACATTTGAAACAGTATAGCAATAGAACTGTATTTTCTTTAGAAAGCTGATAGTTTTTCGGCCATATATTAATTTAACTCTTGTTTTCTTAGTTTTGCTCTTTGCTCTGCTTTTTTAGCTCAGCTCTCTATTTCTACCCTCTTCCTCTTTCTTTTCATGCTCTCTAAATGAGTTAACTGCATTCACACAAAGCTAGTTTTATGGCAGTCATTTTAAAGTGTCACTGGGATGTATAGAGGAATAGAGCAAAAGTGATCATCATGATACCGCACATAGGGAGAATGAGATCATACCTGGAGTTTTGTGCTCCATTTGGGGGACCATATTAGAAAGAACAATGAAGGAATTGTGAAAAAGTAAAGGAGGATAGTGAGGATGTTTAAGGGGCTTTGAGAATTATAACTTTGAAAATCAATTAGGATAATTGGGTTCATATTAATTAGAAAAGAGACTATTAAGAAGGGATATAACATTCTTTGCAATGCACAGAAATATGTCTGAGGGTAACAGGCTCCAGATTCCAGAGTTTACAAACTGAAACCAAAAACCAAGGAAATTCAAGAGAAAGTACTGTGTGCTAATTTTTATATGTAGAACAAGCTATCAAAGGCAGCGATAGCAGCTAGTCATGACCACTTAAGAAAAAGATTAAGTGCGTAGAGAAATGATATTACAGGATGCAAAGAGTAGACAAGTAGGTGGGTGGACCAAGGTGTCGCTGTCCACCTGTAAATGTTTTGTGTAGAAAACAGAACAGGAATAATAAAAAAAAAAAGCTCTGCCCTGTCTTTAGTAAAATAAAGTGAGGCAGTGTAGAAGAAGGCTCTTCAGTATTATTTTTGGTGTTTGTGCAGAACATCTGTCAGAGATCTGTTCTTCTGTTTTAATCTGTGTTTTGAGACTTCAGCGTGGTGATATTAATTAGATTAATGACTGTACAGTTCCTCTATTTATACCTTGAAGCAAGGAAGTTCACAGCTCTCAGAGGTTGGTTAAAATATTAAAGTAGTCAAATATGTCAGTAAGTAATTTTAGCTATTCTTCTGGTACAGAGCTAAGGTCTTATCACCTGGGAGGATTGGGCCCATGAAGACTTCTGTGTGAACTAAAATTAATGCCTGTAGGTGTTGTTGCTATGGGTATAATGAGCTATTTACTAAAATTCAATACTGATTTTTTTTTAAGACTCGCAAAAAATATATATTTAAAAGAAATTAAATGAAAAATATATATTAAATAGAGTGTACATTTGTAAAATCCAATAAAATGCAAGTATTCTTTAGAATTAAATTCTGTGCTTACATATTTTTCTTGAATATTGCTTTATTTTTTTAGATGGGAATGTTTAAAAAACAAATAAGCAAACAAATCCCAAAGCTGTATTACAAGTATTTTCCATAAGAGAATGGACAAAAACATAAAAATATAGTTTAATATAAAACATACTTCAGTATTAATCTATTTAAAACAGGTTTCTGAAGATGCCATGAAAGAAAAGAATGAAATAATTGGTCGACTAGAGGATAAGACCAATCAGATTACTGCAACTATGAAACAATTGGAACAAAGGTACAGCATCCACCTCTATTTTACTTACTTTTCCGCGTTCATTCCTCCTCTGATTGCATTCCCACATAGCTGCCACTGAAACTTAATTCTCAGTAGGAAGTTTTAAAGATGCATCTTCTTCTGGAATTGCAACCAGTGTTTTACCATTGATTTTCAAACAAGTAGATTTATTTATTGTAAGAGTGGAAAAATATAACCATAAACCAAACCTTTTTATCTCAGTTATCTCTCATCATTCACTGGTGCTGGCATTCTGTGCCTGCACCCAAGGTTGTTTTTTCAGCTACCGGGCTCAATGATGGCCACTCCAGAATTCTGATTCATTGTTGTATTTTAATGCTGTCTTTGATTGACCAAAGCACATTGTTAATTTTAAGGAACACTACTTACATGCTTAAAGTTAACCTTGTGTTAAGTGCTATTGTGGATCAGCACCCTAGCTGGCCAAGATTCTAAAGCTTACATTAATTGCTTTGGAAACTCCCTTACTGTAAAGGATGTACACATGAGTTTTACACCAAGGATTAGTAAAATGAAATGATATAATACCAGTGTGTAAGTTTATATTGTGGTTACTATACATTTATTACATAATATAAAGATGTGATTTGTGCATGACAGTCATACTGTTATTTAAATGAAATAGTCTATATGCAGTGTTAATATTAGTAATTGTAAAATGTAACATATCCATAGCCCTGTCATGTTGGTGTTGACATGTCGTACCATTGTTTTCTTTTAAAGCTACTTATGAAAAACATAATTATGTATTAAAAGATTTAGTGACATGAATATTCTTTTATTGACATCCTTTTTCCTCTTTTTCTTTTCTTTTTTTCCTTTATCCCAATTTTTACATTTTGAACTTTGATACCTTTATCTGTCTTTGATTTTATCCATTACATACGTGAAGTGACAAAGATCTGTTAACTCAAACTAGGACTATTGCAATGACATTTGTGAAATGTGCCAGTAATGAAGCACAGCATCAATACAAACTTGTCAAAGATATATCATTCTGAAAGCTACTTAGCTATTGATAGAGTAAAATTTGAAGGAGTTGGTTGTAAAAAAAGAAAAAAAAAAGGGTTCAGATCTTAATTATTTTTAAATGGTATTGGGAAATCCTGCATTATAATTGGTCAGTAGGCACTAGTGATTTTGACACAATGTTACAGCTTGGATCTACTTCATTTTCCAAAATAACGTCACCTCTGCCCTCTCTTCTCCCCTCCTCCCAAAGAATAAAAAAAAATCACTGTAATGTTATTGACCAATCAGAAACTAGAATTTTCTAATGCTATTTAATCATTTTACTTCCTTTTAATGTTCAATACGAAGTTTATTTAAAAATGATAGCTGCCTTTTAATTTTTGATTTCACATTGCCCTGATACTCTCTTCCAGTTCTAGTATCTTCCCTCAGCCTTTAATTATAGCACTTTAAATAAATAAATAAATCCCCTTTCAATTAATGCAAAAAATACATTTTTATTGCTGTTGCACTTTTAGGGCTTCTCTATATCAGAAAACATGCTATCAGCTCTTTTAATGTGGTTGCTGGTAGCATCATTTTCTTGAGTAGCATAGACAAAAGCATTTTTCCTGAGAACTGTTAGAACAGCATATAAAAATGTGCTATTGGTTCTGTCTGTACTTTACAAAAACAAAACCCAAAACACTTCTGAATTTGTAGGACTTTTACACACAGCTAAAATACAGTTCAGTCTGCTAGCATAGAGCAGAATGTAAGATATTTTAATAGAGCTACTGTATCATGAATAGAACCCAGATGACTAGAACTATAGCCTATAAGGCAGTAAGGCCTTATCTACGCTAGCAAACTTCATAGTTGTAATCCCCCCAGCGTAACTCCAACAAGGGTAGCTGTGGTGGAAAGTGTAGCATAGGCAGGACTCAGACATTTAGGGATAGATCCTAAGATGGTGTATAAATTGTCAGCTGAGGATCTGCTCTTAAATGTCTGAGTTGCTACCCTGGAGGAGTTGCAGTAAGTGTGAATTACAGCAATAAAGTTTGCAAGCTACTAATATAGACGTAGATTCTGCAGATGCTAGCTTGGTTCTCAGAAAAAAAAATCCTTGTCTATATTGGTCTTGGAAATTGTGCTAATGCAATTTCAGGTGTAGTTTAGAGAGGGTCTTAGTGATGTTTTTAGCTTTCCTGTTTCATTTAGCCTTTCACCTTTCTTCTTTGAGTGCTGGTCCATATGTGGATTCCATATGTGGGTGCGCATGCTCACCATGCGTCGGCCAATATTCTTCCTTCTCGTATCCATCCACTTTGGACTTGTTTGCATTAAAACTACACACACATCAAGCAACTTGATTACAACAAATTGTAATGTAAAGTGGACCTTAACAGTTTTTCATACCTTGGCTAAATTCAGATGCTTTACAATAACATAGTTAAATTCCAGTCTGTGGTCATTTCTACATTGTCAGTTTTTGGTAGCTGTTCAGCTGTGCAGCTTCACTGTTGATAGCATGAGCACAGATGGGGTACTGGAGATATTATTAACATGAAATCTAACTCTGCTGAGATGTCTAGTAATGCTGATGCTTTGTCTGTATGAGCCCTCCCATTGGTTGTCTGGTAGAACTGCAATGGTAGGCAGTTTCCCAAAGATGGTCAGTGTAGATGCACACTATGTTATCAAACATTAGTAGCCAGGCTCCCTAACATGGTTATTGTTGTAGTGTAGATAGGACCAGTAAAGCTTTCATTTAATTTTACGTTTAACAATGATATATTGGGAGTTGTGTGTTACTCTACATTCAGCTGACTGGGAAGTGACGATTCAAGCCAAGCTTTGAGGGAAGAACTCCTCAGAATTTTCTCTCAGCAACACTTTGGGAGCTTGTGTAAACTACAGATGCTACATACAGCAGCACAACTATGGTGCTGTAGCAGTGCGATAGAGTAGACACTTTCTACAGCAGCAGAAGGGTACCACCTTACTGGGAGGTGGTAGCTAGGTCTAGATCAGGGCTTAGATTGGTTTAACTATATCTTTCAGGAGTGTGATTTTTTTTTTTCACACCCCGAGTGCACTGTAGCTAGGTGGACCTAAGTTTTAGGTGTAGACCAGATATGAGAAGGGACAAAAGAGGCAATTTTAAAATGACACCTCAGTTGGGATGAGGCTCTGAATGATGCTTTACTGGCTACTTTAATCCAGTCTCCCTTGTATATCCCAACAAAAGAGTTGAATATGGAGTAACATACAGTTTTTTATTGTGTTTTTACCTTTCAGTTAAATTTAAGCCCCATTGTTTTTGGGCTGAAGAGAGGGTCAAAGGGAGATAAACCTTGATGCATTGGTGAGCTATTAGTGAGGGGAGAGAGCTATTGAAAACAGGAATGTAAAACCCCATGAAAATCAAAAAGAAAGAGATTAAATGAAACTCTGACTTATGTTGTTTATTCAGTTTTATTTGTTTTATCATATGGAACTATTTTAACGAATGTAAGAATATGTGATTTTTAATACACATTATTTAAATTTATTTAATAATGTTATGTACTAGTGATTATTCTGTAAGTGTAGAAAGACGCTCTAGGATGTGTTCTGCTGTCTTACTACAGCTGTGTTCTTGCTGTATTGCGTCAAGACATTCCAGCACAACACGCATTGTCTTATTGATTGATTTAGTATAGACAAAGTAGTTAGTGTTCTTCTCCAGTTTTTGTAAAAATGCTTCCCACAGTAACACATGTATGTATGCGTGAAGTTAGAGCACTGAGCGATATGTATCAATTATAAAATCAGTATGGTTACATTTTGATGGCATATGTTAATTGTGAACATAAAATAAAAAGAATTTGAAGACTTAAACTGCTTTTCTTGCTATAGTGAAAAACAAGGCTAGATTTCTAGACATTGTGTGGCTCTTTCATTTGAGTTTGTGAGTTTCTCCCAATCTTTGTTTTTATTTAGAAATGTTTCTATTTCCCCATTTTTCTTTTATTTGTCTTCACCCTTTACACCCTAGTTCTAGCCTCAGTTTTACCCAAAGTTGATTTGAATTACACCAGATTGCAGCAAGCAGAGAAGGCTCAAATGGAAGCTGAAAATGAAGATGAGAAATTTAAACAAGAATGTATCAGTAAATCTGAAAGCCTGCAGAAAGAAATCTCCCGAAAGGAGAAGCAGCTGTAAGTATACTTCTCTTTTGGAAAAAGTACAGAGCACTTAAATATTTTTTCTGTTATCTTTACTTTAAAACATTCTATTAATTTAAAAATGTAGGTTACATCATGTAATACAGGCAGCACATTTCCAATGATTTTTAATTGGATATAGATACTGTCTAGGAAGTGGTATATTAAGCATAGGCAGAGTAGAAAAAAATTTGTCATTCCAAATAAATCAAGCTACAAATGAACTTTTTCAAATAATTGTCCACCCAGAAGAGGGGGAAGAACAGGAATGTTTTTTCCTGAAGATACAGAATTAATTCACTAGGGAAACATTTGTTATCATGAACAAAAATTTTAAATTTATAATAAACTAGATTAATCAACACTTTATTATCATAAATCCTGTACATGTTATAAAACCATAAACTTAAACAGAAACTGCATAGAACAATTAAACTATTCAGGCTTGTAAATGAAGCCAAAAATCCTTCAAAGTGTTGATAGCTGAAAGATACTCATGAAATCCTTGAATCTGCTAGAAACTGAAATGTTAAAAACAGGAAATAAAAGCCAAATTTTGCTTTTACACCTGTGCAATTCCATGTTCAGAAATTTAGCCCAGAGAGTCAATGCAGCCACTAGTACTGATGAAGCAGTCAGGAATAACAGTAAGCAGCACCCTATAAAGTGCACTGAAAGTACAGGATAACACCCCTGTATATTCCCATAAGGTTGGGTGATATTTTCCCCTATTTTAGTGAGATAGAGAGAGTGATTGATCTAAGGCCTGGTCTACACTTACCTTTGCAATTTGATGGCAGTCGATGGGAGATACACAAGTGACGTAAATCACTTGTTTATCTCCCGTCGACTTTGCAGCGTCTCCTTTGCGCGGCATCCATACGGGGCTGTGTCGAAGGGGACGGCATTCCCTTCGACGCAGCGCTACTCCACTTACGGGGTGGTTTTCCTGCATTGCTTCCTGGATTGACTGAGCACATCTATACAGACCGCTCAGTCGATCCAGAGCAATTGATGTGATGGTGGCGAATTTGCCGCCGTCAGTGTAGACCCAGCCTAAGACTACAGCAAGGATTAGTGCTCAGGAGTTCAAAGTTTCCAATCTTGTGTTCAGACCACATTGCCACTCTTACTAATCTGGGGCCTGGTCTACACTACGAAGGTAGGTTGACAGAATGCAGCTTCCGTCAACCACATAATATATGCATCTTCACTGGCTGGTCAGTTCCGTCGACTTAAATTGTAGGAAAATTCGACATAATAAAACCACCTCTGTAAATGGCGTAGTGCTGAAATCAAATTGTTTTGGTCAAATGAACAGCAATGTAAGTGGTGTGCAGTGTAATTCAATGTAATTGGCCTCTGTGAGTTATCCCTCCGTGCTTTGCTGTGACCGCTCTGCTCGTTCACACTCTGCTGCACTGCAGCCCTTTCCCTCAAGCCCTGGGAAATTTTGAAATTCCCATTTCCTGTTTTGTCAGTATGGAGAGAGCTTGCCAACTGATCATGGAGATTGCACACCCCAAACGTGCTCCAGTGTGGAGTCGACCTGAGTTCTTGGATTTCATTGGTCTGTGGAGCAAAGAGTCTGTTCTGGTTCAGTTCTGAGTCAGCAAAAGAAATTTAGATATTTTTTAAAAGATACTGCGCAGCACGTTGGAAAAGGGGCACAGGACGGATGCGCAGTAGTGCCACATTAAAATAAACTCTGAGGCAGGTGTATCAGAAAACTAGGGAGGCGAACTGTCATTCTGGCTCGTCACCAAAGACATACCATTTTTATGAGGAGCTGCATGCGATTCTCGGCGGTGATCCCACCACTGTACCACCACGCAGCATAGATACCTCAGGGGAATCCAGGATCACAAGGAGGATTCTGTGGATGAGGAGGAGGAGGAGAACAGGAACCAGGCGACTGGGGAATCCATTCTCCCTGAAAGCTAGGAGCTGTCTGTAACCCCGGAACAGCCCAGCTGGACACAGGACACCGTGAGCGACAGATGGCAGGGAAGGCACATTTGGTGAGTATGTACTGCAAATCTCCTTTCTATGGTTATCACCCCTGTCTAGCTTCTTGTCATAGCGGGGGAGGAGGAATGTGGTAGTGGGGGTGGCCTTCCTCATTGTTAGTTGATCTCAGCAAAGGGTTCCCCCCCTGGAAAAGAATATTTATGTGCACAGGGATGCTCCAAGAATCCTCCATGGATATCTCCAGGAAACTTTCATTTAGGTACTCTGATCCTTTGCAGAGATTTCTGCAGAGAGCAGCCTTATTTCTTCCACCACAATAGGACACTTTCCCCCACCACTCTCTTATTAATTGTGCAGGCATCATCATGGGACGCAGCATAAGGGCCAGGCCTGTACCCAGATGCTTGCAGTAAATCCTCCCTTGCCACCTCTGTCACCCTCAGGAGACTGATATCACTCATGGTCACCTAGGGAAGATGGCGCAAATTTGCAGTACCTGCTCCATACAGTCTTTTTTTTCCCCTCTACCATGGGAGGTTTTTTGGGGTACATAAACCAGGTGGCCACATATGGTTTTGCCTGGGGGAATTTCACTCCCCCACACACACACCCTCTGTACCGCCTTTTCAAAAAAACAATTTTTGAGATGGTTGGGGGGCGCAACTGTCCTGCTGGTTGGGGAACTATGGACTTATGCAGCATGCACTATGGGGATTTCCCTGGAATGGATGTACCAGCCCCTTACTTACGATGGCTGGAACGGCGCTATGACCCCTGCAATAGGTAGAGATTGGTATGCGGGGCTGCTGTTCCTTTGGGAATATAAAGGGGAGTTATTTTTACATTGTAACATTGCTTTTCATCTATGGGGCCAGCTAACAATGTATACCTTGTGCTTTGCTTGCCTTTCAGTGGACAGTGCGGCCTTCAGCTCAGCATCTACTACTCTCACTGACCGCCTGTCACAGATTAGAAAGTGAAAAAAAAACAATTTGGGATGACATGTTCACCAAGATAATGAATGTCTCTGCATCTTCTGCCACAGAGCGAAGAGCCTGGAGGATTTCATTACTGGAGAAAATTAACATGGACATGGAGAACAGGAAGGCAGCCCAAGAACAGGAACATGCAACGTTGGATGAGATGCTGTGCATAATGAGGGATCAGACGGACATGTTGAGGAGTTTGGTTGAGCTTTAAGAAGAGGAGCAGCAAGATGGATTCTCTTTGCAGCCCCTGCAAAACTCTCAACTCATGCACTCTTTCCTAGCCCCCATTCCTATGCGATCTTGGAGGAGGATGAGCAGGGTGCAGTATGTGGTCCACACTGGGTGAGGGGAACAGAAACAGGTGCCGGCCTCTTTAAGAAATGGGACTGTGTTGTTTGCTGTTTGCACATAAGAGCAATGTTTCAGTGTCCTCTCACAGACCCATTACAGAGCATGCAAAGTGTTGAAATAACTTCCTTTCCTTCAAATGTAATGACCAACAATAAAAATTTACTGCTTTAAAGATCATTATGCTTTCTTTATTGAGACCGCGGGGATTAGCGCTGGCCGGGGGTGGGGGTGGAGGGATAGCACAGTACTGTAGTGCTGGGGAATGGGTGAGGGATGGGAAGGAAAAACAACGGATTTTCCAGAAACATTAGTTGGTCTCACTGCAATACTGACCTTTCAAGGCTTCCCTGAGGTGCAGCACTCCGTGATTGGCTCTCAGCATTGCACTGCTGTCTGACTGCTCAAAATTGACAGCCAGCCTATCTGCCTCCACCACCCAACCCAACAGGAACTTCTCTCCCTTTGTCTCACAGACATGATGGAGCACACAACATGCAGAGATAACTGCTGGGATATTTTTTTTCCTCTGAGGTCTAGCCTAGTGATTGAACTGCACCAGCGAGCCTTTAAATGTCGAAATGCACATTCCATGACCATTGTGCACTTGCTGAGCCTATTTTTGAAAGCTCCATTTTGCTGTCCAGGTGCTCGGTGTATGGCTTCATCAGCGAGGAGAGCAATGGCATTTCAACATGGCCAATATTTATTTTTTGGTCAGGAAAGAAAGTCCCTACTTCCATCTTCTTTAACAGACCTGAGTTCCTAAAGATGTATGCGTCATGCATCTTTCCAGACCACCCCACACTGATGTCGGTGAAGCGTCCCTTGTGTTCCACAAGGGCCTACAACACCATTGAGAAGTATCCCTTTTGATGAATGTACTCTGGCTAGGTGGTCCGGTGCTAAGATAGGGATTTGTGTGCCATCTATCGCCCTCCCCATAGTTTGGGAACCCCATTGCGGAAAACCTATCCACTATGTCCTGCACATTTCCCCAAGTCACTACCCTTAGCAGAAGTCTGTTAATGGTCCAGCAAACTTGTATTACAGCAGCTTCCAAGGTGGATTTACTGACTCCAAATTGATTCCCAACTGACTGGTAGCAGTCTGGTGTTGCTAGCTTCCACAGAGTGATGGCCACCTGCTTCTCCACTGTCAGAGCCAGTCTCAAGTGAGCGTTCATGTTCTGTGCAGAGTTCAAAGAAAGTGTCCTTTTGCATACAAAAGATCTGCAACTACTGCTCATCATCCCGCACCTTCAAAAAGATGCGATCCCACCAGTCACTGCTTGTTTCCTGGAACCAGAGGCAGCACTCCACTGACTGCAAATGATGTGTGACAGCCAGCAGCAAACAGGAATTGTTTCATTCTAAAGTTTGTAGCAGGGCATTGTGAGTAACATCACAATTTTCAGTGCTCCGGCCCCTCTCTCATCCTTGAAAATACTGCAGAATAAGACGTGAAGTGTTTGTGACGCGCACAATGATAGGTCAGAGCTGAGCAGGCTTCATGTCTCTCCAGCAATGGCATTTGTGCGGCAGAGATTAAATGGTTTAGAAAAATGGCACGAAAAAGCATTAGTCTGTTTGTTTGGGATGAGAACGGAGGAGGAGGGAGGACGTTCTTCCCAAAATCCTCTGTGGCTATTTGCACTGTAGGATAGCTGCCCATGGTGCTCTGTTTTGATTGTCGATCCAAGCGTGGCTAGTGGGGATGCAATCCCCCAACACAGTGAATATGTGTGATTGTGCTCCTGAGACTTCTAAAATTCGATGGGTGAAAGTCGATTTAAAATAAATCAATTTCACTTTGCGGTTTAGACATACCTGCATACATACAGTATCAATACTTGCTCAGCCATCCTGACAAATGTTCACTTTACCACCACAGTCATTTTCACAGATTTTGGCAAAAGAGCAGTTCAGACCTCAACTTTAGAATTCCACAGTTCTGAAACCTCAAGGTCATGTTCACTTCTGATCTTTTGTATATATATCACCTATCTGATTTCCATTCCCTGCATCTGATGAAGTGGGTTAAAGCCCACAAAAGGTTATGCCTGGAAAAATTAAATTTGTTAGTCTTTAAAGTGCTACAGGACTCTTGTTTTTGCTGTATACAGACTAACACAGCTACCCCTCTAGAACTTTTCATCATGGAAGATGCTGAGATAGTATCCCAAAAAGTAAGTTTTTCCTTTAATAAATTACTTTTAGATTTCCTGTTATAAAATCAGTATGGACACAAGTTCCTCCACAAAAACTTGCATAACTACGGTCAGGGTATGTCTATGCTGTGGAGTGAAGTTGATTTAATTGAAATCAACTTCACCCACCGAGCTGCAGGAATCGGAGGATCATGATCACACCATGCACAATGAATCAGTAGTTTGCATCTCCCCAGTTGCGCTTGCATTGATAATGAAAGCAATGTACCGTGGTGGCTATCCCACAGTGCAACTACCCGCCGTGCCTTTTAGGAAGGTAGTTGTCCTCCCATGACACATGTTCCTTCCAACCCCCCTCACCCTCCCAGTCCAAAACAAACAGATGAACATTTTTTGTGCCATTTTTCCAAACCTGTCTCTGTCATGCCCACACCATTGCCAGAGGGGCCTGGAGCCCACTTAACTGTGTGCACTATGATTGTGAGCATCACAAATACCTCATGACTTATCCTGCAGTATTTTCAAGGCCGAGACAGGAGTGGCAGCAAGGAAAATTGTGATGTTACTGAAGCTGCCCAGCTAGAAGCCATAGAGTGAAACAATTCGTGTTTGCTGCAGGCTGTCATGCAACATCTTCAGTTGGTGGAGGCACCGCTTCTGGTCCCAGGAAACAAGCACAGACTGGTGGGATTGCATCGTTATGAAGGTGTGAGATGATAATCAGTGGCTGCAGATCTTGCATATGCAAAAGGCCACTTTCATTGAACTCTGCAGAATTATCCTCAACCATGAAACGCATGGATACTTGCTTGAGACGTGCTTTGAAGCGAGCTGCCATCGCTCTGTGAAAGCTAGCAACCCCAGACTGCTACCAGCCAGTTGGGAATCAATTCAGAGTCAGTAAATCCACCATGGGAACTGCTGTGATGAAAGTGAGGTGGGGCATTAATAGACTTCTGTTAAGAGTAGTGATTTTAGAAAACATGCAGGACATAGTGGACGGGTTTGCCGCAATGGGGTTCCCAAACTGACGGAGTGATAGACAGCACACATCCCTATCTTAGCACTGGATCACCTTCCCAGAGAGTACATAAACTGAAAGGGATACTTCTCAGTGATGTTGCAGGCCCTTGCAGATCACAGTGGACATTTCACCAACATCAGTGTGGGGTGATCTGGAATGGTGCATGACACATGCATTTTTAGGAACTCAGGTCTGTTAAAAAAGATGCAGGCAGCCACTTTCTTTCCTGACCAAAAAATAAATATTGGCGATGTTGAAATGCTAATAGTGATCCTGGGGGATCCTGCCTACCCCTTGTTCACCTGGCTATTGAAGCCCTACGCTGGGCACCTGGACAGTGAGAAGGAGTGTTTCAATAATAGGCTCAGCAAGTGCAGAATGGTGGTGAAATGTGCATTTGGCCACTTAATGGCAAGATAGCACTGTTTGCTCACTAGATTAAACCTCAGTGAACGCAACATCCCAACTGTTATCTCTGCCTGCTGTGCACTCCATAATGTGTATGAAACAAAGAGGGAAAAGTTCCTGCAGGGTTGGGTCATGGAAGCTGATAGGCTGGCTGCAAATTTTGAGCAGCCAGATTCCACTTGTACGCTCTGCACCTCAGGGAAGCATAGAAAACCCATTTTTGCAATGAACTGCAGTTTTGTACATCTCTGTCAGTGCTGAGCCTTCCCTTCCCATCTACTATCCTCGCACGATTGGTCCCCTCCCCTTCATTCCCTGCCAACAATCCCTGAGCTCTCAATGAATAAAGAATATTATTTCTTAAAGCAGTGCAGTTTTATTGGTGATCAGATACAGGGATAATTTAACATTTTCATAAGGCTGCTTGGCCATCCAGAACAGTGTGACTATGCAAACAGTGAACCACACACATTCCTGGTTCTTAAAGGGTCCGGCGTAGATTGAAGCATGTATTGCACCCTGCTCAACCTCCTTCTAGAGTGCTTGAGGATGGGGGCTGGTAAGAAATAGCTTATTGATTGAGCATTCTGGAGGGGCTGCAGAAGGTGTCTGTCCTGCTGCTGTGTTTCCTGGAGCTCTACCACATGCTCAGCATGTCAGACTGATCCCTCATAATACACAACATCTCCTGCTGCGTTGCACGCTCCTGCTCCTGTTCTGATGTTCTGTTTTCCATGTCCATGTTTAGTTTTTCTGACAATGACATCTTCCAGGCTCTGAGCTTTGGGTCAGCAGCCGTGGAGGCATTCATTAGTTTGTTGAACATGTCATCCCGAGGTTTTTTTTCTCACTTTCTAATCTGGGAAAGGCGCTCTCTAGGAGTAGAAGGTAGGATGAAGGCCAAAGTGTTCACTGTAAGGGATGCAAAGCCCCAAATTGCCATTGTTAGCTTGCCTCATGGTCAAAAAGAAATGTTACAATGTAAAAAGGACTCCCTTTCATCTTCACACGGCAAAGCCAGACCCACATTGTACAGGTCGGAGTGGCATTCTACCCATGGTAAGTAAGGGGCGCTTGCATTCATTATAGGATGCAATAAGTCTCTGTAGCACTAAATTCCCCAATCCACACTTAACCAAGGAGACGGATCAGTGGGCTCCCCTTTACCATTGCAAAAACCAGTTTGGGAAGAGGTGATCAAAAGGGATTGGAGGAGGGTATGGGTGAAGTGTCGCTAGAGAAAACATAGGGGTACCCATTCCAAGATTCCTAACATCCATGCCAACAATATCATGGCTAGGAATTGTCTGTTTTGGGGTCCAGGATACCGTCCACATCAGGGGAATAACACGCAGAGCCTATATTGGTTGGGTACTGTAAAGTTGCACCATCTTCCGTAGGTGACCATGTCTGATATCAGTCTCCTGAGGGTAGCACAGGTGGAAAGGGAAGGTTTGCTACAAGCATTGGGGTACAGTCATGGCCCTTATGCTGTGTTCTGCAATGATACCTGCTCATTTAATAGCAGAGTGGTGGGGAAAAGTGTCCTACCGTGGTGGAAGAAATAAGGCTGCCCTCCCCAGAAACTTTCTGCAAAGGACTGCAGAATACATGAAAGTTTCCTGGAGATGTCTATGGAGGATTCTCGGAGCATTCCTGTGCACATAAATAGTCTGTTCTGGGGGTAACCTCTGCTGAAGTTTTGCAACACCCAGAAAGCCCATCCCCACAAAAACACAAACTCCTTTTTCCCCACAAATAAGCTGGTGTGGGGACATAACCACAGAAATGTGATTTGCTATACACACTCGCCAGATGTGCCTTCCCCAGCATTTCGGTCAGTAACGCTATCCTGTGTCCGGTTGCACTGCTCTGGGGTAACGAACAGGTCCTGGCTCTCAGGGAGAATTGATACACCACTCTCCTTCCTCTGTTCTCCTCCTCCTCCTTCTCATCCACAGAGTCCTCCTCATTCAACCTGGACTGGGATTCTTCAGAGGTATCAGTGCTGCGTGGTGGCACAGTGGTGGGGTCACTACCAAGAATCACATGCAGCTCATATTCGTGCTTCAGCTCTTTGATTTTTATGCAGCACTGCTGCACGTCCCTGTTGTGGCCCTTCTCCACCATACTACGCAATATCTTCTTGTAGAAATCTGAATTATTTTGCTGGCTCAGAGCTGAGCCAAAACAGACTCTTCACCCACAGGCTGATGAGATCCAAGATCTCAGGTTGACTTTGTGCTGGAGTGCGTTTGAGGCTTGTAGTCACCATGGTCAACTGTGCTGGCAAGCTCTCTCCACACTGATCTAACAGGAAATGGGAATTCAAAATTTCCCAAGGCTTCAGGGGAGGGGCTGTTTCCTGTGCACATGGCTGTGTTGCAGCAGAGTGTGAATGTCCAGAGCCGTCACAACAGAGCAATATGAGATACCTCCTGGAGGCCAGTGATGTTGATTTACGTTGAGCTCTGCCTTCGCTAATGCTCATTCTATCCATAGAATTTGACTTCAATGCTATGCTGCTTATGGAGATGTTTTTATTAAGTTGAATTTTACTGCGATTTAGGTTGGCAGTGCCAACATGGCTGAGATGCCGGTGGAGATGCATATTTTATGTGGTCAACATAAGCCACATTACATCAACCTGCATTGTCAGTGTAGACTAGGCCTCAAATCCTTTCCTCCTTCATTAGGTAGTAGGATTTAGCTCCAGCAGTTTACTCCCATTTGCAGTTAGTTTGTATTTTCCATTCAGCTATAAGGAATCATTATTTGTCCCTTTAAACTGGCGACAGAATTGCAACAGTGGATCCACCAACAGATTGGCCCCAGTTCCTTTAACTGGAATCCAGTAGCTGTGTCTAGTATAAAGGAGATCCTCCTTTATATCATACTATATAGGAATCTCAATAGACCAGTAACTCAAAATCCTTTATATTGTATTAGAATCATAGAATATTAGAGTTGGAAGGGACCTCAGGAGGTCATCTAGTCCAACCCTCTGCTCAAAGCAGGACTATCCTCAGCTAAATCATCCCGGCGAGGGTTTTGTCAAGCCGCAGCTTAAAAACCTCTAAAGATGGAGATGCCACCACCTCCCTAGATAACCCATTCCAATGCTTCACCACCCACCTAGTGAAAAACTTTTTCCTAATGTCCAACCTAGACCTCCCCCACTGCAACTTGAGACCATTGCTCCTTGTTCTGTCATCTGCCACCACTGAAAACAGCCTAGCTCCATCCTCCCTGGAACCCCCTTTCAGGTAGTTAAAGGCTGCTATCAAATCCCCCCTCATTCTTCTCTTCTGCAGACTAAACAGGCCTAGTTCTTTCAGCCTCTCCTTATAAGTCTTGTATTCAAGATACTTTATAAGTTAGATAGCCTTAATTCTGTTCCTATAATCTCCAGTCTAAAATAGAAAATAGAGGCGTTCCATTTAAAGTCTTGTTAATACAACATTGTTTATGAGCACTAAAAATTAATTTCACCACTCATCTTCTCTCAAAAATGAGCTGTATTATAAAAAAAGTTACATAACATTTAAGAGAAGCAGGAAATTTCTCTAACATGCATGCTTCAGTTGCCAAAGAATAGGTTACTAGGACAGCAAATTAATTCATTGCAAAAGCCAGTTCTTTAGAATTGTATGAGACCCTCAAAATCTCTCTAAATGAAAGCCCTCTGTTTTTTTACAACTTATTACACTTGTGTATGAAATCTTAGGAAATTGCATATAAATTTCACTCCATTAAAAATAATGAACTTGTAAACAAATTAAAATAACGAATTACTATTGTTTGTTGGGCTGGACTGAGAGTCAAACCAGACAATAGAAAAGGGGTAATTTTGTTTAAAAGGTTATACTGACATGTACCATAATGGTCTTTTATTTGCAATTCTAGTGTTCAACTGGAAACGGATTTGAAGATAGAAAAGGAATGGAGACAAACCTTGGAAGATGATCTGCAAAGGGAAAAAGAAACTTCATCTCATCTGAGAGTAGAGACTCAGCAAATAATTTGTCTTAAAAAAGTAAATTTTGGAGAAAAACTTTTCAAATTCACTTTAGCAGTAATTTAAAAGTGAACTTGCTAGGCTTATAAATTTTTAACTATCACAGATTGCAGATCCTTAATAGAACATATGTTTAGGCTTAAAAATACAATAAAAAAGATTTTAAAAGAAAATATTTGAAAACCACTCCCTTCATCCCTGTAGGGTCTTGAGTTCAGGATTCTGTATTTTCCATAAGGAATAATGAAATCCACATTTCTGACTTATATTGAAAGCTATTTCACTATAATCTTATGATGGGCCAGTGAGGGTTAGTGTTCTACTTCTTCTAGCCCTGTATATCTTGCTACTTAAAAACCTCTCATCACTAACTTCTATAGTGCCTTTACATTTCATTACCTTGGAAGTGATTGAAAAGAAGCAAGTGCGTGGAGGAAGAAATATATGTCCTGCTTGGTCATTTAGCATCTAACTGAAATTAAATTAATTTGTGAGTACTGCTGCTATTAGAATTGGATCTGAGATTTTAGCAGAAATAGATATTTTCATGTTCCAGACAGACTCTCACCATTCACAGTTTGGTACTGGAAAAGCTGATGTTAAGAGTTAGGGTCTTTTAGTAGTTCCTGAAATCCTTCTGGCACATCTAGACTTCTGTTTTTTTTCCAGAGGTGTCACTTTGACAAAATGGTCAAAATTCATCTGTGGTGTAACTTCACTGATGTCAGTTGATTTATATGAGAATTAATTTAATCTAATGTCAGATTCTGAAATGATTAATATGTCAGCAACCACAAACAGAATAAAATAATCAGAAATTGCTACTGGGATTCAAGTAGAATTGGATGCTGTCCAGACTAATGTTTGGAGGCACTGGTAAGGGAGAATAGTTCTAATACCAACAAACTACTGTGGATAAGAGAGAGGTCTTGAAAAGTCTTACTAACCTTAAAAATTGCCTGAAATACAGAAATTAACAGACAGTACCTTGGGTAAATATAGAAAAAATGGCATAGATTCAAAATGTCATTTCAAGTTTAAAATAATTAAAATATTTCAGGCTGGGGGAAATTACACAGTCAAAAATAGAGGAAGCAAGAGATTAGTAAACAGTTATGGGGATAATGAATGATCTGAGACTAAATGCTAAAAAGAGAAGAGTTGTAGTAATATAGTCACAGAAGGATGTTCCTGAAAGGAACGAGTAATTATTGCATGCCTACTTGAAAATCTTAATGTGATAGGATTTCAGGAACCTACTTTTAAGATATTTTCAAATAATGGAAAAGAATCCACCCATGGATGTTACAGTTTTTCAGGATTTTCTTACTCGGGCCAATAGAACTAAAATGTATTATAGAGATTATAGAAACTAGATTTAAATTACTTGATTCAGTTTCTTTAGTTTTTCAGGAGCAAGTAAACGTAAAAGGTATTTTCTATTTGGAGGAGCTAGTTTAATTAGTAATACCCACAGTTGATAAATGTATGGACATTAGTGTTTTATTTAAGATAATTTGATCTTGAATTTTGCCCATTGAGGCAATTATCAACAACTAAATTGGCATGTGTTGATGCACACTGTTGCTATACTCTCCAGGACTGGTATCAAAGCCTTGTAGAAAGCCCCTGTTCTGTTGGTGTAATAATCTCAGATGGCCCTTCATAGCCTGCAGTTGGTGGTATTCTAAGCGAGAGGTAAGGGAGCACTTGGGCAGTCATTTGACTAATTGTTCTTGTCTGTTTGACAATGAGACCAAAAACTAAAGCAATTTGTTGGCAGATGTTTTAAGATAGAAAGAGATGTTGGGATTTTTTGGTCCCTTTTTTGTGCAGTTCAGTATTTGGGCTATATTTTTGTGAAGAGCTCAGATACTAAGGTGAATGAGTGTTCACAACTCTTTAAATAAGGACTTTAATTAGATTCTGAATCTTCATTTAAAAAAAAAAGTCATGCCTGGCACCAGACTTTTCCAGATCTCTTACCGACTGCAGCTAGCATCTTAGGACAGGCAGTTTTCTGACCTATGCCTTGGACTTGAGCGCCTAACGTCAGGTACACTTTGTCCCTCTGCTCCTTACCAGAGGTTAGGAGTTCATATTTCTCATCCTGAGGAACCAATTAATGTAAATAACAGTTAAAGAAAAAGTGGGGAAAAATCTTAAGAAAATTTTAGTAGGTAGTCAAGAAACCAAAGCAAACCAGATCAGAGGTAAGTTGATATATGAAGGACTGAAATTACACCCAGTTTCACCTAATGTACGTCAAAAGTTTGTTCAAGAGGCAGATCTGAGATCAAAATGTTTGTATCATCAAACCCTGTCTGCTTGGATCATCTTTCTCTGTGTCTTAGTATCACGGTGTCTAGAGGACAAGTCCATCAGTGATTCTCTGCTGTCTTTGTTAGCCTGCTTTCGTCTACTCTTCTACTCTTTCTTGATGTCAAGTATCTTATTTCTCTCTCCCTCTTGATTTATGCTCCTGACAGCCATTGAAGGAAAGGAGTAGGAGCTCTCCTCTTACTCCTGGGGGAATTCTGTGCCAAAAATTAAAAAATCTGTGCATGATATTTTAAAATTCTGCATATTGTATTTGTCAAAATAAGACAATATATTCACACCTGTTTAATTATTTTGATAATTTATTTCAAAATACTTGTTAGCAAGTATGTCCAATACAGACAGCAAAAAAGATTCCTGAAATATTTTTTGACAAATTGATTCCTTACTAGGCATATTAGTATAGAACTTTGACTAATAATTCATTTAAACTACAATGCAGAAATATATCTCCTACACCCCTCAGAAGCAGTGCAAAGACTTGGAGGAATCAGGAGTAACGGAAGAGCTGAGGGAGAGGGAAGTAATTGCTGGGAAGAAGCCTGGGAGTGAACCTGGAGGGTTATTGGGTATGGGTGGAGAAGTATGGAACAATTTTTGGGGGGACAAAAAGGGTGGGGAGAGATTGTTGGGGAGCCTCCCCCATTTAGACCCTGGCTGACCCCTAGCCTCTCTCCTTCAGTCAGGCATATTTATCCCTGTCTTCATGTGTCCCTGCATCCCACTCAGCTCTCTCTCCTCCCCCAGATTCCCCTATGTCCCTGCACCACCCACCCCTCTCCCATGTGGCCATGCATCCCAACTCCCATTCAGCCCCCTCCAGCCCGTTCCCCCCACTAGCCCTTCTGAGCCCCAGTCTGTGACTGCCCCCCAGCAGCCCATGCTGTCTGTCCCCCTCACCTGGCTCCATGGGCAGGGTGCTGTGAAAAATGCAGCCTCTTCTCTCTATCTACAGCTGGGCTGCTCCCATCTGGGAATGTCTGCCTTCTGTTCTGGTGCCATGGCAGCCCCTGAATGGCAAAAGGCATAACTGCAACACCTCTCCAACAGAATGTACTTTCTACAGAGGAAAAAAAAATTCTGCTAGGGGACATTAATTCTGCACATGCACAGTGGCGCAGAATTCCCCCAGGAGTATCTGCTCTATTCTTTTCTGGCTTTTATGCTTTGCCTGCCATCATACTGTATGAGCACCCCTCTCCTCTTACAGATATGCCATCACCTTCATATTAGTACCTAGACTATGTAACTTTGTGACAGGGGCATACAGTTGGAAGGGATTCAGGTCATCAAATTCAGTTCCCTGCTATCACAGGCAACCATATCCATATAAACCATTCATAAATTTATCAAGCTTCATCTTTAAACTAGTTTTAGTATCTTTAATCTTTAAGTATCTTTAAATATTTTCAAGTGATCTTATTTCCCTCTCGCTGTGCAGATCTACTTTTGGATACAATATTTAATGTTGGCCATATTCTCTAGATAGGCTGTTATTTGCTGACGTTAACAGGTGTATTTACAGCTTCGTGCCTTCTCCATGCAATGGCCTCTTGCATGCTGAGACAGCACATAGAATGTTCATTTATATAGCTGCTCTTTTCCCGTCCCATGTTAATCTTTGCATCATGATGCTTAGTTGTTGTTGGCATTACCAGTTTTTGAAGAGGAATTAATTCTTGATTTCCATTTTAGGATGAGGTCTAGTTTTAAAAGGAAGAAATAATCTGAAGGAAGAGCAGACATGATTAATTTTAAAGAACTGACTATGAAAAGAGAGAAATATTGTCCAAAACTTGACAAATTTAGAAAGTTTTTGAAGATCTACAGTAAAGAAGCTAATTGAAATTGGCTTGTTTCAAATTATCACCTGTAACTGATCTACAGAAAAGAATTATTCCATGCCTATTTTGTTAATTAGTCATCACCTCTTAGCTGTTTTGAAACCAGAGAATCACAGCAGTTATTTTTTAAGTAATAGGGTGTGAGTGTTCCATTAGAAAACTGACATCTAACATCATTAAATTGTATGATGAAATACCCATCTATATATAGGTAAAAGAAAAATGAAAATTCACTACTCCTTATGAGAGAAAGAATCCGCAACTCATACATTCCAAGTAATATGTTATTCCTGAAACAGTTAAGATCACAACCACCTGAAGTAGGGGGGAAAAAAAAAGGCCTCCAGTTATTTGAGGCATTTGTGATCTCACTGTTGCAAGAAAAATGGGAAGGTGAAAATGCCAGAATGACAGGAAAAAAGTGAATGTCATATGGATTGTACTCATAGGTGCATGAATACTTCTTTTTCAACAACAGGGTTTGACAGCCAACAGTTTGTCTGCCCCAGTCTTATAAGAACCTCAAGGATCCAAGGTGAAGTGAGCATAAAATTTAAATATAAGGAAAATACAGATTAAATAGCAGTAGAACATCCTTTCTAACAAGGCTTGTTACACCTTTCCATCTGCTAAACCTCTTTCTCAGATACCCACACAATATTTGTAGTGACCAATAGGCAAAAATATTGTGACCAAGGGAAGATGCTGGGCAGTGGCATATTTGGGGTGGCATAGGCTATGTAAGCTGCAGAGCTTCATGGTCCTGCAGATCTTCTACTAGGACTATGCCAGAGGCAAATTTCTTAGGAGAAGATGAAGTATGTTTAGAGAAGGATAAAGTGCATTTAGCTCTATAGTCTTCTTACCTTTTTTGATCTGCCTTAATCCCATCAATCCTACCTTTCTTACATTTCAGGGAAATAGTACAGGAATGGGATTTCCCTTAGTATTTCTCAGTGTCTGATCCAAAGCCCATAAAAATCAGTAGGAGTCATTCTACTGACTTCACTGGGCTTTGATTCGGCAACTTACTACAGAAAAATTCAAATAGTACAGGAGGAAGCGGAAGTGTCACAACGTTACTGGACCTGGAGCACAGACAAAACCACTGGTGGTAATTATGCAGACACATCTTCCCTTTCGCCACTATCACCCAACATTGTTTATGGAGTTGCTATTTGTGCTTTTCAAATGACCAAAATATTATTATTATTATAATTATTATTATTAATGACTGGTGCCCCTGACTTGACATATAATACTGGATAATGTAAAGTTCTAACACTTAAAAGTAACTTTCTAAGTAATAAGTGTGTACAATGTTATTTCTTCTTGTTTTAAAAACCCTCACCTTTTATTTTTTTTAAGGAATTCCTTAAACTACAGGACAAAAATAGGCAGTTGAAAAAGATGTGTCATGACCAAGAAGAAGCTCTCCAAGAACTGGCCTGCAAGCTTAGCGAGTAACTTATTTTTCTTGATTTTTGCAATGTAAAATTCAAGATAAAGCTAATGAAAATAATTGTGCAGCTACTATGTAAATTGAGACCGTGGAAATTTGGAGTTGGAAGACTACTGGCTTCAAATTAAATTTATTCAGTTCAGTAGGAGGAAATTATCCAACAAATTTTCATAAAAGAAAGCTGAATACAAATGGCCTTGATCTGCCTGCATTCCGAATAGATTTACCTTCACATTAGAGTGGTGGGTAGCCTCTAGCAATCATATGCTGGACATAATTAAGTCCATCTAAGGGCTTGTCTTCACTACCATGTTATGTTGATCTAAGTTATGCTAATTACATTACATAAATAATGTAACATAAGTCAATGTACCTTAAATTGATTTGCAATGGTGTAATACTATGCTTTGTTGACAAGAGGTGCTCTTCTGTCAGTATAGCTTCCGTCTCTTGTTGACATGGATTACAGACTTTGATGGGAGAGCGCTCTCATCAACTTAGTGAATCTTCACCAGACCCTCTAAATTGATGCCGCCGCAGTGCAGTCGTGAAGACAAGTCCTCAGCAAAATGAGTCCTAATTAAAAATGCTTTGGGCAATCTAAGAGATTCCTCAGACTTCTCTAGTAATTTTTTTCCTATCTCTTAATAAATGCATTCAAGACATTGTGGGATAAAGTTTGAGTATTTGTGTGAACTCCATTTCACTAAAGGGTAACTCATTTAGGAATCAACAACTGTGGGTTCCACAACAGGAAAATCTGTTATAATTTGAGGTGATTGCTCACATAGTTCCAGACCCCTATTCTTAGAAGATGTAGGCCCCTAGCATATGAGCTCAGAAGCTTTTAGCAAATAGTCATTAGATGCATGCATATGCTCAGCCTCTCCACAAGTGCTAGGATTCCAGAGTATAAAATGGGATGCAATTCCAAAGATCATTTATTTCATCAGACCATTTATCAGCAGTGGGCTTTGAATACAGTTCAGCGTCCTTAACACTTTCTTCCTTGGTATTTTTAAAGAACTTTTTCTCCTTGTTAAGAATTTAATAATTTTTTCTCTTTTTTTCTCATGTAAATAGTCATGCTATGATGAATGCTGCCATGATTTACATCCTATGTCAAAAAGCCCTGTCTATGCTGATTTGTTTTGCACTAGTGTAGTTGGACCCAGGGCGGTAGTTCTGCAATGGAACAAAACTGTGCTTGCACTGGTGAGACTTAACACAGTAAATTCCAAATCCCATTTTGCACCAGTGCAGTGTGTCAAAATTAGGGATTTGCACCTAGATTTAGTTAAACTGGTATTAATTTCCCTAGTCTAGAAAAGCCCTAAACGTATGCCACCATTCAAAAGGATTGCAAACTCTTTGAAAAAGATACTGTGTCTTCCTTCGTGTTTGTACAGCACTGAGCACGTTAGGGGTCCTGAACTTGTTTGGGGCTTCTGTATGCTACTGTTAATATAAATATCAGCCAAAAGTCCATAATAATTTGACTTTGACTTTTAAAAAACTATAACTTCTAACTTCATATGCTGTAACTAAATACGCTTTAGAAACGTCTAAACTATGTATACTCTTCTGTGTTTAGATCAAAGCTTAAAATAGAAGATATAAAAGAAGCAAATAAAGCATTACAGGTTAGTAATATTTGGAGGGAAAAGGAGGGAGGCTTTTTTAAAAATTACTTTCTTGAAAATTTTTAAATGCATGAAAGAAGATTTGTTTCTCCAAAAGTAACTGTTTAGGATAGATTGTCATTTATATGGTCTTGTGCTCCAGGATGAGATAAACAGGCATGCTGTGAAGCACTTACTGGCATTGAAGTTTAACTGCTCCTGACCTACTTTAATTTTGTTTGGAATGTTGCTAGGGGACCTTGATATTTGTTTTTAACTTGCTTTTAACTTTACCTTCTTGTTTTTGTAAAGGGAAATCATGCCTTACCAATTTACTAGAATTCTTTGAGAGGGTCAGCAAGCATGTGGACAAGGGTGATCCAGTAGATATATAGTGTATTTAGACTTTCAGAAAGCCTTTGACAAGGTCCCTTACCAAACGCTCTTAAGCAAAGTAAGCTGTCATGGGATAAGAGGGAAGGTCCTTTTATGGATCAGTAACTGGTTAAAAGACAGGAAACAAAGGGTAGGAATAAATTATCAATTTTCAGAATGGAGAGAGAGAAATAGTGGTGTTCCCTAGGGGTCTGTACTGGAATCAGTACTGTTCAACATATTCATAAATAATCTGGAAAAAGGGGTAAACAGTGAGATGGCAAAATTTGCAGATGATACAAAACTACTTAAGATAGTTAAGTCCAGAGCAGACTGCTAAGAGTTACAAAGGGATCTCACAAAACTAGGTGACTGGGCAACAAAATGGCAGATGAAATTCAGTGTTGATTAATGCAAAGTAATGCACACTGGAAAATATAATCCCAACTGTACATATAAAACGGTGGGGTCTAAATGAGCTGTTACTACTCAAGAAAGAGATCTTGGAGTCATTGTAGTTAGTTCTCTGAAAACATCCACTCAATGTGCAGCAACAGTAAAAAAAGCTAACAATGTTGGGAATTGTTAGGAAAGGGATAGATAATAAGACAGAAAATATCGTATTACTGCTTTATAAATCCATGGTATGCCCACATCTTGAATACTACAAGCAGATCTGGTTGCCTCATCTCAAAAAAGATATATTGAAATTGGAAAAGGTACAGAAAAGGGCAACTAAAATTATTAGGGGCATGGAAAAACTTCCATAAGAGGAGAGATTAATAAGACTGGGACTCAAGCCACTCAATCAGGTAGTGGCACAGCTGCAGCAGCAAAAGAGCCAGCGAACAGAGCTGAAAATGGGAGTTTGAGTGGGCCTTATGGGCAGGGGGTAAGTTTTGGGGAGTTGTGTCTCTTTGTTTTTTGTTTTGTTTTCCCCTTCAGTTTGCATGAGCTGCTACTGGGTGGTGTACAGAGA
Source organism: Mesoclemmys tuberculata (assembly GCA_007922155.1). Taxonomy (NCBI): domain Eukaryota; kingdom Metazoa; phylum Chordata; order Testudines; family Chelidae; genus Mesoclemmys; species Mesoclemmys tuberculata. The sequence goes on along the minus strand of ML675609.1, from coordinate 24,801,079 downwards.
TCAGCTGACCCTAATTAGGGGGCAGAGCTTCCCTAACTGGGGGGCCTATAAAGGCAACCATTCAATCAGGCAGCAGCACAGCTGCAGTGGCACAGGAGCCAGCAGAGCTGAGAACGGGAGTTTGAGTGGGATTTTTGGTGAGGGAGTGTGTGCTGTTCTGGTATTGTTGGAGTACTCGTTGGGGTTTTTTTGTTTTTATGCCCCTCACTAAGAGGAAGTAGGGGAAAGGCTATGACAGATACAGAAAGAGTAGTGGTAGTCTCTCAAGCAGTGGAAGAGACAATGAAGATGACTGGATATGGAAGCTGTGGGATGTATATGATCCTGGAGCAGGTACCTCAAAGAGCTTTGTTTGTATGAAGTGTTACCTCATAGAGCTGATAGAAGAGAAGATTCAAGGGTTGGAGATGCAGGTGGAAACTCTGGTTGAGTTTAGAAGGGGTTCGAGCAGATGATGGAGCAAAGGACTAAGGAAGGTGAAGGGAAAAACCCAGACCTGCAACTGGAAGCAGGACCAACAAACTCTGAGGGGAGAATGCGGGTGAGGAAAGTGGCCAGTGGAAGCATGTGACTGTGAGAACCCAGCCAAGGAAAAGATGGTCTAGTGAAGGAGAAATAGAGCTCAGAAACAGGTTTGTGGAAAATGAAGAAAGGGCACAGCAGATGGTTACTGAAGGTGGGATGGCATGGAAGAAGAGAAGAGCACCTAGTCCTATGCAAAGAGTGACTGAGCCAATGGAGATACCACAAAATAAGAGCTCCAGGAGAATACAGGAACGGTTGCAGAGGATTGCAAAGGAGAATAGTAGACCCGATGACTAACAGCCAGAAAGAACAGGGGATAGGCTAGAAAATCACACCGTTACCAGGAAAAGGCAGGTTTACATGATTGGGGACTCTCTCCTGAGAAGAACAGACAGGCCTGTAAAAGAGCTGATATGGAGAACAGAAGTGTGTGCTGTCTGCTGGGTGCTAAGATATGGAATTTGGACCTGAGGCCGAAGAGGATCCTAATGGGAGCAGGAAAAAATTAAGGGAATTAATTGAGGAAGTGGACTGGACTGAAGAACTCATGGATCTAAATGTGGAGGAGGCTTGGAGCCAAAGTTGCAGCAGCTATCTGAAACCTCCTTTCCAATGAAGGGGAAAAAATTCATAGGCAAGAGTTGTAGACCAAGCTGGATGAGTAAGTTTCTCAGACAGGTGATTAAGAGAAAGCAGAAAGCCTACAAGGAGTGGAAAATGTGGGGGGATCAGCAAGGAAAGCTATTTCTTGCAGGTCAGAACATGTAGAGATGAAGTGAGACAGACCAAAAGCCAAGTAGAGTTGGACCTTGCAAAGAGAATTAAAACCAATATTAAAAAGTTCTATAGCCATATAACTAGGAAAAAAACTGAGAAAGAAGAAGTAGGACTGCTAAACACTGAGGATGGGGTGGTGGTTAAGGATAATCTAAGCATCACCAAATATCTAAACAAATACTTTGCCTCTGTTTTTAATGAGGCTAATGATGATCTTGGGGATAGTGGTAGAGTGGCTAATGGGAATGAGGATATGGAGGTAGAAATTACCACATCCAAGATAGAAGCCAAACTTGAACAGCTTAATGGGACTAAATCGGGTGGGCCAGATAATCTCCATCCAAGAATATTAAAGGAACTAGCACATGAAATTGCAAGCCCATTAGCAAGGATTTTTAATGAATCTATAAACTTGGGCTGTACTGTCTGACTGGAGAACTGCTATCATGGTTCCTATTTTTAAGAAAGGGGAAAAAACATGATCCAGGTAAATATAGGCCTGTTAGTTTGACCTCAATAGTATGCAAGGTCTTGGAAAAAAATTTTAAAGATAAAGTAATTAAGGACATTGAAGTTAACGGTAGTTGGGATAAAATACAACATGGCTTTACAAAAGGTAGATCATGCCAGACCAACCTGATCTGCTTTTTTGAGAAGATAACAGATTTTTAGACAAAAGGGAATGCAGTGGATCTAATTTACCTAGATTTCAGTAAGGCATTTGATACGGTTCCACATGGGGAATTAATAGTTAAATTGGAAAAGATGGGGATTAATATGAAAATTGAAAGGTGGAGACTATAACAGGTCATACTGAAAGGTGAACTGTCGGGCTGGAGGGAGGTTAGTAGAATTCCAAAAGCATCAGTCTTGGGACCAATCTTAGGATGAAATTTAAATAATGGAAAGTGCAAGGTCATGCATTTAGGGACCAATAAGAATTTCTGCTATAAGATGGGGATGCAACAGTTGGAAGTAACAGAGGACCTGGGCATGATGGTTGATCACAGGATGACTATGAGCCACCAATGTGATGTGGCCATGAAAAAAGCTAATGCAGTCTTTGAATGCATCAGATGAGGTATTTCTAGTAGAGATGGGGAAGTGTTAGTACCGTTATACAAGGTGCTGGTGAGCGCTCATTGGGAATATGTGTGCAGTTCGGGTCCTCCATGTTTAAGAAAGATGAATTCACACTGAAACAGGTACAGAGAAGGATGGAAAATCTGTCTTATGAGGGGAGAAAAGAGCTTGGCTTGTTTAGCCTAACCAAAAGAAGGTTAAGTGGAGATATGATTGCTCTCTATAAATACATCACAGGGATAAATACCAGGGAGGGAGAGGAATTATTTAAGTTCAGCGCCAATGTGGACACAAGAACTAATGGATATAAACTGGCCATCGGGAAGTTTAAATTTGAAATTAGTCATAGGTTTCTAACCATCAAAGGAGTGAAGTTCTGGAATAACCTTCCAAAGGAAGCAATGGGGGCAAAAAACCTGGCTAGCTTTAAAACTGAGCTTGATAAATTTATGGAGGGGATGGTACGATGGAACACCCCAGGTTGGCAATTGACTGATCTTTGACTACTGGTGGTAGATATGCCAATGGCCTGTGAAGGAATGTTAGATGGGGTGGATTCTGAGTTATTACAGAGAATTCTTTCTTGGGTGTCTGGCTGGTGCGTCTTGCCCACATGCCCAGGGTTTAACTGATTGTCATATTTGGGGTTGGGAAGGAATTTTCCCCCAGGGCAGATTGGCAAAGGCTCTGGGGGGGTTTTGCCTTCCTCTGTAGCATGGGGCATGGCTCACTTTCTGGTGGATTCTCTGTATGTTAAATTCTTTAAATCATGATTTGAGGACTTTAATAACTCAGTCATAGGTTAGAAGTTTATTACAGGAGTGGGCGCGTGATGTTCTGTGGCCTGCATTCTGCAGAAGGTCAGACTAGATGATCACGTTGGTCCCTTCTGACCTTAGAATCTAAAAGTCTCTGAGACTTTTCAGCTTGGAAAAGAGATGACTAAGGGAGGCTATGATAAAGGTCTATAAAATTATGACGGGTGTGGCAAAAATAAACTATTATTTACTCCTCATAACACAAAAACTAAGGGATCACCAAATGAAATTAATAGGCACCAGGTTTAAAATGAACAAAAGGAAGTATTTCTTCTCAATGCACAGTCAACCTGTGGAACTCCTTGCCAGAGGATGTTGTGAAGGCCAAGACTATAACGGGGTTCAAAAAAGAACTAGGTAAATTCTTGGAGGATAGGTCCATCAGTGGCTATTAGCATAAGTTATTAAGTCCTAAGGAATTATTACTGAATATAAAGGATAATCTGTGATCAATAAGGATTTCATCATAGTAGAATTCATATAAAAGAGCCTGGTGAAACGTCCTTGGAGCTCTATAGTTTCTGGAAGTGGGACGCTATCCTGAATGTTTATAGGGCAGAGACTGGTTTGGGCCTGCTTTTCTGACTTTGGAACATGTCACAGCATTATACAGTAGAATCTTATAACTTTAACAATGTTGCCACACACATTTTACCAGGACAATAATGTTCAGCAGATTATGAATTTTCAAGTGATACTTCGCAAAGCATACTTTGTACAAAATATATCATAGTTTTTGTAAAAAGGGTGAACATGGGTTACAGACTCTCACAGCCTGTGCAAGTTCTTTTGGGGCAGGATCGATCTCTCATATCTCTTGTGTGTTTATACAGTGCATCACGCAATTGGCATGACCATGGTATGACTGATGTCATTTGGCACGAACAGGTGCTACTATAATACAAACAGTAAAAATTGTACTTCTGTTGAGTGCTCCTGTCCACAAGTATACATCCTGTCCACAAGTATACATCCTGAAGCTGTATCACATCCTGAAGATGTATCACAAATATTTGATATTCTCTGAAAAAAAATTTCATCCCCCCCCACTTCCAGGGACAGGTTTGGCTGAAAGACAAAGAGGCTACACACTGCAAGTTATGCGAAAAGGAATTTTCTCTTTCCAAAAGGAAGGTAAGATTGAGTAGAGATCTATATCAACTCCAATTCTTCAAATAGCATATGAAAAGAATATTCAATGTACTATATTCTTAGAGGTGCAGCAGAGAATCTCACATGAATTAATATATAGTTATTTTAGGATGTTTCCTAAAATGCTTATTTGAACTTGTTTGGCTCTATTTGTTATGTATATACACACTTGGGCCCTGATCCTACAGTGTGCTCCATGTAGACAGGCCGCTGTGCCTGTACAGAGCCCCATTGATGGCTTCAGGTGTTTGTTCATGCAGTGCACCTTGTAGGATCAGACCCTCAAATAACTTTTAAATGTACTGAGATCTGTTCCCATCTCAAGTAAATTATTACAGTTGTTCATATAAATTAGTACCATATTTAGAAAGTGTTTGCAATGCATATTTATGGAAGAGATTAATAAAATATAAATAAATAGCTCTAACTGCTTCTGAAATTAAATTACCATTTAAATTTTTTATTTTAAATCCCTTCAACTATTAGATTAGATACTGGACAGATCATTTCATTTTGAAATTTAACTCATATTTGACTTCTACAAATGTAATTCAGGACATTTCTAGCATGTTATTTCACAGCATATTTGATGCTGCATGCATAGGTCTTGGAGAGCAAATTCAAGCCCCAGATAATGGTAACAGTGTAGTGCATTTTCATTTGGTTTTATTAATTTAATTATAATTCACCTAGGTTAGAAAAAAAAGATAGGGGGTTCATAGATTGGTAGCCTGTCTAGAAAAGCATTACAAATTGGGGCTTTTGATGTGTTCTGTCATCTTTACAAAATGGACATCACACTTCTTATCTGGCATTTAAAAGTTTAAATTCAAAGAATTCTGTTTTTGTATTTGTTATAACAGCTGATTATCAACTATATAACACACTTTCTGTGTGCAATTTAAAATATCCTTTGGTTTCTCCATCTTTATTTAGCATCATTGTAGAAACTGTGGTGAAATTTTCTGTAATGCCTGTTCTGACAATGAACTGCCTCTACCATCCTCACCAAAGCCTGTACGAGTCTGTGATTCCTGCCATGCGTTTCTTATACAGAGATGCTCTTCTAACATGCCATAAGATACCTCTACAAAATATTTATGAACTATTGCTATTTAACATATTATGTAAAAAGATATAATGTAAAGTATTAACATGTATATTCCTGGAATTCAGGTAAGCGGTTTAGATTGGGATTTTCAAAAAATACTAAGCCTGGTCTACACTACAAAGTTAGGTCAACGTAAGCAACCATGTGTTGACGTAGTCAGGCATATGTCTACACGTAGTCTCCCAATGATGTTAGCGGCTCATTATTTTGACATAGTAACACTACCTTCCTGAGCCATGGTCAGTGTACTGAGTCAATGCAGTGTGAGAGGAGACACTGCATTGCCTGTATCAACTCTAACAGTCCTCCAGTAGCTGTCCCACAATGGCCAACACTGACCAGCTCTGATTTGTTTTGTATACATGGCCTAAGGGAGTAGGCATACAGCTCCTATTAAAACTTAATGAGAAATGGGTATTCAACATCCTTGTGCTCTTTTATAGATCCCAGCCTTTAATATTTGATTCGGTTTGTTTCACCCAGCAGGCAGCAAAGGTAGAAAAGTTTTTATGTAATTTTAATGCAGAGAGTATTTCATATTGAAGCTTTTGAACAGAGTTCAAGTAATGTTATTTAAAGGATATAGAACAAAAGTTTGACAGGGACCTAATTACCTTTTCTACCCAAACACTGACCATGGGATTTAATTTTGAATAAATGTGCAGGCTAATTCAAAATAATATATTACAAATTAAACAATTTTGTAAAATATATTAAATCAAATCTTGTTTAATTAAGTGTAAGTATTTACACAGTTAACATTTGCCTTATTTTTAGTTATCTAATTTTTTTCAAACTGGGCTACTATTTTAAGAGAAAATACACCCTTTTAACGGCCAAAATTACTCTCAAATATATGCAAACAACTTCTATGGATGTCAATGGAAATTCCACATGCATATCAGGCTAGAATTTTAAATTTAGATTATTCATACGTATACATGATGTATTTGCCATATTGCATTAGAGAAAAATCACTGCTTCACACACAACACTACATTTAAATGTAGTGCAAGTTTTATTAATACCTTTTGATTTTCAGATTTCTGAGATCATCAGGAATATGTTCATTACATTGAAAAATCATCTTTAGGAGGAAATGATTATATAAATATAAATTAAATTTGTTTTGTGCTCTTTTTGGGTCATTCAAACCGGGGCACTACAGTATATGGTTTTTCCTTTCATAATGGTTACAGGATATAAGAATGTTTGTTTGTTTTATTTACTTTTAATTATTCAGTGGGGAAAAAAGGAAAAATTCAGAAAAATTTAGCAGTATTCCATCTGCTTTTTAACATTTCATCCCCTAGCTTACATTGTAACACTCTATTTAAAGGCTTACTATTGAGTTAGTGCATTAATATCCTTCTGTTCCTGCTACCATTCCAGTTTTGGAAACCCAGAGTATTCAGAAATAATGAGTAAAGCACAGAAAGAATTAAATTGGATTAAATATGAGGATTTTTTTTAAATTTGGGTTTCTTGTTATTTGCATTTTGGTTTCTGAGGCATTAAATGCACATAGATTAAGCTTTACAAGCTATTCTCTGTAACAGTGATGGCGAGAAACTTACTGTTTTTTAAAAAATGCTAGTGCGATTCTTGTAATTAAATGACTTCAGGAGCTGGAGCTTCAAGAAAACACTAAAAATTGTGAAAATCTTGAGAGTTAGCAACACTGCCCTGCAGAATATGTTTACACTACATATTTCAAAATAGAATGCTTTAAAAGCTAAACATTTCAGTAAAATATACGCTAATCCAGGTCTAGCTGCAAGTTTCAGTAGTGAGTTAGTAAAATGTAGTTTTAGTTAGCCAGTCAACTTCCAAGAGTGATTCCATTTAGTTTAAAAATATTAAATGAAGGAGCAACTGAATTATGAGGCTATAACTCTTTCATGTTAAAGGTTTTAAAGCCCAGTGTTACAACTGTTTTTTTTAAAAATCTATCTAATTAAATGAGCGAGAATAGAGAGTTGTAATAGTAAATAGTAAGTGCCTTGTATTAATAGTTGATCACCTGTTGTTTTAACTGCAGTGACAACTATTAGGTTGCATAATCTGTTCTAACTTGCTGCTTTTACTGGTTGTAACTTTTCCAACTTTGAGCAAAAATTTTCTAGACTTGATTTCTGCTTAAAATGAATTTTGTTATGGAAACTTCAAGCAGAAACAATTTGGCCTCTTTTCACTATGATGATAGAGGATGAGAAATACGTTTTCAATGTATAAGAAATAATTGCAAGGCTTATTTTGAGTTTAGAAATAGTCATCACTGAAGCTGTGTACACCATTGTTCTTGAGCAAACTGGGTCTGATTTGATCAAATGAGTGTTTTGAAAAATCGTGCTTATCTTGTTCAGTGTTAATGTAAAGGATGAGCTGCATGTTTGAGTATAGTTAATGTGGTTTCACAGCTAGCCCAGTAAATTGCTGTGAATTGGTAGGGAGAACTGGGACTTGGGCAAAAGCTCCACTAGACACGTTGAAGTATGAAGACTCTAAATAAGGCCTCCAGTGGGCTTGGTAAAATCAACTAGGCCCATGCTTCTACCTCTGCCATACATTGTAAAGTCACAGTGAGCCTTTATACTAGCCCCTTCCTTTTGACTTTAGTGTTCTCCACTGGGGGAAGGCTCTGGCTGATCAGGGTTCTAAGCATTGTCTGAGTAGATGCTGTGCTCCTGAGGAGCTTAAGAACTTCACCAGCCCAGAGCTTCGTGTAGCTTCAGTGTTAATAGGGTGCAGAGGAAAGTGGCTTCTTCCTGTTGCCTCTGAGAGGTTGACCAGTGTTTTGTCTAGTCAAACTGACAGACCTGGACCACATGCACAACACTCCTTAGACTGAAGTTCTACTTGGACAAGAAGCTCCATAAAAATGGTATGTAAGTAATTTATATCATAATGAGTACAGAGGACAGAATTAGGGTTGAATGTGAACCTTTCAATAGTATTTGTTTGGGTGCTTACCCTTGGGACCTTAATGCTTTTTTGTATGCTTTCTGTGTACAATTTTTTACAGTATTAAGACCCTTCCTTGATTTTTTGTAACTTCAAATTTGGTATGTAGAAACTTTTAATTTAATAGAGAAGTTTCTGCTCTGATCTGACTTAATGTAGAATGGAAATCTTGAGTTGTGTGGGAACAAAATAAAGAGATGAGATATGAACTGTGTCAAAATTATTAAATTTACTAGAACCATTTCTAGAAAGAAATTGTACTGTACTGTCTGGGTTTGGGGTAGTATATTTGCACAGATACTAATGTATTTGTACAGTAGAAATTCTTAGAGGAGTATTGTTTAGGAGGAGCAGCCCTAATCTGTGGATTTATTTATATTTATTAGAATGTTTCTTTAAAAAAAGTCTAATCTAGTCTTTGTTACAAAGAGCATCTTTACAGTCAACAGGCCAGATTCTCCCCCACATTACAGACCTTTTGTGTCAGTGCAAAGAGTACATAAACTAGTAAAATGAACTACATGAGAGCACTCAACCTAAGGAGTGTGACTGAAGCATCCTACCTCTCTGTCAATCTCTGACTGCCTGAACTGCCCCTGGGGTCTGCTCTCACCTAGACCAAGGGTATACTACATAGAAGACAAACCTGCCCCTGGGGTCAGGGAGCTGTTAGTAGGTCTTGGTGACACCCCTCCTCAGCTTTGTCGGTCATCTGTTTGGCACAGCTGAGAATCTGGCTCTAGTAGCAGATGTGAACTCATAGTGAAATCTGTTAATGGGCTGTTTACATCAATCCTAATTGCATGTGCTTTGAATGTCACATGCATTGATAAACTCTTCATGTCTAAATGATATAGCAAAGACAGACAAACAAAATGGACTTGTTTAGGTGCAGATTCTGCCCCTGTGGAGTATAGAGATACAGTAAGTGGTGCCACTGCATGTGGTGGGGGAGCAGAATATGGAAGAGGGTTGAGAGTGAGAGGAGGTCCAGCGACAGTGTGGAATTTAGACTAATGATTGTGACTGCACTGAATTATTTGCTAAGCCCCAGTAAAGAGAGATGCAACAGTATTGTGCTTATAGCAGCTCACAGGCTGTTCTAGCAAAAGTTGTTTGTGCTCTGCAGTAAGCTAGATTGAAAATTCTGCAGCAAAATTCCTATATTCAGTGACACTTATTTGTGGCAGAGGAAACTTTATGGCAGATGTCTTAAAAGTAAAAAATAGAGGTTTTTAATTTAAATATGAAAATGAATAATATAATCAGTACAGTAGCCTGCTTATTTTAATATTATATTTGTTTCCCTTCAGTATGAGTTATTGATATGCCAAAAGAATTTTGCTCTGACTACATAACTGTATTGTTATGTAGTCAACAAAGGTAGAGATTTTGCCAGCTATGTAAGAAACACTTGGGCCTTTTAGCACCTGGGTATGGGAGACAGTCTGAGATTGTCAGAAGTACATTTGCTAATGTTTCTTGTAAAGTGATTTGCAATTAAGTATTTCACATTGTTGACATTTAATTTGTCATCTTTAGGTTTCAGAGCTATGTAAATGAATAGAAAAGTTCACATCTCAAAGTTGTTTCAGGGTGTGCAAACACAGGCAGATCTCACTACATTGGTTCCACGTGCGTTGCATTTTCAAGTTCTTCTCAACTGTAAGTGTTAGAAGCATATTTGTTAAAGATGTGTAATTCTGTGGCAAAGTATGCAGCTGTGAACTCCCAGGGGGCTACAAAGCCATTCTGCTCCCTTGGTGAGAGGGAAAGATTCTCCCTTCCCACTGCTTCTCAAACCTGTCGAACTCAGGCTTTGTGATTCAGAGGTTTTGAGTCAGCATGACTGGACATGACACAGCATGCCCTTCTTTTAAATGGCTATTACAGGGCAACTGTATCTGCTACAGAACACATGTATTAGTATTTAATGTCAGTTAAATAACAATGTACCCAGCAATTATTTACATGTGATAACATCCCTATAGGTTGCATTTAGCATATATGCACCCTTTTGCTCTGCTCACTACCCCATTTCTACTGGGACTACTAACAATCCAAACTTGATTGTTGGCAGGGGAAGCTCTGCCAGAACAAAAAGTTTCCTTCTTCCATGGGTAAGCCCTGATCTTTCAATAGGTGTTGCACATTCTGAGTTCATTGTGGGATTGGGCCACAACTGCAGAATTTACTTCTGAATCTGCACTTTTTCTTTGTGTTAATCCCATCAAATAGGATCTGCTCTACTAGTCTTCTGCCTCCAAAATTCTTTGTTCAATGTCACATCCTTTTACCACATCACATGCTAGATATCTTCCTTTATGACATCCTCTTCTTCTTCTTGAGTCAGCTGCCTTTTTCCTTTGATCTTGATCTATACGACTCTTACAGACTGCACTTTACATGGTCAACCCATCTGAGCCTGCACTCACTCATTTTTAATCTGTGTTACTGTGAGCATGTCACTAACTTAACACATTACTCGTGCTCTTTCTCGCTTACGTCACTCATCCATCTCAATATTTGCATTGCTGTGGAACAGAGCAGTTGCTCATGGTTCTTAGTTGCTCAGCACTCAAGTGCCATACATTAAAATTGGCTGAACCACTGTTTTATACACTCTCCCTTTTAGTCTTACTGCTAACTTTCTCTCTCTTTCCATTTGACCTAGGCATTTATTATCCTAAGTCTAATTTTGTCCTCATTTCCTCCAAATCTGCACTGGCCAGTAGAAACCAGAAGAGTTATCAGCCCAACTATTTCCTTTATCCACAGATTTGGATTGCCCCTATTATAGGAGCCAAGGTGGCTTTGAAACAATTCAATCTTTTAACTAAGCTTCATAAATTATTCTTGCACATAAAAAGCTTAGCTGTAGCTTTTGAGAGTAGACATGCAATTAATGTTCTACAGATCATGTCAAGACTTTGTAATTGCTCATGTAGCTTTTGTAAAGAAAAAAGGCTTTTAAAAGATATTTTGAGATTTTTGTAAGTTAAAAAAATGCAAATGTTTGTAACATGTAATTTGTTTGAAGAAATAAAATGTTTGACCTGTAACTAAACTACAGCTTACTTACCCAGTTTAAGTATTTTGAACACATGACAGTTTCTGCTTTTTATGTCGTCTTATTGCCTCACATAAAGGCTAAATACTGCTCACCTTATTCCTGCATGTACTACCCATAAGTGGGACTGTGTGAATAAAGTGAGCAGGATTGGGCCTAATAGGTAGATGATTTGCAATACTTTAGTAACTTTTCAACATAGAGATGTAATCACGTACTTGGGAAACCCATGAAGGTTAAAAAAGGTATTGACTCTATATATCTTACTGAAATTTCAGTATTGCTTAACTACTGAAATGTTTGTTTCCAAATTTTTTGTAGAAGAGAAATAACTATTATAGCACACACTATTGTCTTAGTGTGCTTTAAGTAGGAAAACACAGTATTTACGATTTTATAAATGGTTGAAACCTCTTTACCCACTCTCCCTCCTTGCCATGTTGCTCAATCCTAGCTGCCCTGATTTTAGACAATATGAAAATAGCATAAAGATGACACCATTTCAAAAATTAGAAATCCATCTTAATAAATTTACTGTCCTGCCACAGGGCAGGGGGCTGGACTTAATGACTTCTGGGCATCCCTTTCAGCACTACATTTGTGGGTTTTTTCCCCTTTTTGTGGCTAGCTTTGGGAGTAGAGTGATTACCTACCTTGTAAAGTAACTGGTTCTGTAAGCTATTTTGCCTGTGTGGAATCCTACAGGTAGGTATTTTTTACCAAAAAAATTAGAGAATTATCTTTCCTTCTCTTTCACTAAACATTTTATCACCACTTACACTAGCTAAGGATGGAGATCTGATATTCATGTTTACAGCTCTCACTACTTGCATGCAATCAGGCCAGTTGCCAATGTTCTGCCTCTCTGCCTGATCTTATCCTTGTTTATTAACTTAATGGGTTGTCCCTGCTATGAGGTTTGACATTATGGTGTAGCTTTTCTATTTGAAATCGGTCCATCCCTTTGAGGGGAAGCACCTCTGATGGTTGGTATTGTAAACTTAAGATAGGGATGGATCTCACCTGTCAGAGTGGCCTGCTGGATTAAGAAGGGAAATATAACAGCTCCCTGAGCCTCAGCTCCATCTGTTCTAAATTTCCTTGTTCCAAATAGGCCTGGGAGATGACAGAGATGATTCTGTAAAGCTGCAGTAATGGGTGCTGTTTTGCCTTAGTCCTTTTCCCTCTCAGCTGTGTGCATCTTTCAACTACTATGCAGAAGTTACTACTTCAGCACCATGGCAAGCTTCTAAGTTCACCCCACTTATCCCTTAAAATAGTCTATTTGGGGGGAAATCTTCAGGAAAGCCAACCAGAATTCCCTTATCTGTCAGCCTTCCCTTGGAGGCAGTTAGCTCTGTTTCCTCATCTGAGGAACATTAAGGACCTCTGCCAAATATACAAACAAGGGCCAGGCCTACTTCTGAGAAAAATCTGGTTACTTCCATCAGCCTCCAGTATGAAGACAGCTCAGATTTAACACTGAAGCTAGTGGGATAATGTGCAAGTGGTGCTACTATAAAGGCTGTAAGTCATTTCCCACATGTAGAGAAGTGTGTTGGCTGGCTTGGAAGCTTGGCTCTCACCAAGACACTGGACCAAAAAAAAAAAAAAAAAGCCTGTGCACCCTATCCCTAAGTCAGAGTAGAAATAAACATACCTTTACACAATCCTTCAGACCAGCAGTTCTAGTTTAGTATCAGATAGTAGGGACTTGCTGACTGAAAATAGGCCTGTGAACTTCGTACAAGTAGATGGCAATCAGTTGATCTCACTCCAGTCCCTCAAAACATCACAGAAGACAATTTTCTAACACCACAAGTTCATTGTCTTTGGTATTTTGAGTTTTAGATGCTGTGTCATAATGCAACAGGCTCTATGAAAATGCTCTCTAACAGACTTGTGTAAGAGTGACCACTCCACCATGTTTCAAAAGTAGATGCTAAGAAATAAAAGGAGACCCACACCCTCACTAGCTATCCCTTCATGTAAAAGGACACATTCAGTTGCCAGTCATATTATAAGGCCTGCTCTAGGATAAGGAAAAAGTTGGGAGGAAGGAAAAAGGTGCACCTACACTGAACAAAAAACTTTTAATTTTAAGCCTTTAAGAATTAGAATTTTCTACCACTGCAACTAGTTTTATTCCTGGAACTATCTAAACTAAAACTTCTCCAAACATCTGATTTTAAGTATTTTTATAAAGGTGCACAACTAGGGTTCTGACATACCTGCTCATTCATGGAAGTTTTTAATAATCACTTTATTTCTTCTTGTTTTTGAGCAGGTGGATATAAACTAGCTGGTTAAAAGACAAAGCTAAATAAAAGAATGGTATGTGTACTAGTACACAATGGACTAGAAGCCTTGTGCCCTATTATTGTCTCAGCTATTTTGCAGACACACATTTCTTAGCAAAACAAACTCCATTCTATTGTCTCCCACAATAAGACATTTATTACATACATAACACATTACTAGCAAAAACAGGTGACAAACTTTCAATACCTAAGATCACATTTGACAAATCAGAGGGAGGCATTTGAGGACAATCAGTTAAAATTTGGAAGAGCACGCTGACTGAATAATTATTAAATACCTTTCTGTTACACATCATGTATGTGTCTTCCAGCATGGTTTTCAACATCTTACGTGTCACAAATGCACAAAAACATTACCAAAATGCAGTTGGGGTTGTGTGAAAGTATTTTGACAAGTATTAGTCTTACATGTTTGCTTTCATTTGAGGGGGTATTTGGATTCCAAATAACTAAAACGGTGAGTACTTTCTTCATTGAAAAAGAAATTGCTAAATTTTGAATAGATGCAGGCTATTAGCAGGTATTCAGCAGCAAAGATACTTTTCATTTCAGAACAGACCCAGAAAAATGAGACCCTTACATAATTTGACTTAATTCCTTTTAATATTCTGACAGGTTTTGGGTATTAAGTATATTAAAATCAGATATAACTAATAGCATAACTAGTACTCTGCCCCATTTATAGGAATTGGAAACTAGTAATGTTTGAAGGTAAATTTATTTAAATTAGGCAAAGTGGTTTATAAGCATATAGACATGGAGATTTTGATTACTAAATGTGAAATTTGCACTAACCTCCAGCATTAGTGCAAGAATCAGCAAACGGAGCATTTTTCCAATCTTATGGAAACAGATCTGACACCCACCAACCAATGCAGTTATGCATTTGAAGACAGAAGTTTTGACATGAAAAGTAAGGAAGCCAAATCAGTAACTTTTAGCCTCCATACCTATAACGTAATATTTTGTTGTGGGATTTTTTAATAGTATATACTTTTCTTGAAAGCCAATTTAGAGTAGGTTGAAACCAAAACCAAACTAATGTACTTTTCTATCTTATTCCTGTTAACAACTGTACCTTCAATCTAAGATTCAATTATACCATGTTTACAGAGAACTGAATCAGTGTTCAGAGAAGTTACAATACAACCACCTTTAATAAACCAATAATACATCTTAAACCAACTGGATTCTTGAATATGCAATACGTCCTTAGGAGTAGCTAGTATAAAAAGTATCAACATCAGTGGTTTGAATATAAAAAATTTATTTAAAGTCAGAGTATGCAACAAATAAAACCTACAGAAAACAGATTTCCCCATCACAATCTGTTGCTTACCAAATAATATTGTGAAAACACATTCCTTCAGTCATTATAAAGTTCTTAAAATACAAAAGAAATTAAATTTTGTAAGAAAGTCTAGTAGACCAGATACTGTTTCTTCCAGGATATTTGTAGAAGCAAGGTCGCTCTTCAATACATTCCACGCCATCCACCTCCACCCATGCTGCCTTGCCCATAGTATCCACCACTATTTCCACTGCCACGACCTGCAAAATAATTGATATTAAATTATGTACTTAATTCTGAAAAGTTAGTTTCAGAAGTAGTTCTCAATTTGATCCCATGATCTGCTTACTCAGATGATATGGACCCCTTGTTTTTAAACTGCTAAATTGCACTGAAAAGAAGCTATATATGTTACTTCCCCACTATTTGCTTCTACATGTAAGCAACTGCTACATTTGCTACAAAAGTTTGATTAATTAAGTTTGATTAATTCACCAGGAGGAGGAAAGGTGGCCCGTAACAAAGGCATCACCGCTGGTTAAAAAAAAAAACAAAAACACACACACACAGTTTTAAAAATATTTCAATTATAAAATTTCAAGTCACTTTATAACTGCATAAAAACTTTCAAAGTGGCACTAGGACTCCTTTAGCAAATTGACAATTAAAAATAAAACTACCACTTACCGTATCCACCCAAGCCATCAGGAGTACCATATCCTCCACTGTAATTGCTACCCATTCCCATTCTGCCAACAGAGCCATAACCGCCTTGATCTGGAAGGTATAACATTAAATGTTATAACTTAGTGAGATAAAGTTTATTTGATAGTGAACTAAAATTTGAAACCATGCATACCCATTCCATCTCTGCCATAGCCGCCCATTCCAGAGCCTCCTCCCGCAGTTGAATTCAGGAACAGTTCAATATATCGATGTTCTTTAAGAAATCAAAAGAACTAATCAGGATTTTAGTTCAAAGGTTGAAGGGCCACATAAAATACAAGGAGATAACTGATTACAGTAGTATTAGTTATTATAGTTTTATGGAAAAAGTTACTGTGGCTGCTTCATGGCCTAGGGAAGTGAGACGTCGTTAGATCAGTTCCTAGTACATAACTGTCCTTATTCATTAATCCCACTATCACAATTTGCAGCTTTATTGGTAGTCTTAAAAAGACACGGGCTGGGTCTATACTGACCATGGCAAATTTGCCGTCATCAGATCTATTGCTCTGGATCGACTGAGCGGTCTGTGTAGACCCGCTCAGTCGATCCAGCAATCAAAGTAGGTAAAACCACCTCGGTAAGTGGCACAGCACAGTGTGGACAGTGCGCGGAGCAGACACAGTGAAGTCGATGGGAGATATGCAAGTGATTTATGTCACGCATATCTCTTGTTGACTGCCGCTGAATCCGGAAGGTAAGTGTAGACCAGGTTAAAGACTTAACTGAATGGAGAACCTCTTACACTACGTGGTCATTCCATGCCAAAGCTGAGATATACTGGCAGGACAGCGTATGCTGTACCTGCTCTGTGGGTAAACAGGCTTCAGACTTTCAACAAGCCTTAACTTTAAATCAAATCATAAAAGAACAACAGGGAAATCAAGTTTCCACCACAATGCAAACCAAGGTATTTAGAACTTTCAGGATCTGTAGATATTAAGTGTCTAAAGTCAAAAACCTGCCTCCTCTCTACTGCCACTATGCCTCAGGCTAGTAGGCTCTAGTGTTGATAGCCCCTTAAGAGCTACTTCTCTTTTCTGCCAATAAAACGTGAATTTTATAGAATAAACAGGAAATCGACAAAGAAATGAGTGCATGCTGTTGTTTCATCATCATAAGTGTGTTTATAATGAGAGCTGTATTGGTGGGTATGTCTAGTGTATGCACATAACACCCAGGAATCTAGTTAGGGCTGGTCACTGAATGGTTCAAGTTCATACTGTAATACTTACGCATGTTATTTTTATCCTTAGACATGGCAGCCACTGCATCTTCATGTGTTACAAATTCCACATCTGCTTCTCCTGTTGCTCTTCCATCTGCCCCAATATCAATGTGAACTCTTATAGGATTCAGTGGTGAGAAAAACTAAAAGATTAACAAATGAATACAATGCTTGAACATTATTTTGGTATTAGTGAATGAAAACTGTTAAACAGCTTTAGTTAAAATAATTTAATTATTTTAAAGAGCTCAATATAAGTGACAGGCTTAACAAAGTGTTTAGGGTTAATAAATTGTTGGTTCTAATTTGCTCAATCAGGCCAATGCTTCTTATTCCTAGAATATGAATAGATTAATTCCCCTTCTAGACCTGACTATATTCTCCATGAGTATTATCTCGTTTTACCATAGTGAGATTTATCTAAGGACCTCGCTTCACAAAAACTTAGCCATCTCACCGATAGAATCTTAAACAACTAGTCCAAGAAGTATACTAGAGATGAAAAGGTACATGATTCACTAAAGGAAACAAAAGTCAACAGAGCCAGAAATAACACTCTGTACTCCTGAATCTTGTCCCTGGCACTTGAGCATTTCCCAACATTGATATATTTACTGTAACAGTATTTTGAAGTTAAATATTATAGAACAGTAGTTGAATCAAATTTAATAGGCTAAAGGGTCCTTGAATGTGTGGAGTGATAGAACCGTGACCTCTTCAGGTTTTTATTCTGAGTAGTAGTTAAAGGTCAGGCTGAGAAGGTCCAATAAGACAATGGCATTCCATCCACAAGAGAACATTTGAGAGAACACAAAAGCTTCAATTAGGTTAAGTGCTGCCATAGGTAAAACCATTTAAGTAGCTCACTGACAAATTACAATATTTTAGTATGCTGCAGCACATTAAAGCTCCTAATCTACAAAATTCCAGCATGTATTTGCAGAACTAGAATGTAATGAAATAGCTGGGTAAGGCAAGTATGTGGGAAACCGAGGAATATAAGCCAAATGGTGTTTAGCTTTTATCTCGGACAGGAAACAAAGTACAAAATAAGAAATTAAAGGTGTTTTCAACCAGTGGCAATCCCACCTCAGTAAAACCACTAGTCCAAGAATTCATTAATCATTTTAGGGTCACATTAAGCAAAGTACCAATCCCACATAAGTGTGTTTCTGCACCAATCCTTTGTAGCAAGCTCTTTACCATAACAAAATCCAATGACAAGAAGTCGAAATTATATTTTCAGTTTGAATTTTTATGAGGTATGGGTTTTTTCCAAATTATGATTTGAACAGTTTAGCAATGAATGTTGTGGTTACCTGTCACGTGGAGTCTTTTAAATCAAGTTTGCGTGTCTTTTGAAAAAATAGTTTCTATTTCATACCACAAGTTATTGGGCTTGATGATATAGGAATTATGAGTGTTATGCAGGAGATCAGCTTAGATGAGGAGGGCTGCTTCTGGCCTTAAAATCTTTTAATATTGTAATTATTTCCAAATTTGACAGCCCTTGCTAGAACTGAAAAATAAAGTACTTTGCATCACTCAAACAAGAGGCTGGAAGCATTTATCTCCATCTATTTGAGACATAATTTCTGTTGATAACAAGAATATCCAGAAAATAAGAGAAGACAGAAGGTAATCAGCAAGTGGTACCACCCAAGCTGAAGCAAAACCTAAAGAGCTTAAATGTATGGCTAGGAAATTTTATTAACTACCCTCTTCTTGCTGGTTTGTGAATTTGGTATCAATATCACATCACATACTCTCTTCCCCAAAGAATTGCTTCATTTTAATTACTTCTGCTAACATTTTATAGTGTGCAAGTAACAGTCTAATATTTTGAAAAGCTGATTTAATTATGAGCTCTCATATCAAGTACACTAACTGCAACTAAATCGCAACCAGTGGGAGTGGAACTGGAACTGGATGGCTAAACCCTAATCATGTTAATTTCCTCAAAATCTAGTCAAAAGAACAACTGACAATGTTGGGATGGGATTTTCAAAAACACCTAAGGGAGTTAGGCACCCAACTTTCACTAAAAGTCCATGAGATGTGGATGCTTATCTCCAATACTTCTGAAAATCCCAACCTTAAGTCTCAGCTGTGTTTTAACTTCAGTAGTTCCATGAAGTTTAGTTGATATTTGTATAACTGTGGTTTTCTCCCAATGAAATCCGCGAAGTTGAGAGTCCAGTGTTGCTGCAAATATAAGCAATTGTTTCCACTCCATTAGAAGCTACAACAGAGCCAATAAGATTAACTGCTGACACTTAGAACAAAAAAAATAGAGAACTATGAATAATTATGTCTGGGATAGACAGTAACATCAAAAACTACAGCACAACAGTAAGAAATTTTCCTACAATACTTACATTAGCAATATCATTTTCTGTTGCTCGAAAAGGCAATCCTCTCATATGAACAAAATGACCACCATGGAAACCTGAACTTGCATCTCCAGCTCCACCATAGCCATGTCCTCCCATACCTGTAAAAGAATACACTTGAGAAACTCATGAAAGGCTGGAAAGGCTCAGTTTACTACTACTGGTTACTATTTTGAAAGAATACATATCATGCAACTGTCACTCTTGACCAGGACACTGAAAGTACAGGAATATTCCAAACCCTGGTAACCAAATATTAACCCTAACACTTGCCAGATATTTTTCTACTTTAATTGAAGTAATCTGGTGGCCCAATATCTGTTCTTTGGGCATACTTTTCAAAAGGTCATTAACGTACAAACTTTTTAATTCTTGATATTACCTCTCCCATCTCTCATTCTGTCATCATAGCCATCATTTCCATAGCCATAGTTATTATAGCCACCATAATCATCAAAGCCACCATATCCTGTACAATTTAAAAAGAAAATGTGTGAATATACTAGGATTACAAAAAAATTTGCAACATAACATTTTGGTAACTTGCATTATGTGCTGATGGTAGTAGGTTCTCTCAGCATCAAGTGTAAATAAAAAATTCCCAGTATCAATTCAGACATGCACATTAAATTTCAATTCAATTACAAAAAAAAGTTTCCTGATGTGTTCTCATACAATTGTTACCTTTATAACACGTCATCATTTTCAATGAGTCCCATTTGACAATGACATGATTTCAAAACTTTCCAAACCTTGTAGGTACTGAAATTACTGCCATTTCTGTACTTCTTGACAAAAATGTCAGAAACATGAAGAAACTGACAACAGAACCTTTGTTCATTAGATACACATACCACCGTCATATCCACCACCTCCTCGACGCATTCTGTCATACATACTTCCACGCCCAGCTCCATAATAACCCCCTCTTCCTCCTAATGGTCTATCATATGGTCCAGGTCGTTGTTGTCCCATCATTCTTCTTGGTGGGTCATAGAATCCTCTGATTTCACTCTTACTACTTTTGAAGATTTCAATATACCTAAGTAAGAGAGGATTTTCGAGGTACAAATAAGAATACATGCACAAGCTGTTTGAAAGTTACAATAGGTTGTACAAAATAATTTAACTCATTTCTAGAACTAGATGCATAATCCAATAAAAATGACTAGTGATACCATACAACTTAAGTTTCACCTAAAACCTTAGGATTCTTAAGTGTATCTATCAAAAGAAAACTTTACATTGCTAAAATTTACTAATTGAAAATTCTAACTGTAAAAATTAAATACAACAGAAGTCTCTGAAACGTGTTCCCCCATATGAAATATTCTTGAAAAATGACTGACTACAATAGTATTTATCACAGAATACCC
Source organism: Mesoclemmys tuberculata (assembly GCA_007922155.1). NCBI lineage: Eukaryota > Metazoa > Chordata > Testudines > Chelidae > Mesoclemmys > Mesoclemmys tuberculata. Next base: position 24,780,244 of record ML675609.1, on the reverse strand, counting down.
TACACAAAAAGACAAACAAAAATCCTGATTTTAGCAAGCTACATAGTATTACTGTCTTCCCCCACCCCCCAAATCTACTGTATTTTCCAAGTTAAACTTAGGATCATAATTATAAATTCTTTAAAATAGCCAGTTAAAATATTATGGTCCCCAACCCACCCCAAAAGCATTACTGACCCACAACCCCCAAAAAATAAAGATTTAACACCATCCCAAACTCTCCATCCCCACCTGTGCCCTATTCTTTCCTTGTGTTTCCCCAGAGCATTTTCTGCTATCTCCTTTGAAGCAAACTGCACGAAGGCCTCCCCTGTGCTTCTCCCCTGGTAGTCCAGCGTCAATGTTATCCCATTTGGCACGATTTCCAACCCTTTAACCCAAGGACAAATAACCCCATCAAGGGGAACAGTGTTAAAGGCTGAAACATTCCCATCTGTAGCAAATACTTAAAAGCAAATCTAAACAACAAAAAATAGCTTAGTTTCCCCCATCACCCAACAAGACAAGCCAATGATTTTTCATTAAAAATTATGTGTTTAGCCACATTTGTTCTACTAGTGTTTTTGTTTAAGCTATACAAGGAATAAGTCCACCTGCATTATATGACGATCTAACTACCAGTCAAATAATTTAACTGGTTAAGTTATTTCAATATGCATGATACATTTACTATCTTGACAAAGAGACATATTCTTGTCTTTAATGAATCTAAACTTATTTGTACTTTAAATTAGAAGAGCATAATTCATAGATTGGAAAAACAATCTTAAATTTAAAACAAGACCCCCCCTCCCACCCAAAAAAGTGAGTATTACAAGTTAAACTATGTGAAACTCTAATGTAATAGAAATATAAAAACAAAGTCACTGTACTGTGACTATACTAGAGATACCTTGAAAGAACTGAACAATCTCCTCTTTGCTGCAACCAAATGGCAGTCCACGAAGTCGTACTGTTCCATCACTAGATGTATCATTTGGACCATTGTGTTTCCCAGTCCAGTCCATCTTGCTACTTATATCAACACTACCAAAAAAGAAAAAGAAAAAAAAAGAAAAAGGAAAAGTTAGATTTTACAATCATAATGTACTGCTACCCCTCAAAAAAAAAAAAAAAAAGCTCAAGTCCATACACATTTAATTTTACCTCAGTTACAAGCTCTACATATCAGATCTATTTCTGTTACACCTTGGAATTGTATTATAATACGCAAGACACTTCCAAAAGAATACAAATACAGCACAGAACACTGCACCGCAAGAGACAAAACTTAGTACACAATCCCTTTAATCTCCCACTGTCTCTCACACATGCACATCTTCACTTGCCTTGCTTAAAGGGGGTTGAGCTTCTACCCAATTAAAACAAACACTTGTTTCCTTCCCCCCCCCCCTTGAGGAATTAAGTCATCTTATTCCAACAGACCAAGTATTATGGTCCAGTTTCAACTTGATCTGCTGTATGAGTTTCTCGAGGCATGAGAATAACGTTTCTTACAGTCTACAGAATGTGCTAAATTTAAAAACCCAAAGAGACAATTAAAACGGAATACAGAAAACAAGAGAACTATGAGAGTCGGGGGTAGACACAGAGCAAGAATAGAAGTTAAAGCTGAGCTGCAACCTGGGTCTCTGATAATGAAACATTTTTGTCTTAATAGTATACTGTGTCAAATTTGACAAATGAGATTACAGTTACTACCAGTACATCAAGAATATCTGCTTGTAAATTACACTTTTGTTTGAATTAAGCAAACACGTTTAGTTTTAAAATAAATGCTTCTGTGACAACAAAATACATGATTTTTTTATTACTATCATACTAAAACTACTAATATTCAGCACTTACATAAGTCAATTTTGTCTTCAAAGCGCAGCGTGTCTGTTAATGGATTAATTCCCACAACAGCCTTGGGAGGGGAAAATATCCCGAGAGAGGAGGTCTTTGGTGAGCAAACTGAAATAACTCGGGAAAGGGGAACAACTAATCCACTCCGAATGAGAGATTCCTCCAGATCGGGAGGCTCAGTCAGTCGGCGCCTCCGATCACACTAGTCCCCTAGGAGTAGGGCGTGGGGCCGGGCGGCGGCGGCTCTGACCGCTCGCGAGGCGGGGGAGGGTCTCACAACACAACAGGCCGTGCCCGTGACGTCGCGAGGCTGGGATGACAATGGCGAGCACCGCACGCGCTACTACCGCGGCGCCGCCTCTTCGCCAGCAAGGCCGGGAGACGTTTCTCGCCATCGCCGCCCGCCTTTGTGGTCGACCGCTGCCGCTCACCTCAGCCAGGCCTCAACAATGCTAACTACCGCCAAGCGCGCGCCTCTCCCGCCGCCCCAGGGCGGGGAAAGGCCGCCCGTTTCCAGGCGCCATTTACCGCGGCTACTCAGCCATCTCCGCCTCCCGAGCTCCCATCCCGCAGGGGAACCTCCAGCCGCCAGCTCCCGCGCGCTTCCCCAAGGACCCCAGCCTTCACCCACACCCCAGCCGAGTAGCCCCGGCCCTACGCGTTCAACGCCACCACTCAAAATGGCGGCCGCGCCCGAGCTGCGGAACAAGGCCTCGCGAAGAGGCGCTACCACCCCCACCGCGAGGGCTCTCCTGGCCTTCGGCACCCTCGACACCGTCGCCCGCCCCGCTGCTCGGGGGCGGAGAGATCTGTCCGCCCCCTGGGCCCGAACTGCTACAGCCACCTCCTCCGGGTACACCGGACAGGCTGGGCTGCGGCTAGCTCAGGCCCATCTCCCCGTACTCACCGGGAGACCCTCACACGCTCCTCGGTGCGCGGCGACGGCAGGCTCTACGGGGGCGGGGGGAGAAGAAACCGCCTCGTCCGCGCTTCTCACGGGCGGCGCGTTGTTTGCTTAGCAAACTACGCAGCAAAGGCAGAAACAGGCAGGAGAATGGCGTGCGTCGCGGCGGGCACACACACGTATCGCGATAGCCACGCTTACGCCCAAGGTGCGGGGAATGGCGCATGCGCAGCGCACCTAAATCGAGAAGGGGGGGAAACGCATGCGCAAGTAAAAGGTATTTCTCGGCAATAACTCCGAGCGGCTAGAGTAGGTGCAAGGGCGCATGCGTCACATAACCAGGGGGCTTAAGCACGTATGCGTAATGTAGTCGTTACTAGACTTCCTAATAGCCCATGGCAGCCCCACGGCGTTGCTTGGGCGGTCCCGCTAGATGCGATAGGAGAGGGAGGGAGATGGCGCATGCGTACTTGGCGGGCAGTGGGCGCGAGGTCTGCTGCGCGTTGTAACGGGACCGAAGAGCGGCCACGCTAACTTAAGGCGCGAAATCTGCCGCTCCCGCCTTACGGGCTGTAGCTTCTCTCACGCCTTGAGCGCCGGGACCCCCTCACGTTCCCCGCCCACGCGGGCGCTGCCTCCTTTCCGTGCCCCGCGCTATCCCCTCAGCCCGCTCTGCGCCCTTCTTAGCGTAGCCCAGAAATACCGCGGCCGCGCAGGAGAGAGCGGGTTGTGCGGGGCCCTTCGCTTTGGGGACAGTAATAGCCAGTCAGGTCAGTGCATGGGCACGAGGAAAGGGGCAGCGCCTGCTTCCCGCCACTTGCTTTGTGAGCGCAGGCGGCCCAGACCTGTGTGATGGTGTCGTTTGGGGCTCTCGCGCCTGGCACACTTCACTGGCAGCTTCTCGCATGTTTTGCTGGCTGTAGCGTTACCAGGAAATGGGCTGGGCATTGGTCAGGCTACAGCTCTGCCACAGAGCCTAGTCGAGACAAAGCTGTAATTGTTTTGTCTTTCACGCTAGCGTAGTCCTAAAACTCTTCTTCCCTGGTTTCAGGAGCAGCTCAATAAAAGTCAATGCGTTCATGGCTAGATTATGTTAAGGGCACAGTGACAGAAGTGACTGTATCAAAAGATGTAAATGGAAAGGTTAAAAACAAATGTTAAATAGTTACAAACTAGGCCTGATGCTCAAAAACACAAAAAGCTGGGTTCCTCATGAAATTGGGCTAAAAATGTGTCTTAGCTGGAGGGGTGGGGTGAGAAATGTGGAGGAGTATATGAATGATCAATTCTTTCTGCACACTTAGTAAAACATTAACTTTGACACTTGTGCTGGTGCTTGGAGAAAGAATTGGTCATTCTTAGCTCTTAGACAACTTTTAAAAGCAACTTTGTAAAATTGGAAAGAAGAGATTTCTTTTTCACAGTAGATGCATTTATAATCATTTTGTGGAAATCCTACAGTAGTTTGTCTCCCTGAAAATGTAAGCTTTTTAAATTTGTTTTTATCCTAAAGGCAATTAAAATGTTATCTATGCCATACTTACACTGGGCCCGACTTACACAGACTCCACTTCCATTCATTTAGTGGTAATTGCATAGGTCTTCAGTATCTGATACTGCGTAGATAGAGGGCTTCAAAATTTCCAGTGTTGTTAACATCATCTATCTAAATTCTCTCTTAAAAGAGAAATGCTTAGTCTTTTTAAGGAACACATTTTTTGAGGTGGACATATGTGTTTTAGGAATAAACTAATTTTGTTCCAGATTATCTTCTGAATTTTTGAAAAATGAGAGTAACAGAGCAGAAAAATTAATTTACTGAAATCTCATGTGGCAGGCAATTGCAATAGGGTGGACCTTGAATGTATGCTGAAAGAAAACTATCTGGGGAGCCAAAGTAACCTGACGAATAAAGACCAGGGTAATTCCTACAATTCCCAAACCTTGTTTTTTTCTTTTTAAAGAAGTGGGATTCTTTTACAAGAGGGAATAACAAGAGGAAAAGAAAGCTCAGGGGATTGTTAATGGGGTAAAGAGCCTTTCACCTCTCTGTGGCAGGTTCAACTTTAGGCCATATTAGTAAAGAATAAAAATTCATGCCACAGATAGCTGTGTGATACTTTCAATCCAATTCCCAGCGGAATTGTCTATATCTCTAAAAACTCATTAAAAGTGGTACCAATTGGTGCTCTGGCAATGTCATCAGAGAGGCCAAGCATTAAACTGGTATGCAGAGTTCACTACTTTTTCCTTACTGGAGGTGGTTTCACGAGATATGGTTTGAGGAATATTTGTAGAACTATCTGTGGATGCTCACATCACTTGTGTCTAATTTATCTAACCTATCTTTCTCTTACATTAAACATTTAAAAATATAGCCATGTTCTATCTACATTGACATAGTTTCAGAAGTTCTGAAGGAAATCCCTGCATTCTTCCTTCCCTTCCAAAAGAATTCCCAGAACCATTCTTGTTTAACCCAGGGTTGGATTAAATCAGCCTGAGGCATGCCCCAACTCTCATCTGGAGTGGTAGTGGAAAGAGGTTCCCCTCCCTTCCCAGAGAACTCGGAGTAGTGGCATGGGGCTAATTTATAACCCCTTCAGGAGCAGCAGCACTGTCTCTTCTCTCAGGAACATCAGGGATGGCAGAGCAAGTTCTCCCTGCTCCCCTCTTCCGGTATTTAGCTCAGCAGTCATGGTGTACCTGCTTATGTGGATGTGCTGTGCTCACAGCACTCTTTCACTCCTGTCACATAATCCTCTGCTGGGGTGGTGCTGGGGCCCCAAGAGCAGTGGGTCTTGGAATTAACTCACCATTGAAATGCATGTGATTGTTCCCCATTCAAAACTATTGTTTCAGCATGTCTGTAGGCTTAGGTGTTGCTGAATCTGTAACATTCAAATCACGTTCTCAATCTTTTCTTTGTAATCATGATGGCTAGAAACTAAATGCAGAAATTTTAATGTAATCACATTACCTCAAGAGCTGGGGCGCTAGACATAGATCTATCACTGACTGATTTAACCTACCCTTTCAGGAAAAAAATGAGTAGACAGGTAATCTTTGCAAAATCAGCAAATTCAAGTTCTGTCAGACAAGGAATGGTAAAGAGCAGTGAATTTCAAATTTGATAACAATTTAAGTCTTTGTTTGTATATGACCTTGGACTCATGATGGAATATGCAGTGTAGGATTGCCAATCCTAGCTGTTAAAAAATTATGAGTCAAGCCTGCCAAAATGATGAGATTTAAAAAATCATGAATTTTTAGTTTTAAAAATGTTTCTGTTACTTTTAATTGCCTTCTGCTTTTGTTGCTATTAGATTAATATTTTCAAGCACTCTACAACAAGAGCTAGAAATGTATTTTAAAAAACGAAAGCTGAGTTTTTCATGTAATTGTTGGACTTCAGGATATGGGGCTTTAAGAAAAACACCAAATATTATTAGAGACTTGATGAAATCCTGAAGTTGGCAACACTTGTTTATGTTATTTCAATCCGGACATCAGCTGATGTATTTTAAAAACTGTTGAGCACTTACACAAAAATGGGAAAGTAGATCTTGTTTTATTTCAAAACTGCCACAAGATGGCAGTGTTTCAAAGTATTACTAATAAACACTGATTTAAAAAAAAATCCTGATATTTTAGTGGGCGTTCATTTTGTTTCATTGGATTTATAAGGGTTAAGAGTCAGAATTGTTCCTCAGGAGTAATCAAGAGACTCCTTTACAGTAGAACCTCAGAGCTCTGGAATGGAGGTTGTTTGTAACTCTGAACAATACATTACGATTATTCTTTCAAAAGTTGATAACTGAACATCAGTTTAATACAGCTTTGAAACTTTACTATGCAGAAGAAAAATGCTGCTTTTAACCATCTTACTTTAAATGAAACAAGCAGATAAAGTTTCCTTGTCAAATTTTTAAAAAAACTTTCCCTTTATTTTTTTTTAGTAGCTTATGTTTAGCACAGTACTGTGCTGTATTTGTTTTTTGTTTGTATTTTTAAAATTTTTTATTGTTGTTGTCTCTGCTGCTGCCTGATTTCCTACTTCCAGTTCCAAATGAGGTGTGTGGTTGATTGGTGTGTTCATAACTCTGAGGTTCTACTATTCTACTAGGATGCACTCCCAGTGCTAGTTAGAGCAGCCTGTTGAAAGGTCCAGCAGGTGTGGTAGCTTCTCTGTTTCATACCAGGTGTCACTCAGATTTCTTTCTCTTTGGTGGCTGCCTCCGGTAAGAGGTGCCTTACACTAAATTGCACACAATATTTGAATGGGTACCAGCAGAGAGAGGGTGCCAGAATTGCTGACCATTAGTAAAGGATATTAAGTGACAGGGAGGAGATGCGGGACTTGTGTAGAATTACAAGAAGGGAGTTTGAGTTATTAGAAGCTGATATCAGATATGGAGCCTCTGTTTGAACTACAGTCCCAGCTTTAAGAAAGATTTGGATTCATGGATGGGATTGAGTTTCAGGATGGTACATTTTTGAATGATCCCATTCTCTCCTCCTTAATCATACCAATAGATAAATAGATCTATCAATATCTTAATCAATAGATGTGTAAGATAATGAGACAGATAGCTGTTTTTAGTTACCCATGTATTGTAATAATGGAAGTATTTATCACTCGTTATGAAAAAGAAAAAGGCTGGCTTAATAATAAGAAGAAGATGTCTTTTCTAGTAAATGGACAAATCACTATATTATAACAGAAAATGTGATGTCTTTGTTATTTTACTGAAAAGTCTGGTGCTGTATTTGCTGGTCTTCTATTGAATTTGTTCATTGTTTCAATTTTAGGAATGGATGAAGATTCACACCAAAAAATTGCAAGAGAAATGAACCTCTCAGTAACTTCCTTCTTCAGAAAACTGCACCCACAGATGATTTTTCCAAAAGTAAGTCTCTATGTTTTCCTAACAAAAATCCTTTGCAATGCAACAAGGATAATTTTCTTTATCCATATTTTAATGGTTCAAATTTATGACACTACAAGACAATAAAGAGAAATCTTGGAGATGTGTTGGCATCATGTATTTGAAAGAGGGTAGGAAAAAGCTTTCTGCACATGTGTTTTAGGTGAATTACATAAAGACAGTGTACTAACTATCCACCTAAGTAATATAATACTTAGCACTTTATAAACTGTATGTAAGTTATATATAGCAAACGCATGTCCTTAAGACTCTGAACAAAGATTAACTCATTAATCTTCTTGTGAGATAGGTAGGAAAGTGTAATTATCCCTATTACAAAGGTAGAGAGACAGACATAGAGAAGTTAAGTTACTTACACAAAGCCAGTATGTGAGTTAGTGACAGATCTCAGAATAATACCTGGTTGTTCAGGAGATCATGACTGTCTGCCGTCCAGTTGAACAGCAATGTCTGATTGTATTATATCCCATTATATCATATCCACATACTTCATGGCACTCAATTGTGATTTTGTATGGTTGCAATATAACCATGTTAAGAGTCAAGTCTAACCAGAACAGAAAAGACTGCAACTAAATTGTTATACAATTGTATATAATTGTATGCAATGGGTGACATATATACAATTCTATATAATTGTATACAAGACAGTTATACAATTGCAACTAAATTTATGCAAAGTATGTCTCATAAGGTATTAATTGAAAAGTTATGATTTGCTAAGTATGATTATCCTGTTTATATGCATATATCATTTTGTATCTAAAATATAGATTTTGTATTTGATGTTATAGGGCTGGTCTACACTAGAGAGTTTTGTCTAGCTGACTTTTGTCAAAAAAACCATGGAGGTATACAGACTAAAATCCTCCTCTCACTCATTTAACTCCACTGCTATGCTGACATAGTAAAACCACCCCAACGAGAGGTGTAATAGGGCTCATGTCGGCTTAGTTAGGGCGACAGTGTCTATATAGACACTGTGTCACTTACACTGGCTGTGGGGCCCTCATTCTTGTCAGTTTCACTGCTTCTAGCTGCTAGTGGGCCAAGGAGCCTGAGCAGCTGAATAGCAGGAAACTATCTACTAGATACCCTTACCTGTTGAAGTGGAAACAATTCTCCTTATGGTCAAAACAGTTCTGGCCTTTATCCAATATGTTTTGGACTACTTGTTCGACCTAAAACAATGATTAGTTTCATCAGAGTTCACCGGGCAGCTATCTCAGCTTTCTACCCAACTGTGGGCCACTAGCTAATTCTATGCCAGTCAAATTGTTTAGAGGTCTGAACAGGTTATTGGTCCCAGGGCTGACCACATCTTTCACCGTACTGCAGTTGCAGGATGCTATAGGACCTTCCAGAACTGCCAAAAGAATGGCTTTACCTGTGGTGTTGATATGGAGATATTGACTAAAAAGTACAGTCAACTGTTTGATTACACTTGTGGTTCATTTTTAAAAATGTTCAAAAGACCAAATAAACAAACTTGCCAAATTTGTCTAAAGACAAAGCAGTACAATACAAAAAAGGAGACACATGTACCCTCCTTCCAGAAAGCAAATTCCTGCAGTGTATTCACTTTACACAGAAGGTGATATTCAAAGATATGCACTTCAGCTAGCAATATTTATAGTATGATTTTAAAAGTTACAAAGCTTTCTATACATCACTAAAATGCAACCCCCCAGTTTGCTCTAGTTCATTAATTTGTTCTTCTGTATCGTCCATATCTTAGTTCTGAATACTAGCATTCTAAGTACAGGCCTATGAAGGTACCTCTCTATAGTTTCCCATATCTTGTTTTGAATGCTACATTCCAAGTGTTGGTGAGTCATGAAAGTGTTTCCTAACTGTACATGGTACAAAGTATTTATGTATCTTTGCTTTGACAGGTTTCCTATTTTCTAACACCACAGCTGACTTCAGCTTTGCAAAGTGTTGTGGGATACTCGATATGGGTGAATAGAACTGTGGAGAGAGCATAACATTGAATTAACACAACTTCCCAACACTTACTTACATATATACATATTGTATTATTACTATGCACATTATACCTATTAATGTGGTGTGTACTATGCCTAATATTTATTGGCTAACACAGGAGGAAAAGCCATCTGAGGAAAGTGAGATGTTGCCCATGCATTTGCCCCATTCACCATCCTACGAACCAAGCTACTCAAGGAGTCCCATGAGAGGGAGCTTTGGGAGTCTCAAGAGGAACAACCTTCATGGTATCTCCTATGGCCCACAGAATTATACCTCTGTCTCATGCAGTCATGGAAGTTCTGGGCCCTATGTTGAGTGTATCCTACCAGCAGGGCTCCATATGTTAGTCTTGCCTCTAAGACCAAGTTTCCTTCCCCTCATAGATCTCAGAAAGGCCACTTGGCCCATCATAGATTACACTTCCAAGACCAAGAGGGCCAAGCAGGAAGATATACAGAGGTAGCGATTCAGCCTATTCCTATAGTGATTTCATGATATTAAGGCTGTTATCCCAGCTGTTCTAACCCAGCCAAATGGCTATCAGATTTTATAGGAACTCCGATGATAGATACCTGATGCTTCTCCTAATCCTGCATGCCTCAGTTCCGTGTAGATTGGCAATGCCAATAAATGAAGGCTTGTTAGAACCCGCTATGGACATATTGAAATCTCATCTTTAGTGGTGCCCTTTTCAGAGAAGGTGGACAGATGCAACCAAGTCTGCTTCAAGGGGTTTGAGTATTTTTACAATCATTAGTGGAATCTGTCATTCATGAGTGATTCCCCTACATCTTGCAGGCTTGCAAAACACCTTAGCAGATCAGATCAGCAAACAGTACTCAGAAAATCACAAGTGGTCATTATGATATGGTTTATTTGTTGGTCAGCACCAGATAATTTAAAATATTATTTATTACTACAGTTGTAGCTAATCTGGACAGTCCTTACTTAGACGAAGCTCCTGTTGAATCCAAAAGGAGTTTTTCCTAAGTAAGGACTTAGATTAGATCCAAAAATCTTACTATTGTTATTGACCAATTAACATGTAACTAATAACAGTGTTAATTTAACTCCTCCCCAGACTCTTAAATATTTGACTTTAAACACCATTAGCTTTGTTCTTGAATGTTTACTAATTGTGTATATTTTGAACTGTGATCGGTGCCTTTATACTATATATTTCCATTTCTTTTTAGCATCTGCCCACACTGTTTTAGGTAGCTTCTTAGTGGTTACAACAGCTGGAGGAAAAAAGAAAAACTTGGTTAATAAGAGTCTATTCTCTTGCAAAATTTTGTGCTTTTGAAACACAGTAGTTTAAGCAGTGTACAAGCCATAAATATAAAAGACACCTCTTATTTGCCTCACTCATGGAAGTAGTCCCAGCTATGTCATTATTAGTAACATAGTTTAGCTACTAATACATTCAGAAACCTATCCTTATTACAGTCCAAATTATTATATAATATGCAGTTACATACTCTGCATGGTATATGTTTGCCCACTGTTTACTGTCTCCTGTCCATTATTTTAACTATAATACTGTATTTAATAAACGTATCAAAATGCATTTCTCGTGTTGCTTATATACATATATATATATATCTCCAAAAAAGCTCACCTCCTTCCTCATGTCCCAATACAAAACTTAGTGTTTGCTGTGGTATCTTTACTGTGGGTGCCTGGATCTGAGCTTTCTGCAGTTTTAGTGTCAGCACCTTTTGTCTTTGGAGTTTGTATGTCCTGGCTGTCAGTTTCAAGGGTTTTTGGACTTTGCCGTAGGTATTATGCTAGTTGTCCTTTTGGAGCTAGGAAGGAATTGGCCTGACCGCTGTGGGTGGCGTTTGTTTGTTTTTCACTTTCCTGTCAGCAGATCAGGGATTCAGTGAATAGCTTAAGTTGCAAAAATCCATTTTGTGGCAATGTGGCAGGTTATCAGTGTGAGTAAACATTCAATAAGCAATTTAGTTCCCTGGTAAACTGAAATTGGAAGTTGCTTAGGAGAAGGCATCTCCTAAAGAAGGTGGGAAATGAGGTAGTTTTAATGTCTGGTACAATGCGGAGACAACCTCTCTTCCCCACTTTCTTACCTTTCATATGAGGAGGGGATGATGGGGTTTCAGTAAGGGTGCTGGGACCAGGTTAACAGGGTATGGGGCTGACGGTAGCCCTCTACCAGGTTGAATGGATTACAAAGGAGAGGAGATCTAAACTGGATGAATTATTGATGCATAGTTCCCATAGTTACTTAATAAAGTTGCAGCCTAGTTAGACAAGACATCAGGAATTTGTTTTTTATTTCTGAGGTGTTTGGCCAAATGAATTAGTGGTCTCAGTTCTGTTGTTCACTGGGTATATCACAAAGCCCACTATCCATAATCTGCACTAACTGGCACTCTTTTTGTCAGTCTCAGTAAAAAGGGGCTAAACTGGCACAGAAATTGATCTATCCTTCCACCTGCAAGCCACACTGGTGAGGCAGTGCTGCACCTGTTCTATAGATAGAGGTTTTCAGAGCCTTTCGTCAACAGTAGGTTTATTTTTAAAATAGTGGAAAATTGGAAATTTAGCTATTAATTTGTAAACTCTTGTTTTCATTTTAGCTTTTCAATGTTCTCATGGAGAAGTGAAGATTTCACTGCAGAATGATGAAAGGGTTGATATTGTTGGTCAGATAGTTATTGTGTTAACAGGAAATTTGACATTCTGAAGAAAATCAGCACTAATGGCTCCATCTCTCCAAGCTCAGTTTGTTCAAATTGTGTGTAATGATATCTTAATTTTAAATGGTAAATTAGCACCACCACCATCTTAAGAAACCCTCACCTGTTTTCTGTCCGTTTTAGAAATCACTGGAAAATTGTCCCTTCTAGTTTTCAATATCCTCTGTAGATTTGTCTCTTCATCCCATCCTCTCTCTCTCTAAACTAAGCAGTTTGCACCTTCTGTTTCTTAAATTGCAGATTTGTCCTCATTCCTTGCCGCTTCACTGCTGTAGATCATCCTCTTGCAGTGTCCAGAAACAGCATTCTCCTGTTCTTGCTCCCAGCTGATGCCCTCTTATTATTTTTCTTTCAAATCCCATCTTAAAAACCATCTGTTCTCCTTCTAAAATTCTCTCTAATAAAATAAGCACATTCTTCTCCCCCTTCTTCACTCAGTCATTCTCCTTAAACTACTGTGACTGTTGTTCCTCTTTTAACCCCTTTTGTTCCACACCTGCAATCTACAAATGATACTTATAGCCTACATTCAGTAACTTCATAGTATTAGACTCTGAAATCTGTAAATGAATATTAAATATTCATGGTTCTTTTTATGAACTATACTTTACAAAAATATTTTAGAGGACCATAATGTTAAATCTTGATTTGAAAATTGAGTAAAATTTTACCAGGAATACTTAAAAAGGTGTTTGGCAAAATGGTATACTTGGATAAATCTGGTTGATACCTGGGAGAAACATTCTTACCTATACTGTAACTATTTTCACTGAATGTTTTAGAGACTGAAGCCTTGATCCTGGCTAAAAAGTCCACTTTGCAGTGCCCTGTATGGACCACATTCTGTCTGACCTCTTGTAAGTTACTCTCCAGAGTCTTCACTGTGACACACAGTCTCGGTCTCCTTGCGACTCATCACTTGTGCTGGCCCTTCTATCTAGAAATCTTTCCAAATGACTTATTTTTTTCTAATTCTTGCTTTAAGAACTTCATTTTCTCTTTAGCTTCTGGTAAACATGGTGTAAAGCATTTTGAATTCAAAATTGTCAGTCCCAAGTCACCTTGTATGATCAGATGGCAGCAATTTGCACCCCTTATGTATGTGGGGTTAGCTTTGTTGGAGGGTGAACTCCACTTTTTATTTTATTACAAGCCTTTCAATATTTGATATTTTACTTAAAGCTCTCGCGCTGCTGGAGATAAGTGATTATGCAAGAATCTCATTTTACTTTTAAAGTAAGTTTCTAGTCCTTATGTGTGCAGAGAAAATCTTGAACATGTGAACAGTGTGCCATAAAGGCTCAAAACCAGAAGACAATCATAAAGAACCTCTAATTAAAAAAGTAAATCTCATAGTTCTTAAGCCAATCTCATGATTTTGGGGGGCCTTACTCATGATTTTGAACATTTGCGGTTGTCAATATTGGAACCCAACCCAGGGGAGAGTATTAGAAGTAGCCCAGGGATGATGCTGAAACAGTATGTTTCACAGCCACCATGGCCTTGCTTATTCCTGGAATGGCCTGCCCACTTTTGGGGTGTACTGCTGGCTCAAGGCCCCCTGGTGGAGTAGTCGTTATATATTGGTTTTTCTGTTATGTTCCCCATTTTGGGCGTGCTTACTTAGGGAGTGGATGTGGCTCATAATCTAACAGTGAAATGCTGTTTAAAAAAAACTCCATGAGTATGTAGCTACATTAAAGAAGCAGTTATTGTTCACCTGTCCAGATTTAACAAATAGATAGTACAGTTTTCTTCCCCAAAGGGACTAATAATCAACAAAACCCAGTAACTTTTAAATATGTCTCCTATCTAAATCTTCCTGACCAAACCAATATACTTGCTGTTTAATGCACATTTTTTGTAGTTTATTTCTTCTTACTCTCCATTTCTGTTCAGTGTAGAAAAATCACCAGAGCTCAGGTGGGAGGCTGTGCAGTAATGTGTTTGTAATCAACAGATTAGTTAATCAGCCATGATTTATTAATGATGAATTAATTATACCTGATTGTGCAGTTCTGCTGGCTAAATGGAGCTTTAAAGGGGTTATTTTATTAATCATCACTGTGCTAATTGCAGACACTTACATAAGGATCACTAATTAAACATGCAACCATATGTGAAACAAGCCAGGCTGCTGAGAAGGGCAAGAATAAGAGCACTCATTTTTTGAACAACAAACTTTATTTTCCATGAAATATTATGTTGTTGACTTGGCGATGCTAATTACTCACCAAAAATTGTTTAATACATTACAGATTTTTGGTCAGCAAAAAAATGGAAATTGATCTTTAGGCCAAATTCAGTAGACACTGTCTTTCCAGCCCAAATTCTGCCTGGCTTCTCTCATGCAGAAACGACAGGCCATCTGCACAGCTCCAAAACAAATTGTTTACAGTTTGTGTCCTTATTCACTTTAAATAGTGAAGAAATCTTGTTACTCTAAAAGTATTCGTAAACTAGCGCCCAGTAATCAAGATGCTGGATGCCTCCTACGTGCTGAATGATCTCAGTGCCTTTTAAGAATGAGGCCTTAATTAAGATTGAAATTAGAAGCAGCTTGAGTGAGCCCTCAGAAAGGGGACCACAAATGTGTTAAACTTTGGTAAAACGAATATTGGAAAAATATATTTGAAAACAGTTTTAGAAATTGAAAAAATTGAATGGATACAGAAGGGAAATACCCAAATGTATATCCCAGGGAGGACAGCTACTACGTATCTTACCGTGTCTTCCTCTTGAAATGAATAAATGCATTGCAGTCAGCTTGATAAAAATTAAGTGGTTGATATCCATTTGATCTTCAGAGTGCACATCACAGCTTGCATAACACATTGTATCCTTAAAATATCAATAATAGTGTCTGAATGCTGCAGTGGTTTGTTGTAGAAATCATTGTGATGTGTTTTCCCTGCACTCTTGTTTTACTCAGACTCTTGGTCTTCTTTGTTAATTAAACAGCAACTTACTGTAAAACAACTTACTTTAAGTGATGGAATTATCTAGTACTACCTGCCTAAAGTGACCACAATGAATCAAAATAAAATGTGTGTGCAGTTATTTTTATATAATTTATTATTTTATATATTTATTATCTAATAAAATATATTATTTACAAGGATTTAATTCCTGTGGTTTTGATCAAATTAAATGGTGGATTTAATTAACTGATGATTGAATTAAATGGAGGGCACTATGATGAAATGGGGAGAAATTCAATGGTCCACATTCTGGTCTCCAGTGGTTCCTTTATGGTGATTCAACTGATACAAAGGGCTTTCTTAGCAGGATTCTAGGGAATACCTCAGATTCCCATGATGGCATAGGACTGGTGGAACAGGTCTATACTGCTTATTTTATCCAGCCCCTGGTATAGGGATGGGCTGATGGAATGGCTGTGGGTCAGAAGCAGCATGTTGGAAAGGGATCGGGTGTATCTGGCTATTCTGAGCCATGAGAACATACATGGGGGCCATTCAAAGTCACCCTAAGTTAAAATAAGTCCCTGGCTATGCCAAGAATTCAAGAGATGCAAATATGGCTTACATTTACTTTTGCTTCCACACTTTCTTGGCCTGCATCTCTGGAGGGGCACAGGTCAGAAATGGCGTAGGAAGGAAGCAAAGTTTAAAAAGAGAAAAAAGAGAGCAAGAGACACAAACCAAGAGGGTTACTGCTGTAGGAGAAGCTAAAGTATGGTAAAAGAATGTAAGACAATGATAAAGAACCAATAGTGCATACAATAAGCAATTTATCTGATTTACTTAATGTGCTCATGAAAATACTTCATTACAGTTTCTTTGTCATGTTAAGCGAGCATAAACCAAAAAACATAAGTCCAGACTAAAATTTAAAAAAATAATTGCAGAAATTACAAATAAAAGCAATATAAGATTTTGCAAATCTCCATATAGTAAAAGGTCACTGAGAGAAACCATTTCCTCCATAAAGGATAGTGAGAGAAACTTAGCAACAGATGAGGCAGATATTGCTGGGAAACCAAACCATTTCTTTGTCTCAGTGTTCATCAGTGAGTGACAGGGAAACATGCCAGAACTGGAGTGAAGCTTCCCAGGGGTACAAAATGGAAACAGAATGAAAATTAAGGTTGACACCAGAGCAGGTAAAAATTGAATTAGTTCAATTAAAAACAGAGATGTCTTCAAGACAGGGCAGCCTGCATCTCACAGTTTTGAAGTGCTTTTTGGGGGAGTTGGCCTTTAATTCATTCTCAGATTTGTAAAGAAAAAGATAAACAAAACATAATTTTCCTAAGTTTTTATTTTATTATCTAAACATTTTCTGTACCACAGTGTAAGGCATTTGACTGTTCCTCCCTGTCCATCTGGAAGGGAGACCATGCCCCCTTGCTAGGGGGTTCCTGTTTGTATGAAAACTTGAAGGGGAATTAGCATTTGGAGGAAGGGTCCTGGCCCCTCCTGCAGGCAATAAGCAATTAAGCACTCTATGGCCCTAGGGCCCTCAGTCGGGGGGGGGGGGGGGGGGGGGCAGCAAGCAAGCACTCTAGGGTCCTCAGGGAGGGGGCTGAGCAGCAGCAGGGTCTGAGAGTTCACAAGCAAGGGGTGAGGCTGCCACCCCAAGGATGGCAAGAGGGAAGGGGAACATGGGCCCTCCCAACTCCACTGCATCTCAGTCCAGGGCCCTAATAGCAGTGGAGCATTCCGCCATTGGGTCAGTTGGGCTCCAGCTGAAACTCGCTGACCCAGCTGCAGGCCACAACACAACCAGACAATTGTCTGATTCCCCATGGCTCCTTTCTACTCCCGTTTCCTGGAGTACCTGGGTCTTAAGGTTGCTATCAATCTCCCTGGGGGTAAACTGCAAGGGATAGCCCCAGTAGCCCCTCAGTGTCACTGGTAACAGGAAGTTCCTTTGGATTGCAGCAGTTGGGCTGGGGCATCAGTGCTGGTGGAGAGACATACTTCTCTTCCAGCTCCCTCTCGAGAGAGCTGGAGGGCTCACCTTTTAAATTTTCTGTCCCACCTCACTGCTTCCCCTGGGGTGGGCAAGGTTGTCCTGGCTCCACCCACGAGGGGTTGAACCATCCCTCCCTGTCCGTCTCTGAGGGAGGCCACACCCTCTCACTACACACAAGCCATCAGAAAATGTGTGTAGTTCACAAGACTTTATAAGTAAAAGTAATGAAAATGAATATATCTTTGGATATTAGAGAAACCTGAAAGAGAACACTGACTGAATAGTTGTAGTGGAGGCTGAGGTACCTCCTGCTGATATGAAGGGACTGGAAAAGGTTATTTGAAAGTTATATAAAATTGTGAAAGCCTATGGGATCTGGTGTAAGTCCAGAAATAGAAGAGCCAATGTTTTCCATATTTTCAGTGCCTCATTTTTCTGGGTGGCCAACTTCAAATGCCTTAAGGTGAGGTGTGCCTCAAACTGGTCAACCTGAAATGGAGACAACTCTAAATCAGAGGCCATTTGTGAACATTTTAGCTTTAATATCTACAATAGAATGGAAAAGGTGACTTATAAAGATCAGTCATTTGAAGTAAAAGGTATCTTCTTTTACATACAGATATTATTACAAACTCTTAATATTTTTTAAAGGATTAAGTAACATTTCTATAATTGTTACTCTGTGAAGGCATTTAAATGCTATCAGCCACAGCAAAACTACCTGCATGCATCAGTTCTGAATTTAGCCTGTTGTTTTATATAGCTGTCATTACACAGGCAAAATTTCCTTTGAGTTCATTGAGTTTTTATCTTTAGATTATAGAATGGGACCCTGTAAGTGAAGAAAAAGATAAGCATTATGTTGATAATAGCTTTTGTAGCTTTGTCTTTGTAGCTTTTAAATTTGTTTTGATACAAAAAATATCTTCAGAATTAGAAAATCTCATTTAATTTAATCTGTTTCAAAGGAATCCTTAATCTGACACAGGATCACAGAGATATTTCCAAGATAATTTTAAGTGAGAGATTAAGTTTTGGGGTGTTGTGTTTTTCCTTGGCAAAACTTCAGGTGTTTTGCCTTACTAATTGATAAAAAGACCTCCTCTGTTCTTGGCTTTAGGATCTATGCCATAGGCTTATTAAGGATATTACACTTTCCATGTTTCCCTGGCTCATTTGTGACATTATCAAAATAAAATGTTTTTTCCCCTATAAATAACTATTGTGCTGCTTAAAACTATGAAGTGAATTAAATTAAATTAAACAAACCCATGTCACAATCCAGGGGCTGGCTTCTCCTGTGGGATTTAGAGGAGTCAGGAATAACTATGTTTGTGGGATGGTGAAGAGAGGCACACCCTGGGTGGAAGTCAGATACTACCTTCACATACTCAGAGATTATATGGTGATAAGTGTGGTTTAAGTGTCTAAGGCCAGATCCTCAATTTGTGTAAATGTCATAGCTCAGTTGAAGTGAATGGAGTTATGATAGTTATACTAGCTAAGGATCTGGCATCTAGGTATTAGACTATCTAGAACTGGGAGCAATTAGGTCCTTTGAGATTTTATTTCTGCATTGGACACAAAACATAGGGATTTATTTGGTTCCAGCTCCCTGAATCCAAACCCTGCTAAAATTCATGATGGGTGGGGTTAGATTTGGAGTTTTTTATTTTGTCTGGTCTCTAGTTTTAGTCAATTATTTTTCTTCATGGAAGCTTTTTCTGGGGGCACTAAAAGAAATAAATAATCTTAGTGAAGATAAGCATTGCAATTGACCAAATTCAGAAGAAATGGCTACCACTTATATTACTTCCATTCTGAACAAATGCCTCTTTTTTGAAAGTGAACAGGCAGGCTTGAAAAATGCTCTTTATATCAAATTCCTTAGGAAATGTATGCTTGACAAATGTGTTTAACACAAACATCTTTTCTGTTACATGTGGGTTTTTGTTTTTAAGAAATATGTTTATTACAACTATAAAAACCCATTTGACATAATTAAAATATTTAATAGCAACAATAGACAATATACACATTTAATAACAAACTGAAGACTCTTGCTCAATAAAATAACAATTTCAGCAGAAAAACAAGATGTAGATTAAAAGCAAACACCTGCTCATGTAAAATTGCACCGCTGCAGGTACCAGCCCAGGAGAGTTTGCAGATGGTTCTGTGTTTGCACATCTGACCTTAGCAGCCCTTCATCAATCTTAGGCTGATTGATTCTCTGGAAAGCAGAGTACACTGTATCCCAGGATACTACAAGACACCTTTGAATTAGTTCCAACCAGAAGACCAATTAATTAGTACCTTTTCTTTCTTTTTAACGTTACCTAACAAAGGGATTAATTGTGTTATCAAGGCACAGGTCTGACTGAGGAGTGCAGTCATACTGCCTCAGAGAGAGCTATAAGAGAAGATGTATCTCAGGAGGCACAACCATTGCCAGAATTCCTGGACACACAGGGGAGTGTGCAGATACCATCATCTTCTAAGATTGTGGGAAGGGGAAAGGACAATTTCAGTGGAGCCATGCTCTCTCTCTACATCTATTAGGATGGTGCAGTGTGAGCCCATCCCTCTCTTGGCCATCTCTGCTGGCCAGTACAAAACAGTAGAGAGACTATGGCCTCATCATCTTCTTTTTCTTCCCCAACTCATTTGAGGTGTCTTGCATCTCTGGAGGCTAGAGGAGGGAGTATTCTCTGTTCTCCTCTGAGAGGAAGGACTGATTATGTCTGTTCTCTGCATGGGTGGGTGTAAAGAGAGTAGGGCTCCTTTTGTCCTCCTCCCCTTGTGCACTCGTGCCAAGGCCTTGCATAACTATAAGATGGTGCAGCATAGTTAAAATGTAATTGCTTTTTATAAAATTCATTAATTAGCATCTAGAAAAAATGATTATTTATAATATAGATGTTTGCTTGTCTTTCCCAAAGGTCCTCCCATGTGGAGTCTTTCATGTTATGTACTTGTATATTTGTTCCTGCCTCAGTGCAGGAAGTAAGACTAGCTCTCAGAGTCCCTGCCAGATCTACATTTCTATAATTCTTTGTTCCATCTTGTCACCTGTCTCATTCAGTATTCATAGGAAGCCGATGAGGAAGATTGTGGTGTGCTTTGGGATGCAGCATCATCAACATGTTAATGATATTCAGCTTTATGTCTCCTTTTCATTGAATCTGAATTCTATAATATCATTATTCTCTGAGTGTTTGATAGAAACAGGGATATGGATGAAAGTGAACTGGCTGCTATTCCCCTGAGAAAAGATAGAGGTGAAACTTGTAGGTAGAGAGAAGCATTTGAAGGTGTAAATGGAGACTGTAGTCTGCACCTGATTTTTGCCAAAATTATTTGCATTCTCAGGATCTTACTGGATCCATATAGCTTTGGTGGTCTGTGATATATTTTGTAGATGCATGGATACAAGGGCCACATCTAGTCCAAACACAGGCCATAGTATTAAACTAAGTAATTCCTGCACTGAGGTCAATAACTTGAGACTGAAATAGAACTTATACTATAGAAAGAAATCCAATCTTGATTTAAAGTCTTTTTAGGTAATAGAAAATCCATCACATCCTTTGATAAATTGTTCCAATGGTTAATTACATTCACTCTCAACAATTTAACTCTCAAATCACAAAAAAGTAGTTATTGTTACCACATTCAAACATTTATTTCCTTCTCCTTAAAGGTGACTTGTAAAGGAAAATAATTTAGTATGTTCTTTGCTGTTTCTGCTTCTTTATGGTGTATAAATAAAGCCTGCTATATTTTTACATTAGAAATTCAGATCTTGTGAATGTACAATTGGAGAAAACAAGTTGGTTTACGATATTGCAGATACCAATCAAGAGAAACTTGATTAATTGAGAAGGAAAACTATTTTTTTGAATGTTTAAAAAACTTTTTCCTTGTTTAAAATCTGTTTAACTTAAGTACCTGAATATATAATAGTATGAAAAGCTTTTTGTCATCAATTTCAATAATTCCTTTAATTAAGAAAATTCCCAATCTATATCTCTGGATTCTTGAAGAGATCTTCACTCACAGGAGAGAGAACACAGCATGAAATTCCTGATATGTCTGAAGTAATAAAAAATAGAAAAATGACTAACCAGCTAGTATGTCGGTGGTCTCACCAGTTGCTTCTTTTTTGGAATCAGAAAGAATTTTTTCCAGTTGGGACAAATTGGCTGAGGCTGGTGGGTTTTTTCACCTTCCTTGCAGCATTGTGGAGGCTCAGTTGGCGTACATAAGACGAGGATTTAGAAGTCTAACATTAAAAGAAAATAAAGGCTGTGTAGTTTGTCACATCTTGCAGTTGGTGTTGATTGCAGATAAAGGCTAAAAGGGCCAGTTTCTAGAGATAAATGAGACCTGGGATTTCACTGGTGGACCTTGTGCCAGTAAAGAGTAGGGAAGGCCTGAAGTTTTCACAGAACAAGGTCCCCCGTTGGTACTTTCTACCTACAAGGGGGTGGGTTAGATGACTCAGAAGTGATCTAGTTCCTGGGGAGTAAACTCAGCGGTCTGCCCTGAGTTATTGGTTATATGATGGTAGTTCTGAAACCTCCCATTGAAACTAGTTAAGTGCCTGTTATATGAGATAGGATGGGAAGTGCTTAATATGTGCCAGGCTGAGTCCTGGCACCTCTAGGTTTGGCAATTCATAGTCCTGGCATCTCTGGGCTTACCACATCAGTTATGAAAGCAAAACAATTGCTTGAGCCTCAGTGCCTTTTCCATTACAAATCAAGCACTAGGGGTGGGCATATACTGTCCCACCCAGTGTTAAGTTAAAGTTTCAGCCTCCTGCTTAAAATCCCTTCAACTGTCTTTCATTCATGTGCATATCCTGGGCAAAATGCTGTGGCATCCTGTTGTCCAGTACACAAGGAGCAGCTGTACATGTAAAGTGTATAGGGCAAAGTACAAACCACTGTAGCCATAGAAATTTTTTTAATGTTTCCTGTTAATTCTGGAGAGCATTAATTAAAACTCCACCAGTTCTCACAACCAACTGCATAAATAGTTAGTTAAACAAAGTGTGGATGACTTAATTTGCATAGCAGTTATTCTAATTCCAATGTCAAAAAGTCATGGTAGAGTACCATACAAATGAAATGTATATGTTTTTTCTCTTTAGCCAGCTGTCTTATTTCTACATCTTTTATCTTTTCACCCAGATTCTGTCTTTGCAAATTGCAGCAAATAAGAGAACAAAACATACTTACTCTCTGATTTTTTTAAAGTCCCCATGAAACAGTACTACAAAATCTGCTTACAATTGATAGACTAATGTAAGTCATTCACTCCCTGAATGAAAAGGCTAATGCACTGCTGTTATTAAACAAAGCATTATCTATAGTAATACTGTGAGAACTGCAAAATTGAGGTTCCCAGTCCTGCAAAAACTTATATATGCTTAGCTTTACGCAGAAGAGTAGTCATATTAAGTTCAGTAGGCTATGCGCATCTGTAAATCTTTGCAAAATTAGAGCATGAAACAGCTAATTAGCTGTAAAACTCTCATTAGTAATTTTTCAATATAACATCCTAAAATACACCTCCAAACAGACTATTAAGATTAAGTGATAGCTTAATGCTTAGAAACGTAACATGGTCATATTAATTTAATTTTAATAGACCCCATAAGTACGCCTAATACTTAGTGTGGGATTCATGAAGCTATTTAGGCATGTAATCCCCAGATTTTAAGCACCTGTGAGTCTTGGATTTTGGTGCTCAAGTCCCACTTTGGCTCCTCTGTGATTCACAAAACTCTTGCCAAACCCCATAGGCACCTAAACTCATTCAGTGCCTACATTTTTCAGAGTAAAAGTTCCCTAGGTGCCTATGTTCCTTCCTTGGGGCATGCACACTACTGCCTTCCTCTAGGCATCTGGACACCTGTCTCCCACCTAACTTCTAGAGCGATTCACGAACCAAGGGAAGACTGGTGTTCAGCTACCTGAGTTGTGTGTGGGTCCAATGCAGTGGGCGTGCTCAGAGGCCAGTTACTGGATCAGGTCCCGTTCAGAATCTGGCCAGAGGAAGTGGTGGTGGTGCCCACAGTATTACCTTTTTACCCCAGTGATTAGAGCACTCGCCTGGGATATAGGAAACCAAGGTTCAGTTACCCCTCTCTGCCAGAGAAGGAGAAAGGATTTGAAGAGGAGCCTTCCATCTGTCAGGAGGGATCTCTTACAACTGAGCTTTGGGACATTCTGATGTGGGGCTCCTTCAATCTCACCTGTGCAAGCCATTGCACTTTGGATAAAAATGAAAGAGTAATTGGAACAGTGTGACTAGACTTGGGCTCTTCCACCTTCTAGGTCAGTGGTTCTCAACCTTTCTAATGCCGTGACCCCGCAATACAGTTCCTCATATTGCGGTGACCCCAAACCAAAAAATAATTTTGGTGGCTACTTCAAAACTGTAATTTTGCTACAGTTATGATTCGGAATGTAAATACCTGATATGCATTATGTATTCTCATTGTATAATGATTACACACAAAGCACCTTACACTTACACAGTATTGTGTGTATGGTGTGTGTACTGTTTTTACATTATTAACCTTTTTTACACCAGCAGGCTGTCTCGCAGGCTCTCTTGGCTCTCCGCCTCTTGGCTCTCCGCCTCCTAGGCTTCTGTCCTCCGGCGCTTGCTGCGTCCGCCCACTGATGACGTCAGCAAGCGCCGGACACACGTAATGCGCTGCTATGGACTGTGGAGCGTTCCCCCCGCTTCCCCCGCCCCTTAGGCCCCGGACGGATGATGCAATCACATCTGCGCATGCGCGCAGGCATTCAGTTTGGAACGCGCATCCATAACGGTGTGCGTTCCAGCTGAATAGCGCTGCTACAGATGGTAGCGCGACTTCTCAGCGGCTAAAGCCATCGGAAATATGTATTTTCCGATGGCTTTAGGCGACCCCTGTGTTTTGGTCGTTCGACCCCCACCGGGGTCGCGACCCACAGGTTGAGAACCGCTGTTCTTCTAGGTGGATGCTCTAATCATGGACTACAGCATCATTCCCATTTGCTTTCTCTGGCCTAGTGACTTTGTTTATCCACAGTGAAATAGCCTCTGGGCCAGAGAGAGAGTGCTTGAACCACTGGGCTAAGAATTATAAGGTAGGCACTACCACCTCCTCCTCTGACCATTTTATGTAGAGAAAGGCAGGTGCCTAACTCAATCTCTCAAAAAATGCCTTAGGCACTTAGCCCACCTCCAGGCTGTGTTTTCTGTTCATGGATTGCTAAACTGACATGGGCATCTTCCTACAGCCTGGATTTAAATGCCTATCTCCAAGAGAAGGGTGGGGTTTAGCACATACAATTTTGTCAGCATCTCCCATTGGCTAGTTTAGGCAAGGAGCAATCTACCATGCTGGGTTTTGGGGATCGCCTTCTTAAGCTCTTATCTCTTCCTCTTTATTATAGGTGCCTAACTTGGCTTTCTAGATCTCAGTGTTGTTCCTGTCATTTTCTTAGGCACCTAAAGGTTAAGTACTGTTACCCTCAGGGTTGCAATGCCTAAGTCCTATAGTGGATCTCACCCGTAGAAACTCTGAGATTGTTGTTTTTTCTTGAGAAAACTGAATAAAATACATGTTAATATTGCATGTTATAATCTAAGTAACTTGAGCTGTTTTTTTGTTTTGTTTTTTGCCACATTCAGGAAGGTTTTTAAACTTAAGGATTTTTTTAAAAGGCTCCATTAATTTCAGCCTTTTGAAACACCATTTTGACAATTCAGCCCCAAATCCTCTAGCCATTGCTGAAAATACACCCACTTTCCTCAGTTTGTAATTCTTTATGGGAGGATCATATTTTGTCTTTCTTTGTTTTCATTTGTAAAAATGAAAATTAAGTAAGTTTTCATGTTAAATATAGATATCTTGATTCCCACCCCCATAAATGTCAGTATGGAATGCTTTGGACATTGATTGAGAGTAGCTAAACCTAAGAATAATAAACTAAATGTTTCATTTATGTAACTGCTTTGACCCATTAGAGGCTTTTAAAACATGCATCGCTAACTTCAGGGTTGCCTTTGTGAAGCTACTTTCAGATCCTAGTTAAATCAGACATTTTATGTTTTTGCCCTCAGTCCCTTTTGTTTACCAGCAGGAGACAAAATATTTAATTAGTTTTGGGCCATTTATAATCTCTTCTGGGACAGCTCCAGCCACAACGCTGGACGCCACTTCTGAGTTAATTCCAGTCAGGTTGATCCTTATATTACAACATATGGGTAACCTATAAGCCTTCAGCAAAAGTTGCAACAGCAAATATTAGTGGGGTGGGACCTCCCTGCTGGGAAAATAGTGTGCAACAAAGCAAAAGGGGGCCAGCGTCACTAGTGGAGGTCAAGGCAGCACTTAGACCAAACAGCATCTGGCAAACTGTGGCAATTGGAAATCAATGAGAAATGGGGAGGTAGGGTGTAATTTTATGCCTATTTGCACAAGAAAATAACTCTGCTTGATTTAAAAAAAAAAAATCTTACAGCATCCTCTGGCATCATCGCCGATTATGGTTTTACATCTCTGTGTATCTGTCAATAAGTTGCATTGTTCAGTTTGGTCATGATTTGTTTCTGGTAGTCAGCGTTAAACTGCCATTTGTTAAATTTATCAATTCTTTGACAATTAGGAGATTTCTTTCTAATGAGTTATATATAGGAGATTTGATTATAATCCAACTCCAGTGTTATTAAACTCTGTTAATAAAACACTGAGGCTGAAGATTTAACTTTACAAAAGTCAAAATGATTTAAAAGTTATAGGGCCAGGTCTTAGCGAACATAGCAACATCAACTCAGTCACATGCCCATATAATGATGATATGTTCTGGATGACTGATTGTTAGTGTAGATTTTAAAATATAAATAAGAGTTCCATTAGTCCAAGTAAATATTGCTGTGTGAACACTGGAATTTGGATGTCCTTGATTTTGTGCATTTAAATGCTCAAATTACTGCTGTATTATGGAGCCGTCTTTTCCACTTCATCCAAAAAGCAACTGCTAAGATCAGTTTTTACTTCTGACACTATAAACCAGTGATACTTAGACCTCAATGATTCAGGAGCCAAATTAGTGATTAGCATTACCTAAAGAGGCCACAGTACTGTGAATTCATTATTTCCTGTACTATAGTACAATATATTCATATTTAAACAGTATGAGAGGGAAAATATTTAGTTTTTATATATAATATATATATTATTCTGACAGCAAAATGACTGACCAAGTATTATTTTATCAACCATAATTGATTAATAACACAGTAAAAGTACCCTGATTGATTAATAACTTAGATTGGTTAATACTAAATCACAGTGTTTTGAGATCATGTGCTGCAATGAGCTGCAGGAGACCCATTAATGAACTGCTTTTGGCTTGCAAACCTCAGTCTGAGTATCAGTGCTATAAACACATGATCCCTTCAGCTTGAATCCCTCATTGGCTTCCCTCCTGTTTTCACATTATTTTCAACATCTTTACCTTTTAGACTTTATATAACTCTGTTCTTGCCTGTGTTTTTGCTCATATCATGCTGTGCCCTCTTCTTTTTGTTCTCCATCTTCTTACCTTACTACTTCCTCTGTCCCTGATCCTGCAAAGACCTGTGAACATGCTTAACTTTATGCACTGTGTATAGAGTTCCACTGATGTCAGTAGAATTACTCCCAAGAGCGTTTAGGGCAAATTAAGATTTGGAAGAAGTCTGTATGGAAAAGAAAGTTTTGCACAAGGAAGTTAAAGATGCCCTGGAAAAAGTTACTGAAAGGGATTTTCATCTTATTTCAGTACGGTTCTACTCAGCTTCCCAAGTGAGTGTTCATCTGTATATCCTTTCTTCCGTTCAGAGTGTGACATTCACTTCTGAATTGTTTTGTTTGATTGTCTTTTATGACAGTAGGAAAAAAACGATAAATAGCCAAAAAAGATACAGATAATTTACTTTCAGGCTGTGAATTTATATCAGTTATCCTGTTCAGTCTGGTCCAATCTCCTTGTCCTGAACTTTTATTTGTTGATTTGAGATGATACTTTTCTGTTCATTAAAATTAGGAGAGAGTGCTTGAGAAACAATGGTATATAAGAGACACAGAAAGCACTGTGATAGCTAGAGATCTCTAAAAGAATTCTACCACCACGGTATTATGGCAGGCTAGGACATACATTTAATTTTACCCTTTGGAAGATAAATCGTAGGAAGGTCTTACGAAATGCTTGAAAAACTATTGAGAAAATTAGAGTAAAGGATAAAATACGTGCAAAATGAATTGAAGTTGGAGACTGAATGGGGAAGGGAAATAAGGCAATATAAGCAATATCTGAGACTGACCGAAATATATGGGAAATCAAACCATAGGAGAGAAAATGAAAAATACAGAAGGAAAAACTCCATAAATGGGTTTGTCCAGGGCCCCCATGTGAGGGGAAAAGGGTACACTTTACCAGGGCCCAGAGGCCTGGGCGGCCCGGGCCAGGCTGCAACCCCCATGGGTATGTGTGTAGGAGGGGGCCCATGTTACGAGTTGTACTAGGCCTGAAAAAATTATGCTTGGGCCCTGAGTATGTCTTCACTGACGGTGGCAAATTTGCCACTGTCAGATCGATTTATCTGGATCAATTTTGCTGAATCGAAGACCTGCTCAATCGATCTGGAAGTTAATTCAATAAAACCACCTCCAAAAAAAGCGTAGCACTGCATCAACGGTATGCATTTCCTGTCAGCGCAGTGGAGACGGCACTCCAAAGAGAATTTAGGAAGTTAACATAAGTTACGCAAGCTACTCTACGTAGCTTGTGTAACTCCCATTGACTGCCGCCGAATTTGCTGGTAAGTATAGACTAGGCCTGTGTCTCCTCTATTTCTCTTTTGCTTAGTAAGCAGTAAAACAGAATTCATTTACCAGTCTCAGGTCTCCCACTTTAATATGGGAAGTGGGCTGTACAAATGAACTATGTTTATTGGTAGGCAGAAGATCTTTCTGCTGAGATGTAAATAACTTGACCAGATGGATAAAAGATATTACCTCATCCACCTTGCCTCTCTCAGATGTGCACTAGTAGAACTGTTTGTGTCTATCATCAGCTATAAAATAATAGTATGTTCAGATAATAAATGCATCCCCCCATTAAAAAAAGGCTGAAGTTTTAAAAATACTGATTAACACAACATGCATTTTGATCTGAAAAATAAGGGACAAATTCTACCCTGAACTATACCATAAAAAGTCCTGTTGGGGATTCATTATAAATCAAGACAAAATCTAGCCCTAAAACTGTTGTTTGATACTAAAGAGTATAGTGTGCTCTCTATAGAATTCTCATGCTCTAATACTGCTGAGGGAGATCTTTTGTCCAGTAAGAGAGAGAAACCTATTTCACAGCTGACTCTCCGCAGACCTATTTGTCCAAAGTGTGGTGCTGAGTGTTTGTAAGGGAGAAAAATCAACAGCACAATACGACTTGTGTTCACTAATGTAATATATATATATAATAAAAGAGATTTTTGATGAATTTTGCATTCAAAACTTCCATATTTCTAAGTATTTAATTAAAAAAAATCTTCATGGTGGTTTGTACTAGCACAATAGCTTGGTTTTTCCACTCTTTTTTTTTTAAATTTTGATTGATTAAATAACTGTTGTTATGTTAGGTCAACATAGTAATTTAAGATGACATTTTTCATACTTATAGTATAAAAATACCAGCAATAGTTAAGAATTATAAATTAGTATCTCATGAGAATATATTTAGACTTATGCACAATGTTTTATTTACAAAACACTTTATTCCTTTTGTAATTTACTGTGACCTCTTGTATTAAGAGCCCCTAAGAATCACAAATTCCCTTCTTATTAATTTATTTTAAGAGAGCCAATATTTAGTGAACTGACGTAGTCCTGTTTAGGATATGTGAGTTGTTATATTCAGATATTCAGAACCTGATATGATAGTAACAGTAAGGCTTTTCCTCTGGTGCACATGCATAAATCCCATTCAGAGTGAAATGTCCATTGAAAGAGAATGTACCTCAGAATCTAAATGGTGATACCTCATGTCATTCTGGAAGTTATTTTTCCAACTCTTTCTCTTAAACAAAAGCATCAAAAACCATGAGTCACAGATGGTCATTTGCACAGGAATATTTTAATGTGTAGTGAGTAGAGCTCTGTGGGGAGAATAGGTCTATGCACATAGAAGAGAATAAGTCAGACAGTCTCATGTAATGTCAACAAGACATTTATTTAAAAATTGAAAACACAGCAAACATTTTAATAATGGAATAATGTAGACTACCCATCCCCACCCATGATCAAAACCATTTAGGATTCAGAATATTAAGAGGAAAGCAACTGTGCATAACAGCCTGTGTTCAACATCTGTCATGCTGGAGTCCATTAATGTTCAATTGCATCCTATTGTTTTCAGATTATTCAACCTCATTTCATTGTCATTGCTTCTGCTAGGGATTAATCAACTGTTTACAGCTACATATGGTTGTGGAGTCATAATGGCACCAATTAGTAGAGTTTTAGACAAATACACAGTATTCAATCCCTAATGAAAAATTACTAATTTACAAATACTTGGTAACAATTTAATTAAGTTTGAAATCAAATACACATAATAAGTCATAGTGTGACACATTTTTGACCTTCTGCATATTTAACAAAGAAAAGACAGAATAAAACCATAAAAGTTCCTGGTAAATTTGTGAATCTCAGTTTAAAGAGAGCAATAAAAGCATGCTGAAATTATATTAAATACCAAAATTAAACATGATCTTTCTTTGTGCCATAATAACCAATAGCAGAAAATCATCTTTTGGGGATGTTGAACAGATTATCTTTGTTTCTTTTAATTGTAATTGTTTTGAGTTCCTCTTACTCATTTTGTCTATTTGGTGGTATTCCAAGAAAAGCATTCTATATTTTTTGACATTTGTATATACTGTGTGTTTGTATATATTGTATACATAACCAGAGGAGGGAGGGAGTGTGTGTGTATATATCGCTCTCTCCTCTTATATTTTGAATTCATTTTCCACTAGATAAGTCCATATTTACATCTTAATTGTTATGGTAACGTTTTTCCAAGAAACATTTTTCCAAGTTCCAGTATCTTTGAATGATTCTTTTATTAAAAATATTGCAGCATTCCAGTATCCACTGAAATACTGTGCTCTCAACTGAAATGTCCCATATAGGATATACAATAATATTTAAATTGAAAGTCCTAAAGCTTTTCTAATAGATTAACAGTCACTTTGAGTCAACATTATACATTCCCAAACAGCATTATGTTTCCATAAAGCATTAAATTAATTATCCTTGTAACAGTTACCTTTTCCATCCCTAGCAGTTTCTAATAAATATTTTTAGTTATATGTTGAGAGAGAGATTTTGCTGAGTTGCAAAAGATTATTCACTGAAAAGACTTTTGCCTAACTGTTGTGATTCTTGTGGGGCCAGCCAAACACTAGTCCAGATGGCATGTTGTTAGTGCTGGACAGACATGGCTTTGGAACACTTCTCAACAGATGAAGTCTATAATGTCAGGATTTTGCTGGGGTGTCTTTATTTTCTGTTTTCCCCCCTGTAGTTCCCAGGGTGGGAAGGTACTGGGATGGAAGCAGAGGGCCGCTCGTCCACCTGCTGCCACCTGTTCAGCTCTTGCTGCTGCTTTTATAAAGCCTCTTCTTGCCTGTAAAATATGATCACTGTGTACCCACAGTAATTGAGGAAGGAGCAATCTTTTTCTCTTACAGAAAGGTTTTTTCAGATTGCCACAGTTCTCCATTACAAAACACATTATCCTGAGAAGACCTGCAGCTTTTTCTGCCAGTTGACATGAAGTGATCGTTGGAATAAATGTGTTTAATCCATTAAAAACTTGTTGGATTAAATGGATTTTTTTTCTTCAGAAACTGAATTTTTGAGAATGGAGATCTCATCTATGTCTCTCTTTGCCAAGTTTAAAGAAATGTAAAGAATGAGAGTAACAGACTAGTTGCTGACTACAGTTCTGTTTGTTTTTTCTATATTAAACAATAAGCAACAATTGTAAAACTCCTAGAAAACTGTAATTTTTTTTTGGAGATGCTCTGAAAAAAACCAAGCTTTCGCACTGACTTCTGGGAACACACTTGAGAGGTACAAATATTGCGTTCTAAGACTGTTTTCCCCAGCACATTTCAGCTACTACAACTTTTTTGGGAGGGTCAGGAAGGCTTAGAATTAAAGTGGCCTCAGATATGAAATCATCCAAATCAAATGTGGATTCTGGTTTAGAATCAGATGCTCAGTGCAAAAGTGGAACAGACTGTGTAGTGAAATGTGGCTCAGACAGGATGGAGAGTGCTGCCAAAAGGAGACTGGCTGCTAATGCCAGGGAAAGGAGAAGAATGCAAGGACTGAACACAGCCTTTGATCGACTAAGAAAGGTGGTCCCACAGTGGGGCCAAGATAAAAAACTCTCCAAATATGAGACCCTTCAGATGGCATTAAGTTACATTATGGCTCTAACTAGGATCCTTGCAGAAGCAGAGAGATACAGCACTGAAAGAGACTGGATTAACTTTCACTGTGAACATTTCCATCAGGAGAGCTACCACACTTATATGGGACAGAAAATGGGAACAGACAATGACCCTTATGCACAAAGAATCTTCAGTTATCCACCTGACCATTTTCAAATAGCTAATTAGAGCTAATTATGGACTAATATCATTCAACAGACCAAATGAGTAATTTTGAAAAGTTAGCAAGAATTAAGCTGCTGAATAAGGTAATCTTGTCATTATAATGGCTATATTCTTGTTTGCTACCTGTATTGATATTGCTAAAATAAGTTTGTTTTGAAATTTTTAAATCACTGCATCTAAGAAGATTTTGTTTCCCTATTACTAATGAAATGTGTATAACAAATTTGTGTTGTATATTTTATTTATGAAATATTTGTAACAATCCCTTCATATTTCATTTGAATCTGTTATTTAATTACACATATTTTTGCTCTGATGGATCATGAATATCACATAATATTTTATGCACCAGAGGCCAATTTGATCCATGGTGTAACTCAAGGGATGAATTTGTTCCCATATGTCTTTTTTTATTTTTACATTTTTGTTTCCTATCCAATGGATCCCATGAAGAAGATAGATCTCTGACTTGAATGCATTTTGATTAACTTTAAACTTTGTAAAGTTGATATATGGGTTGTGTAGGTTTACTTTAATACCACTTACAGTTTCTCAGAAAAGAGCTAATTTCGGGTAGCATACAGAATGTTTTTTCTTTGTTTAAACTGGCTGTAAAAGCAGATGTGTTTATATATTGTAAAGTGAATACTCACATGAAAATAGAGATTAACTTTTACATTTTGTAGGTTTTACTGATATGAATGTTTTATGGGTTTTTATTTTGTTTTTTTAAACTTTTTTTCTCCATAATATCTGGAAACCATAATAAATGTTGTAAATAAAATGTGTTTTTCATATGAAATTACCTTCCTGACTACCTGAAAGGATTGGAGTTCTACTGTGGGTGTTGCGCCTTGGTGAATTTGCTACAGTGAATGTTACAGTACCTCAGTCAGGCTCTTATCAGTTATCTTGAAGAAAAAGCAGCTACTTACTGTATGAAATAACGTGTTGCCTTTGGGTGCTACTGCAGTCAGAATCACTGGGCTAGGTGCTGTACAAACACATGGCCAAACTTAGTCCATGCCCCAAGGAATTTATAGTGTAAAAGACAAAACGTGGGGAAAGGTGATATAACATACAAGCAAAGTAATGTTGAAGGCTGGCATATATTTTGTTTGTTCTTTGGCCTTTTTTTTAATTTTGGGGGAGGTAGGTGGGAAGCGAGTAAAAAAGGAAGACGTGGAAAGGGGTAGATGAAGTTGATGAAATGTTGGGGGAGGTGACAGTGAGGAGGAAGAGGGCAGCTGGGGAGCTAGTGCTGATTGTAGTTCGTAGTCTACAAAATTCCAGTGCAGATGACATCCAATGATGATGGTTCAGAAGGATGATGGTTCTGAAGGCTTTTTTGCTGGTGCTGCTAATGGGAGCTTCCAGGAACCAGCTCATTGCTGGTCCTGGCTTCGTAGCGTAAGGGTATTGGAGCTGCAGGGAAGGCAGTCAGGTTCCTTGTGGGCTCCTTGCCATATATATCCTACATTGTA
This sequence comes from Mesoclemmys tuberculata, assembly GCA_007922155.1. NCBI lineage: Eukaryota > Metazoa > Chordata > Testudines > Chelidae > Mesoclemmys > Mesoclemmys tuberculata. The sequence goes on along the minus strand of ML675609.1, from coordinate 24,746,661 downwards.
TCTTTTTCTCAAATGATAGGAGTTATTTCAACAGTTAGGGAACTGTGAATGAAGAGCAAAACCTTCAATAGAAACTGTGCCCTGATGTGAGAAAGACTTCTGAATAGTGAGATGGTTAGACTCAAAAGCCCTGATCTTGCAGTCTTTATTCTGGCAGAACTTTCACTGAAATAAATTATCAAAATTTTGCTCTTAGTTACTACCTTGCAGCCCAACAGATTTCATAAGGGTCAGACAGGCTACCCAGGAAGAAGTTGACTCAATGGAAGTTTTACTGGAATAAAGGCTGCAGGGCTGGGCTCTACTAAACCTATGTTTAGTACACACACACAAAAATAATATTGGGTGAACAGCTTTATCCAGAAAACACTGGCATGTGTTGTAATGCTGTTATAGCTGCATATCATGCATCAACAGACCTCTTGCTAATCTCTCTCTTCAACATCATCTATAGTAGATCATCAAAATACTGTTTTACTTCTCATTACTTAGCTTACATATGACAGTATATAAATTGTCCACAGGGAAAGCATTTTTATATACATGGAGCCAAATTCTGCCCTCTTGGGGAGTGCAGCTCCACTTAGATTGTGCTACTGACTGTTTATTAGGAATGCATGTAAACAGAGGGCAGAATTTGGCCCATGACTTTCTTATCACATTGTCCAGTCAATGCTGTGTGGTGTGGATACACTGAAGATTGTTTTCCCACTAATAGATGGGGAATTCATGTACATAACTTCCACTAGTATTAATGGGGCAACTGCTGTGCTGATTTACACCCATTCAATCCCTGTAACCTCTGGGCAGGGACAGTGTCTTCCTCTTTGTTTGGATAGCACCTGTCACAGGAGGGTCCCCATCCTGATGGGGAACCTATAGGCACTGCTGTAATACACCTAGATAATGAGGTTACATGGCATATACTGCACGGACTTTGCCTCAGTGAAAATTCTCCTTTTAAGTCTCTTGCAGATACATGGGATAATACACTTGTGTAAATATGACAATAATATTAGTGAATAGAAACAGCATTGGTAGGCTATAAGCTTATAATTAAGATGATAAAAGCACTTATGAAAATTGCTGTACTTTTACACATATAATCTTGTGGGACACATAAAATACTATGATTTAATGCTATACATAATCCGTGTAAAAGTAATTCATGTTCATACACATCTCCCATTTCTGCATATTCCATGTATTATTCTTATTTATTTCCCAGCAGAATACAACTGATAGATTTAATAAAAATATTGGCTTAGTATGCAAAGAATTATGTTATAATACCACTGTTAAACTCACAAAGAGAAGAGCAAATCAACATAAGAGATCAAAGGCCTACAATCCTGTTATTGAAGAATTGAAACACATCATCTCCTTGAAAGCACTTTAATGCAATGGATTGGTTGTAAACACACTGTAAATCAAGCCACTGTATCCATATCTGCTATTGAACTACAGTATAAGAAAATTAAAATCCTCATCCTCTTAGTCTTGATTATACCAGTGGGAGTTCAAACTCAATAAATTTTTTGAGCAAGGTAGAAGCCATTAATAATAATTAGTAGCAAAAAACCCTTTCTCTTTTATATATAACTTTGCAGTGGCTTTATTCTTAAGGTGGATATAATGCTATACTAGAAGTTGAGATTTCTGATTTATCTGCAGCGCTGTTGGCAGTAGTACAAGTTTCCCCATGTTTATCTGGCAGTGTGCTTTAATTCTGATCTGGAGGTGCCCTTTCTAAGAGTGAATACATAGTACTGTCTATTTAGCATTTAAATTCAGATTTTCAGAAGTGAGCACTTCTGGATGTCTTGCTTTCTGTGTGTTGGGGTTTGAGGCACCTTTCCCCTTCCTCTTCCCCCCCCCACTGCCCGAAGTCAGAGTATCCACAAGATCAGTTGAAGTCAGTGGGAGCTACAAGTGCTCAGTGCTTCTGAAAACCAGGTAGACACCCCAAAATCAGCAGCCACTTATGAGGCCTCTCTGTCTAAGAATGCCAAGTGCGCTAGTGGTTTTTGCACTGTGGGTATTCAATCACTATGTCAAATGCAATTACACCTTTGTAAAAACAGTTAACATGAGATCAGAAATGTTTCCCACTATATTCCATTATTACCTGTCACCTGGACTATTCAGTCATCTTCTTCTAGAAGTGTTACGTAAGTATTCACTCTCTGGGATTGTGATTTGCCTCTACTTTTAAAATTGAATGTATTGATGGAGGCCAGAAATACTTGTTTTTGTTGCCCTACTAAATATACTTGTAACTGATATTAAAAATTATACACCAATGGGAAATGAATGCTTGTCCTTCGATAATACGTTCAGTGCCAGAAAAATGCTCAAACTCCATTCCAGGTTTTCCATCTTGGACATACCTGTGGGACAGGGGCCATGGTTACGGAGGAAGAAGTCTTGAGTGGTAATTTGTGATTTGGGAAGAGAAAAACAGATAGCTTTCTGTGTAGGGACTGAAACCAAGGTTCCAAGTGCAGGATGGGCTGGAGCTCCCTTTTCCTTCTGTGTACTGAGGGATTACGGGGAAATATAGTTCACTAGCAACCAGTTTATATTTCCTGGCTGGGGCCACCCCTCCATATGAAGGAGAGACTTGGGGGAAGCCAGAATCTCTCACAGATGGGAACAATAACCTGTTTTGTTTTTTTCCTTTCATCTGTGTTGATTTTAAAAAGACTTGGAGACAGATTCCCTTGGGGAAGGACAATATTAACTTCAGAAGACTGGGAAGGGAAAATCTAATTGGGCTTGCTTTACATTTTATGTAATTTAAAGTGCTTCATGAATTTAGCCCTCTTGTATTATTTTCCCTGCCACGTGCTCATATCAATTCACATATGATAGGGGGACAGTCATTATCATTTCTTACATCTCGTGACAGCTGCTTGGCTCCCAAGCTCTAACCAATAGACCCAGTTATAGAATCTTTGGCTTCCTGTGTGTGAACCTGTTGGAGGGAGGGGGCGGAGGGAAAGGTGCTTTATCAGGGGCACCATTTGAGGTTTTTTTGTGGGGAGAGAGGGGGCAACTTTTACCATGATTCCAAGGGCTACATAGGCACCTGAAAACTCTAGGACTTTTTTTGCAGATAATTTAGAAATTAGCTGACAGGAGCACTGTATCTAATTCCCATATAAAGAAAGAAAATTCAATACATATTAGACCCACTCATTTCTAATATATGTTCTGACATCTTGTGTCAAGTCACTTAAGGGTTAGGTTTAAAATTTCAATGTATATTCTTACTTTGTTACAAACTGTTGAATACAACAATTGTAGGAGAATCTAGATTACTGTCTATCACTTAGGCTACTTTTGCAGTTCACCAATATTGGATTAGATCATTTAACATCATCCTACTAGGGCAAGGCCCTGTGAGTTTATACCACCCTTGCCTGGGACCTTAGGGGTGTTACCATGTTACAAATAATAGACTAAAAACTGACTTTAAACAGGAATGAAACTGACACTTTCAAGTCACTTTCACAGTATTGCCAACCCTAAATGTTCAAAAATCATGAGTCAGTCTCACCAAAAACCATATGATTGGCATAAAATTCACAAGATTATGTTAAAATAATAGATTTGGTGTTTTTTATTTGCCTTCTGTTTTTGAGCTTTTAGAGTGCCCTGGGGTTTGAAGCTTTCTCCATAGTCACCAGGGCTAGAAACTTACTTTTCCTTTAAGAATGAAGACTGAAGTCATCACATATCCACATGACTCCAGGAGCTAAGGCTTTAAGGAAAATAATAAGTATCATGAGTCTCATAACAAAATCATGAGAGTTGGCAACACAGCTTTAACTTCAGTTTAAAGGCTGTTTACTTTCCAGAAGGCTCTTAAACACACTACAGTGATTTTGAGTTGCAGTTCCCACAGGAGAATATTTAAAACCAAACACCAAGAAAATTCCATGTTTTAAGGTTGAGAAAAAAATGGAGTTTTCGGAGATATATCAGGGTCACTGCAGGCAGGAAAGGAAAATAAATAGGCACAGTTGCTCTGGGCAGCTCTTCCTCTTGAAAAAAAGTTGGAGGGTCAAATCTTCCAGCCTTTAATCAGGTACCACTTCAATTGCCATTAGCACCTCCACTCATATATATAACGTGCTTAATAACTTTACACTTCATACTTAAATATCTGAGCCATCTTATCCATGGTTACACATTTTATACACATTGGCTCAGGGACTGCGTTTTCTGACATCCTGAACAGTGGTGCCCAGTGAATAGTATAAATCATTACAATAATCGTTGACTTTATGGACTCTGGATACAATTTCTCTTCATTGTTCTGGAATTAGCTTGAATAGAGCTGAAATCCTAAGAATCTGAGGCATAAACACATCTGATACTCATATGACACTTCCTCATTCCTTCTGTGACCTATCCGTGCCCAGGGTAGCCAACTGATAATGCCAGGGTCAGGGCAAGCTGTAAAAGGAGAGCAGATTCTCCCAGCACTGGTGGGTGACACTGAATTCAGACTTCCCAACCAGCCACAAACAGTGCTTCTGATTCCCCCACACTGGTTATCAAGAAGCCACTATGCAAATACACACAGCCCCTTTACTGCATTTCAGTCTCTGGCTCCCAAACTGCCACTAGGTCCAGTAAAGAGACCAGTTATTTAAACCATATGCTCTTTACTCAAAAGATTCCCTCTGATCCCAAAGGACCAATGCCAGATCACTATAAGTTTGGATCTTACCCAAAATACCACGCTGCCAGCCAATCCTTTAGTAACTAAAACTAAAGGTTTATTATAAAAAGAAAAACAAACAATAAGAGAAATGTTAAAGGATTAAAGCAATCAGATACATACAAATGATTTAAAATCCATATACATCAGGTTTCTAGAAGAATTTTGGAGTTTGCAGGCTTGTATAGTCCCTCTGGTATACATCCAGTATATGGACGGGTCTCAGTCCTTTGTTTCACAGCTTCAGTTCAGTTGCAGATGGGTTGCTCCAGAGGTAGATAGGTGACTGAAAGCTGAACTGTAGACAAAATGGATCCCAAAGGCTCCGCCTTATATATCCTGTGGCCCTTGCCACACTACTTGTGGAATTTTACAGGAATCAAAATAGAGTCCAGAGTCACATGGGGTAATCCTCATAACTCAGGTATGCCTTTTGTTCCTTCCTGGGCCTTTTGCTTCTGTAAAGGTCTTGATGGGCTATTAAGTGGGCTATTGTCCTGCTGCTTCTCTGTCTGGGGTGTGTCTTCTACAGCATAGTTTGAAATACAGGTATATCAAAGATGTCCATAACTTCCCTTACAGATATAACACATGAACATAAACATTATCATCTTACTCAGCACATTGTAACCTTTCTAACAGTACCAGACATGGCATGTCTCACATGAATCATTATGATTCTGACATAGTGATGTCCAACAATATAAGGAATGCCCCCTCCCCACACCAATCTAACCAGTGTGACACCTTCTTTTTCCCAAACTCAGAACAAAAAATGACAAAATAGTTTTCAGTTAAAATGTAAAATTTTACAGCAGCCATTGCTCTACAACCTAGCATGGGGCAGAACCTGTCACCCATCGGGGGTTAAGTGATCTCCTCTCATCTGACTCTCATTCTTTCATCATCCTTCCTGACCTCTGTACTGCTTTTCATGCTGTCAATCATGACATCCTTCCCTGTCACCATGGACCATTTGCTGGAGTCTCAGAGAACTGCCTGTCTTGGTTTTGCTCATCTATCATAGTCCTTTTTTTTGGCAGCATGCAGCAGAGATATAGGCTGGTCCAGTAGATAGGGAGCTAACCTTGAGAGACCTGAGTTCTATTTTCCCCATGGACTTCCTGTATGATGTCAGAACAGTGCCTTAGGGACAGTTTCAAAGGTTTTTAGGTATGTAAAGATGCAAGCAGGCATCTAGTGGAGTTTATAAAACACCTAATCTAAGCACTTTTGAAAATCTCACTAGATGCTTAAATACCTTTGAAAATCTGGCCCCTAGCCTTGGTGCCCCATCTGTCCAATGGGGAAAATAGCACTGCTCTACCTCACATAGAGGCTGTCAGGAGAAATAGGTCAGACATTGGAAGGCGCTCAAATACTATGGCGATGAAGCACCATAAGTACATAGGTACAGTGGGAACTTATACCACTGTTATTCCTTCTTTTGGTTTTGGCCCCTTCTTTTCACCTATCCTTGTCACATCTCCCTCTTTTCTGAATGTAACCTTGGTTCAGAGGGCTTGGATGTATTTCCTCTGAGTCCTCTGTGTTCTCTCTTCAACATCTTCTCTGCTGCCTCCCCTTGCCCCCACCCTGCAGAGGGATTCCTATATTAAAGACTTCCAGATCCTTAATTGAATCATCGTGCCTCTGTAAACAAAATGAACTCCCATTCGACACTAAAGTTGCACTGCAGTTAAGATTTCTGCCTGAGGCTAGGACACGAGCTGCAATCAGAAGGAGCCCCTCTCCTCCATCAAACGGAACCCCTTATAGGTGTGTAAGTTATGATAATTATGAATGTTACCATAACCATGTTAAACAATGCACATCTTACCTATCTCACAGGGATTCTCTGAGGAGTCTTTATTTTTGGTACAGTGTTTTAATCATATAAAGTGCTGCATATTTTTTTTATTATTAACCTGCTTGGGGAAAATGTGGATCTGAAAACCACTCTCACAGCCAAATCTGCAACACCCTGATCCTAATGCACAGACAAGGATATGAAGTTATCTATTTGCTGATCTTCCTAAATGGGAAAATCTAGTCCTAAATGAATAATCACCTGGTACGAAAATAAGTAACCTTTTTTGATCACTGAAGCGTACATGGTGGAATTTTCAAAAGTTTTTGCATTGGCCTAAGTATTTATTACTCACATTGAAGTCAATGGGCAGGGCTTTATATAGATTGCTTGTGAGGTCAATGCTGCCCTCTGTGGTTCTTTTTGGATTCCAGTCTGCTTATTTTGCCACAGAGGTTGCTGCAGTAATTTTGGAACTCCAGGAGTTGCAGCAATCTTTGAGAATTTGCTGTGGCTGAGAAAGGGAGGTTTGTTACCTGGGGAAACGCACGTGGCTTGGGGCAAGATCTATGCATAGTTTCTCTCCCTCCCCCACATGATTGCTATGTGGTGTGGGCAGGACTCTTTCTTTCCCAGCTGACAGCTCTCTATGTTCTCTGCACTGAGGAGAGCCCATTTATTATTACTAATTTGTATTGCTGTAGTGCATAGGGGCCCTAATGAACGGTCAGGGCTCAGTTGTGTTAGATGCAGACAAACAGAAAACAAAAAGGCAGTGGTTCTGTCACCAGTAATGATCCCATCTGTTATGGTAGGGTTGAATGCCCATTTTTCATGTAGCTGTCCTGAGTTTTGAAGGATTGTTGGTAAATAAAATAATGAAGTTCTTTACATGATTGTGAAATTAGGATGGGATGAAACTGACTTACAGACACAAAGTGTTTTGTAGAACTCTGAGACATGTCACTTTTCAGTAATATGGTCACCACATGCAAGAGACTCATAAATATCACCTGAACTTCAAGCCAGTGGAAGTTTGCTGTTGGCTTAAATGGAGCAGTATTGGGTTCTATTATGGGCCAAACTGGGGCAGTGAACATGGCTCTAGACTGGGAGTCAGGAGACCTGGCTTCCATTACCATCTCTTTCAGTGACTCATTGTGTGACCGTAAGTCACTTTACTTCTCTGTGCCTCTTTCCCTGCTCACCATATGTCTGTGTTTTCCACTAAGATTGTAAGCTTTCTGGGGCAAGAGCTGACTCATACTGTGTGCGCATTCAGTGTCTAGCACAATAGAGCCTCAATCTCAAGTGAAGTCTCTTAAGTGCTATTGTAATACAATAATTAATAATAATAAAATGCTGCTAGCCTTACTCAAACTATAGTCCTGTGAAGACAGTGGCATAGAAACTCCCTTGTGTGTGTAAAATGAACAGGATTAGGGTTATGTGTACTATTAAAATATAACAGCCAAATTTTCCTATTGATTGTTAAGCAGAACTCCCTACTAACAACACTGTGGAAAGTGGTTTGACATGATATGGACCAATAAACACTCATTGAGAAAAAATGCCCATTAAGCAAAACTTTATTTTCCAATACATTTTACACTCTGTGATGATGAGCACTGCTTACATTTAGGCTTCCAAATTTCTGGATGCAGTTTTCCTTAAGAAACCCATTTTTAAGGTGTCTCTCATACTAAAGTTGATCCAGACTTTTTTTTTATTATTATTCAGTAAGAATTTACAGAAAAATTCCTTTTACTGTTCTAAAAGTATGTATCCAATCTATCACTGTAAGAAGTCCAGGAAAAAGAAATGTATTGAGAACAATAAACATTTATTTATTTAAGAAACAGTCCATTTCCTCCACACAGATTTATCTTTAAACAGTTTTGTTTCAGCCGCTCATCCTAGCACACTTTTTAAAAAATTCTTAAATAGTTTATAAGGGATGAATAATAAAAATGCGAGAAAATATTGCTTAAAAAAGCGCAAAACCCATGTATCATTTAATTACATTTTTTACCAAATGGTACTTTATAAATGATAGACAGTGTACACAAATGTTTCTCTTAACTTGTAGTTTAGTCTTAAATCATACAGAAAACTAGCATGCAAAATGTATGTTAATTTGTACAGAAATTGCTCAAAATGACGACATGCTTTACTTAAAGGAGTAACAAGGGTCTCATCAGACTCTGAATTGGTTTCCCATAATCAGCCATGCTATGCAGTACATAGTCATATTTTTCAGCATTTCAGAATAGTGACTTCAGTATTTTTCCAGATTTTACTGACTAACCTTTCGAAAGCTATGTGTCACCATCATAATAAGGGATCATATACTATGCCATCAGTTTCTGAGCAGAACTCCCCATTGATTTTAATGGAGAACTCTGCTTAACTGATGGTGCAATATGGCCCAAGATTTGAGTATATGTTATAAATAAGTGTCTTTGTGTAGCTGTGATTTCACAGTAGCCTATGCAGCTGGCCAGTACCCCAGCAGAAATAAGACATGGAACACCCACTTTCGCTAATGAAACTATAGTTGAGCTACTCATGTAGCACTACAAAGATTGCTTCTCAATTGTCAGGCATAGAGACTTACTACATGGTCTGAATTTGATCATACAGAAATATGGGAAAATCAGGACTAGCAAATAAACTGGGGCATATCCCATAGCTGTAGCATCTAACATCCCTCACTGTTGGCTTTAAACTTGCAGTGTATTTCAGAATCACTGTGAAGTTTGCTAACAGGCCCCTTAACAAAAGTGAATTGATCCAATCACAGTAAAAACCCACCTGGGGAAGAGCAAAATGCCTTAAAGCCATCAATATTGTGTATTTGAATAACTTACTCCATTTCCCCGTACTGCCAGACACACAACCAAAGGCTGAGAGAGAAATGCTTTTGGCTGTGAAAGACTTGGCAGATCCAAAATTCCCCTCTGCTCTGAAAGTCTGCATAGGGAACTTTTGAAGCCTCCTTCATATCCTTGAGCCAAGCTCTGTAATGTTTCACTGTCTACATAAGAGTTTTGGGTGGGAGTTATGTGCAGGGTAGAGGATTAGCATGGCTAGCAGATCCACTGACTTCATGGATGGGCCAGTCCTAAACCTTCTGAGGCACAGTGAACTTCAGTGGTTAATACAATTCCTGGGTGGCCACAGGCTGATTGTGCATTTCTGGCTTGGAGCTGGATCTTGCAAGGTGCTGAACGCTCTAGTAGTGATTCAACCGAGCACTTAGGCGTGTGCTTGACTTTAAGTATGCAAGTAGTCCCATTGATTTCTCATCTTACTACATATGTGCCTAATATTATGCAGATGCTTGGCTGGCTGGAGTTAAGAGAGCTCAGCACCTTGCAGAGCTGAGCCTGTGGTGAGGATAGATTCCGTCCTCTCTCTACCTCTGTGCTGGTCTTCTGTGCAAAGCCCATTTATGTAGACTGTGGTGGAGGGGATGGGAATTTCACCCACAGAGCAAAAGCACAAATTAAACAAGCGAATTTAGCCTAAAGAATCACTCCCAGCTGAAATGTGTCCAGTTTATTTATTAAAAAAAAAAAAAAAGACCACTGCTGTACATAAAACTGCTGCTTGCTAATAAACACTTGTCTAATAGTATTTTAGGGTTTTCCTCCAAATGATTTAGGGCCTAGTCCTGCATTTACTCTGTGCATGGAGTCTCCATTGACTTCATCAGCTCTCAAAAACAAGCCCTGAGGAGACCCATGGTCCTGTTACACACTTTTGCCAACAATTCTCTGAAAACATGTCAAAGAGACACACTTTGATATACAATTCTGAAGCATTTATTTAAGTGGGATGAGGAAAAATACATTATTGAACAGTAATTTTTTTTCTTTTATATGCATTTAAAATATATTTTAAAACCATAATGTTCTCTTCCTATTTAGGATGACCGTATCATTAGACCCCCCAAAAAACAAAAAAAAACAAAAAAACATTTAAATCAAGAAAAAAAGTAAAATATCATTTTAAGGCTCAGAGTGAACATTTTCTATTGGAATTAGTAAAGCAATTAACAATGAATCATTTATTCAGTATTTAATTTAACAGATTAAAGTATTTCATTAGATCTTCCTTTGTATATTTGCTCAGGTACTGTTTTAGTGGGTATGAAAAGTCACTTTTCGGCGACTGTTTTAGAATTGAGTTCTTTGTTTGCAGTACCTTACTACTAATAGTTGCAAGTAGCAACTATGTACAAATTCAGGAAAAGACTGCACCATGTTGGCTCAAATTTTCCAAAGCATGTGCACTATTTTGCCCTGCACACTTGCACATATCAGGCATTCAGCAACTGTCTTCAGTCCTTGCCTCCAAGGTCAAGAAGGTCCAGTCCTGTTTTCCGTAGGCTTGGCAAGGCTGCTGAGGATTGGACCTGTACATTTTAAATGTTTCATGTTTTCAAAACAAAAGTTCAATACTTGTGCTTTCTAAAATTTTGAACACAAAAACTGCCACTTGAACTATCCTCTGAAATACCCTGAGCCTCCGTGTTAACACGTGTGAAGCTATAAGACTGGAAAGGAACCAGAAGCCAAATAAAGCCACAAATGTGTGCATTTGAAAATACTCAGTTATTTAAAGTATACAATTTAGAATCACTACATTTAATTGGTGAAAAATTCTACTTAGTATTGTAGTTGTTAAATAGACATCTAGATGATAATGACTTACTGACATCCGTGTGAAGATTCTGGCATGGATTTTTTTGTTATTATGGCCTCTACTGAATAAGACAACAGGATACCTTTTTTGTACAAGGTCAAATTAGTTACTGTTCATTAAATAAAATAGAACAATGAAATGCCAAGCAAGCTGTTCAGGAAGAAATCACAATCACAGAATCTCTAATGCTTCTTGACACCCTATCATTACATAGAGCCATCCTTCACATAATATTAACTTTCCAAATGACATCACATATGTTCTGTGATAATTCACTGTTGCCCTCTGCTGCTTACATAAATATGCTTACAGTTTTTCAGCAGTCACCAGCACACATGATGTTTTAGCATTTCTCTACAAAGTTTTCATTATGACAAGTACAGTCATATTTATTAGCTATTAGTGAGCATAGTCAGATCTATTAGCATTAATATCTATGCACCCATACTTCCTTTCATATTCCCATTTTGGACTCAGTGTATGCAGAGTAAAAGGATTCTGCAGCTATTAACAAGAATGGAAATTGATTTTATTGTTTCTGAACAAGAATGAATCTATTTGGTAAAGTTTTCAATATCTTTTTGATACAAGTTACTTATACTGGACAAAATGTTGTTGTCTTTCATGTAGCAAAACTCCCATTTAGATTAATTGGAATTTTGTTGGATTACAGGCGACAGATTTTGATCTACAGTGACTGCTGCAAGTTTAGGATTAGACTCTGAGCTCATTTATACTACATACACTGAAGTATCACCATTGACTTCAGTGTTCAATATATGCCGATGCGAATGTGATCATGGCCCTTAGCTAGTAAATAAGAGTGAAAAACAGTGTTGTCAGCTGCCAGATTGAGTTTGGCCTACCTCCCATTATGAGAGATATCAGGAGCCTCTTCTTGAATGACCAGGAATTGGCTCTTCATTCATCTCCCTCCTTTAAAACACTTTTTACGGCAAGTCTTTCAATAATACCTGCCTCTCCTCCCGACTGCCAAAGTACAGAACCTATATTTTGAAAAACATTGTACCACTTGACCTTCAGCCTACCTGTCATGGGTGTGAATCATCTCTCAGTTATTGTGGTGTAAATCAAGAGACACTACAGTGAAGTCAGTAGAGTTTACACTGCTGTAAAATTGGCATAATGGGGAAGAGATTCAGGCCACACGTCTGATCTGTGTTCTTTGTGTTTTAACTTATACTATAAGTTCCTTGGAGTGGGGATCATATCTTTCTTTGAATTTGTATAGCTGTGAGAACACTTACTGCTGTCAGTAATACTAGTAAGTATAATATTAGCACCAATAATAAAATATCCTTATGGTATGATATTTATATGTACTAACAAGGTTAACGCTGCTTTTCCTGTCTTTCCAACTATGCATAGAATGTAGGTAACATGATTGCTCTTGGACCTATTACCTAATAAAGTAAGATTCATTCATTTCTTCTAAATCTGGAAAGCTTGTGCAGATTCAGTTTCTGTTTATATTATTAAATAACTTAGTCTGTATAACATATTTAAGCTTGAAAGGGTTAGATATTTATCAGTAAATATTGATTTCACCATACACAGACTGGTGAAAAAGTATTTCCGTTGATGATAATTGAAATTTACATATAGGCAAAGTAAGAAAAATGCTACTTGAGAACTTAGAGTTTGATTTAGGGATACTTAATTTATATATGTTGACAATATGTTTAAATGGTCATAAAAGTTTTAACTTTTTGAATCTCAACATGTACTGTTATTAAGTAATTGTTGTCTGATGCCCCCCCGATCATTTCCTGCAGCTAACATTTGATAAAATAAATGCTTAAAACTCATAATTTTGTGCAATTGTGGAAATTTAAATTAATAAAAATTTTAAATGTGCTTACATAAATATTAATGTCATTCACTGAAATAAAAAAAATGAAGATCAAATTCTGCTAAGCCTAAAGATATTCAGACAGGCAGAAGAGAGTAAAGTTTCTAGCATTGCACTGTATCTTGATTATTTCTATGAAAAAAAAACTAATTTAAAAAAAAATTAATTTAATTTACAAAATCCAAGGTTTTTTTTTAGAAACATTATAAAATGAACATGAATGGTTGTGAAAGCTGCCAGATTGACTGTCAGCACCAAAGACTGAAGATCTATTTATTTAGATAATTTTTTTTTTCAAAATTAGCCAACAATTTGAAGAACCTTAATTTTAGGTTGCCAAACTTGAGACATCTTGTGCCTGTTTTCAGAGATACTGAGCGCTCACAACTTCAACTGAAGTCAATGTTCTATACTTCTGAAAGTCAGGCCAAAAGGTATCTATTATTGGGCACCACAAAATGAGGCCACTGGAATCAATGGATCACTTTTGTTAGCCTTAAAGAAGACAGGTGTAACACAGGCAGCGAGTGGTATTTCTGCCTTCCCACCAGTGTGCCTGGAGCTTGTTCTTGGAGAAAACCCTTTAGGGGTGCAAGAGCATTTCAGTTTCCCAGCCCATTCAGTGTTTGCTGTTTCTGCTGAGACTGCCAACAAGGGCACCACTTAGTATCATTGTGATATTGGTTTTTGTGTTTTGGACTCCACTCAACTAGGAAATGCACCATCACCACAAATTCACTTCCTTTGAATCCTAGATGGCTATCAGATGGTAATACATAAGAGAGATTTGAAAGGCTGTGCATCTCCTTCCCGGTCCCTTAACATACCCAGTGCTCCATTAACTCTTATTCCATTATTTTTCATATTTAGTGCATGTACACTTCTAATGTAGGAGCATGTTATTTTCAGCGGTGGGTTTTTTTAAAAGTTCCAGAGGGGTAGCCGTGCTAGTTTGTATATAGCAAAAACAACGAGAGTCCTGTAGTGCTTTAAAGACTAACAAATTTAATTTCTGCAGGCATAAGCTTTTGTGGGCTGCTGGGTTGCCACGAAAGCTTATGCCTGCAGAAATTAAATTTGTTAGTCTTTAAAGTCCTACAGGACTCTCGTTTTTTAAAAGTGTAATTTGTCCATGCTTTAGTGAATTCTTTCTTTCACTGAATTTAAAATGTGAAGAAACACTGAATTGCAAAACAAGCCAAATAAGACCTAAAATTACAGCATCTGCAAATGTGATTTTAAGCCCCAGTATGATTTCAGTTAGAACCTCATGGCTGTCTCTGATCAAGTTTAAAGTAGTGAGTTAGAACTGCTTGAAAATAAAGTCCAAATCATAGAGCTCACCAAGGGTTGAAATGTGCAGGAAATCATCATATACATTCCTAACCTCTAAGCATTGGGTCAGAAGGTTGTCATTAAAATTATACAAAAGAGAAATATACTAAAAATGCTTCTTTAGTGCTATCAGTAAATATGTTTTGTTATAGCCCCCTATAGCATTACCTACTTTTTATCTACCTGCTTTACCTACTATTTTTCAGGGTTCAGTATTTACTTTTGCTGTTTATACTAACAAGTACTATGTTTCTTAATACTATAACCTTTTTTGCATTTGATAGATGCATTTTCCCCTGTTTTAACAGTAGGAACTCTACCTGTGATGTAAATTTTCTAAATAATCCTGAAAGAAGTTTCAGTTGCCCTAGGCCACAGTTCTTATTTGAGCCATATGAGGTACTTTTTCATATGGGCGTGTGAAAAACTCAGGTGGAAAAAGAGACTTGAATATAAAACCAAAAAGTTACAAGATCTGTACTCTGTGTGTTTAAAATCAGGGAGTCACTAAAACTGAAAAGGAACAAATATGACGCACAATATACAGTAGTTTCAGCCATGAGGAATACAATATGTGCTTCATACACTATAGGATAGGATGTTTAGTTTCATATGTTAATGGCCTAAGCACATGCCTTATTATCTTACTGTATGATTCAAAAATACACAAGTCATGATACACACACACACACACACACACACACACACACATATAAATATATATTGTATATAACCGTACCTCCATGAAATGCTATGTTTATCTAGTCTTGTCTTCTCTAATAGTGATCGCATATAAAAATTATGTTCCAACTTTTCTCACGCAATTCCTTTTAGGATTACATTCAAAATCTTTTTTTTTTTACCCTCTTTCAGAACTATCACATTGTCAGTCCTTTCACTGGCAGTATCCAGCTAAACACCACAAATCCTTAACTTTGCTTGTTAAGCTTTAGCTGAAGCTGTAAAAAGTAGTATTGATTTTTAAATGCTAAAAACTACATCTCTTCGCTGTAAGGTTCTGAACTTTTTGCGCTACACTCTATGCCATAATCATCCTGTAGTAAAATACAATGCAAGCATCTTGTACAATATGTAACTTGCAGCAGTTCCAGCAGCAGAACACTTACTAAAAATAAGTTGCTTGTAAACCTTGAGTCTCTTGGCTTGTACCTTCTGTTATTTTTATTTTTTCTTCACAGTTCTAGTATTTCTGCAGGTATAATTGGAACCGTAGGTTTTTAAAGTTCTTCACTTTCCACCACATTCTGGGATGGGGATGAAAACAACTTTGGAGTTTCAACAACTGGGAAGGCAGCAGAAAAAATGTCGAGTCCTTGACCATTGAGGTTTGCATACCGGCCACCACTAGGTCGAAACTTTATTGGTAGTGGAATCTGTTGGTGCCATTGGGCTGAAAAAACAGAAACAACAAAGAGAAAACATAACTCCAGTAAAGTCAACATTTATTTTAGCTTATATATAAAAAGCCAATGGAAATTTGCACACACATTTGGAAAGTGCTGCTTTCCATGTTTCTAGATGGGAACCCTCCTCAATAAATCCTTTTTAAAAAAAAAGACAATTATCAATGTAGGGTCTGTTCCTTCAAATATCCTCGAATAAGGATAAGTGCTTTACAATCATGCAAAGTCCAGTTGGAGCCAATGAGTGAAATCCTGGCTCTACTACATTCAATAGCAAAATTTCCATTCCTGACAATAGGACCAGGATTTCAGTCCCTGGACCTACTCGTGGTTGTAAGCACTACAGTCAATAGTAAGAGTTTTAGGATCAGCAAATAGAGATCAACAAAACAGAAAACTCCCTCAGCAGTGATTCTCCCCTCCGCCCCCAAAACCAAAAATCAAGGGAAGAGTTTGTTTTTTAAAGAGAAATAGTTCTGATTTTGGTCCATCTCTAATTCTCACTGCAGCTTCTCTCTGTAGACTGTGATTATGAACAAATTATCAATTTTTTATCAAGTCATTAAGCAAAATAAAAAGAAATATACAGATTTATCTAATTATAAATATAGTTGATAACAGCTAATTAGATTAAGTGATATTAAAATGCAAATACAGTTGCACATTTAAAAGTAACAACTTTTTTATGTTAATTATAATACTAATACTTAGCTGTTCTATAACAATATAGTTCTCTAACCATTTTACAAAGCCTCTTTGAACACCTTAATCAGACTCTACTTTTGTGCACATAACCTCCAATTTTTCACACAACCTTGACAGACCTATATCTACCAGAAATCATTTGTGTATATTTTTATAAATTTGTAGTAGTTGGATGCAGAAATTCAGAAGCTGGTGTGCAGATTTGAAACCCATTTGGAAAAACTGTCCTTTAAAAAGTACACCCATCTTCTTAAATTTTGACATGAAGTTGATTCCATAGCTGATAAATGCAATTCTTAAAGATTTCAGATTAAATAATTTCATATTCAAATATTATAGTGATAGTTAGGGCATATTTAGACAATTGACAGATGTAATCAACACTGATTAGTTAGAAAAACAAAGCAGCTAATCATTGGAGAGATGCCTGGTCCACTGTTAGTGAGTTTTTGTAAATAAATAAAAATAGTAAAAGTTGTAAAACAGGGTGATTTTCTGGGATAAGTAGGAACACGGTAGATATTTAGGCTGCAGCCTTGTGGTAGCTGGATGAGCAATACTTTGTGGAAATCCTGTAAATTAAGGAACTAACTATATTACACAAGTGTAGAATCCTTTATCTCTTCTCCACACTGAACTTTAACTCTAGCCCTTTTTAAGGTTCAGACTAGTTTTTATAAACAGTCCTTTCTTTCTCCCAGTCTCCAACACATTCCCGCCTTCTGTTGATTATACATTTTTTTTTCTTTAAGATTTAAGGTTCACTGAATCAGAGACACTGGAGCTGGAGAAGATCTATAAACTACCCACTACAGGATTGTTCCCTTCTCTCTTTCTTCTAGCTTTGTTCCAAATGGCACAAATAATGAGGCTTCCTCTGGTAAATTTTACATGGCATCTCTTAGGCAATGTTTTCTCATACTCAGTCCAAATTTTTGTACATCATTTCTTTTAGTTGGACCACCTAAATAATTCCTTTCTATTCTGCAGTTTGCACCCTTCAGGTATGTGCTTTAAAGTTGGGAAGCTTTATATATATTGATTTTATTTAATTTATTTTAATCTTTAAAAAAAATCTTTCTAGTTCCTTATGTCTATCATTGAGCATTAAAGTATAAAATGCAGTTCTCCATAAGGCCACAGAGTGACAGAAACTGACAAAGAAGTGGACTGATTCCATTGCACTGTCTGCCTGCTTGTTTTCTCTCCTTCCACCCCCCCCCATAGTCTAGTAATTCCTTTTAAAGTGTATATTTAAAGGATACAAAATTCTCAGTTTGTGGCTAATGCTGCAGAGCAATAGTCTATGAAGTGTATGTGAACTATCTTATTACACAGCTTAGGCATTCAGGGTAAATGTTTTTTTAATACCATACCAGATACTGATAATGGCTACGTTGTTACAATAGTCATTCACTTTACTCTAGGGGTTCATAACTGCTAAATATCATAGTTTTAGACAGCATGTTCAACACCAGATGAACTGTGTATGATGGCTCCACATGTTCTTGTGGAAGCACGTGAAGTGGTTGATAAATCAAATGAAATGCTCCGATACCTACTTGTAGAAAAGACTATTAGTGAACAGAACAAATTCCTGAAAGACCAGAATTTGGACCTACTCTTATATTCAAGATTTTCTTTTCTAAACAGCCAAATTGAATGAATACATAACATAAAGACATGGAGGAAAAGATCAAGGTACTTGACTGCTAAAGAATAAAGAAGCCTTTCAGCATTAAGTTACTGGCTTTAACCGAGGACAGATTAATTTGATTGCCAAAGTTGTTCAGTGGACTATCAGTTTTTAAAGTAATTGCTGTGGTGCATACCTGCCATCTCCTGCTGGACATTTTCATAAAGATCAAGAGGGATACCTTTTTATACAGATTGCAGCTCTGATAGAAAAATACACTCATTTATTCAATTCCTTCCTTTCAGTTCTCAAATTGTTCTAGCCACTGAATTGCACAATTCTCACTTGGCTAAATTGAAAAATAGACTAATAAAATCGGAGAGGTACAGACAGTGGAGAAAAAGGCCATGTTCAAGAAACAATGAACATTACTCCTTGACTCAATGGTTTCATCTAATTATATATGCAGAAAATAACCTTATTTTCCGAAAATCCACTTCCCTGTGAAATTTCTCTCCATAAATGTATATCTTAGAAACTTTTAATGTTTATGCTGGCACTTGCTTATATTTGTGCTGATCCTGTCCCTGAATGAAATCAATGGGAACACAGTGTGTCAAACTTGCTTTTTTATCTCTATATTGTTTACTGAACATCTTACAATAAAAACTGATGAAAAAAGTTTTCTTGTGAATATATTAAATTGCATGGGACATTAAGTGGCATGTGTGTCAAGTTATTAATTGAGATGCAATGAGACCTTTACCTTTCATATAAAAATGTCATATTTACATTGCCATATTATGAAATTATACTATAAATAAATTAGCTGAAGAACAAAAAATGATTTATTAGGGTGCTCCCTGTGAGCTAGACTGAGTCTGTCTGCTTAGCCCAGTGTAAGAGGTGGTGCATCACTTTGCTTCCTCAGGAGGAAGCGTTTATTATTATTTATTTGTATAACAGTCGTGCATAGAGGCCCCAAGAGAAATCAGGGGCCCATTGTAACTATGCACTGTACAAAAACATAGTAAGACAAGTCTCTGCTCAAGAATGATTTTATGGTCAAAATAAATAGGACAGAGGAAGTATTATCCCCATTTTACAGATGAGGAACTGAGGAACAGACTGATTTAAGTGGTATGCCCAAGTCAAACAGTCTGTAGTAGAGCTGGGAAGTGAACCAAGATCTCATGAGTCTTGTGCACAGCTCCTGCTCTCCCTCTCAATTGTCAAGTTGTGATGCAAGAGTGCTAATACTGCCATGCAGGGTCTGCGTGTTTCTTACTCCTCCTTGTGGCCATATTAGGCTGCAGTCATACTCTAACCCTACCGTAATAATGGGTCTATTCGATTTCCATTGATTTCAGGAGGAATTGGAACGGGTACAATAAGAACCAAACCACATAGGTTTTGCTTTGTTTTACTTAATAGTCAATAATAGGACACCTACCATATATGTCAAGTCTAGCAGTGCATGAAACAATACCAGCTTCGTTTTTTGCGGACAGAGTGTACCAACCAGCATCTGCTTTCTTGGCAGGCTGAATCAAAAGGCAGACGTATCCTGTTGTGTCTTGATGCATGCTGGAAAAATAAGTGTACTGGATTAGTATTTCTCAAGGGTGCATCTGCTGTTTGGGTTTAACATCACGTGGAGTAAATACTAAATCATAGTCTTAGAATGCAGCTTTACTCTGAGGGCTTGTGTAAAAGCAGCAATTTCATACTCAACAGCTCTGCTCCTTGCATTTTCCTGGAGTCTGATCTGTTAATTTTAGTGATTCAAATATATGTTTACTCCTCTCAGTCCTGCAGGGCCATCACAGCTAAGAGAGAGTGAACTGGATTCCATTCCTTATTGTGCATCAGCAATATAATTGTTTACTAAATTTCAATCAGTTATACCTGTGCAAACCCATTAAAACAATTGTACAGTATTTATTTTTCTAATGCAGAAATTGGAGGTGCAATATATGAAATGCCAGCAAAATTGTAATACTATTCTTGAAGGAGAACAAACATAGAGGTAGTTATTAGAGCTGGTTGGAAATTTTGCTGTAAAATGTTTTTCTGTTGGAAAATGCAGATTCGTCAAAATTGAAATGTTTCAGGAGGAATTATTGATTTTAATAAAATACCAGTGGACACCTGCCTGGTTTCCTGCCAGCTTGCCCACTGCCCTTGCATCCTCTCCTACTATCAGCCCAGGAGTTTCTCTTCTCCCAGCAACAGCAGTGACAGACAGGAACAGCAAGGATAGGCAACAGTGACACTGGTACATTCCCAAATGGGAATGTTCAGTTTCTCAGGAAATTCGGAGGTTGACAGTTTTGTTCTGATTCAGAATGAAACAAAATCTCAAACATTCTGAATTTCCCCAATGATGGAAATTGCATCTTCTGGCCAGCTCCAGTAGGAACATTATTCCTAAAGAGTAACATTCACCCCTTGTCCTTCTACACCACTTAACTCACCCATATGGGCTATGCTAAGGTACCACAGACAGAGCAGCTGTGTAGCAGTGTACATGCATATCCTCTTTCCACTTAGTGTGACCAGATGTCCTAATTTTATAGGGATAGTTCCGATATCCAGGACTTTTTCTTATATAGGTTCCTATTACCAGTTACCACCATCCCAATTTTTCACACTTGCTATCTTGTCATTCTATTTCCATTGAAGAAAGGGTCTCCTGACCTCACATAGGCCATCAGGGAAGATAAGTTTGGTGGCAAGCAAGGGATGAGCCTGGGCAAACAGCTGCCATTTTATGTTCATGTGGATCCAGTTGTCTTAACACTGTGCAGGTGGCACTGAATGGTTGAGGGTGGGTTTATGATAGGCTGAAATAGCAGTTGTGTAAGGAAGGGCTCATAGAGCAGTACCATACAGTCTTTGGACTGGGTTGGTGGATGTGTCACCTCCTTGCTTCACAACACAGAGCCTGGATGACTACTCCAGGCTTCCTGTGATTGTTGTTAATTTCACCCAAAGTAATTAAAAATGAGGCAAGCCAGGGCAGAGGTCTATCCTGTTTTTAACTATTTAGCAGAATAACCAGCAAGGAGTCAATGATTCCATGTTAAACTAATAGTTAGATCTAATTCAAACATTACATTGACTAACAGAATTATATAGGAGTAAGAATCCTGGCAAAGAAATCCTAAAATATAAATAATTTTTAAGCTAATCAGTCAAGGAAATAATTTATAGTAGACTTTCTTTTTCAGCTAGAAAGCAGTGATGATTCTGAGCCAAAATGTTGGATTCAGACACTCCTGAACTTTAGAAATGTGGGTCAAAATCTGTACCTGAACTTGAGCCCAAATTTTGCACTCTGTTCCTATCTTTCATGTGCTAAAATAAAACTCTGTATCTGAACTTCAGGGCATTAAAAATCATGATCTGAATGTTCTAGTATTGGGCCCATCTGAACTAAAAAGTCAATGCAGGAAAAATTTAAAACCAGCATTAGTTACAAACACAAGCTTATTTGCTGATTCTGAGTTTTATGTGATGGTGGTTTAATGTCTGACAGAGCCACTTTTCTGCTCATTTAAAAAAAAATTAACGAGATGCCTAATGCAAATTTGTTTGGCATTGTGTGAATAATGAACATTATTTTAAAATCTACAATATAAAATTTAACCTTTTAATTGTCTGCACTCTTCAAACTTGGGGGAAATGAAATTTTCTAGTATTTTATTGACAAAAAAGGACAGTGCAATTTTGAGTTGCAGAGCCTTCATTTTAAGGAATCCTTAAATTATCCTTTTAATTATCCAATCTGCCACTCTGATGAGATCTCTGCTAGAAACTTTAATATCAAAGGTATTAACTATTTGGAAGAAATGCAAAGAGGGAGCAATGTCAGAAGGCTGGAGGGATTTCCTCATGAGGAAAGATTTTAAAGTTAATTATGCTTAGCAGTAACTAAGAGGGAACAAAATTGACTGTCACTACGTGGAAGGTATTTAATGCCAAAGGCTACAAAAATAGAAGCACATTAAAGCTGCAGGCTAGTTAGTTCCAGAGGGCTAGCAGTGTTAGTCTGTATACAGCAAAAACAACGAGAGTCCTGTAACACCTTAAAGACTAACAAATTTCTGCCACTGGGTTGCAGCCCATGAAACTTATGCCCACAGAAATTTGTTAGTCTTTAAGATGCTCAGGACTCCCGTTGTTTAGGCTCGTTAGTGTGTCCCTGTATTAAGCAAGGTGCAGCCCAGCACAGATTATTCCTGTCCAGTGCAGGAATAAATCTGCACCAAGGGTTGGAGTGTGTATAGGTGCCAGTTTGGGGCCAAGGGGTTTGTGCACTTAAACATGGAGACCATGCTTCCTGACTGCTAGATGCTGCTCTACTAATCCCTCCTATGGCAGGGCCTACAGTAGCCTCTCTTGAGTTCTGGGAGAGAGCAACTCTGGGTGGCCAACTTCTGCCTCCTGTCCTCCCACTTCTAGATGCAGATTCTGGTGTTCTCCTCTGTGTACTAGCCAGCAAGCATTTGGTAAATATGAATGAAAAGGAATTATTTAGGGTGGAGAAGGGCAGAACATATATATATAACTGCAAGTAATGGGTTGAAATAAATAAAAACTTCCTGAATGGGAGATCCGTTAGGTTGTGGACTAGTGTCTTAAAGGAAGAGGTGGAAACCCCATTTCTTGGAATATTTAAAACTAGACTGGATGAGGCATTACCTTAATATACTGTATAATACATTCTTAGGTTGATACCTGGGGGAGGAACTAAACAGGACTTATAGGGTTTTCCACCTCTGACTTCTGTGATTCCATTTAATTAATTAATTATATCATCGATAATTGATGAGTTAGACTTTTTTATTTATGCCTACAATGTACTATACTACATTTTAGTCCACTATGTAAATGGAGCTGTAGCTCATTTGTGAATTTCATATTTTGTATTATAATTGCCTATACTCCTAAAAGTAAATGAATAAAATATTTCCCTCTTATTCTAGAACAAGATATCGCTTTAAAATCCTCTTAATAAAGGTCCAGTATCATTTATGATTTTTCCCCAAATCTACCAGTAAAAAGGCAACTTGAAAGATTAAATGACCATTACAATAAAAACGAGAGTCCTGTAACACTTTAAAGACTAACAAATTTCTGCAGGCATAAGCTTTTGTGGGCAGCCCAGTGGGTTGCAGCCCATGAAAGCTTATGCCTGCAGAAATTTGTTAGTCTCTAAAGTGCTACAGGACTCTCGTTCTTTTTGCTGTATACAGACTAACACGGCTACCCATCTGAAACACTGCAGGGCTTTACTCACAACTCAGCCATCTGATCTCTTCAAGTTTTGTTTTAAAAACTAAGATGACCTAAATGAGCTCTCTTGGCACTGCTTAAACCCTTCAGGGATGGGTTATGTATTGCCAGAAAGGCATATAGATGTTTTACAACTGGCCCCATGTAGCAGAGAACTATGTTTGGGGTGAGAATGGGAAGGGGCAACAAGGTAAAAGTAACAGACTATGCAAGTGGCTGAAAGACGTTATCACCCCTATACTAGTTCATTGGCTGGAGCAGTGGCTGTGTGGTCGAGGGGGATGTGCTGCACTTCTGTACCTTGATCCCAAATTAAGGAAGTGTATTTCATTCCCTTATCCTTTGTACTAAAGCCCAGCTCCATGAGACTTTAAGTGGGTGAAATGAATTTCATCTAGAGAGAAGACAAAACCCATTCTGGCAACAAAGCTTTAGTGCCAACAATCAGCCCAGCCTGAAGGTCACTTTAGCTGTGAGAATGACTGCAGAATACCTCATCCTTTCTCTGTTTGCAGGGATGGTTTCATTGTCTTTCTTCCAGTAGAATACTGGTGGTGGCATTCCAACCACTCTGCCTTCTAATCTGACTGGGTGTCCTTCAGGCACGCCACAATTCTGTAACTTCTCCAGGAACACTGGGGTTTTTTTTACTTCCTTTGCTGGAAAGGAGGAGGAACAATTACTGTACATCAGTGATTTTATTTAGTCTTTTGCACAGAGCTGTGTGGAAGCAAACAATCCAAAATGATTCCTATGACATCTTAACAGGTTATGATTTTATTTTTTAATGAAAGATAGTCAACCTGTTTAAGAGCCAAGATCCTTAAGGGAATGTACTGAAAATCTTTTGCAGAATTGATTTTTCTATAGATGAATGTATATATTGGGTCCAAACCTGCTACCATTGAAGGAAATGATTGCTGCAGATGTGGATTTCAACAGCACTTTTGCCATGGCTGCTCAGGTCTCATCAGGTTTATTTAAATAAAATGAGTAGCATTCAGCATTTTTCCATTTAAATATTTTTTAAACTAACAGAACTGTAACTGATATGGTAGGGAGGCAACAGAATATTTTTAAAACCCAAGGCAATGTATTTGTTGGGGAAGAGATGAAGAGCAGCAGTGTATGAAAGCAGGGGGCTGAAAAAGAAAAAAAGATATGGATGAGTAGGCAGTGGTTTGCACATAGATACTGTATAGAATCATCACAGCTGTGAAGGAACAACTGGAATACTTCTACAAAGGAAGCACTGGACTTGCTTCTGTTCCTTACATCAGTTTTACACTGATGTAACTTCAGTGGAGTTACTATTGACGTACACTGGAGTGAGAGGAGACTCAAGTTCAGTACATACAAAGCAATAGGTACAAATAATTATAGCATCCTACTGTACATAGTTTTTTAT
The DNA here is from genome assembly GCA_007922155.1 of Mesoclemmys tuberculata. NCBI lineage: Eukaryota > Metazoa > Chordata > Testudines > Chelidae > Mesoclemmys > Mesoclemmys tuberculata. The sequence continues at coordinate 24,721,727 of ML675609.1, read as the reverse complement.
TAAAACCTTTCCGTAAGTCTTACCTACAACACTGAGCTCCAGGCTAAACACATTCTGTCCTGTTTTGTTGGTTGCAATGCAAGTATATGTTCCAGCATCATTTTGTGTCAAAGGATCAATAAGCAAAGAATGAACACCAGTTTCTCTGACCAGCATCTTGTGAGTGCTATCTGGTAATACAGGTTTGCCATTCAGAAGCCACATCAGATCTGGAGTTGGTAACCCACTAACCTGTCAGACAATGAAACAGAGGCAGGTGACATACTGACAAGGAAATTCAACAGCCCAATAAATAAACTTATCTTCATATAACAGAAGTATAATGTACATGAGATTCTAGAATAGAAAGAGAGGCCAGATATAGAACTGATCTGTTCTGGAATGTTTCTATTAACTGTTGTTTTGTTGCTGATTATTTCCAGAAAAAATATTGGTTCCACAAATAAAATTTGTAAAAAGCACATGTTACTATTCTGCTAATTTTTAGATTAAATGATTGGCAGAAACCAAAATATTAGATCCGAACTCTTACAGAATTTAATAGGGATGAAACCAGCTGGGTTCTACAGAACTCACTTGAAACACATAGAATACCTCATTTTGCATTATTAAATTATTTCCGTAGAAATCTTAAATCAACATGCAATAGAATTCTATCAGGTAATACAATTATTTTATACCTATATTATATTCTATAGGATTGCTCCATTAGATGTAGGTGCGCACCGAGGGTCAAAAGGTCCCTTCAATGGACAGAAGCAAATGCATAAATTCCACAAAGTGGAGAAGGGAAGTGGAACCTACATGACATGGAGATTGCTTTTCTCCAAACTTGTGAAATCCCCAGTTTGTTTTTAGGTCTCCACAAGCACTGGTAGGAGAGTAGAGCTGGACAGTTATCAGCTTATATGGCATGCTCCTCTAATAAACTCTAAATTATTCTGGAGGAAAATTCAGTAGAAATGGGTGCTGCTGCTCCTCAGAGCTGCATTAACTTCCAGTCTGTCTTCTACTCCCTTCAGGGATGGGGAAGATCTAGATGCATGGTAGTGGGTCGTGTGTGTGTGCACATCCTAAGATCTGGAATGGTGGAGGCTGTGAGTCGCTGAAGATCCCTGGGCTCTGCACAAATGCCATACCATACCTTAGCTCATTTGGGCAGACACTAATCCCAGCAAGCACAACTCTTCAGAGTTGGAAGCATGGATCAACAAGTTGGGAGTTTTTCTCCTCTGTAAACTTTGGAGAAAAAGGGAATGATGGAGGCTCTGTTCCACCTTTCTAAAAGTATCAGTCTTCTAACTATCAATACAAATACAGTGTGAACCTTGGGATGAACAACATACAATATCGTCAATCGTTTCTGCCCCGCTTTTATAACTATACGAGGGGGTGTTCAAGCACCTATTTACAGGATGACTCAGTGACTCAACAGAGGAGCCCTACATCCTTATGGAAGTTCCTTCAGTTTACCATTCTGTTAAAGGGCTGGTAGAAACCAAGCCACATATAACAGCATGAACTCTTTTGTAAATAAGCCTTCTATTTTGGTGAAATATATACAGCATTTTTCATTTTATCTGGCATGACCTAGGTAGAAAACACCTGAAACTCAGACAGAGTGGTAGTAAGAAATGAGAGAACAAACATAAGAAAGGCATTAAATATTAGAAGAAAGTATTGAAGAAAGCCTATTAAAGAAAATCAGGAACATAGCTACCAGTATGTACAGAGAGAGAAAGTAAAGAGTGAACCATGAAAATGAGTTAATACCTTACAGTCCAGTCTACAAAGTCGCCCCTCATAAGCCACCATGTCTCCAGGTGCCTGCAGAAAATATGGCCGGAAAAAGCGTTCTTGCAGTGGTTCTTTTTCTCCTTCTTGCACACGGGACCTTGCTCTGCAATACAAAACTGCAGGTATGTGTTTGGAAGAAATATAAATAATTTTTCTAAAATTTGGTATTGGGGACAAACAGTAGAAAATGATTATCAGAACAGGTATACAAAGAAAAGCATTAAGTACAATATAATATGTACATACGTCATTCCGTATTTTTCTGTCATAATTTATTTTTGCTAATCCATCCATTTCGACTAACTCCATTGCAATTGTGATTAACGGTAGTAATAATAATACTTTGCATTTAACTAGCACCTTCCACCTGATGATATCAAACACTGTACTGAAGTTAGTAAAGTAAACCTCACAACTAGGAAGGCAGGGAAACACTATTATCCTCATTTTACAGATGTGGAGAGTGAGAGACTGACAGGTTGAAGCCAAAATTTAAAAAAAACCAAAAAAAATAGTGATGTTGGATGACCAAATTGAGACACATTAAATGGGCTTGATTTTTCAGAAGGTGGGTGGTTCAGCAGTTTCTGAAAATCAATTACATTAGGGTGCCTCAGTCAGTCACCCAATTTCACTAGTCACTTTTGAAAACCTTGGCCTAAGTGATTTGTCTGCATTAAACACAGGAAGTCCATAGCAGGAGCAGGAATGGAATTTAGATTCTTTGGCTGAAATCCTGCTTGCATTGAAGCCAGTGGGAGTTTTGCCTTTGACTTCAGTGGAGCTAGGATTTCACCAACCAACTCAAAGTTCTGTACTTTAGGTCACAGGCCATCCTTCCTCAATTAATAAGCTAAGTGCAAACCATCCTCTAGAAACTTAATTATACCAAAATCTCAATGAAGGAATAAAAAGATGAGCAGATAATGTTGGGACAGATAGCAAATGTTAATCATGTCAATAAAATTCTATGGCTCTAGACCAATAAGCACCAGGAGATTAAATCACTCAAACTGTAAATCACTCAACCTGAAAAATCTTTTGGGTCAAAATGACAACCCAGGTAAAGCAAAACTGTATTATTCTGGCATTGTACTTCATCTTACCTGTGAGACTGAGCAGTTGTTGTTAATCGGCCACGCATGGGAACAGTCTGAACCATCAAGTGGCCAGAACAACTGATTCTCCCCTGAAAAACAATGGAAGTAAAATGAATTGTCTGTTAACCACTCATTTAATTCTTCATTATAAGTCTTTGACTTCTACAGTACATTTTGGTATTCATGTATTTTAAACTGTGAATGTACTACAAGGCTTTTATATAATATCTTTAATAAAACAGTATTACTTAAATAACGTGAAGTGCCACAAAACAATTAGCAATTTCACAGCTTTCAAAATATATTAACATTTAAGGGTCCTGTGATGGAGTGGACCTACCCCACACGAGAGACCCTGCATTATGGGGGGAGGAAGTCTTACCCCTTAAACAGTGCTGGGCATGCTCCGATTCCTGCCTCAATACAAAAGCGAGCAGTCCAGCTCATTCAGGGCTGACCACCAAGGAGGAAGGAGCCTTGCTGGAGGCTCCTGCCACAGAACCAGCACAGCCAGAGACTGGGAGAATTGGAGACCTGGGGACTCCAGGAGGAACCTTGGAGCCTGCAGCCACCCACCCGAAGGCTGAACACGCTGAAGGACCTGGAGGCCCAACCAAACGATGAACCACCATCAGCGGAGACAGGGAAGGAAATAGCCCAAAGAAGAAGCTAGCCTTGACTTGTGGGAAGAGTCAGTGTGTTGCAGAAGGATCCCTGCTTACTTGGTGGCAAGTACTCCCGCCACCATTATGGCCCTGAGCTGGGACTCAGAAGAGCCTGACGCCTCCCCCAACCCAGGCACCATATGCCTCTAGGTGGTGCCCCACTCCCCCAAATGGCCAGCCGGCCCCATGGTCCCCCAGCATCAGATAACACTACTGACTTAGGCCACTAGGCCACGCTACCCTGACCCAGAAGGGCTGCATGCTGACTCTGGCCATTGGGCCATACTGCCTCGCAACCCCCAATGACTCTGGTCATTGGGCCATACTGTCTCACACCCCTGGACAATCCGACCTCCAAAGAGGGATGGAGGGTACCTACTCCCCAACAGGTCCAAATTCATCCCTTGTGTAGCTCTACTGGAACTGGGATAAATCTATTGAAATGAAATCCATTCAAGTCAGTGTAATTGAGGAAAGAGAATATAAGCGAGAGTTATACTAGGGATGAATTTGCCCACTATATATAAATTATAACAGTTTTCTCTATAGAGTAAAACACAAAGCAACACACCAACTGTGAGGCTAACGTGATCCTCACTAGACATTTGTCAATCAATGTAATTGTTATCTGCACATCAAACTCTATGCTGCTTCATAGGTTAGCATCTCCACTGTGTTCAACCAGTTTTACATCAATGTAATTCCATTGTCTTCAATGTCACTCTATGTCCACAAACCACAGTAATACAGTGGAGAATTAGGCTGTTGTCAACCGTCGAGTTACTTTAAGCAATGGCACCATAACAATTTAATATATCTAGTTTGGAAACTGTATAATAAGAAATATTTTTAGTAACACATAAAACTTGCTAAGAAAGATGGGAAATTTTGAGAAATATAAAGGAAATGTTTTAGATTTACAATTTTTAAAAAGATCACAGACAACTCAGTGCAAACCCCATTGTGCACTGAGCTGTGGTCAATTTGCAGAAGTTGTCAAAAGGCAAACAAAATATTAGAATGGGACAAAAACTAACACTGAAAATATTATAAAAGCATTTATATAAATGTTGCTTCCACCTGAAATATTGCATCTGTTTCTTGTCACCTTATCTCAAAAAAGATATAGCAGAAATAGAAGAGGTTCAGAATGGGTGATCAAAAATAATTAGAGGCACAGAAAAAAGTTCATATAAAGGGAAACTGATTGTGATTGTTTAATTTAGAGAGAAGATGAGTAAGAGTATAGGCAGGTTTTCCATAACTGTCTACTAGATGGTTCTTAAGCATCTGGTCCTAGCCATTGTAACAGAGATTGCTGGACAAGATGAACCACTGGTCTGATCCGGTATGGCAGTTCTTATGTTCCTAATTACTTATCCTTCTAAGCTGAAAAAAACACATTTGTGAAGGAAAAATGCCCTTACTTGAGGATTTGCAGCCATTATTGTATAGTTTCCATCATCATCATTAGTAGTAGCTTCAATGTGTAGAGAACATGTTCCATCTCCCTCTCTCTTCATTTTGCAATGTTCATTTTTCTTTGAAATCTGCTTGCCATCCTTGAACCAATATACCTGAAAGTGATAAAGAAAAACAGCTATTTACACTTGCTTTGCAGTTGAATAGTGACAAGGCAATCTGCAGATAAGAGTAAAGTGTGTTTGCTGAACATTTGCTATGGCACATTTTTGTAAATATTGTAAAATTTGCAGATCATTTAAGATAAAAAACAGAATGTTTCAGTATTGGAATAATGTAAGTTAACATTACAGAACATTACAGGTCTGTGATCTTGGCTGTATTAGTATGTGCACTGCTAGATATCTCATCCAAACAGCCCACGAATTTGAGACAGAATCAGACCTTAATATTTTTATCAAGTTTTGTCTTCCTTTGATCAAAGACATCAGTCAATGCAAATTAGTTAGGCTGACTTGCACTAAGCAATTGTGGGCAGATGTTGCTATATTAACTGCTTTGAAAAACTGATTACTTTGAGAACTACCATTCAGAACCAGTCTTGGGAGTGAGGCTCTGCAGAAATGATATACTGGAAGTTAGTGATAAGTAACCTTTATTTCTGCACATCTGACTATAAGCATCATCTACCTTGGGTATGGGTATTCCAACAATTTTGCAGGTGAATGTAACAGGAGATCCTTCCATGACACGGAAATGCTTGAGTCTCTTGTCAAAGATGGGTGCGATGCATTTGCCTGAAGGTATTTCATCATGTTGGATTTCATCATCTGATTCATCCACTGGGGTGCGTTCAAGGCGAAACTCTATTTCATTCATCAGCCTCTGTTCAAAGCTTGAAATCTTGTATTCCTGCAGAATTATATTGGCAGTGGTCTGAACAAAATTACACTCAAAGATATTTCCAATCACTTGTTGTCTTAAACCAAATGTTATCTAACAGACTTGAAAAGTTTAAAAACTATAATCCCCCAGTAGGTGAACTGGGTGCATTGTGCAGTAGTTAGGCTGACCAGATGTCCCAATTTCATAGGGACAGTCCCGATATTTGAGGCTTTTTCTTATATAGGTGCCTATAATCCCCAACCCCCTGTCCTGATTTTTCACACTTCCTATCTGGTCACCCTAGCATCAGAATACACCAGTATGTGCACCCACAGGCCCTTATGTTAACTGTGATGTGTGTTTCACTAAAATGATACTATAGCTGAGATTTGTCAAAGGGAGTTGCACATCTTCCTTGGGAGCTGTGCACCTACCTCCTTTAAAACCCTTTTGAAAATATGGCATATTGAAAAAGTGTACTGCAGTTTTCAAGGGTGTTTTCCAAAACTTGTAGTCTGTTAAATATATGAAGTACTGCTTTTTTGTGTAATAATTTAAGTCACATTTAAATGAACAAAAGTATAGCTGCCAACAGGTGAATATATCAATATTTTTTAAAATGAAATATTTTTCAAGTTTGTTTACCTTACTGATGACCAGTGGTGTTACTCTGGTTTTGCATTGGTGCAACTGAGAGCACAATCTGGCCCATGATATAAAAATGTAAATTTGAAAATGGTCCTTGGATTATTAAAATATATGATGCAAAAGTGACCATGCCAGTGTCATCAACCAGTTATAATTTGTTTGAATTCATTAAGGCCCTGATCCAAAAACCACTGAAGTCAATGGAAAGACTTGCATTGCTCAGCTGCACCTTCCTGTCAATGCCAATGAGAAGTTTGTCCAAACCTCTCTTATTATAGAATTTCAGACCAACTCTCAGCTTCAGTGTCCACTCTACTTGACCCAAAGATGTGGATCCTCCTTCTGTTGAAGTCCATTGACTTCACTGGGAATAGGATTATGTCCTTATCCTATTTCTGATGCACACGTGATCATCAACATTTAGCTGTAGAGAAGGTAATTATCCACATTTCATAGATGGGGTATCATGGCAGAGAGATTGTGACTTGCTCAGGGTCCTATAGCCAGTTTGTTAAAAAGCCAGCAAAGATCTCTGATCTCCTAGTTACCAGCTCTAGCCATTAACCTCTAGATCATGTTGCTACTTTTTCATTAGACCAAAAGCTGTGGTAATATTATTCTTGGCACTTTATTTGTTGAGTCATATACTCCTCTGCTGATCTTTATTTTTATTTTAGAAGCTATGACATATGTTAATAACCTCTTGTGTAAGATAACAAGCAAAGATTGCTTGTCAGATAAAAAGTGCAGCACAGTTCTTTCACTCAGCTAGGAGAACTCTCCTTTTTGTGGTTGCTAACATTTGCTACCTACAGACAATAAGCTCCTTCTGTACTCCCCACCCCTCCCTGTGCCACAGGAGCTGCTTTAATAGGCTGGTTGTAAATTTTCCTGGAAAGGAATCCCTGGCTGGCATAGATCTGACTCTTCACCCCCTCTCCCAACAACCCAGTGTAGGGGGCATAATGGGGATATGAGAGCGTGAGACTGAAGAGTGATGCATTCTGATGGAATGGTCCCTAAGAGACAGTTACCAGCCAGTGCACAGTACAGCCTTCTGTAAGTTGTGTTGGAGGCTGAACTGACCCCTGGGCTAACCCAGAATGAGAGGTGAGGAGGCAGAAGGGTGGTGGGAATACATTTTTGTCTCCCTCCCCTTCAGTGAACACAACTTTGGCCAGATCAGAGTTCCTGGCCCTGCAAGGCTGTGGGATTGTGCAGGATGCATCCACAAGATGGCGTCACTGACTCGGTTGGTTGGTTAGATTTGCTTTATGACTCACCACCTCCTGGAAAGCAGAACACATCCCTACAGAATTTCTTCTTGTTCAGTTTTTTTCTTCACAGAGCATGCCTTAGCACATTGTTTCATATGATGGGCCAAATCCTCATATGTTACACCAGTGTAAATCAGGAGTTACTCTGATTTCAGACCTATCAAGTTTATCATGTTTCCCTGCAGACTATAGGTTTTTGCCTTTGCACAGGTGTACGGGAAGTTAAGCAATCAATTGTTTTTTCTGCTGCTGGGAACAGGACTGGGATTTGGGGGGACAGGGGTAGGAAGCAGAGATCAAACACCTATGCAGACTCCCCCTGTCCTTGCCAAAAACTGAAGACATTACTACTCGTTTCTGTAAGACCCCATAAAGTGGACACTGAAACATCTCCAGAATATAGGACATGCCCTCAGTTGTCCCCATGCCCACCTGTGTGACCCACCCACTCTTGCTGGTGTGACTTCTCAGATGTTGCATAGAGGACACCATTTTGCACTGCCCCAACTCAGCCAGTGTGACGTCACACCTTTGGTGCATGTGAGATCATGCTAGTAGGGGCAATGTGGTTGTTCTCTGGAAAATGGCATCCTTCATGTATGATACCAGACAAAACCATCTCAGTATCAAACCATATGAAAACTGGATGGTCTGGCTTAAAAGTGGTCAGATAGCCTGTCTACCACCAGAACAGAGCTGTTTTCAGGAGCTTGACATCCCGTATTTCCTTGAGAGACAAAGTGGATGAAGTAGTATCTTTTATTGGATTAACTTCTGTTGGTGAGAGATACAAGCTTTTGAACTTCCATAGAGCTCTTCTGGTCTGGGAAATGTACTCAAAGTGTCACTACTAAATACAAGAGGGAACAGATTGTTTAACTTAAGAAGTTAACACATATTTCAAGAGACCATAAAATATGTGTTAACTTCTTATACTAAACAATTGAATTATATCAGGGCAAAGGAGAATCCAACCCAAGGCAGCAGAATTGTTGGAATAGTTAACTGCTCTTTGAACCTGACCAGAGGAGTCAACATCAAGCAACAAAAGGCTTTCCATTCCCCCAGTGCCAAGTGGGATGTCTTCACAGCACTCCCCATCCCTTGCCACTCTAAGGACCACAGACTGAGCCCAGAGATTTTTACATAGTATCTTTGTATAGCATTTCAAAGACCTGGTATTGGACGGACTCAAATGTGTACAGTTTTTAAGTATATTAATGTGGTTAGCAGGACAAATGCAGGTCATTCAATTTTTTAAACCTACAGAGAAAGCAAATATAATTTTCTAGAACAATGAAGTAGTTATTTTCATATCACTTTTTGTTTTGTATTTTTTACCAGTTGTGTCAAAGGCAAAATTTGGAAATAAAAAATTGTGAGAAGAATTATATATGGTGTAACAAAAGTTGGATAATACTGTTGTACCTTAGATACATCTTGGGTTGTATAGTTGAAGACGGGGGAATCATTGCTTGGTCCCTGAAGTCTGCGGGCCAGTTTTTCATCATATTTTGTTCTCTAGCAGAGGGAAGTAATGGGATTAGGAAGACAGTACCATAACACTTAAAGGCATAATTTTAATGAATCTGGAGCTGATTTCAGAATAAAAATATAATGAATGAAGTTCAGGGATAATGAAATATTACAACATAATTGGAGAGTCTGATATTTGTCCTAGATACTTGAGATACTTTCAGTAGTTTTTCTGCTGATTTTTATTTGATACTGACTGCTATCAAAAAGGAGGTCTGGTATGTAATTCAAAAATAAGGCAATTTTCTCCCTTATATTGTGCTACTTTATAACACAGAATATGGGGGAAGGGAGTCCATTTGATGGAGCCATTTAAAAGTCAAGCAGAGGCAATTTTTCTTTCTTGTGTATTTCTGTAACTAAAAATTGATATGCAAATTGACTACATTATTGCAATATTAAGGTCCTGATCCTGCA
>ML675609.1:24682511-24711970 GCA_007922155.1 Mesoclemmys tuberculata | reverse complement strand
TTGTTGTTTTTAGAAATAAAGTGATTTTCTGAATAACTCATCTTGTCAAACAAAGGCTACAGAATTTTTTTAAAGGGTGATTTACATAAAAAGATTAGGGAAAGGTAGTTCTGATTGTGGCTGACTTGGAGATCAGTAAAACTTCATAAAGCATCACCCAGTATATTAATTAATGATCACAAGTTTGAGTACTAAATCTTGAGTGGAGTCCAAGACAAACTGGCTGAAGGCAAGAGAACAAAGGCTTGAGCTGCAATTTAAGGACTAAAATGCAGGGTTCTTCGTTCCTTCAGCTGGTGGTGACATCTTGGAAAGCCTGATTCTCACAAGTGTTTATGAGCCAGGCCAGTTTTGTTTGACATGCACACTAAGGGACAGATTTTTTTTTAAAAAGTTCAATATTCACAATTAGGGCTAGACTTTCAAAAGAGCTCAGCAGACAACAGCTTCCATGTAGACACCTAAATGAAATGGCCAGATTTTTAGAACTGCAGCGTCCTCAGCAGCTACTCAGCATGTCTGAAAAATCTGGCCACATATTCAAATCTAATTGGGAGCTATTGAGTGCTGAGCACCATTAAAAATCCAGTCTTAAATCTGCAACTACCCTGCAATGTTTGTCTGGGACAGCTGCATCAGTACTACCAACAGTGAGAGCACAAATAGAGACAGGACACAAGTGTTTTCGGCATTCTTTTCCAACCTTGCCGAAAGCAGGAAGGACTAGAATTAAAGAACTAAAAACTAGAAGAGCTAAAAATTTCTACAGTTGATCTACACGATAGTACTCCTAGCACCACTGGTGGTGTATTGGTACTAGATTAGTGGTTAAGAGATTAATTCATGCTAGAACTGTCTAACATTCTCATAGGCAAAGTCTAACATAAATCATGGAATGAAACTCCTATAGTCTTGCTCGGTCACACAGTTGCACTGTTATAGTTTACAACAGTTATGCTGAAGTGTCATAACTTGTAATAATGCAGTGGATATACCTATTTATTCTCTACAACACTGCACTCTAATCTTTGCAGTACCGTTACATTGTAAGTGCCTATTCTGCATTTCCCAAGACTGTTCTCAGTGGACAGATTGTTTGGGGAGAAGCAATCCACAGTTCGAAAAGTTTTGTACCTATTTGAAAGTTTTTGACTGGTTTGAGATAATATTTTTCAACATGTTAAACAACATTTGTAAACTTAAATGGCACTGGTATTGCAGAAAAATGATGAGTTTTTGAAACAGGAAATGTCTTAAAATTGCATGCATTTTAACTTATGAAAGAGAAAACTAGTATGCCTAAAATTGCAGGAGTTGCAACATTTTGCCCCCCAAAAGCAAGCAATGATCTGTACAGGAGATAGTTAACATGCATGGAATGGATGCTGAAGGAGATGGAAGTGTTGTGAGACTCTGATTTTTAATAGTATTTTAATAGTATTTAATAGTATTTTAATAGTACAAATGTATACATGCAATTGCATGACCAGATGCAGCATACACAGATGGTAGTGAGCCTTGTTCTAAGCAAGTGGAATTGCAGTAGCACGTACCACTTGCGCACCTTTACAAGCACACTTATGTGTATACAAGGTGTGAAATAGTGGATCTTTGGAAGTCAGTGGGAGTTTTGCCATTGACTTCTGTGGCAGTAGGATTTCATTTGAGGTGTGTTAGAAGCCTGGTAAAAGCCTGCAGAATACTCTAAAACAAACAAGGTGGCCTACAGAAATGGCTACTAGTAGAAAAACTGCAGGAGCTTTATTTGCAAATTGATTATCAGATAATATGTAAAGCCAGCATTCTGGATTGTTATGCATTTGCCAGCTATAAAAAATTTAGTCACTGAAATCCAATTTCTACAATTTTTACTAAACTGGATTTTAGGCAAAAATATTCTCAGTCAAATTTGCAGTCCACTTGAGGAACTGGCATATATCTTATCTACTTAAGTGTCTGTTTGAGCCTTATTTTATAACTCTCCTTGGGTTTACATTGTTTTGTAAAACATTGTGACTAATGTTTCCTCTTCAGTTTGAGAGAGATGCAGTTCTTCTTGTGAGTCTCCATCTCTCCATGGGTAGTGGGAATTAGAATGCTACATTGTAAATGTGGATGCTATCATTTCGTACTGAGTGAGATTTTGCAATTCATTTATTTCCTACTGATTAATTAATTACATTTAATTGAGTTATGGGGCACAGGACTTGTGTGCTGTACAGTCAGAAATCAAATATAAAGTAATAAAAATCTAAGAAGATCCCAGCTACTCACATGTAATACACAATCATCAAAAACACAAACCACCCCCAAATGATCAGTTCTCAGATACAATAGAAAATAGAAGAAAGAGCAAATGTGTGAGGGGGAGGGAGGGGCAAGGTGTACCCAAACTGTCAAAGGCAGACGAACTGAAATTAATGGGTTTGCAATGTCCCAGTAAACAAAGTGTGAAAAGCTCAATTTCTGTTTTCCAGGTGGTGAATTGCATCAGCAAGGACCCTTGTCTGAGAGAGAGTTTTCTCTTTTATCTTGATTAGACCTAAGGCCTTAGATAAGAGTGGATTAACCATAACTGTCAGGCAGGGACATAAAGTACTGTTGGTGAGGTGACAGCTCAAGTACTTAGGGTATATCTACACAGCAAAAAAAAAAAAAAACCCCTCACAACAACACATTTCAGAGCCCAGACTCATGGGGCTTTTGTTGGGGGGGTAAAAACAGCAGTGTAGACATTCTAGTTTGGAGTCTGGGTTCTAAGACACTTCCCCTCTTGCCATGTCTCAAAGCCTGGTCTCCAGCCTGAGCCTAAATGTCTACACTGCTGGTTTTAACTACTGTGAGCCCCTCAATCCTGAATCAGTTGATCTGTGCTCTAAGACTCATTGCCACAGGGTTGTTTTTGCTATGTAGATGTACCCAGAGAACCTAGATTGCTAAAACCTTTTACATATTAATACTAAGCTATTGAATCATATTCTTTTGCATATTGCCAATTACTAACCCTGTTTTGTCTTGTATTATACAACAGGGCATTCTCCATGAGCACCCCTTTACTCTGGAATTCATTCCCTCCCTTAATCCAGAATAGCCTAAATTTGTATAAACTTTTGTGGGCTGCAACCCACTTTAGACTCTTGTTGTTTTTGCTGTATACAGACTAACACTGCTACCCCTCTGGAACTAAACTTGTATGTTGCTTTTCAGGATGGCTGAAGTATGTATGATTACAGTGCTTTTGAGGTATGGGTTTTTTTAAATGAGTTTTGAGAGTCTTTGTGGGGTTTGTCTGTTTTGTGGGATCTGAGGTGAGATAATTGTGGTTATCTATGATTGGCTGTTGGTGGTGGTGCAGAGTGGGAGAAGAGGAAATTAACTCTGATCTGCAGTTGCTGTGTTTGGTTTTTATGGGGTGTGGTTCTAATTACTGGTTAGGCCTAAAAGAGCTCTTGGATAAACTCTAGGCCTTCTGTATCCTGGATGTTCTCATGTAGTATTCATTAGGGAAAAGGAAGCATAAATGGGGGGGTGTCTGTGAACAATATGCGCCATTACCTAATCTAACTGTAGCTTTACTCTTTGTACTAACTATAAAACAATCACACGCTGCTCTCTGTGTCTAGTATGAGACAGACCAAGAGCATTGCTGCCTAGTTTTCTTCATTGTAAACAACATAAATGTATCGGTACAATTAATAATTCTTAGGGCTGGAAGGGTTCAACTTACTCAACTAATCCACTTCCTGGTACTCATTCCTTAACACAGGGCTCGACAAATTTGCTTTGTACCTAGGAGCCAACCCAAAAATTAACGAGCCAGACAACGTGAGCCCAGCAGCGGGATGCCCTGACCAGAGCGCAGCAGTCGCTCTCCCCTCCTGGCCCCATCCCTCTCCCACAAAGCTTTCTCTTCCTGGCCCTGCCACATGAACGCAGTGGTGCCCTGGCTGGAGCGTGGTGGCCACTTCCCCAGGGATCCAGTCCTTCACTGGGAGAAATACTAGGTGCCAGAATTAATTTCTTAGAGGCCATTGAGACCTGGCATCCAAGATTTGTCGAGTCCTGCCTTAACACTAACTTTCCTTTATTATTGTAGATTTTGTTCCCTTAATTTTACTATAACATTGATTTCCTTTCAATTATATAACTTGTGTGGTAGCTTTCCAAGTAAATAACACAGCTGCTAACTCACAAGTATTGTCCAAATAGTAGAAATTTTCCCATTCATAGTCCTATTGAAATGAAGCTTGTAAGAATCAATTCAGTTTAAAGGATGATTATGATAATTCAAGTATTTAATAAAATGGTACCTTGTTACTGCACACACAGTCAAAATATATATCTATCAGCAAAAACAGTTTCTTATTCTTGCCAGCACTACACAGCTAACATAGCTGTGGAAGACTATATTATAATCTATTCCACCTTCTGCATCATCAGCAAAATTACTGGCTATGTTCTGAATCTAGAATCCTTTATTGTTGGTGATGAATGATGTACTGGATGAAGCAGAAGGAATACATCTGGATTATAAAATATCATGCTGAGTGCACAGTGCTGACAGCAAAATCTTGTAAGCTGAACAGATTTCAAGTGAAAATCACTGTTGGATAACAGGGAACTGAGAGGTAAATGTCTATGGAATCACTTTTTTGTAACAAAAGTAATTATAGTAATATAATAAAATGATAGCAGCACTTTATATTTACAATGCAGCATAGTACACCTTTCATTCAGGATGATCCCAAGATGCTTCACAAATTGTATTATACTGCAGGGCTCGACAAATTTGCCTCAGAGTTGGGAGCCAACCCCAAAATTAAGGAGCCAGACACTGTGGAAAGCTGCTCCCCCCCCCAGCCCCATCCCTTTCCCCCACCCCCTCCCACAATGTGGGCTCAGTGGGGAGGCGGGGTGGGGCCCTGGCCGGAACGCAGCAGCCGTTCTCCCCTCCTGGCCCTGATCCTTCCCCCCGCCCCTCCCCACAACGTGGGCTCAGAGGCAGGGCGCCCTAGCTGGAGCACGGCAACCGCAGTGCTTCCCCGCTCCCAGCCACCAGGGCGCAGTGGTGCCCTGGTCGGAGTATGGTGGCTGCTCCCCATGGAGAAATATTAGGCTCCAGATTTAAATTTCTAGGCACCATGGCAACCTGGTGCCTGGGGTTTTTCAAGCCCTGTTATACAGCAATCACTTTCCCTGCCACTGAAATTCAGACAACTCAGATACAACACGCTGCATCAGACAAATACTATACAATGGTTTTTAGGAGGAGGAGGAGATATGTGTAAAAATAATATTGAGAAAATCAAGTATAATGAAACTACTACTAAGCTCAATATAAAACAATACTCATATCCATTCATTATACACTTATCTCTTCTATGCAGCATTGCTCTATCAATGTTTATGAGAAAAACTGAATAAATATTCCTTAAAAAAAAACTGTCTCTTAGTATTTAAAAAAAAAAAAAAGAAAAGGAAAGTTAATGCAGCACTACCAGATACAAAAGAAAAAACTTTCTTTTTCAATATTCCATATGTTGGGAGAGAAGTTGAACCTCCCTCCACGTGGCCGAGTGCAGGAAACATCTAGATATAATGCATCCATGTCAGTATTGTGGTTTTTGCCCACCTAGCAAAAACAGTGGTATTAAGAGGAAGCACCATATGTCCACTGTCCTTTTTTCCCCCCTTCATCCTCCTTCATTTCATGTTTAAAAATCAAATGCCAAGAGATTTTTACTTAAACTTTAAGCTGCTAGTACCAACCAAAGCAGTCTCCTCCCCTAGTTGTGGAGGTATGAAAATGTTAGTGACTCAGATTGGGAATTTGGGAAGCAAAGGTGAAAATAGTGGATTTAGCCTAAACACTGAGCCCATTGTGAAGGAGACGGATTGTTCATTTTGCAGTGGAACTAGACTGTCCCCTTCTTTTTAACATTACGTTTTGTTGAACTTCCCCAAAATTGGATGTTGTCTGCTAGTTACCATAGTAATTAGAGATGGGTCAAATCTGAACTTCCTCAAAGTTCTTGAGCTGCAGGATTTTGGTTTGGCCGTATATCCAATGATAAACACAGTATATAAATAACATGTGCTATCTGTAGATAACTTTAATACTATGTAGTGCTTATTGTTTCTATACAGGTTATCATGCAGTTATCTTGAAAGAATGACTGGTATTTCACAGTAGCTATCTAAATAATTTGTTTTACTACTATAGTGAGTACAAACTGTAACACTTGTGATTCATCTGCAAAGCATACCACATGCCAGCTATTTTACTAGAAGTGTTCTAGCAGGGAAATCCATGAGAGGAAAGGTCAACAGCATAATTAAAAAGGCAGAGATTACAACAGCAGTTGTCCACATTGGGTAACTGGCTCCACAAAGCTTTCAGATACCTGTGAATTCTCTTTCAGAGATGCTTATATACACTGTTTTAATAGTTTTCTTGTTTGTGAGAAACTAGGGCAAATCCCTCCTTTTTGGGCTAAGCCCCTCAGTAAATGGGGTTAGTACAAGGTGTCCCATGAAGTGATGAGAATAAAATACTTTTCCAAAGACAAAATAGCTACTCTGTAGCCATTAGTATACCTTCATATCTAAGTGCATCCCAGTATTCTTCCATGGTTGTTGAATCTGCATTATCAAGGAATTCCCCCGGCCTCCCACAACATTTTGTTGCCACCTTAATTTCTTGCACACCCCAAATTTGAAGTATTTACTGATTCTAGCTCAAATCAACTGATATTCACTTTCTTGAGCTTTGTTAAAAGCTTGTTATTTTATGAAGCTTGCCTAACACTGGCTTTGAAGTTCCTATGGAAGCAGATAATTGCTACTACAACATTTTTATGATAAGCTGATAATGAAATAACCACTCAATTAATATTACTCAGCTGTCTGAAAAAATGTTAATAACAAAAAGAATTAAAATAGCATATCAATTCAAACAAGCAATCTTGCATACAATTAGTTGCCTTTCTAATTAAGTTGTATCAAATATGTAGAGTAGGTGAGTTTATGTGTGTGCAATGAATGAATGAAAAGAGAGGAACTGAAATCCAATACAGGTGAAGCTCCTACACACAGATAAAGTTTAATATTCCTACACTGCTACCTAAATATTATCTATTAGGAGATTATCAAGCAAAAATGTAATTCAGTCTTAAGAACACTCAAAGTACACAATTCTACAATCTATACTGCTTTATATCCCTTTTAAAAACTCCAGTTTGTTGTTGCAAAGTGGCACTTACTATGAGAATTTATGGTGAAGTGCAGACCATAATCTCAACTTCACAGCCTTAAACACATCTGTGTTCCATAAGATTCCACATCTCTCTTGCTCATGATGAGTGAGTGAAATGCACTTTAATAACAATCAATATTTTTACCTGCTGATTATTATGTTGATGAAAGTTCTCTTTGAAATGCATTTTTCTCTCCAGGTTCCTTACAACTGCAGCTTTATTGCTCTGAATATAATCATCTGTTGCTAACTGCAGAGGCTTTAAATTTTTCTTCATTAGTCCATGGGTTGCTCTATAAAACAAATTTGTTACTAAAATGCTGCTAATGATAAATAGTTGTCAATCACTTTTGTAATGTCATTCATTAAACTTTAATTATGTGGAGAAATCAGCTAATTGCTTTATCTATTAAACAGAGAACAAAAAAGAAAACAAAAACATTATCTTAATGTGTGTGTATATAACTCATATTAATGCCAGTAGGAATTAAGAATGCACATCTAGAAAAGCATAAGCATTATATACTACATCTTGCTTCCAGATCCTTTCTGGAATGAGGTAATCAGAATAACAACAAGCTACTCAAGAAATGTATGTCCATTTAGGCATAGATACACTGACATAGATGTAGCACACCAAAAAAGTTAATGGTGTTTACTTTACCAGGGTTACCATGTAGTGGGTGTATCGGCACCCTCCCCTTCTCTTCTCATATTTTTCCTGATCATTCACTACTTTTTTTGGTCTCCCGCCCCTCACCCCTACCCCATTCTTCTAGGTCAAATCCCTACTCTTCCATTTCTGAGCTGCTGCCTCTTTTAAACTAAATAAAACTTTAATAAATGTTTGAATATTAAACAGTCTCTATGCTAAGAAAATACAACATTGGAACACTATGGCCTTCCTGCCTCAAAAGCAACTGGCGAGTAAATCTGCAATATACTAATATAATTAGTTGTGTTCTAACTAATGGGAAAAGCACCCTCCTTTACACCATTCCACACAAGGTTGGTGTTATCTCATCACTTCATCTGGAATAATTCTTAACATCACCTATGCAAAATAATGGAGCTAAAGTTTTAGTAAATATTAGAAATGTAGGGCTGGAAAGGACCTCAAGAGATCATGTAGTCCAACCAATGGCACTGAGGTAGGACCAAATATACCTAGACCAAAATATTCACTTATTAACCCAAATAATTTTCATCTCTCGGTATGATTATTTTTATGCCCCTCATTTTGATACTTTCTCCCATATGAAGATGTACATTTGCCCTTGGCAGGTTAGGTGTTGTTTACATGTAGAGTTAGCTCTGGGCTGGGAGCCAGGAACTGTAAAATGAAAATAATAATAGTATTGTGAGGATCAATTAGTTAATGTTTGTAAATCACTATGTAAATATTAAGTGATTAATGTGAAGGGAACAATTATGCTGCAGTACTTGTGCACAAGCTCCAGGTGGGTTTTTGTTTTGTTTTTGTGCCTGCTGCTGTTGTGAAATTGTAAAAGCCTGCAGAGATCTCATTCACTGTTTAGTGGGGTAGGGTTAAAATTCTAACTAAGGGCTTGTCTACTCTCATGCTTATGCCAGCAAAACTTTTGTTGCTCAGGGGTATGAAAAAAAACACCCTCCTGAGTGACAGTTTTGCCAGCATAAGTGCTAATGTAGACAGTGTTATGTCAGCAGGAGAGCTCTCCTGCTGACATAGCTACCTTAGCTTGTTTAGGTAATTTTATTATGTTGGCCGAAGAAAGCTCTCCAGCCAACATAATGCATCTACATTAGCGCTTATGTCAGCAAAACATATGTCATTCAGCGGAGTGTTTTTTTCACACCCCAGACCAACAAAAGTTTTGCCGGCATAAGCACGTGTGTAAACAAGTCCTAAGAACATGAGAACTCTTTCACATGTCTGTCCTCCATGCTGCAATTGCAGAAGAGCTCAGAGGTGTTGTAGGAATGATACTGGGCTCAGCAGAAACCAATAACCTAGTGGTGCTAAGCAATTAAATGTACAAGGGATGAGGTTTCTTGGGACTTTAAGGTGAAAGGCTGGTGAGCATTGGGAGTAGATGTATATATATATTCCTATATATGTCTGTGTGGTATAGCAAGGGCAGAGGGCAGTAAGAAAGTTCTAGAAGGGTGCTATGTAAGTGTCAGAATGATCCGGGCTTTATTCCCTATAGACTAGCCAGAGTCAGTACAGGGTAATTAGAGTCACCTGACACCAATTAATGCCCCACCCAGGTGCCTATAAAAACCCTCTACTCCTGAGAGACAGTGTGGAGTTGAAGGAGTAGGTGTGTGGTGAGCAGAGGAGTGTGTGAAGTGGAGAAGAACAGAACTGAGTACGGTGGTGTGTGGAGTTGTGGAGGAGAACAGAACGGAGTTCAGTGGAGTGTGGGAGAGAGGTGGAGTCCTGAAGAAGGTACTGGGCTCAAGAAGCCAGAAAGACAGAGGGGGGAGAGTAGCCCAGGGGAAAAGCCTGCAGCTGCAAGTACGGTGCCAGCAGCACATAGCTGCTACTCAGAGGGCCCCTGGGCTGGGACCCAGAGGAGCGGGCGGGCCTGGGTCCCTACCCCTGTCCCTGGGAAGACGGGGTAACCGGTGACACCCTGGCCCACTATGAGAGGCAAAAGTGCGAGACCCACTAAGGAGAAGCCGGCCATTTGCCACAGTCTGTATTTGATATAAAGTTATGGCCATGGGGATTGCACACAGGGCAGTGAGTCAGGAGACTCTGGCTTTGTTCTTGACTGCTTTGCTGTGTCTCATTTACTCCATGTGTAAGATGGAGTCGGTGTTACTATCCCTCTCTTTGTAAAGAGTCTGGAGGTCTATTAATTAAAAGATCTATAAAACTGCTAGTGTAGCACATGTTAACATGGTGGTGTGGGATATGCCAGTTATTATTACTATTAATCTCAACTCTGTCCACAAAAAAATGACAGAACACCCTCTTCTGGCCTTCAGTTAACCCCCCCCAGCCTCTCCAAGTGCTTCATCAGAAACAAGTTACCCACAGACCAGGACACACCAACTGAAAGTGGTAGCACACCCTGCCAGAACAGATGCAAAAACTCTAGACATATCTTCACTGCTACAATGATCAATCTCCTGCCCTGCCCCCACACGTTTTACGATCTATGAATCCTGCACATGCCAATCAGAGTGGTGTACCTCATCCAGTGCACTAAATGCCTCAGTAATAATTATGTGGGTTAAACCAGACAACCTCTATGCTCTTGAATGAATTTACACAGCAAAATAATAAAAGAAAAAAACACCATATTACCTATGCATGAACACCTTTCACAAAGCAATCATTCCTTATCTGACCCTTCAGTCCTCATCCTCAAAGGACACCTGCACAACACCTTCAAAAAAATGAGCCTGAAGGTTAAATTCATAGCTTTGCTAGACACTAAACATCATAGACTGAATGGAGACACTGGATTTATGGCTTATTACTATATATATATATATATATATATAAAAGCCACTAACTGGGTCTTCCATGTCCTGCTTTTTTCCCCCCCAATCCCTCCTATGACTGCAAGGGTGTTAGCTGGCCACTTCACCTTGAATGATCCCTTGAAATATATGCTAACTACTTATGCTAAATAATCTGTTGTATCTTTTATTTAGCTTTGACACTCTAAATACATTTCCCAGATCTGAAGAAGAGCTCTGTGTAAGATCAAAAGCTTGTCTTTCTCACCCACAGAAGTTGGTCCAATAAAAGATATTGCCGCACCTTCCTTGTTTCTCTAACAAAAAACGAGACACTTTAAACATTAATCCTTTGGGTACAGCATCTTCCTTATTTGGAAACATGGAGTACACTCGTCTCTCATATAAACCTCTCTATTGCTTCTTCCAATAATTAAATTATCATTTATTTGGATACTATTAATTCCTCATAGCTTTTCTATGTGTCTTTAAATATTTAACAATTGCAAATAAAACAGCACCCTTTTGAAAATTATTTTAGATATACCTATTCTGTATATCTACCATTAAAACACCATGTCTTGGTTACCAAATCCGTTAAAAAAAAATCAAAGCATTTACTCAGTAGGTAAATGAGGTTTTATATCTCACAGGTAAATGGGTTTTAGATTTAATTATCCTATAAAATCTCTTCCTCCCACCAATAGAATTCTCTGTACCCCTGATAAGTCCTGAGAGTACTCAATATCTCCTGCATCCATCTGTTTTAACCCTATCATCTTGTCGTTCTGAGTCCACCCTATCCTACAGGTATGATCACAGCTACCATCCTTCCAGATGGGCCTGCCTCAAAGCTTCCTTAATTGGGCATAAAAGGTTGATTGAATCAAGTAATTATTTCCAACAAGTGGGCATGCTGCCAAAAGACAAGAACCCACAAATATTTTTTTTTCCTGTTTCATGAATGCATCATTTCAACAAAACATCCATGTGAGCACAAAACAGAAATTAACCATGGTTTCAAAGTAACTTCCTGTACCAACTTCAGCTTTTAAGTTTGTGCTACTTACGCAGCCGGTGCACTTCTAGGCAGACCCATAGCATTGGTTGGTGGTACAGAAGGAAGTGAAGGAAGAACAGAACTGAGAAAGGCTACTGGGTTCTGAATCCGGCTGATTGGAGAGACAGGAGTAGGAAGTACGCTCTGGGGCTGAAACTGGTTCAGGCTAGATATAGAAAGCAATAGTGGAGGCAATACTGATTCTTTGGGACTTGCTAGAGGTTGCTCAGTTTGACTTGTAAGCCCTCTCGGAGACCTTGTCTGGATTGGTGGAGGAGATCCTATGAAATTTTCCTTGTTCATTGTTCTTTGGGTTCCTTGAGGCACGCTGCTGAATATAGGCACTGGGGAGCTGGAAGGGGAGTTGATAGGTGGTGTGGTGCTCTGGGACACAAGGAACTGTTTCGGTCGGGCATAGCTGAATGTCTGTGAAGGAGAGACTTTGGCCTGCTTGTACATAGTTGATGTAGGCTGCTGGTTGAGTGAAGTAGCAGAGTTCAATATACCTGTGTTGAATGTCAGTTCTCTTGGAGATGAAGGAGATGGCTGCTGTAGATGCTGCTGTTCAAGCAAGACTTGGTTGTGGAGCTGTTGTAACTGGGTGGGATCTCTGTATACAAAACAAGGATGAGTGAAATCTCTCATGTGCCATATCAAACTCTTAAATAGGTTGTCTGCACTACTACTGTAATTCTGAGAGTATAAATTCCCATGTGCAGCTGATCACACCTCAGGCTCAAAAGGAAAGTGGAGGAAATTGTGATGCTGATAGCAAAATCTAGGGAGAGCTTCTTTCCCTCTCCCAGCTCCAGGTGTATGCCATGTTCTGTGGCAACATCCTCTCAAGCAAAGAGAACGATATCAGGTGGAAAGGAAATACAGTTGAAACAAATTGCTCCTTTCCCCTGCTAAAAGCCTTTCTCCTTTCTTCCCAGTACCATAGTATGTACTATTTAATTGGAAGTTTTTTACAATTTGATGAAGAGAACTATTTGCAGGAATATAAAACCCTGCTCTGGAGACTTCATTTCCTTTATTTTAAGGGACCTAAGAGTCAGATTCTTCTGTCATTTATGATAGTTCATCTCCACTGAGGTCTGTGAGATTGCACTGATGTAACTGAGAGAACAATTAAAATGAGCTTTTACAATATCAAGCCAATCTTGTTAACATCTGTTAACAGTTTAAATTAAGTTCTGAAGCCAATAATATGATAAACAAAACTCTATAATAACTACACTTCAAGAGTAAATGTAATCAGCCTTAAGTTGGCTAGTGTTGGCATTCAGTGCCCTGCTAGAGTATATCATTCAGGGAGTAGCTGCATTTCATGCAACTTTTATTTCCTAGATGTTATTTATTTATAGCAGATGTCTTCAGCCTTTGTTTACATAGCAGTCAATGCAAATTATTTCCCACATTATATGATATATTTAATGTTCTGTCAGTGGAAATATAACATGTGGATAAAAGGCTGTCTTTAGTGAAATGAGATGTGAAGAGTCATCATGTAATAAATTGCTCAATTTTTCTTTAGTATCAATCAAAGATAGATAGGCAGGGTTTTATTGGTTTTTTTAATGTTCATTTTATAGAGCACTTTAGCTGTCACCATTCTATGTAGAGGCTTTACATTTCATGGTGTATTTATCTGTCTATGAATCCACTTATAAAACCTATGAAGAAAACATAAGTTTCACATGAAAATGTTTATCTTTCTCAAAGTTTAAAAGTAGAAACTGCCCCAAACTGGCACTCCAGATCCAAACCCCATGAACTTAGTGGACTTTTGGATTTATTGAAACATAACAGTTTTTGTGTGTGTGATAAATTTATGTAAACAACAACAATGTTAAAGAAACATTATAAAAGTTTTAACGTCAAGCACTCAAAAGTTAGGAAATGCCAGAATTAAGGTTGCCTGTGCAAGTTTAATTTGGCCTCCTTGGGCATCTGCATTATAGTACAGACTTTAATTACCTGATTACATACTATTTTTTCCACAGGACCCCACAGTGATTCAAGTGCTGGGCAATATTAATAAAGCAATGCTGCCAGCTCCAGCTATGTGAAGACTTATCATGTCCCTCCTCAGCCTTCTCTTCTCTAGACTAAAAATGCCCAATTCTTTCAACTGTTCATCACATCAGGTTTTCTACATCTCTTATCATTATAGTTGCTCTCTTTTGGACTCTCTCCAGTTTGTTCACATCTTTCTTAACATGTGGTGCCCAAAACTGGACACAGTACTCCACCTGAGGCCTCACCAGTGCCAAGTACAGCAGAATAGCTATCTTCCTTGTCTTACATATGACATTCTTGTTCATACATCCCAGAATGACTTTTTCCTTTTTCACAACAGCATCACGCTGTTGACTTATTCAATTTGTGATCCATTATAACTCACAAATTCTTTTCTACAGTACTACCATCTAGCTTATTATTCCACATTTTATAGTTGTGCATTTGATTTTTCCTTCCAAGTATGCCAAACAAGCTGTTGACAAATCACTTAAATCTCAGTTTTCTCATCTGTAAAAGTGATGATATCATACTACACACTTGCCTCAAAGTATTAATTAGTTAATTTTGTAAAGTATTTTTAGATCCTTAATAAGTGAGAGATACTACATCCGTTGTTTTGTTTTTTTAAATCAAGGGCTCTACACTGCTTGCTAAATTGGACTTGAAGCAAGGAACTCTACATGTTCCATTAGCAAGAAGCTAGAAGCTTATTTCTTTAATCAACAGCAAAAGGGTGTCCAGATAAAAGTGGATGAAGTTTGATCTATCCTCTGTAGTCATCAGCTATTTTCAATAAATCATGGTTGAGATTCCAGAAGTTTTCCTTTTACAAAATTACACTGGTCTTTAAAATCTCCCCTCATACTCACAGTGCTCTAATCCTGCATGTGTCTGCTATCACATCATCTTAAACCTCTAAATATTTTATTTGTCTCAGGATTAAAATAATTTTATGGGTTATAAAGTTATGAGGGAAGGTCTCATGAATCTTCAGGTTTTTAATTCAGGAAATACTACATCTATTTGTCTATAAGAAATAAAAAACTTTATGTATCTACTCCAGATAAGATTACATAAGCAGAGCTGAGTGAGAAACTTGCAAAGGGTCTGCTTGCACTTTGCTTGCATCCAGGTAGTATGAGACTTGCAAGAACATGCAAAAAATATTATAGAATTCACAAAATGAGAGAAATATTTTAAAGTTTTTAAAGATTGTTGCAATACACTTTCATTTCCCGATGAAATACACATGAAATCAGAGATAGAAATCCCATTCTATTAAACTAACACTAAAATTAAGATTTAAAATCCCTTTTACTTACAATTTCGGTTTAGCCAGTACTGGAGGAGGCTCTTTTGTAGGTGAGGCTGGCTCTAATATTTTCATTGTCTGTCCATTAATCCTGTCCTGGAAGTAGTGTGGTCTAATCTGGTTTACAGATACTACTCCATCTTCTGATGATGTTTCACTCCCTTTATCATCTTCAGGCAGTTTAAAGTGCACATGGAGGCCTATTTTAGAACTTGATCTGGGTTCATTGTGATTCACAAGTACCCCTTCTAATTTAGGTTTTGGGGATTGATCCACTACAGGAAGTGAAGGGATGACTGGGATAGGGTGTTGTTCAGCAGGAATTAAGTTGATTGAGCTCATTGCATGAAGGGCAGCAGTATTGCTATGGTCCTCAGGACCTGAAATGGCAAATATTAAACTTATGTTTCTACTTAAATGTGGTGAATTAGATTATAGTAAAATCATAACTGTTGCAATTGGCAAAGCTCAGATTAATGTTTTACCAAGCTTTGGAATGAATTGTTTGAGTGTATTTATACAAATAGCTATTTGCTAAACTGAAGAAGAAATTTTATAAAGAGAAAAAAATGAATCTTTCTACAATCTGGAAGATTTATTAGTGGCCTACTTCCTCGCTCCCCAATGAATTTGCAAGCATCTTCAGAATCATTCAGAAAAATTCTCTAGCTTTTTTGGTTGTGAAGGAAACTTTCCAAACATGAGCTGAATGCAAACCAATGTGTGCTGAGTCTTTTTTCTATGTATTGATTCTTTACTCAACCAGCTGCTTTGTGTGTCAGCAGCTCAAAGCAGGTGGGTGGCAGTTGAAAATCTGGGCCAATTTGTTCGTTTTGGGCTTCATATTACAGTAAGAGAATTGATAAACTGGAGAGAATCCAGAAAGACTACAAGAAAGATTACTGACCAAATCCTGAGGTCAGTGAGATTATAGTTTGAGAAAAGACTGCTGCAGGATTTATCCCTTCATGGCCTACAAGGATGTAGAAAAGTATTCTAACAGGAGCCGTTCAGTTCTGAAAAGACACAGCAATCTGCTCTATACAGTACCATAGCCTGATCCATTTATATGTACTGGCTAGAAAGTTACTAAAAATTCTCTTACCTTTAACAGTTAGACGAGCGATGCTAGAGACGGTGCCATATTTATTGCTTGCAGTACATGTGAAACTCCCAGAATCTTCTGAAAACACTTCAGCAATTACCAAAGTGCAAATCTCCTCTGAAATTTATCAGCAGAAATATTAGTGTTCCATAACCCACTGTAATGCTAAACAAACACATAAAGGCTTTGCCTACACTATGACATTTTCTAAAAATTTCCCACTATTGCTAAGCCTATTTCAGATTCACCAGTGTTCACAATATTGGCAGCCCTAGTATAAGCTGGCCACCAGCTGCCATTGGCATGTCTGCAGCAACTGGTATACTATCTATACTAGGTCTCTAACATTGCTCGCACAAGTGAAGATGAACAGGTGTTAGCAACGTTAGGAACGTTTTCTAAAATGTCCCTATTATATACAAGGCCAAAACACAATGTTCCCCTCACTGAAGAGCTTCAAATCAAATTTAGATATATACAATGGGTCAAATCCTCCCAAATTTCACTCAGAAATGCTCTTAAAGCCCTAAAATAGTTGGAAAAATGGGTACAGTTAGCTGGAAACAATTTAGGTAGGCTCATCCCCTGGGGTGAAAACAAACAAAAAGCACACTTACACTTAGGGCCTGGCTTTCAAATTTGGAGGCACGATTTTGCACATGGACTGAACTGTGCCCACAAGTTCTACATCAGAAAATCATTCTTTCTGTACCATGGAGACTCATTATGGGCTACAAATTGTGAGTATAAATTCAGCAACCTGGTTTGAAAATCAGTCTGTGACTGTCTTGTTCCTGACTGTTCCTGGCATCATCCGCAAGCTGATAAATACCCATTATGGTGGGATTGTTTGTATTTAGTCAAGTAGCTAGGGTGGATAGCATTTTAAAATTATAGAAGTCTGGGCTGATACAGAGACTTCAAGGACCAGTGAAAATTTTACAGTTGCTTTGTAAGAACTTTCCCAGGAAGAACTGGTGATCAATCTTCTGTCAGTATCTCTGGGGAACGTGAAGGGGACCACGCCACATTTTGATTTATTAACCCTTATTTATTGGGAGAATCTAGTAGCAATACAGAGATTGCTTGCCAGTGATGGTAACAGAATGCTGGTTTAGTATAATACTAATTTGTAGTATTATAGGACCTAGCTTATGCTACTGAAATTTGCTGACCACTACTTGTGTGGAAATCCAGATTCTTTTTGAGTGAGCAGTCCATGATGAGTCAGTGGCAACTGCACCCAACTGATTACCTGCTAACAACTGCTTCACATTATTGAGCAGTGATACCACTAGCCAATAAATGAGTGGCACTGATGGATTCTGGTGGAAGTTCCATCCAGTCATTCCTGAGCTGAAGTGAATGCTATTGTGGAGTGGGAGAAAATATAGGAATCTACAGGGCTTTGTTAGAGACATTGAAATAAAACAAAAAAACCTATCTGCAAGGGGCTGAGGGCAAGAAAATGGTATTTAACCCACCCCCCAGTAATTTACTGCTACTTTCCCAGGTGTAGGGAACTTTCTGTTTTCAGATGTGCACCTTTATTCTTTAATAATTAAAGTATCATTAGAGCAGTGACTTCCTTATGGGAAGCAATCACAAATTCCAAACATTCTGGGTTTTGTGTGTGTTTATGGTTATATTTCTAAATTAAATTGTGAAGGGTAGCCCATGCTCTGCCCTGACCCCTGACATTGGCAAATCCAGCCACTGATAGGATTCTCTGATGTCAGGGGCGGAATGTCTGATTTGGCACTCTCAGATTTCATTTGTTGCAGATGGGGGATCTGAGGGAATAGCTGACATGGCTAGAGATCTGAGGCAATGCTCCCTGACTGGCAAACTAGCTAAAATTAGTCTATTCTTCAATCATCTGATGTACATCTGACCCTAAGAAAATAGGAGACCTTAAAACAGACTATTCAATTCATGCTTAGCCTGCAAGAAAGAATACTTGGGTCACAGGTCAGGTCTGATCAGAAGAGTTGATGCCCATATTGTTTTCTTCTAAAATGACAGAAGTTACTTTGTGTTAGTGGGGTTTCCCTTTGTCAGAGCTTCTATACTTTCACTTTTATGGTACACTGTGCAGTAAATAATATTTGTGTAGCAGCTACAATGGATAAAAGAAGAGTCTTATGTGACATTTATTTTTGAGTTCAAATATAGAAATTTGCACCTGGAAAAAAATATGCAACCATGAGTAAAAATTACCACCAATCTTATTTGTTTTCATTGTTATAATTCTTTTTATTTTGTCTGATTATATAAGCATGAAGATTTAATCATAAAGAAATAAAATGTTAGATTATATTACCTGGCTCAGCCATAGATCGAGGTTCTAGGAAAGAATAGCAAAAGAATTACTGGATTGAATATATCATTACATTTTACTGATATGCTTCATTTTTCTCACTATGACGCTATGTCTCAGTTTTCCATTCACTGTAATCTGCCTTTCAATATAAGTTTCTGTTGAATTGAATTTTTAGAGTTAAGAGAATATCAAATCCATAAAGTGCATCCTCCTGTTCTGTGCTTGTCAACAGAGAGTAATGTTCCAATTAATTATTTGTTAACAGCAGAAAGAGATTAGCCACATTTTAAAAATAGGAGTTTGTAGATCCATATGTATACATAGACCTGAAATTTAATTATTATTTATAACAAATGTGCGTGGTTTGTGTGTGAATCAAGCTAACTGCGTACACAAATAGGTAGCTAGCAGTCCATAAACACCAGTATAATAGGGGTTAACATTAAGTAAAAGATTAAATGCTTTTCCGTTGATGGGATTGCACAGAAATGGAGTAGGAGACACAAACAGAGAGAGAAGACAGACAGTTAAGAAACAGGCAAAAGAGTAGTAGAGGGAGATGAAAGCAGATAATAGCAGTAAAATAGAACTCAAAGAAACTGTCTAAGGAAAGGAAGATAAAGGAATATTTGGTCACAAAATCAAGAAAAACACAAATAGAAATTGTGATTGCTAATGGCCCCACTCTGAAGTGCCGTCACATGGGGACAGTCATAATCTGGCCCTTTATATGTAAGTGAAATCAGTATGTTAGAATGCTACAGTAACATCTCCAAGGCATTGTGTCTATTCTCTCCATTATTTAGAAAATCAGTCTGAATATGTAGGACAGATTAGACTGGAATCCTTTCCCAGTCCTTCCGCAGTAAACCCCACAATAAAACAATCTAAATTCTGATAACTAAATTGTAAATCAGAACTTCAGAATTTGGGCCCACTGGTAGCAAAGACTACTTATTCACATAATGAAGTTGATTAAATCCACTGGTGAAAAAGAGCAAGCTTCACCCCATAAGAGAGCACACAGTCTTTGCATTGCTGTTCATGACCTGGCATTCTGTCACAGGATACCTATTTTAAATTGCAAATAGCAATTTACACTGAGGAGATGCTCCGAGTGTATACCCTTCGCTACATCCTCCCATGAAACACCACCCACTCTTTGGGGCAACAAAGGCTACGTGAGGGATCCCAGAAAAATGGGACGTGCGTATCTTGAGCCAATAAAACTCCACTTTTGCTGATGGGGACTTTGATCTGTAAGCATAAACCAGAGTTTAATATAGTCCAGTGTATTGTAACCAAACATTCCAAATGCAAATATGTCAGCATTTGTGTTTAAATGCCTATAATATGGCAGAAAAAGCATTTTAATGCAGGAAACATACTTTTTTGTAATATTCTAAAATCTGGAGAATCTTCTATTAATGTCCCTTCCCTGTACCATTCAACCTTTGGAGAAGGAGCTCCTTTCACCCTGCACTCAAAGACAACCAGCTGACTTTCAGAAGCTGAAATATCCTGTAGCATCTAAAATATAAAAAAGATCAATACATTGTTTAATGATTCTGGAAGTAAAATTGAGTTTTTTTAAAACATGTCACAAAGTCATAAATTTCTGATAGACAGTAATACTGCAGATTTCCTTTTTGCTATATAGCAACAGTAGGAAACAAAGTTTTAAGTTATTTAGGTATAAAAATTAGTTGAACTGTTTCATTTTGAAATGTGTCATCAAAACAAATTACCTTTGTAAACACAGGAGCAGCTATTAAGGGTTTTCCATCCAATCCTTGCAAATAATTAGTGGGGCTTTGACTCTGTAAGTTAAGAGACATGCAGTGCTGAAGTTTAGATCTACAATGAGCCGTTATGCAGTACACAGGAGAAACACACTATATCCATCACACTTCAAATGGAATACTTTGAAAAGTCAGAAGGCTCATGACCAGTCAATTTAAATGGTAACTTGAGAGTATTTCTTGTTCACAAGTTATAACTGTACCCTTATCTAAATAAATTCTGAGGAATAGTTATTACTAAGTTAGCAGGGAACATCATCAAGTTGTTGCTGCACTGAAATGTCCTTGCAGTCCTATCAGTCCTTGCTTGACTGGCTACCATACAGCACTCTGCTTTGGTTGGCTACTGTCCTCAGAACTTTGTCTATTTACCCACAACAAATAGCTGCCTCATCAATTGACTTGTCCCTTTTATAGCCTTCGTTCACATTAATCCCCAATCTTGTCATTATCTACTCATGTTGCTCCTCTGTGCTCTGTGAAAAGGCTTATTCTCCACACCCTGCCCTTAGACCACCAACCCTGTATCTAAGCATTTAAAAAATGTGTAAAACACATCAACAGTTGTACCAGTAGTAGCAGCAGTGGGAGTGCTAGTGTAAGTAAAACTCCAGAGAGAGCTGACCTTTTAAGTGTTGTGCTGTGTAACACTGCTCAGAGCTAGTCTTCTTGACAGTAGCAAAAATGCTGGGAACTGGCAGAGCCCTGAGCTATTGCTCCCATAATTGTTACTGGTGGTGGACCATTGTGTATTATGTATTTTACAATAGGCTCTATTTGCATATTAAGTCAAATGCTAGCGAGTGCTGGAGGAAAAAACAACAGCAAGGCTATCCTATTCAAGTAAAGACAACAAACTTTTAGAGGTATAATTGGGGGCATGCAGGTACACTGGGCATCCTTCAATCTGGGGAAGAGAAGCTGCCAATGGGCTTGATTTTATAAAAGGAGGGTCTCAGCCATTCTGGTTGAAAACACTGAGAAAAGGATTTGAGGGTAAGCCATACCTTATGAGACTAAGGAATGTCTTGTAAGTTAAGTTGAGGCTCTAGAAAGCATGTTATGATTTGTTTTACATATAACCGTTTGTTTCCAATATTTTACATACTAAAATTTGAATCTCTATTCTTTGATAATAAATGTAATCTTGTTTTCACTATAAATATATTTAAATGTGATGTGTTAAGCAGAGTGCTGATCCTGAGTCACATCTAGTAGGCTGATGTATACTATTCAATTAGGAGTAGAGAATCTGAGTTCTGTGAGTGTTCAGTGGATAATGGGCTGGGCAGAGGGAGGCTCAGAGGACTTGTAGATTAATGTGTGCCTATTGCTAACCTATACAGAGAGAGCAAGGCCTGCAGAGGCCTGGAAGGTAGTTGTGTTGCCACAAGGATGGTGAAGTCAGGGAACTTACAAGACATCCTCATGTTAAGGGCAAGTGGTAGTTAGGGGCCTCACAACCTTGGGTATCCCTGAAAAACATCACAGGGAGTTTTCTGTACATAAGGGGCTAAATTTTTAAAGGTATTCAAGTGCCTAAAGATACAGTAGGCATCAGGTGGGCTTTTGTAAATGCCACCTCACGACTACCTGTATCTTTAAGTGCCAAAATACCTTTACAAATCTGGACCAAGATGGCAAATATTTTCAGAGTAGCTTGCTACTGTATATACGCGTCTTACATAATTGCATAAATCTTTCAGCTAGCTGGTAAATATCTCTCACTTTTTATAAGTGAGAAATGCTAATAACTATGATGGAGAGCCTTTGGTTAACTAATGGAGAACATGATTTACAGAAAACACAAAGTAATCCTATTTTGACACCATATAAGAGGCACATTTTTAGCTGATCTCTAATTTTGCTGAAGTAAATTGTGCATGTAGTCATGGGAGCATGATTTCTGCATTTGTGTGTGCTAATGGGACATTTGCACATCTGTCTACTCAATTTGTGTTTAATGTGAATTTAAAAGTACAAAATGAAAGGCCACGTCTGAAAAGTCTGTAGGAGAAAAAAGCTGATAAGCAATTAAGTGCTCAGAGTCCATGGGAAAAAAAACTGTAAGAGATTATTTTCCAGGTAAAGATTTGTAAGTGAAAACTAGTTTGCATATCATTCGAAACATCCTCCCTTCTGTACTGGTGTCGTGTCATTGAATGAAAGGCCTGTTCCCTCATCAATCGGAACTGATAGACAGTACTTTATCTCTTGAGAGCATGCTTCATCTATGTGTCTTCACATAAGAACATAGAAAAGATAATGAAGGTGTAGAGAGTTTAACAAAGGAGGACTTGTTGTACCTACTAATGTGTCTAACACCTTTGCGATTATCCATTTTACTCCTTTCTAATGCGCCTAGGATGTCTAGTTAAATGTATATTTTAACTTGTGCTATTGCTACCACGATTCCATTGTGTAATTATCCTTATACACATTTAACTTCCTTGAAGAAATTCAGGTCTCAAAGTTACATTGGTGAACATCCAGAGTAACTCTGTTTGCTTTAAAGGAGTTAATTCAGCTATATCCAAATATAAATGAGAGCTGAATTTGGTGCACTATTATGTTAGCCCATGTGGCCACAAAATTAGTTGTACAAATAAAATAGTAAACTTAGTTGTACAAATAACATTTTGCCAATGTATTTCATACAAGGTTTCCTAAATATTACAATGTTATAATACAACACACCACTAACTATATGTAAACTAAAGTCAGGCCAAATAAATAGCTCTTTTACTCTCTTGCCAAAGGATAGGGAAATAGGCTTAGACATAACATCTTAAGGAAGTTACTCATCAAGAACTCAGTCATATCTTCTCACTTTTCAACTAAACAGTATGGCTAGTGGTTTCCTTTACAGAGGAAAATAGTTTAGTCTTAAATGCAAATATTCTGCCTTCCTTCACAAAGGAGAATTATAGGATAAGATCAATCAGAAAACGTTAAACAGGAATATTAAAATATAAAATAATATGCTAATAAAAACATTATAGGAATCATTTTAACAAAAATTATAGCAGCTTCACTGAATTAAAATTGTAATGAGTCCCAGCAGGAAAAAAGAGAACTTTGTTAGGCTACATTATATGCTATGTATGTCACTACTGAATGTGAACAAATAATGTCAAGACACTGATGAGCTGACCTACATGTACAACTGCCATTTACTACATGGAATGTCTGACCTGCTATAGTGCACATGGATGCCCTCTGGTGGGTGAGGTGGTACAGCTGATCCTTGTGCTCACTGCCTCATAGTCATAGGATATGGCTTGCTGCATTTAAAAACCCTTGCAGCAAGTCTGGGCCCCGGTCTACACTTATCTTGGCGATTCGGTGGCAGTTGACAGGAGATATGCAAGTGACATAAATCACTTGCGTATCTCCCGTCGACTTTGCAGCGTCTCCTCTGCGCGGCGTCCATACTGCGCTGCGTCGAAGGGAACAGCGCTCCCTTCGACGCAGTGCTACTCCACTTACCAGGGTGGTTTTCCTGCGTCGCTTCCTGGATTGGCTGAGCGCGTCTACACAGACCGCTCAGTCGATCCAGAGCAATCGATGTGACGGCGGCAACTTTGCCGCTGTCAGTGTAGACCCAGCTTCAGAGCCTGGGTCTACAGACTCAGGCTCGTACTATAGAGCTAAAAAAAGCTGTATAGGCATTTGGGCTCAGGCTCTGAAACTAGGATGACCAGATAGCAGGCGTGAAAAATAGGTACTGAGAATGTGGGGGTAAAAGGCACCTATATAAGATTTAGCCCTGAATATTGGGACTGTCCCTATAAAATCGGGACATCTGGTCACCATCTGAAACCCACCACTCTCCTGGCACTTCCAATGCCGATAGTCTAGGAGCAAGAGGCTCCACTCCCTCTGCCATGTATTACATGTTTAACTAACAGTCATGGCATCTGTGTTGCATGCAACTGTGTATCGTCATGAAGTTTAGAGCTCCAAGTCTAGCAAACAGGCAAATCCTGTGTAAAAATCAAGCTGTATAAAATAGATTTTTTAAGACAGATTTTTCTTAAATAGATTATACAGAGTATTGCTCCTATACCTGTTGTACAGATTGACCCACAGTAGATGGCACCTTTGGTATCTCTTGAGTGGTTGTAGTGTTAGTAGCAGGAGATGATGCATTCAAAGAGGTATCAGTTGGCTTCTGGGCTCTGTGAAATATTTAAACAAAAAATTTTTTCTAAAAATGAACAATGTGCTTTTATGATTAGAGGATACTATTGCATAGTTGATCTCTCTCATTAACTATACTCTCATAAGTTACACAGTATTACAATACTATTAAAACTTCATTCTTGGATTAACTTTAGATCTCACTTAAATCAATGTGATAAAGTCAACATGGGAATATATATGTGGAGCTAATCATTTTGATATATAAATTTGCCATGTACTACTCAAGTGGCTGATTCAGTTTTACTATATATTATACAAACCAGCATTGATTAACCAATGTTGTGTCTCTAAAACTGCTCCAATCTATACTGGTGGCTTGGACCAGCACAGAGCCATCTTTAGGAACACAGGGTGCATATCACTCCTTCCTCAATTGTACTCAGTGCTCCTTGGGCACATGTGAGGATCTGGCCCTCAGAGTCTAATAAAAATATTATTGTCCTCTGTGACACAAATAAATAATCTGGTTCTTAAAAAATAACAACAGGAATATCTTCTCTTTGAAAAAAATATTATGAATTTTGGTAGCATATTTTACAGATGTAATTATTGATTCTTCATTCCTGCTATGTCATTTCTACTAATAATTCAGCTAACATCTTGAATATGATAGCTGGTTCTGTTTATTTTTAGTGCCAAGTAAAATTGATTTAAACAAACAGACAGTCTTCTTTTTCATTTTCTTTGGGCCATACTTGTGCCTTTGGAAGGTATCAGAGCCTTCCCATGGAAGCCAGTCACAGAGTCTGAAAAAATACTGCTGCAAACTGAGCATACAGCTGGTTTCTCATTTGCAAATGTGAGAGTTGTTACATTTTTAGCAGATGATGTAGTATTAATTTCCTTTAAATATAGAATATTCAAGTTCATGTGGTGACAGCTGGAAACTAACTAACAAGAAAAGGAAATTCTGGTTATCCTACATCTAATCCAACATAATCCTGTTGTTTGAGGATATCTAACAACCTCAATTGGGACCTACTCAATCCATGGAAGATGGGCTCTCCAGTCAATGCCATTAGTCCATTTTCCCAAAAGGAATAAGGCTGCTTTGACAGGAGAGCCACAGTACATCAACATAAGTATGTAGACAGGAGTTAGGAAAGCTACAGTATGTATCTTCTGTCAACCACCACAACCAGTGTAGACCAGCCCTCAGAGCAGCATTCTCTTTACCAAGAAATACAGGACTGCAGGACATGGCTGCAAAATCTAACTGAGACAAGCAACCTAGAGACAAAAATCACGTGGTATTCTTGCTCCTTTAAGAGCAGGAAAATGGTTGACAGTCCTGGAGACAGCGAATAGCTCATCTTGATATGCTGTCCACCTCTAATAATCTTGTGCAAGAAAAGAATTGTTATGAATGAGACCCATAGAAAAGCCATTGCTAGTGGTGTGCAAAATTTTAATGAAACATGAAGACTGATGAAACTCTTCTGATTTCATGTAGGGGTTTGGGTAGAGCTGGGCAAAATTTTTCAAACACATAGTTTTATTTGCCAAAAAATGCAGTTGATTGGTCAAATTCAGTTAATAGTTTCAGCCAAAACAAATGATTTTAAAAAAAATCTGAATGTTTTATATCAACATATTTTAAACAAAATATTTTGACTTTTTGTTTTGAAATGACATTTCATTGTGAAATTCTACTAGATTTATTTAAAAAACAAACAAGAACAGCAGAAAAAGGGGGTTAAAACACCCCAAAAGGTAAATTTAAAAAACGTTTTTTAAAGCAGTTCGGTTCAGTCACCAAACTGAAAAATCAATTATTTGCTCAGCTTTAGCCTCATGTCAAATCCAAAAATTTGGAAAGGTTTATGAACCAAGCCAACCAAGGGCATTTTATGCGTTTGGGTGGAAACCAAGAGCAGTTGCGAGTTAGCTTGGCTTCAGTCTGAAACCAAGCAAAAACACAGCAGGTTTGACCAAGTTTCACTTTGTACTTTAATACTTTAGTTTAATGAAAACTGAAAAAAAAATTGTATGAGCCCTTCTGATTGAAATATCCTGTTTTGTTGATCTTGTTGCTTTTTATGTGGAATTAATGCATGTGAACGAGTTCACCATAAAAGCATGATTCTGGTTTTCAACCCAATCAAAACTCCCTTTACAATCAACAGAAAGACTCCCATTGACTTTAGTGGAAGTTGGATTAGGACCTAAATGTATAAAAGGTGTGTTTTGTTTAGGACACAACAGAATAATTTTCCAGACTTTTATCTAGGTATGTATGACATTATTTTATTTCTGGACCTTCCTATGTAAACTGGATCCTATCAAACACTATTCTCAATGAACTCAAGAGGATAGCTATTACATATTAATTTCCTGGTCTTAAATATAACTAGTCCTTGCATAATCATCCTCCTGAACATAGTAAAGATATGGTGCCTCATCTGTTCATTATATCTGCTCAAGAGAAAATTTACTACAATATGTTTCCAAAGCAGACACTGGATCTAACATTTAAGGAAACAATAACCCTATTTGGTCAAAATGTCAGGCTATTTTGGTAAATGAAATTGTTTTCTAGTTTAACTTTCAATTGAAAATTTTCCTTTTTATCTTTATGCCAAACTTTAATGTTTTCCAGCTTATTATCCAACTACTGGGAAGACAAAGGAAAACAAAACAAAAACATGAATGCCATTCAAATTCTCATTAATACCATTCACTGCTGTTTGTGAAATATCATTCTCTCTCAGGGGAAGGTGCACAGATCCTCAGTGTGGGTTGTCTGCCTGTCTATAGCTGTGGGAGGCAGAATCAAAGCTGATCAGCAGCTGGTGAAGGACTAACCTCCACCTCCTGGAAATCTGCTCAGTTTTGTTCTGCCTCCTGTAGCTACTGGCAGGGTGGAATCCAGCACCTACTACACAGAAAATTATAAAAAACAAAAAACCCAAACCCTGAAGAGACAGTTTGTTTCCTGCCTGGAATTACCACACTGGCATCCTCGACTGTCAGGTAATAGGCTAAGAGTATGGTAGAGAAAAGTCCAAACAGGAAGCCAAGGCTGTGTTCCTCCTGCTTTGTATCCCTGCCAGAAGGTTCAGAAGGAGAGGTTTGTAACTCATTCACTCCAGCTGCCTCCTCTGTCAGGTTGGAAAGGTTTCACTTTGGCTTTTCACCCCAACCCTGGAGTTGGGTCCTCAGGAGTTCCCCACCAGCAGGGAGTTGGATAGGTGGGCTGCCAATGTCTCAAAGAATGGCTGAAACTGAAGAGACTGCTTTGACCAATGGCAGTGGTTACATAAAAAAGTAGCATCCTAGCACAGGGAAAACATATAAGCAGAACCAGCTGAATCCACCACAGGCAGAGCAAGAAGCAGATGGTGAGATCTTTTGGGGCTTGTGATCCCCTGCAGGTCTCATTATCTGCCTCTCCCTTCCCTTATCAGATGATTCAGTCTCCTTTCCCATCCCTGCGGGAAGTTAGGAATTCTGAATGGAGCGAAGAAGAAAATCTCCCTCTCAAGAAGAAATTTCCTCTTGGCATAGAGAGCTCTGGGATTTGGCATGAAAAGTGCCTTTACCTTAGAGGTCGCCATCTTATGAGCCCTGTGTAGCAGCTGCAGTGTCTCCTTACAGACATTCTATCCACTCTCAAAAGAGTAAAGATAAAGAGTTGTTTATTAGCAAAAGAGGTTTACAGTACTTCTCATCTGACTCAGGTTTTCAATTCCCACTTTGCCTAAGGAGTAAAATTTTAAAAAGAGGGAAAAGGATTCAAGAAATTGCCTCAGAAACTTAGAAGAAAACTGGCCTGTTCTTCTGGGGACAGCAGTTCTGCTGACTCATCGTTAGAGAGTGCAGGACCTAAAGGCTCTGTTCACAAGGTTTTCACACAGGGAATTAAAAGTATAATAAAAAATAAAATAATTTATGCATCTAGTTGTTTTTCATCTTCATCATCACTTAATTCATTTTCATCCTCATCTTCATGGCATCACCAAAGACAAAGAAGAACAGGAAATCTCTTAAATCTAAGTACAAGACAGGAAAAGAGAAATCAACAGGAAAATCCGGATCTTCACTGGAGGAAGATGAACTCCTAATATTAGAGTCTGAATTGCAGAATGACATGAAGCAAGAGGATCATTTTGAGAAGATGTTTCTAAAGATGATTAGATACTTGGGTTTTCTTTTGGATAAGCCCATTAGAAAAGATTTTAAGAAGGAAGAAGGGAATGGTACATTAATTACAAAAAATATTTTCCCAACTGGTTCAAAATCTGAACCACAAATTCCCCTTCACATCTTTTTTGAAAAAGTAATTAATGCCAAATGGGAAACACTGGCAGAGTCTAAGAGATTGTCCAGACATAACAAAAAAATTCTGTAGTATGAACTGTAGCAAAGCAGATTTTATGTCTCCTTCCAAAGTGGACAGGGCAGTTTCAGCACTAGTCTCTCCCTGCATTTTCTCCGAAAAAAACGCTGAGGCTGCATTTTTCTCTCTAAGGTCTTCTACTGCAGCAATACATTTTGCAAGAACAGTACTGGCTTAGATTGACCATTTGGCAGCCACACTTTCAAAAAAGACTAAGAAATCATTGCAGTGCAGTTTGGAGTTAAAGAAAATCTCAGTGGTTTCAGTATTCATAGTCGACACAACCAGGGATGCTTTGATATGTTTTCAGCACATACCATGGCCTCCAATGTGGTGACCAGATGGCACCTCTCTTTACAAGCCTGGAAAGGCTGTATATAGGCTGAAATCATGTTAGGGGCTTCAAAATATTCTGGAAGTTGGTTATTTAGGGAGTCATTAGACAAAATCCTCAGATAAATCCTCAGATAAATAAGAGGGGTCTGTAAAATCTTTTTAAACTCCAAATCTGGGAAAAGGAATAGCTGGGCTTATAGACTCATAGACTCATAGGTCAGAAGGGACCAATATGAT